>VDFB02281492.1:283247251-283833267 GCA_007258455.2 Sequoia sempervirens
GCATTACCCATCTCACTATAAATACAATATCTAAGTCTCAACAATTCTCATACAACCCTTTTAAAATCATGAAACCAAAACACTTGCCAAATCAAGGCACATAAAGAGAGAGAACATCAATTATCAATCATCTCAAGCCTCTGGAAGCCAAAAGAATGAAAACCCACAAACAAGGGTAAAGTGGAGCCACATGAGTATTTCTCCAATAATTCCAACACAAGGATAAAATTCCTCAAATATGAGAGTAAATTAGAAAAGCCATAAAAGAGAGAAGATTCATCAAGACCCATCCATAATCAACAATGGTGTCACCTCAAATAGGAAAACGTAAAAGAAAATCAACCTTTAATTCAACGAAATCACTTAAAGAAACCAAAAGCCACCAACTAGGCATTCCATGGGAGACCTCAATTTTCTCCTCACAAGAATCCCCTTATGATGGTACGCAAATCACCTTCATAAAAACAAAAACATAGCAATGACAACAATAATTGCAAGGCCACCAGATCTATTTTCAATTCAAAAATAATGAGTGAATACATTAAAAGATCAACCACCCCATCCAAACCACATAACCAACTTTGATACAAAATAAATCAGAAATCCAAGAAGATCAACCTCCCACAATTCATCAACAAAAATACAAGTTCCCAATTACATTGCAACACAAATTTAAATGACAAAGGATTCCTTAAATCAAAACTAACCTCCAAAGGCATTCACACCAACATGGAACCATCCAAAAACAATCCTTCAACAACAAAGGTAAAAGCATTCAACCAAGCATCCAAGGCACCAAATTTAAGAACACCTTAAATACTCAACCACACATCACTTCGCACAATAAACAACAACCAAAGATTCAAACAAGAGCAATATTTAATAACCCATCAATTAACAACCAGAACTAAATAACTTTACAACTTCCCCAAACGGAATTACTCAATTAACTAAAACAATTCATGATAATCATCACAAGTATTCTAAAAGACTTATCCATAAAGAGAGCTTACAATTCAACCATTAAATGAATATAAAGGAAGTCAATTTTCAAAAGATTAAAATCCCATTACCAATAAACTAGCCAATTCGAGAATACCCTAATCAATCTCTAATTATGCCCATACATTTAAATTTCCCCTTTCATCATACTCACTTAACATTCACTTCCAATATTTAAATTAATTATGAAAACCATTTAAGACCAATTGTCTATACTTTAAAATGACTATAATAGCAATATTCTAAATTCTTAAACTACATATTAGAACTTACTACCTTAAAAACTTAAATCTATCTAAATAAATTTACACACACAATTACCCTTTAAAACCACTACGTATTTATATATATATATATATATATATATATATATAAATTATTTTTGAGGAGGAAAAATAATAAGAGAATAGATCTGTTCTAAGAATCCAACAATACTACAAGATGAAATTTCATAAAAATAAAATAAAATAAAAAGAACAACTTATTTAATCCCATAATAAATTCTATTCCCAAAAATATTCACATTTAAACAAGAATTAAATAAACAATGTTGTCTTACTTTCGTAATTGAATTTTCTACTAACAATATCCTCTCAAGGTTAAAATTGAACAAATCAATAAAACCAGATTTCTTTCTATTTTACTATTATTTTTGTTATAACAAATTTTGCTTTATTTTTAATCAGAAAAGAAACAGAATCTATATATGAATATCTATTTTCTAAATAACAGTTAAATTAACAGAAAATATAATTTTAATCAGAAAAGAAATAGAATATTTATATATATTTTAATTCTTTTGAAGGAAGGAAAGTAGAAAGAGAATAAATCTTTTCTAAGAATTCAACAAATCTACAAGACTTAACTTCATAAATAAAATAACTTATTCAATTTTATATTAAATTCTATTTCCACCCTATACACATTTAAAAATAAGAATTAGAAAATCAATGCTGATATATATATATATATATATATATATATATATATATATATATATATATATATATATATATATATATTCACAAATTGCCCTTCTACTATATTATCCTATCAAATTTCTCAATTTAACAAATAAATAGGAATTCCTTTCTATTTCAAAATATTCACTCAAAACAAGAATTAAATAAATCAATGCTGCCATATATTCATAAATTGATTTTTCTACTAACTTATCTTCTTATAGTTGGTAATTTAATAAATCAATAACAAAAAAACAGATTTCTTTCTATTTTATTATTATTTCCATTTTAAACAGATTCTGTTTTATTTTAAAAAAAGGAAACAAAATGTTTTATTTTGACAAAATTAAATAATCAGTGGAATCTGAATAAATAAGTTTAATAAATATATATATACAAATAATTTTCAAAACAAATATTATTTATTTATTTATTTTTATTTATTTTTTTATTTTTTTATAATTTCAAAACAAATATAATACAACAGAAACTTGAATCTTAATTAATTTTTTCTTGTGATGCTATTTTTACATTTATATATATATATGTGTGTGTGTGTACATTTATATATATATATATCTGATATATATATATACATATATATATTGCATTCAAAAATATTTCGAATACAGAGAAATAAATTTCAATTATACAATTTACTGTTTCAATATAAATATTTAAACACAGAATATATTTGTAAAATTTATCTACAAATGGAAATTTACACAACCTCGAATTCACAGTCATGAGCTTATTCTTTTACTGGTTCACTATTATTTTTAACACAAAACTACAGTAACACTGTTCAATTCCAGAATCCCAACAAAATTTCACTTTAAATCAATAACAGTCTGACCCCAGTAAAGCTTTCCTGATTAAAAAAAACAGTCCAAAGCATTTCTAAAGATTCGAGAATTTTCTACAAGCATTAAATTTCAATTCAAGAGAAAATTTCATTCACAGCAAGGAATTCTTATTTCATTTGATGATATAAAGAAAATAATTTAAAAGAAGAAGGAGAACCTGGCGTCCTGCGCCTGTAGATAACTGTTGAAGTTTTATCCTTCTTGCTGATCCAATCCTTCCAGCAGCAGCTCCAAGATCCTCCCTCAAACTTAAATCTTAATCCTCACATGAATTCTCAGAAGAATAAAAGAACGTAATACTATATCAGAAAGATGACTACCAAATTCTCCAAAATCTGTTCCAAAGAGAGTGCAACCCCCCTTCCAATACAAAATCCTCTAAATAAAATCTCACACCAAAGTCTCTTCCATTTCTTTTTCTAGCGAATGCCAAAAGTCACTTCTTTTAAAAAAATAAAATTCCAATCCATTCGAATCCACAAAAGATTGAGCTTTTTATTTATTTATTTATTTATCATTTCCACAATCAATTTAATTAAACACATGCATATTAAAATAATTAAAAAACAACTATTTACAAAATTTTCTTCAAAACACCATTAATATTTTTGCAAACTACCACAACTTTTATTTATTTATTCTTCATATTCTCCAGCTCTCTTCGACTTCCAAATGCTCTATAGGTGAAGTTTCATTTTTGGCTTTAAAACACTTCAGCTTCCTATTTCCTTATCCATTTAAATTTCTTATTATAATAATTATCTTTTCAAAATTATTTTGTTCATAATTATTATTAACTTCAATAATTTAAATCAATTTATCTAATAATATCACTTTTACTTTTAACAAATTAGTTTAATTTGATAATTGGTTCTAAATCATTTGATTTGATTTAATTGATTATTATTTTAATTTCTAATCATATTTTAAATAACTTTGCAAATCACTTATGATTTAATTAATTATTTAAACATGATTACTAACATATTATATTTTTCACATAATCAAATAACACAGTAATCAATGAAGCACACACAAAAACTTACACACAAGTCCAAAACAACCGACACGGAGGGGCATTACATTCAACATAATCTTTTTATTTCATACACTATTTAGAGGAAAGGGTGATGCGTTTTTAATAATTCTTATGGTGTGGTATAGTAATAAGTTTTTTTGTTTTTATATTTTTATTCATTATTTGTAATATTAAATATTTGTGATTGATATTTATTAATATTAAAAAATAGATATAGAATATGTATTTACATGAATTATATTAAAGAAACAATCAATCATATGATGATACATAAAGAAATTGATAATACATGTCTTGATGTACATATTTTGGTCTAACATTTTTGGTTATTTTGTAAAACTCATTGAAGACATAATTAATGTGGCTACACTATTGATGCTAAGAACCTCAAACAAGAACTTTAAGCTCCTAAATCACATACTTTTTATGGTAAATTTTTAATAAAAAAATTATGTACTACTCAAGAGATTGAGAAATGTGAAGTGAGGATGCACGACAATTAGGTATAAATATAGTATTTTTTTTATTTCTAGTGTAAATATTGTTGATATGTTTTTTTTGGAATGGTGAAGTTGTTTTATCTATTTAATTTTATTGTATAAGTAATAACCATCACTAACAAGTTTTGAAGTCTTGAATAATGTGTTAGGTATTCTTAGCATAGAGACCTTTACTTGGATTCTTATGATTGGTGAAAAAAATTTATTTGGAATAGTTTTTTCATTGTATGAGATATTTATGAAAATATTATTGTTGATGCTTATATATGTTATAAATAGTGAAACCTCATATACAATATTAGGATGAGAAGTTTTATAAATATAAGAATCAATTATAAAATAAACTCAAGATTAAAAGGTTAATTCTCTATCTATTCTAGTAGCTAACATAATCTAATGGGGAACACCCTTAATAACCAAGTGAATATTGATGGTTGCGTTGTCGAGTGGGAAACACCCTGAAGCGGGCATTTTGAATTTTTCTGAGGGAGTTGAGGCTAGGGAATTATTGGATGATGGCGATCCTGATCGAGGATTGTTGTTTGTTGCCTAGTGCACTAGGGTATGGATTGTTCCCCTTTCGCTGCTCACTTGTGGGATTTCTCTACGGTTTGTTTTGGGCTTTTTTGGCTTTGCTGCTGTTGTCAGGTTTGATGAGGCTTTGCGTCCTCTTCTCTGGTGTTTTCAGTGTCTAGTTGGTGGATCTGTATCTGACGTGAATGTTGTTGAGATCCTTTGGCTCAATTCTCTTGCGTCAAAAGTGTTTGGGAGGCTTGAGTGGCCTATTCTTTGCCTTTCCTATTCTGTTGGGGGTGTTGTTTTTCCCTGTGTTACTAGCTTGGCTCTTCTTGCCTTGCCTTGGTCTCTTGTTGGCTGGTTGCCTGCTTCCAATGATGGCTTTCCCTTGTTGCTACTAGTTGTGGGTTTGCGTGCTTCTGAGTTGGCTCTTGTGGTAGCCTGTGATGTGATGGTTGCTATCTCTAATCTACAGCGATTGGTGGTGCTTCTCCAAGATGGCTTAGTGTTTCTTTTAGCTTGTGTGGTTATTTGGAATTCTAGGAGGCTTCTCCCCTACTCCCATGCTGACGAGTCACTTCTTGCAGCTTGGGGGTCAATTTGGGTTGCTCATGGTGGGTAGTTTGTTGTCCAGATTTTTCTTTCCACCCCTCTGTTGCACCCCTGACGATTTGTGGGGGTCGGGTGTGATTGGTGCCTAGTGGAGTTTGTGATTGGGGATGTTTATAAGGAATCTTTTCTTTGTTCTTCTCCCATGCTACATTTTTGGTTGGATGTCCTGTGTGGATACTTCTTGTGGCTTGTCGAGTTTGGTGTTGGGCTTTGGTGCTTGGGAAATTTTTCCTTTGTTGGCTCCATTTGGTTTGGTTCATTCTTGAGGCACATTTATGTTGCCCTATTCACTGGTTCTTCTTCCCTCTTCCTACCCTCTCAGCTTCCTATTGAGGTGGGTATCCCTCCTTTGTCAGAGGTTGTGTTCAAGAGTGTTGTTAAGGGTGTTTTGCTCCAATTGCTCTCCTTCATGTTGGGTTCTAGTTTGAGGCCCTTATGGGGAAAGGTGTTATGTTTCCTTTGGGGTAGGTTTGTGAAAAATGCTAGATACATCGTAGCCTGGTTGGAGATGTTCTTTACAATGGTGACTTTGTTTGCTACTTTTCTCTCATTAACTTTCCTCTCATTGTTGGAGTTGAAATTTTGTGTGACCATCTCTTGTACTCTTTTAGGGAGATGGGGGTTTGCTACTGGTGTGGTGTAGAATGGGTTGGGTGATCCCACAATGCTAGTTTACAATTTTTGGCCAAACTAGACACTAAAATGATTTTTTCTAACTAGATCTTCACTTTCGAGCACCTATAGTGGTTAAACCATACGAAATTTGAAGATGATGAAAACTAGTGATTTGTGACATTTTTTCTATAGATTCCAAATATTTTTTTTTTCAAAATTTGTGGAATCAGATTGCACTTCTTTTTCCATCTCCTTTGAAAACTAGTTTTTTTAGTAAACACCATTTTTAAGGAGTGATGCTCACCGTATACAACATAAATTTTTTTCCATGAAGGATAAAATTCTAATTTTTTCTTAGATTTTTAACTACGATATCTAGCACTTTCATTTGGTTTCATAGTGTTTTATTGAATATTTTTCCCTTAATCAAGTTTTGAAGTCAAACTAATTACAATTTAGACATAGGCAAACTGTATACAACATAAAAAAATTTGTATGTATCGAAATTCAATTTCTTTTTTGTTGGATCAAGGACTTAAATATCTAGTGCATTGATATTTTTCAAAAAAAAAAATTATAATATGTTATTTTTCCACATGTACAGAATAGAGAGCTTGATTTTAAGTGAAAAACCTACATTCACAAGAAATAAAAAATAAATATAATAATAAAATAAAATTTATATTTAAAATTATACTTTTTGGGAAGCTTATAATAATGACTACATACTTAAAAAAATTAAATTAAATGAATTCATTTGATCCCCCAAAAGGTAAATAAAAAGTGGTTTTTTATCAGCATTTTGATAGGTGTAAAGGAGACTCTGTTATAGGTATGGTTTAAAACTAGCGGGGTTCTATCCAAGGGGGTTTGATCTAAGGTGGTTCAATCAAACCCTCTTCAATTGGAATCCTTAAAATGGAACTTTTAAAAGCTTAAATCATTATATTTTCTAAAAATATGTGATTTCAACAAAAATTAGGATCTCCCAGAAATTATAAACTAGTATTATGGGATCACCTGACTATGTTGGAGGTTTGGTGCTACTATCTCATTATCACGTATGTGTTCGAAGGGGGTTGGTTTTAATGCTCCTTTGGAATTCTTGTTTGGTGGCCCCTTTATTTCTTTTGTCTAGATGCCTTGGGAGGAGGTGTTTTCCTGTTCTATAGGAGTTTTTGCTTGCTACCATGCCCTTTAATCATTGTATTCTATAGAGGTGAATATGGCTCCTATTAAGGTGGAGCCCTCTCCTATTGAGGTGGAGTTGGTGGTTGTTAATATGGTGGGGAGTGCTTCTCTCCTTAGCTGGTTTTTATCGAGGTGGAATGTGCTTGCTTTGGAGAGAGGTTTCTTAAGTAGTTTTGGTCCCCACTTCTTCTTCTCCTATAGAGGGTAGCCCATCCTTTTGAGGTGGTTTCAAGGTTGGTTTCTAGATGGTTGGTGTTTCATGAACAACATATCTTTGCTTCTTTTTGTGATTCTTTCCTCTCTTTTTTTGGGTTTCTATGCAGCTCAATTTTATCTAACTTGATCGTAGTAGGGTTGTTGTTGTCCAGCTACTATAGGTGGTTAGTGGCTTGGCTATTTCTAGCAGTCTTAAGGGCTTATTGTTTGGTGGGTTGTTCTTTGGCTCAGAATGTTTCTCTGTGGCAACTTGTGACTCTTACCCCCTTTTGGTAAGAAACCGTTAGGCTTATTTTTGTCTAATTTGAGCAAAAGGTATGTTGCAGTCCAACTACTAAAGGTGTTGTGTGGCTTGGTTATTTCAAGCAATCTTTTGGGCCTACATTTTGCGTGTTGTTTATTGATTTTTTTAGGATTGTTTTTTCCTAAGATTTTGGTTGCTCCTAGTTGTGGGACCAATTTTTGGTTCTTAGTATGTTGTTATCTCAAGATTGATGTCAATTTTGAGTGTTCTATCTCTCCTAGTTTCTGCTAACCAGGTATTGTTGGTGTTTCTATTATGATTTTGTGGTTTCTCTGTTGGTACTAGTTCGACAAAAAAATTTGTCTTTGTTGTTTGGAAGTGTCCTTCTCTTAGCTCTGCAAAGGTTCTTGGTCCTTTCAAAACCATGTTTTGAGGCCCCTACAGCTCATTGTGTAAAGGTTACAACACCCTATCAATGTTTCTTATCTTGTCAAAAACATAATCTAATAGGGGAAGGGGAGTATAAGAAAAAAATAAAAATTAATGCACTATCAATAGAAGATATTTTCACCTTTTTATAGATAGAAGCACATTTTATAATAGTTAATAGAAATATAGACATAGTTATAGTAATAAAAAGATAAGAAAATTATATCTTCATTTTTACATGCTTATAAAATATTTAGCAAGATTCATCATTCATGGCAAAGTGAAATGGTTAATTCATGTCATTATTGTTCTTGACACCAAGGTTCAAACCTCCATTGGGTCATTGTGATTATGGGTATTGTGCCCTCACCGATCTAGTGTGCTCACAAGCTTGAGCCTTAACATTAAATTTGTGGGTGTTCATGTCCTTGTCTTCATGCTCCAAGCCCTCACTAGGTCAATGTGCTTGTGGACTCTTTGTCCCTATTGGGCTATTGGGCTCTAGGGTTTGGACTATTCACATTAATGTAGTAAGCTCATGTTAGGAATGAGATCCCTCATTTGTAGCCTCATCTAGCTTGGGATAGGCTAAAAAATTCTTGAGTTATCGATGAAAAATATTAGCAAGATTCTAGACACATAAAATAAGGATATTATGATCACAAATGAGAAAGCCAAAGAAAGAGATCCCTGCATATAAATTTTCTAGAAACATGGGTTTGCAAAATGATCTTTTCTCCTTTTATGAAAATGGTCCATTACATATATATAGAAGAGAAGAAGGAGAAAATTAGAAAAGATGGGGAAATTGAATAACCAACAACTCAACTTCGTGAGCTCTTGCCTAAAATAAATTAGGCTAGTAGTAAAATTTAGTGGGTATAATTAATTAATCTGCAAACACACCAAAACATCTTTGTATATGTGCAATCTTCTTTAATTTTTTATTATCATACCAAAGTTCAATATAATTGTAGGCTATATATATTTCTTATTAACACTAAGTCTAAGAAAATTCCTACAAGATTTTGATTTAATTAAATGGTATTTAAAACACATGTGGTGAAGGAAGACCATTTAAAAATTACATGGTCACACCTCTACCCCTTTCTAAGCCATCTCTCCTAATCGAACCAACTTACCTTTGAAAACTCCCTTAATGCTTGGAAAGGATGCATGAATCATTGATCGTAAATAACCAATGGTGGCTAGATCTTGAGGATCTTGGGCTCATTTCTATATAAGTACCAATCTTGCAAAACACTTTGCATGGTTCACATCTTTATTCTAAGATAAATCTCTAATTTTAATCCACTAGATTGATTTATATGAATATGTGGACCCAATCAATATTAACTTGTGGTATCCACCATAATGCTTAGTAGCATGCCTTGTCATTGAAATCTAGACCAATATAGTTTGAATTTTTCTAGTGGCTAGTACATCTAGCTATCCTAAGAAATTATAAGTTTTTAATATTTGTGGCTATAATATATAACTGTGGGTTTTTCACATATTCTTATATAACTATAGGTTTTTCACATTTTCCTTCATCCTACCTTGATAAGTCACCAATACTTTAACCAATGAAACCCATGATCCCTCTTGATATATCCTTTATAAGTTTGGAAGGAGCATGGATCATTGATCTTGAGGGATCAATGACACTTCAATCACCTCACCTTCCATCTTTCTTCCAAATGTGAGCATCCTATTCCTTTCTTTCCATTGGGCTAAATTTTGTAACTAATCAAAACCAACCCTATGAACTATTTAGGTTCATTTCATTCTTTACCCAAGTGAATTAGTTGAATGCATGCATATATTATTATGTTATCTACAAGCTCCATGAAATAACACTTTTAAAATTTTAGATCTTTCTTGATTCATTAAAATAATGAAGCCTATATAAGATGCTAGCCTATGAGTTTACTACTCAGGCCCTTAGAAATGTTCTTTGATTGTGGATAATGTTAATATTTATATATATTAATAGGTCCTCCTAATGGTTTCATTTAGTATATCCTTTACCATC
This sequence comes from Sequoia sempervirens, assembly GCA_007258455.2. Lineage (NCBI taxonomy): Eukaryota > Viridiplantae > Streptophyta > Pinopsida > Cupressales > Cupressaceae > Sequoia > Sequoia sempervirens. The sequence goes on from VDFB02281492.1 coordinate 283,257,479, forward strand.
TCACAATTGATGGGAACATGTAATTTCTTGTGGAAGTGGCATCTCCACCTACATTTTTTTATATCTAATTTGAGTTACATAATCACAATTATTTACTATTGTTGTCTTATGTATCAATATGGTTAACATGCCATATGTAGGAGGATTTTTATTTAATTTTCATCTTGTTTAAATTCTCAATGCTCAAATAATAATAATAATTTTCTTAATCTAAATTATATAAACCTTCAAAATTTAGTCTAACTCGTATAATTGCTTTTCATATTTGTTAATGTATTGTAGTGCATTTTTCACTATAGTTTTGGTGAATCACTAGAGACTTTTAGTTCATTAAATAAGATGAACAGACCCAAAAGCAAGAATCCTTAATCCATTGAACATGAATTCAAATAGAAAGAAAGATGAAAGACACCAATGTAGTCCAAATATAAAAACTTCACACTATTTAAACCATCAAAGATATATAAATTCACAAGAACTCTAATCTCCATATTATTTCCTTTGAAAAAACTTAATTGAGACTAGGAACCTTAAAAATAAAAGAATACCTCTACAATGGTTTCCCAACTATCCATCTCTACTAAAATGATTTGTCTATAGAAATATACTAAACTATGGGAGCAATTTACTTGTAATTTTTTTCACCATTAGAAACCTATTCGAAAAACCAATTCATAAGAATGGATAAGTAGTTGAATATTTTCATTATATAATGTTTCATGATATCAAATTTGAAGAGACAATCAAGACCCTATACATTATAGAGAAATAATATTAAATAATTGTACCTTTTATCCTCCTTAAGCTTTTCTAACTAAAACTTCAACTTTATTTTCCATTCACGATGATTGAGATGCTTGTATGTATTAAGCTAAGGTTTGGAGGAAAAAAATAAGAGATTAATCTCTTTTTAATGCTCCTAATTAAGCATAGAATAATATCTTGAGAAAATAATTTATGGAAAACTATTTTTTGTTTTAAATATTTTACTAAACTTTTATAAAAACCCTCAAAATTTACCCCTTTTCCTTTACACAATAGTATTATAATCCTAATATTATAGGATATATCAACAACTAAAAGAAAAATATACAACATATATAAGTATTTTTATTGAATCTAATAAAACCAAATTTCTTCACTCTTTGCAAAATTTGACATTATAACCCATATAAAAATTGGGTTCATAAAATAGAAGGTAAATTGTAAATATTTTATTGATATTGTTCAAATAAGTTTTGACTTCCTTACAAAAAAATTGTTATGTAATAGAAAATATTGCAAAACCTAGATTACAAATCAAAACGAAAAAAAAAAAGGATAGATTGCATAACTTTCACTTACATTAAATAAGTTAGAAATACAATGCAATGTTGCTACATTAGCAATAAAAATGGACATTATAATGCTTAACCCACGACCACAAATAACATATCTTACAAAAATGGGATATATTGTAATGATAGTGGTAGAAAAATCGCAATAACAATAAAAACAACCCAAGATGGAAATATTTGAATCCATTACTGAATCCATCATGTATCCTTTCAAAAAATAGTAAGTTCGAGATTGATATTAACCCATTTTTTTTCTCGTGGGTTAATCAGAGCAACTAGGAAAAATATTCCTATTTAGTATTTCATTTTGTTTGGGTTTAATTCAAATTTTATAACCAAGTAATATTAAAAAAAGTTAATTACAACCATATGTAGGTGGGGCATGAGAATTTGAAAGCATCTTTTGGTATTATTTTATTAATTTATTATTGGCTTCATATGACAACTTTGATAGAAAGCTTTGATAAAATGTTAGATCGATAAAAATGACATTATTTATTTTTGGAAACCATCTTGTATAATCTTCTAGAGAAAGGTGTGGGAGTTCAGGTGCCCATTTTGGGCCTATTTCATATAAAAACTAGAAGTTAGTCATTTTGGGAATTCTTACATCTTTGAATTTTCTCTCATAAAGAGAGGTTTGTGCTTGTGTTTTTTTAGTGGGAGAAAACCCATTGGGTATTGGTTATTTTGGATGAAAATAAATATGTTTTAGGTGGCTAAAGGATTAAAATACTTTATCATAGAGGTAAATTTCATCGAGGGGTTGTGTTGGAGTTGAAATTTTCAGGAGATCTCAAGTTTTTGGTAGTTTTCTTGCATGTTGTCTCAATTGTAGTTTTGATATTTCTAAGAGTATTTAATAGTATTGCTATGTGTTTTTTTTTAATATTCTCATATTCCATAGCTCATTTGGTGAAATTCTAAAGAAGTTTATATGTGTGTGCCATAGAAAAATGGCCCCTTGTCATTTTCATGGCCTTTTAGGTCTTGTTTCATGATGTTTGGTCCATTTTGCTTTGATTTTATGATGTAACATGGCTTGAACATGCATATTTAGGTACTAAAATTCAAATAATGATGTTTTGTAAAGGTGTTGTGAAGTGTTGTAAAATATTTCTACACTCTTCTAAACTCTATTCATTGCAATTCACCTAAAAATCACCTTTTCATCACTTATAAAGTCCTATTTTGAAGTGTTGTAAAGTCTTGTAACAAGATTTCACACTTTTCTAGGCATAACTTCACTATTTACACCTTTCTTATGCTTTATTTGACCCCTTTTTGCCCTTATAAGCTTTAATTAAGTGCATTTTTGAATGTAAGCCTAACAAACAACATTAAATGTTACTTAATTCCCAACACCCATTTTTCAGGTCCTAGGTGGGACCTATTCGCCATGGGTGGCAAATGAGTCCCCATTGGCGAATCACTTGATGTCGGCTTGTGATGAGGTATTAATGGGTTACTAAGGCACAAGATTGTATAAATAAGTGTTTTTACATCCATTTCAATCCCCATTCATTCAAGCATTCAATTTCATATCACATTCAAGCATTCAAGCACCTTACAACATCAAATCAAGCATTATTCAAGCATTTTGGAGCAAGCATTGACATATCTTCAAACTTCTTCAACAAGACCTAGGTATGCAAATTTAACCAACATTTAGGTGATTGAAGATTGGTCAACAAGTCAACTAGGTGCTTCAAGTTAAATCCATCATATTTCAAGCTTGGAGAAGGTTTTTTGTCTGTTTCCTACATAATTGACTTCAACAACTCGACAAGTAAACATTTCTAGATCTGGTGTTGTAGAGTTGTCTCCTAATTTCTCAAAATTTTGAGAGAGGACTGATTCACCACTAGTGGTGAATGACTCCCACCTTAAGATGGAAAATCTAGATTTTGTCAGATTCTGGATCTTGATATTCAGAAACTTGCTTCTGACAAATTTTCACTAGTAGCAAGACTAATTCGCCACCTTCGGCGAATGAGTCCCACTATTGATTTTCTGTAACTTCAAACAACATTTAGAACATTCTAGATTCCTCAAATCTTGCACAAGTGCACTTTGATTCAGCCCTTCTCTTTCTATTTTACATTTATTCATCTTTTAGTTCATTATTTTCATATCACAATGTGTTTTCAAACATAGTTTAAATCTTAGTTTTGCATTCATAATCATTCATTTAAGTCACTTGCATTTATTTCACTTCATTTAGCTTAGATAACATCATACATAACATAATTTGAATTAACCCTTAGCATTTTTGGCCCTACCTCTCTCCTTTTAGGTGAAAAACCCTAAAAGAGCTAGAGAAGTGCATTGGTGCCAAATATCTATGATTCATTTTGGTGAACCTTCATTTTGAAAACTTTTCATTTCTGATTTCATTTACATATTGCATCATAGATTACACTTGCATTAACATTTAATTAGGATATTGCTTTTTTTTTGCATTCTAGGACTTTTCATATTACATTAATGAAAGCTTTGTTTAGGTTTCATTTTTGCATTGCATATCATTAAAAACACTAAAAATATGCATACTGCATCTAAAAAGCATTAGAATCATTTCAAAATTTTAGAAAAACACAAAAAATATCATATCGGGACTCATTCGCCACATTGGGTGAATCAGTCCCTCTGCACTTTTTAAACAACATTTTCTAGCATTTTTCTGGATTTCTATTTTCTGTAGTTACTTCTTTGTTGTAGTTAGCATATTTTCTATTATTTTCATTAAAAACTCCTAGATTGCATTACATTTGCATTCACCCTATCTTTTGTGGTACTTGTATGAGTGTTTGGTGCCTCATTGATAATACTTTAGTGAGACAAAGTTCTAGACTCATGGCCTCCCACGATAGTACTTTCCTTGTGGACCTTGAGATCTCAAGAGATCCTACTCCTAGTATGGACAATGGTGCAATAGGAATTGGCAATACCACTTCTATGCCTTCACCTTTCCATCCAATGAATGCTGATACCCAAAACAACTCCCTCCCACAAGAAAATGTCATTAATATTCATGAGGATTTTGCACACTTACAACAAGACTTGTCACTTGAAAAAATTTCCACCACCACCATACCTGCAATTGAAAACCTTCATCATTTGATTGAAAGTGATGATGGCTTACAAGTTATGAAGAGAATTGCTAAGATTTTCAATAATCATGCCTCTTCTAATACCCAATCTGCAAATATTCCTATAAGCCAAGGAGTACCTCAAGTTCCTCCCCCTTCAACCATCACATCCATACCAACTTATACCAATCTGCAAGTCACCACAACTCTGCACCAGGTTAATTATGTGGCTACTTCTTCCCCAATTCCAACTAGCATTCCTAGTTCTCTTGTGGCATCACAAGTCCCCTCCACCACCTTCACCCCCCTTAGTATTCCTTTCACTTCCCCTAACATCACCTACACTCCATCACCATTTTCCCTTCCACCTCAAACCACTTACCCCAACCTTGTTCTTACACAACTCCTTAACACCGTTTCTTCCATGCAACAACTTTCCACCATTAGCCAAGGTCAAATCACTCCACCCACACATCATGTTCATAGAAGCCCCTTATCCTTAGAAATATTATGTACCCCGATGCCACAAGGGATAGAAATGCCTCAGTTTGAGAAATATGGAGGTAAAGGAGAACCTATCAACCATGTTAATACTTATACAACTTTATGTAGTGATTTTGTCCTTGATAAAATTTTAGCCAAACTTTTTCCTAGGACCCTGAAAGATACTGCATTTCACTGGCTTTCCAACTTGCCCAATCATTCCATCTACTCCTTCATTGAATTGGTGGATGCTTTCATAAGTCACTTTCAAGTTCACATCACACCTAAAAATAAAATGGCTAACCTCATGAGATTTAGACAAAACATAGACGAAAAAGTAACTGAATTCATCTTGCAATAGCAATCCTTATATGCTTAAATTGATGTCAAGATTCCTGATGCACATCTGCAAAAGATTTTTATCAAAAATTTGCACACAAACATTCAATATAAACTAACTATGATGAAATTCCCTTCATTTATGCATTTATGTACAACCTTATAGTGTGAATATCACAACTCGGTTTCTAGTCATGATTCAAAATCTACTTCAAACCGAGCTGACAAAACTGAACCAAAAAACCAAAATAACACAAAAATTTTGCAAACCAAATAAAGGCTTATTACAGTTCAATCTGCCTCCTCAACCAAAACCACAACCAACTCAACCAGTTTCAAATAAAGTGGCAATTTTTAAAGCAATGGTGCCTTATACCTATAGGGACCTAAAGAGACAATTTACTCCCTTACCTGATACCCTCCATAACACAATGACCCAATTGCTTCAACAGCACATGATCACTTTTCCACCCATTAAACCACTTGATCCCACCCAACCATTACCACCCACCTTCAAACCTAATGCTTATTGTCATTTTCATCGCCAAAATGGACATGACACTGAATACTGCAAGTGTCTAAAACATTTAGTTCAAGACCTCATTGATTTAGGCCATTTTTCCATTGCAGGTGTTAATGATCAAGGCAATAAGTCTATTGCACCCCCTAACTAGAATTTACAATTTTTCACCAATCCCATGCCTAAACATAATATCTCATTTGTCAAGGCTAGTGAATCTTCAAATACTGATGTAATGAATGTTGATACAAATAGTGAACAACATGATATAATCCAACTATTACCCAAGTTAATCCTATGGATAAACTTTTGGATGCTATAGAAGTTATCCCTCGTAAGGGCCAAACCAATAAATCTCTTGATATCACTTTTTTTGCTAAATATATACTTCAAAAGCTTCCTGATTGTCCTCCTTACATACTTGGTAGAATCTATGATAATCCCACCAATGGGATATTAATAGATCTTTCTTGTGGAAAGAATGTGATCATAGAGGAGTTTTTAGTAGTACACGATCTCTATCAAGCTGATTATAATAAACTGATTGCATGGATTAAGATACATAATGATTTTGCATGCCCTATGATCAGATCGATTGTGCTCCTATTACAAATAGGACCCAAAACTTCATATGTAACATTCTCAATTATTCCACAATCAGATCAATTATGTTTGTGGTTGGGCCACCCTTGGCTTCGCTCAATGAAAGTGGTCCCATCAATGGTTCACAAGTATTTGAAGTTTCCACATTGCAATGAAATATTTACCATACATCATAGTAGCTTTAATCCCTTATCCTCTAAAGGTAACTTTTCCTTAGAATCCTTTTGGCTTGAACCCATGGAACCCATCACTCCTCAAAAGGACTTTTTTTTCATAACCTACCAAAAGTTCAAAGCCAAACACATAGCTGAATTGTCTCTTCGTAACATGTCCCCATCCACTTCCACTCCTCCCATAATAGATGAAACAATGCTTCAACTTGAGTATGACATCGAACAAACCATACAACCTCATGACCAACCACCCTTAGACACTTCCCCACCATCATTTAAATGAGCAAGGGAAAATGAAACAACTTCTATCATGCCTCCTCGCATTAAACAAGTGTATAAATCTAAAGAGAAAGTGGTTGACCCATCTTCTTCGGTGTATTCTATTCTTTGCACTTCAGAAGAAAAGGAACCTATGATGACTCAATCCACTCTTACACCTCAACAAATCCAATAAAAAATTAAACGAAACCACAGTGCTAGGGAATGTAAGTGTTGTTGTTGTCTCCTCACTCGTCAGTCATGAATAGAAGAAAATAAAGAAAATCAACCTCCACCTTTGACAGAAGTAATAGATGGCCACCCTCCTTCTCCTGACCTACCACAAGATAGTCCAATACAAAATTCCCAACAAAATGACCCAATCCAATAGCCACAACTTTTGATACATCCTTCCTTGGAAATCACCCTTCGTCCTCCTATTGTCATCAATCTCGATGATGATGATGATGATGACGATGATGAAAAGATAGCAAAAATAGATGAAGAAGTGCACAACAATTTAAAATCTTTATTTTCATCTACAATGAGCTTAAAATATAAATCCTGTCCAAGTGAAGAACCTGGTATGACTCCTAGTTTGGCACTTGCCATTCTTCCTTTGGACAGTCAACCGCCCTCATATTACACTGAACCTGATTGGGAGGAAGATAACTTTATAGATGGTTCACTCGCATTCACCTAGCTAGCCTTTTTGCATTTATCTTTTTATTAATTTATATATATTCCTTTCTTTTGTGTATCATGTTCCCCCGTAACGTGCTTTTGATGTTCTCTCTCATTGTACACTTCTTCGATTTGTACCTCTATTCTTCTATATGTTGTGCATTATCTTTTTTTTTTACTTTTGTTTTGTGTTATCCTTTTGGGGATGACGCAAAGTGTAGAGATGTCCTATGTCTCTTCCATGTTGACCTAAAAGGTCCTTTTACTTTTTCTCTTTTTTTTTTGTTTTCCTTTTGGTGATGACACAAAGTGTAGAGAGGTCATATGTCTCTTCCATATTGACCCAAAAGGTCCTTTTACTTTTTCTCTTTTTGTTTTGTGTTTTCCTTTTGGGGATGACACAAAGTGTAGAGACACCCTATGTCTCTTCCATGTTGACCCAAAATGTTCTTTTCTTTTTTTCACTTTTTTTTTGTGTTCTCCTTTTGGGGATGATGTAAGGCATTGAGATCACAATGTCTCCTTCATGTTGACCCAAAAGCTTGTTCATTTTCCTTTTCCTTTTTATTTTCTTTCTTTTTGCTTGTGTTTTCCTTTCAATGATGAAAAGTGTTGAGACCACAATGTCTCTTCTATGCTGACCCAAAATGGACTTTTCTTTTTCTTTTGTTTTCACTCTCTTTTTGTCATTCTTCCAGTTCTATGTGCTTTGGGGAATGATGATAGTTCCAAGCTCTTTCATGAAAACATTGTAGCAACAAACATAGTGACCCCAAATTCATAGATACCTTATGTTTTTGGTGTGTTCTTTTCTGGGGGGAAACTCCCTTTCTTTTTCCTTCATTTTTTGGTGACATGATGCAGCCTAACTTCAAAACATATGACTTGGCATAGGGCTTTCCAAGTTGGCTCTAATTTCTTTTTTTCCTTTTGCTTTTTCTTCCCTTTGCTACTTTAAAGTAATTTCTCATAGAATGGAATGTAGCAATTCCTTTAAAGTGGGGGGCATACATTACCATAATTCATTTGCATTCTTGGTTCCTAGTGTAGCCTTGTCGTTTATGTGATGCATTTGTCACTTTGTGGATGGCATTGGGTGTGATGTCCTTCATAGGTGTGATCTATCTTAGCATATTACATTCCTCTTGGTGGCCTAATGTGATGCACTACATCCCCTAAGTTGTGAATATGTTATTCTTTGATTGGTCCTCTCTTGGAGACATTAGACTCAATGTTCCCTAAGTGACTGACCTTGCATGAAGCTTGTTACCTAATTTTCACCCTTAGGCTCAATTAGGTAGAATATCATGTGACCGAGGTTTGAGAGGGCCAAATGGAACATTTGCACAAGGGAAAAATCATGAATCTGATGCTAGGTCACAGGGAACTCAGTGAAGAAGCCTGCCTTGTTCAGGTTCAGCATGAAAATATTCTAAGGAGAAAGTCGCCAAGACCCCAGGAATGTCACAGCGAGTGGGATTCACCTATAGGTCCCTATCAGCAAGACATCGATCATCATCCTAGCAAAAAAAGGATATTCATTTTGGCAGAAGTTATTTTCTTCAGAGATAAGTCTCAACGAATGCATCGGGTCTCCGCGACAAAGCAAAGCAGGATCCCTTTGGCGTATGTGTGTAGGTTTTAGTAGGAGGTCTTACCGATCAGAAGAAGTCTGGCTGAAGTTAGGGGGCATCGGCAAAGCAAGCGAGCTTCGCCAAAGGGTCTCACCAAAGTCACAAAGTCTCCCTGACTTAAAAGGCCTTCGGTGTAACGAAGCATTCAAAGAGAGTCTCGGCGACTAGTGAAGTCTCCCCGACAACAATAAGGTTTCGGCGTGAGATGTATTTCAGCAAGTGGTCTCGGTGAACCGGTGGGGTCTCACCGACAATAGGGAGCCTTAGGCATAGCATTCAAGATGGAGAGAGGTCTTCCCAACTCCGATGTCTCACCGACAACAAAGAGATCACCAAGAGGAGATGCCTTCGCCATGAAGTCCCGATGATGATTAAAGTCTCACTGAAAGCCAACGGTCCTGCCAATGAAGTCATATCGGCATAAGGTCTTGCCGAATGCATGAAGTCTCACTGACGTTTGACGTCGGTGTAGCACCCGACGCTCGGTATGAAGTCTGGCAGACAGGACAAAGTCTCAGCAAAACAAAAGGGAGCTCGAGCAGAATGAGGAGTTCGATGTGGGTCCCGGCGACAAACAGGTGGTTTGGCCGAAGGAGTGAGTCATACCAGAGCAAAAGGATCGGCATAAGATGGGCCTTCAGCATATGGTCTTGGTGAAAACAAGGGGTCACGCTGATAGTATTTGAAAAGCAAGAGGCCGCGACAAAAGATGTTTTCAGTGAAGGATGGTGGGATCACCGTGAGGTCTCAGCAGTGCAAAAGGTCTTACCGATGCAGAATGAGTCCAAGGAGGAAAAGAGAGATCGAAAATATGTCTTCTTGACAAGAGGGAGCTCACCGAAGTATTTTGACTTCACCCAGAGGTCTCACCGACTAGCAAAAGGTCTCCTCGACATAAATTACATCGACGGAGCTCCCAGCCATCACAGTAATGTCTCATCAACATGGTGTAGTCTCAGTGAAAGGAGGAACATCGGCAAGACAATGAGCCTCGCCATGAAGTCTTCCTAACTTGATAATGTCTCGCCGAAAGAAATCTGGAGCTCAGGGAGATGGCAAAATGAAAAGGTGAAGTAGAGGGAGATCGGTAAGAGGTCTCTCTGATAATGATTATCTTGGTGACCATAGAGGCAATATCAGTATGATATTTTGGGCTCGATAAGAGCTCTCGTCGACTGTCACATGTTACGTTGATAGCTTTAGAGGGCATAATCACATCGATGAGACACTTTCAGTGTCTCACCGAGATGCGATTCTTTTCAGAAGATTTTTGACCACCTACAAAGTCTGCGTGGAATATGCTAAACCAACCAGGGGAAGCTGAGGCGAGCTGTGGCAGCTCAACCATATGAAGAAGATCAACAGAATGACAGGCAGCGTGTATCTGTTTGGAGCTCAGGAGCATTCAAAGCAGCTCGACTACAGAGAGATTCAAAGGTGGACATGAGGATCAAAAATGAATGCGGTGGTTGCTGCTAAAGATCCGAGGGCTTCTCCAGGGGCAATCTTTCACACCGACATGGACAGCAGGGACACAATAGCAGACAACATTAACTCCATAAAAAGATCTATGGGAGATCTTTTTTGGGACTGATATTTTTTGTAAGCCCTAAGGGGCTGAGATCTTTTCAGTATATAAGGCATTTTTTCCTTTTTGTAAAGGAGTTCTAGAGGATGCTCTTCTGAAGTCTGTGACCCTTTTGCAGTCCTCTCTTAGACTAGCATGTTTCTGTAACTCAAATCAGAACATAATATACAAAATCTACCTTGGTTACCACTGATGGTTCATCTTTTTCCTTTTGATTCTTGTAAAGTATTGTGCATTCTTTTTTGATTCATTGAGCTATTTAGTGAAATTTTCTCTTTCCTTATAGCTTTTGTTTCATGTCATGCCTTTCTTTGCAGAAGTAGTCTCATGTATGTTACAAACTGTGTTTATTAATCCTGCACACGAGCTTCTAGTTTGTGAAAATCTGCCTTTCCTCCTTGAAGGCATGTGCATGTCAAACCTGTTTGAATGCATGATCTACAGGATCTTGTTGTGTAGTCCCATGGTTGTCACCAGTATTCAAGTGTAAATTGAGTATCTCATTGTTCTTGTCAATTCAGTGTATCACCTTAGGATTTAATTTCCCTTTTTATGTTTCTCCTTCTCCTTTTCCCTCACAAGATCAGTAGTTTTAGGTGACACCAAAGGAAGTCAGCCTTCTCCGGAGGTTGACCTCTATCTACATGAAACCCACATCTTTAGAGGTCTTCCCATATTTCACTGAGGGGTTGAACATCAGGTTCAACAAGGGTGCAAATTCAGGTGACAACAAAGCTAACAAGACTCCTTTGAACATCTTTTACATTTTACATTTTTGCATTTTTTCCACCTTGCATAATGCAACTTGCATGCCTATGGTACCTTCCTTTTTGTTCATGAGTTCTTAGCATACAGAGCTTTGCTTGTCTCATGAAGCATGAACCAAAATTTTTACCTATGGTGCCTTATTAAAGTTATAAAGAGGTATAACTTTGATATGGTTGAGTGGGAAGCCCATCTAGTGGCATGACTTTTCCCCATAGCCACCTTTGTGTTTATGAGTGCTTACCAACTAGCATATGTATCTCCCCTTTTTAGGCTTTCTCACCCCATGGACAATCATAAGTTTTGTGGTGGCCCTAGAGGGATTATACTTGGGCCTTCTCACTTGGAAAACCACCATGAGTTCTATCACCCCAAAGTGAGTATGTATTCTCCTTTTCTTAAAATTAGCCTAGATCTAATCCATAGCTAGTTGGACAGATGATCAAAGCTTCATCCAATTCTCTCTTTCACTTGTGTGTTCCTTTGTTCTTATACTTAAAGTTTTCCATGGGATCTTCATCCTAGGGGCTTGATCATCCCTCTTGATCGTTGTTATTCCATCTTGCTAATGTAAGTGCATTTGAACCCTCCTCTCGATGTTCATGGCTATTGTAGTGTGAGTTTGAAGCAAGTTCATCCTCTCACTAAAGTGGGGGCTAAATGTGCCATAGAAAAATGGCTCCTTGTCATTTTCATGGCCTTTTAGGTCTTGTTTCATGATTTTTGGACCATTTTTCTTTGATTTTATGATGTAACATGGCTTGAACATGCATATTTAGGTACTAAAGTTCAAATAATGACATCTTGTGAAGGTGTTATGAAGTGTTGTAAAAAGTTTCTACACTCTTATAGACTCTATTCCTTGAAATTCACCTAAAACTCACCTTTTCATCACTTATCAAGTCCTATTTTGAAGTGTTTTAAAGTCTTTTAACAAGATTTCACACTTTTCTAGGCATAACTTCACTATTTACACCTTTCTTCTGCTTTATTTGACCCCTAGATGCCCTTAGAAGCTTTAATTAAGTGCATTTTTTAATGTAAGCCCAACAAACAACATTAAATGTGACTTAATTCTTCACACCCATTTTCAGGTCCTAGGTGGGACCCATTCACCATGGAAGGTGAATGAGTCCCCCTTGGCTCCAAATTCAAAAATTTTAAAATTTCCTTTCAGGTTTTTATTCAAAATCACTTGATTTCATCCTGTGATGAGGTATTAACGGGTTACTAAGGCACAAGATTGTATAAATAAGTTTTTTTACATCCATTTCAACCCCCATTCATTCAAGCATTCAATCTCATATCACATTCAAGCATTGAAGCACCTTACAACATCAAATCAAGCATTTTTCAAGCATTTTGGAGCATCCATTGACATATCTTCAAACTTCTTCAACAAGACCTAGGTATGGAGATTTAACAATAATTTAGGTGATTGTAGATTGGTCAAAAATTCAACTAGGTGCTTCAATCAAATCCATCATATTTCAAGCTTGGAGAAAGTTTTTTGTTCATTTCCTGTAGAATTGACTTCGACAACCCGACAAGTAGAAATTTCCAGATCTAGTGTTGCAGAGTTGTCTCCTGATTTCTCAAAATTTTGGGAGAGGAATGATTCACCAACCATGGTGAATGAGTCCAGCCTTAAGATTTAAAATATAGATTTTGTCAAATTCTGGATCCCAACAGTCAAAAACTTGCTTCTGACAGTTTTTCACCAATAGCAGGACTAATTCGACACCCTAGGCGAATGAGTCCCACTGTTGATTTTTTGTAACTTTAGACAAAATTCAAGACATTCCAAATTCCTCAAATCTTGCCTAGGTGCACTCTGATTCAGCCTTTCTCTTTCTATTTTGCATTTATTCATCTTTTAGTTCATTTTTTGCATATCACAGTGTGTTTTCCAGCATAGTTTAAATCTTAGTTTTGCATTCATAATCATTTATTTAAATCACTTACTTGCATTTATTTCACTTCATTTAGATTAGATAACATCATACATAACATAATTTAAATGAACCCTTAGCATTTTTGGCCCTACCTCTCTCCTTTTATGTGAAAAACCCTAGAAGAGCTAGAGAAGTGCATTGGTGCCAAAAATCTACAGTTCAATGTGTTTTAGGTGATCGACACATTATGTTTGCATCCTATTTTGGTATAGTTTGTATTAGAGTTGTGGAATTTATTATAGAAGTTTTTGTGGATGTTAAATCAATGTATCAGACCTGGAATCTATATTTATATCAGAAAATTTTAATAAAACTAAGTTTGTGGAGTTTCTATGACACAATTTTGGCTATATTTCCCTTGTTTATTCCATTTCTTGCTATAGTTTTATTGAAATCAATGCTACCATTTATCCAAAACCAAATAAAATCATCTTAAAATTTAAAAAACCCTAAAAAATAGATAAAGGTTATTAAAATCCAAATTCCACATAAAAAAGCACTATATATCTCATCAACCTCTAGCTTTCAACCTTTCCAAAATCAAACCATCACCTTAAAAATAAATCAAGTACTTATGCCACGAATAACTAGGTCACAAGAAAATAAAAATTTGGAACCTCACAATTGAAACCCCTTTGGAACTACTTTTGGATAAGGTGAAATATCATCCTCTTGTATAGCATGACAATCTAATTGAACTTAAAAATCATGTTGATCAACATGAGTATTCACATCAATTACAAGACTTCGTTAATGAAGAAAAAATATAATTCATAATGGCTCACATTGTTAGAATTCACAAATAATATTTCCTATCATAAATCATTCAAATGAGAGACAAAATCCCTCACCATTATGATATGTCAAAACATAGGAAAATACATCATCAAGAACCAACCTCATCATCCAACTTTGAAAGTCCTTAGGGCCATCTATGCACTTGACCATCTCATGACTATTACATCAACCAACAAGTAGGATACTTTATATCACCAACTCCTCCTCATGAATCATATTACAACCCTCCCCACCAATATTTATCTCCCCCATACTTGACCTTAGGTTTAAGTGGAATGTGTATCATCCTACTTTGGAAAATCTGCAATTATCTTTACATTAAGACCCAATAAAACATAGAAAAAGGTAAGTGTGTGATCCAAAATGGAATGGCTAAATGGATGTATGACGCACCTAAACTTTCTCTATTTTCATTAGGAAAAGAGATCCTCAAAGGTAGGATTTACTTTCAACCCTAGGCGAGTCAACCCTATTGGAAGATCTATTTTTTTCCTTAATGATAGAAAAGGGTAAAATATGACTGAAATGAACTTTTGGGAGATGAAAATAAAATGACTAATGAACTCAATTTTGTGATTAATACTTGAAATGTATAGTTGAAGGATAGCACTAATAGAAACAACTTCCAAGAAAATCTAAGGATAAAATAATGTGTACCAGTCACCAAAAGAGTTGCAAGGTTTCTTGCTCCAGGACTCATTTTCCCAAGGGTGAATGGGTCTTTGTACATTGTTTTCCATCAACCTCAGTGGTCCTCTGATGCAAGATCTATGATTCCACCTTCATAGATTTCATTGTCAAAAATTCAAAAATAAATTTTGGATTTGAGTTTTTGTGTCTTTACAACAATGTTGACAACTTTGATAACTTTGCAAAATTGAACTTTTGATCCAATTTAAATCCTTCTTCACCTATAAAATTGCAAACATAAAGAGAGGAGTAAAATGTTTATTTTTTTGTGGATAAGGGTTTTCCTTGGTCAAACCCTAGTTTGGTAATTAAACCTTGATAATGAAATAATGATAAAATGTAAGGAATGATGAATGGAAAATACTTGTTACAACTCACCAAACCCCTTAATGGATGCCCTTAGAGGAATTAATTCTAACACATCACTCTAAGGATTGGATCTTGCATGAAATGGATTGATTAGATGCTTTATTTGACACTTGATTTGATGCTTGAAAACTTGATACCTACATCACAATGTGAGCTCCAAAAGCATGCATGAACACACATAAATCTTGACATCATGATAGGATCTTGAATTTTAATGTAGATGAGTGATAAATATGATCTTCAATGCTCTTGATAATAATATTTTCTCTTGTGAAAGTTGACTTATTGTTGCTTAGTTTGAACTGATAAAATAACCTAGTATTTATAGGTTTTTTCTTAATTACCCGACAATTAAACATTGAACAAGTTGACCTTTACAATTTGAATTTAGATCATTAAAATGCCACAAAAAAATATTAAAAATTGGGTCCCCACACTTAAGGGGGGCCTATTCACCCTTGAGTGAATGGTTCTTAAGGCCTAAATCTAGGACACTGAATTTCCAAGGTGTTTTTTATTAGAGGTAAAACGGGTTTTGAAAGGGCCTCGAAACCCTTTACAAAAAGAACACCACTTCAAAAGAAAAGCATGAAAAACAGCAAGAAGACAACAAGAAGCAAACCAAAAGAAAAATAGTTTCCAAAAAAGAGGAGTAGAAACAACAACTGCAGATTCTTTAAAATATCAACCACCTCCATATCACTATCAATAATCTTCTAATGTACTTCCATCACCTCAATGATCTCCTTGGTAGGAATCCCATCATTCAGCTTAGTTTTATTATGGGTCCTAGTACAAGGCCCCCTTATCACTTACCTCTTTAATCAAAACACTAGGAATACCAACAACATTACTAGCAACATCCTTTCCATTTGACACTTCTAATGTGAAAATTCATTGATGTCACTTCTTGCATCATTTAATTTATCAATTATCAAATCGAGTGTGTCTTAGAGTTGTATGTGATAAGGGTGTTTCCATGAACTAGGGGGTTTGTACTATAAACAATGAATTTTGGTAATAGTTTAGGTCCATTAGGAGCTTTCAAGAGCTCTCAAGAGCTAATCTAAACAATAGGTTCCTAACTAATTGGGTATGTGTAGGATCATGATGGGCCAAAAAGTGGTGATATGAAAAAAGTAGCATTTTTCATTCACCCAAAAATGCGAAAATCCCAAGTTGACTTTTTTTTTGGGGTTGGGTGTCAGTACATTGCTCCATAGCAATGCCCAACCCAAAGTAATACATATCAGATATCTGATTTGTGTCAAGTAATATATACCCAAAAAGTGGCCGCCACTATTCATTTTAAACCTTGGTAGCACAGTGTCTCAGACATCGACGGTAAGGGGGGAAATCTGATATCAATTTTTTCCTAATACTCAATTTATAAGGTAATTTTTTGGTTTTTTTAGTTTTAATCCATTTTTGTATTATTTTTGTATAATTTTAACTAGTTTTTTATGGATTTTTACTAGAAACTAGGGTTTTTTATAATAATTCCATTTATATTGTGTAATTTCAATTAGATTAATTAGTTTTCAACTTCAATCAGGTATTATGGCTGAGAATCAAAACCCACAAATTCCAAACTCTCCACCACCTATGTGCCCATCAATTGAATAGTTAATTGGTGAAAAATTGGAGCAATTGAGGGCATTTATGATGCTTATAAGACAATCCCTCAATTATCCCAGATGACAAACACATTGAAAGAAATAATTAAAAATATAGAAACCCTCTCTGCCCAGCATAATTCCATTCTTTCGTGGTGAGAAACCATGAGGGAATATTACTCTTATGGATTGTCTTACAAAGAGGTGAAAGATCTCAAAATAACAAAAGCCCAAATAGCCTCTTTATTTGTTAACCCCTACACTAGTCTACCAATTAATGTTAATAAACCAAAACTTTCTATAAAATGGTGCATGAATAAGGACACTGTAGATAAATTTTGGGATCGTTGGTGGATGGTTTTTGATAAACCACCCAACAACAATATTTGTGTACCATTTTATTTTATTAAAAAAGTATGCAGTAAGTTTGTGTTAGGGAAACATGTCAATTACTTTTACATGAAACCCTTCTAGGGCGTTGGTGGAGGTATGACCCAGGATAGACTAGGAGTAGTTAGAGTAGTCCAAGGACCATATGTTCCACGTTCTCCCCTTCCTCAACCACCTCCAGTACATCATCTAGATATTATCAAGGATGCAACCACATAGACTATTATGGTTATTCACTCTTTGAGTGATCCTTTGGTTTCCCATACTAGTACAATAGCTTAGCCACATGTTGGTGATGTTGGAAATGGATCAAGTGTTGTTGCATCATCCTCCTTAGGTCCACATATCTGTGTACCACATACTTGCACTATGTGCCACTAAGTATGCTTGGGTCCTCTTGTACAACCCACTAAGCTTCCCTTCGACACTTCTAATTTTGGCCTCCATGATGTGGAAAATATAGGAGATTAGACGTAGGGGATTGGAGCACACCCTACAGATTCCTCTTGTGCTAGAGAGGGGGACGTTGGAATAGTTACATAGGTAAGATTTAAGTTGTAATTTCATAACTTGCATTTTTTTTAAATGAATATTAATAAGAGATAGTATCAAGTACTAATATTTATTTACATGGTCTATTTAACAGTTGATGTTTGGGGAGGAGCTTTTATAGGTTATTGATAGCACCTTCATGGCCATTTCATTTGGCCTCGACATGCACATAGTATATATTTTCACACCCACTCGTTTATATTTTTTTACTATATACTTGCTTGTCATTTGAATTGTCATTAATGAAATTATATATTAACTTTTATGTTTATCTTATTTTCCTCTTGTAGGAAACACCTAGTGTGAGCGAGGTGCAGTGCTTTCCAAACTCTAGAGGCTCAATGGTAGATAAGAGAAAGGTAATTGAACTCAAATTCAATTGAATTAAGATTTTTAAGATCTTATAGTGATTATACATACATTGACATAGATTGGTAGTTTCATATACTTTTCATTTTTTATGTACAGGTAGTTATGAGCTACACATCCTTGTTGACAAGTGTCACAACACCTAAAGGAGTAGGTGTTGGAACACCTCAAGGAGTAGGTGTTGAAACACCTCAAGGAGATAAAGAAAAAGAGATGCCTAAAGAGGTATGTGTTTATTTTATTTTTTGTTTAGTAAATGTGTTCCTATTACTGACAATTGTATGCTAACTTGTATCAATTTTATGTTTATGTTCACATATATTGATTGACATTGTAAAAATTGGTTTGATTGGTTCTTTGAGAGGAGCATATTCTAAGACTCCTGAACATTTGAAGAGACATAGACATGAGGTAATCAAGATTTCAATTTTAGATTTCAATTATAATTCAATGTATATTGATTTTGATGTTAATTATTCAATTTTAAATTATATAATATAACTAATCTCAATTGTGGTTTGAATTTGTCTTATGCAAGTACCTTCAGAGCCAAAGAGTGCTTCAAAGAGGCTCTATTTTGATGATCTACTAGTAGTTTAGGATGAAATAGAAATTTGTGCATGTATATTTTGAATAGATATTGAGATGGCATATGCCACATTTTGTAAAACTTTTTTTCAGTTGGCGTTGATGCCATTTTTGTATATGGACATACACTTGATTATTGGATAATTTGATATATAGAATTTGAGAATTGAAATAATTTGTTCCTCATGTGCATGTTTAAACTCTTCAAAAATTTAATCTTGACCAATGGTTAAATATCAATGTACAATAGCATAAAAAATAATAGTTATACTATATAGTTCACAATAAAAAATAATGAATAATGGTTAAATTATATCATATATTGATTAGTTATATTATGGTTATATTATATAGTTTAAATAACTTTGAAGACAAGAACAAAGGTAAATTTTAACATTTTAACTTTAAAGTTTAAATACACAAATGTTATTGTCTCACACTACATATTTCATATTGGATTATCATCACATATTGAAATTCAAAAAATATCATAGTTTTATGTTGATACACATGCCAAAGGATATAAGCCTAGTTATGAAAAAAATTGTACACTTTCCATACATATCTACAAGGGCAGCTGCAAATATTATACATGTGACAAAATTCCTACATCATTTATGTTTTAATGGTTGTCCACTAATGCAAGGGCATCAGGAGCCCCATAGGCATACATGGTGATAATTTTGGGTTTTTGGTTGATTTTTTGTTTCTTGGGTGTAATAAGGTCATTAATGACCATTTGGAGTAATTTAGAGTCATTTTGAAGTGATTTGGGGTCATTTGTCAAAAAATGTAAAAAGTTGTCAAGTTGCTAAAATGTTGTCAAGCAACTTTTGCAAGAAAGTGAAAAAATGAAGTTTTATTAACAAATTGATAAAAAAGTGGTTGTAAATGGTTGGGATAGATAATAGGTATATAAGGACACTCTCCCAACTCGAGAATGGGTTGAAAAATTGTATATAAGGACACCATCCCTCAAGTTTTAAGGCTTCTCACAAAATAGAACAAATTCACCAAGGTTACAAGACTCAAATAAGACACCAAGGTTTTAGACATTTTTCCAACACTTTATGAAACCCTATATAGGGTAGACACATCAAACTCAATCACTACTTGTCTCACAAACAAACTTGGAACTCAAACAATGATGATTTAACCAACAAAATCCCTTATGAGTCAAAAGTGCAAAAGGGAAGCAATCTTTGATGAGCTATTACTCGAAAACCATGATGCCTACAAAAATTTTGTCTGAGGCTATAGGATTTTGTTGGGCCCCTCTGCAATAATCTCTCTCATTTTTTTATATCTCGGAGATATTTTCCCGTGGTGTCATGCTTTCAGTTGATGGAAAAAGTGTCAGATGCAAGCAGTGTAAAGTTGCAAAGGGGTGTAAATTTCATTTTGCAACTCATATGACCAAACCGACCATTCCAACACATCTAAATGGGTAGATTTAGGTTATTTATGGTCCCCTTTCGCACCCAAACAGGCCGAAGCAATGCGAGCTACGTTCAACCAACGAAATCCCTTAAGAGTCCAAAGTGCAAAAGGACAACAATCTTTGACAGGTTGTTACTCAGAAACCGTGATGCCTAAATTTTTTTTTTCTGAGGCTATGGAATTGTGTTGGGCCCCTCTATAATAACCTCTCATTTTTTGATATCTTTGAGGTGTTTTCCTGTGGTGTCATGCTTTCAGTTGATGGAAAAAGTGTCTGATGCAAGTAGTGTAAAGTTTTAAAGGGGTGTAAATTTTGTTCTACAACTCGTACGACCAAACCAAATGTTCCAACATGTCCAAATGGGTATGTATATGGTCCCCTTTTGCACCCAAATAGGTTGAAGCAATCCGAAATACATTCAACTGGTGAAATCCCTTAAAAATCCAAAGTGCAAAAGGGAAGCAATCTTTGATGGGTTGTTACTCAAAAATCAAGATGAATACAAAAAAAAATCTAAGGCTACGAGATCATGTTGGGCCCCTCTACAATAATCTCTCTCCGTTTTTGATATCTCAGAGGATTTTTCCCGTGGTGTCATGCTTTCAGTTGATGGAAAAAGTGTTAGATAGAAGTAGTGTAAAGTTGCAAAGGGGTGTAAATTTTGTTTTGCAACTCGTGCAACCAAATTGACCGTTCCAACACATCCAGATGGGTATTTTTAAGTTAGGTATGGTCCCATTTCACACCCAAACAAGCCGAAGCAGTCTAAGCTACATTCAACTGACGAAATTCCTTAAGAGTCCAAAGTGCAAAAGGGAAGCAATCTTTGATGGGTTGTTACTCGGGTCTGAGGCTATGAGATCATGTTGGGCCCCTCTACAATAACCTCTCTTAGTTTTTGATATCTTAGAGGCATTTTCCCGTGGTGTCATGCTTTCAGTTGATGGAAAAAGTGTCAGATGCAAGCAATGTAAAGTTACAAAGGGGTGTAACTTTCGTTCTATAACTCGTGCGACCAAACTGACTGTTCCAACATGTTCAGATGTGTACGTTTAGGTTAGGTATGGTCCTCTTTTACACCCAAACAAGCTGAAGCAGTCCAAGCTGCATTCAACCGACGAAATCCCTTAAGAGTCCAAAGTGTAAAAGGGCAACAATATTTGACTGGCTTTTACTCAAAATTGTTTTTGGTCAATTTGGTAATGTTTTTTTTCATTTATTTTTGGAAAACAGTAGTATATTGATACATTGTTTATTAATTTCATAATCATTATATTTAGTCATATTTATTCATTGCTCTATCAATTGGTAGTATATTTAATCAATTGGTAGTTTATTTAATTATTTTTGCTTTCTAAAAGTGCTAGAAATGAGACAATGCTTTTGAGGTTTAAACATAAAACATAGAAAAACATAATCAATCATTCATTTGCACATAATGAAATAGCTATTAAGAAGGAAAAATACTAAAATTTTATTGAGAAAATGCATTCTTACAGCAGATACAAGAATAAAATGTGTCTTTGCTTTAAAAATTTTGTTACAAACTATTTCTCAATGCTATGACTAAGAAAACTAAGTTACAATGCTCTATTTTTTGCTTATACAACTCCAAAATATGAAAGAACTACTTGAAAAATGAAGCATCTAGAAGATATGGTACAAAATGAGGAGAATTCTCATGAAAAAGGATTGCAAGAGTATACAAAATATTAGTATTAAATAAAGAACACTAATGAACTTAAGCATAATGAACCTAAGCATTGTACAAATCCAAAATGATCACAAACATTTAGAAGTTTGACTCTCTGGTTACATGTTCCACTTCCTTGATTTTTCCAATTTTGGCTATTGCTTCAATGTATTTGAAGTGAATTTTAGGATCCTCACTACCAATGACATTGAAAATAAATTTTACCATAGTAGCAGAATGTGTCAATAATAAGACTAAATGAAAATAGATTTAAGAGAATTCTCTATTTGGATAATAGATAGAAAAAGTGTAAAAAGATGCTTATGGAACTAAAAGCTTTGAAAATATTGTATCCATATTAGAGCATTAGCTTAATTTTAGCTTCTTCAACTTTTACATCAGTGTCATACCCACAAAGTTGTAGTCATGCCTATCTTAGCATGTTCCCCACATGAACATATGTTCAATAAGATGACAAAATTTCAAACATGAAGCAACATTGTGACAAAGTCCAAATAAAATGAAAGGTAATACATTACTCTATATATTCCAATTGATTTTTGTGTTGTACAAACACATATAGATCCATACAAAAGCATTTTGCAGACAGAAATGTATGAAAATACAAAGAAAAAGAGGCTTAAACAACACATTCTTCTTTCTTCACTTGTCACCAACCCCTCAATTTGAGTTGGGAACACATATTTATGACCAAAACAACTGTCCTAATTGTTCCATCATCCAACCAATTAGTTTTTGCAAGTATTAAATAAAGAACACTAATGAACTTAAGCATAATGAACCTAAGCATTGTACCTTCCATTCTTGAATATGCTATTCAAGTGTGCCTGAAGGGTCATCTCTTTGCTTAATGGTATCCAATATTGCTTCATGATCAACATTACTAAGTTTCCATAGTTTTTTTGTCTTTGGTTTGGCACAATGCTTCAACAACTTAACATTTGTTGCTATGTTTCTATAACAAGGTGTGAATGCGTAAGAAAGGTTTTGTGTTTCTCATAGTCTTCAAATCCATGTATGCCATTCTTTCTAATCATTTATGTTCGCAACCAAGTTCCTTCAACCACAACTGAACATGTAGGATACACGCACCCATCATCATCTTCCATTGATTGTGTTAGCTTATGCTTTACTCTCACACATCGAGCCAACCAGTAGTCTGATCTTTCTTCATTCCCCTATGGTGCAACAACTGTAAAAACATGTCCAGGTTGTAGTAGATCTGAAAGATGGTCATAATCAACTGAACTTTACATTGTGTCATTTGTCATGGATATTTTTTGAGGTAAAGGAGTTAGATACTATGGAACCCATGTATCCACCCACTCACTTGACTCACATTGATCCCACACACACTGAATACAACTCTGACAAAAACAAGCCAACTCTCGTGTCCAAATGGTCCATGTGCTTGCATCTAAGCTTAAAAATGAATGCATCTTTGAAGAATTTTTGATTGTGTGGAAATCCAATCTGCCTCCCACTGTACCCTCCTCAACCAACCAAAAGAATTTGTGGATAGTTGAATCAAGTGTCCCTCCTTGTGACAATGTTGAACTACACCAATCAACAATAGAATGTGCATCACTAGATTTTTCTCTTGAAATCTTCAATTTATCCTTAACTAGAGTTCTCTTTACACATGCACCTGCTCCAGTATGCTCCCCTTTCCCATTCCCAACTTCAAAAAAAAATCCAAATATGAGGTACACCCCTCTCTACATGAATTCTACTAAACCAATAAAACATATGAGCATTCTTGAATTGACTTGTGCAATTATCTGACCAAATGAGATGTCGACCCACTGATATATCATGCTCTTGCAAGAACTCAAAAAAATTCTCGAAACAATGTTGGACATACTTGGATGAGTGAGATCTATCATCACTCATATAAAAATGACACTCTATGATTATCTTTCGATCCTCTTTTGTACTATTAGGTGCATGTCTATATGTTATGTTGATAAAAATAGCAATCTAAATGGAATTGTAATACTGAGATTGTACCTCATTTTGTGGTTGCAATGTGTAGTTTTTTGCAAAATTAACCATTGATATAATAGTGCCAATCGGAAAAGAGTCAAGTTACACATCCTGAATTATTGATCCAACCACTTAGATGTATGGCTATGCCTTGCATACTTGTAGGAAATATTGTCCTTAAAATCTGAAATAAAATCAGCAACAGTACATTCTTTTGTAACCAACTCACATCTAGAAACTTCACCTCCACTCTACAAAGTATATTTGACTATCTCATATCTCTTTTTCTTAACAAGCTTCTTTCCAAATTCATGTTCAGAACCCTCATGAAAGCATTGAAAAAACTTTGACAAGCCACCACATTGTAAGCACTTTGCATTTAAACAATCATTTCTATAGAAAAGGAAACCATCATTTCTAGAACATAAAAATAGATCTAGCAAGTCCCTTGATGATTTTGGAAGATGCATTGCACCACACTCCTACAACATTTCATTAGTATGCAAAGTAGAATGCATATAGCACAATAGTTCTTGGTACATTGAAAACTCCACATGGTATTTGCAACAACAAGTAGTACGAATTTTAAGAGGCACACAATAAAATGGCTTCAAACCTTCAAAAGTCCTTTGTTAGATTTCCATATTTGGATGTGTTTCAATAAATTTTTGGAACAAAATTGTTTGGCTTGATTCCAAGAAATGTTTAGGATGTGGTGTACGGTCTCGATTTCCAATTCTTAACTTTAAAACATCCTTGGCATTGGGTGATAGTCTAGAGTTATCATACCAAAATTGTTGAATTACCTACTTTGCATTATCGATTAGCTTCTTATCAACACGTGGAAGCCTCCTAGAAAAATCCCATGTATCATTTTGAAGAAGATTATCTATTCTTTCTCTTCATGCAAGTTCTCTATCCAATTTTTTATGATTTATGTCAAATCAATACAAGTTTGTCTCATAAAGCAAGCCTTTTTCAATTAATGGCTTACTAGGGTAGTTGTAATGACTCTCTGAGCAGCTCTCTTATCTTTTTCCTTGTTATTTTATCCAATGGACTTGAGAGAATTAAAAAGGTTTTTGACAATAATAGAATTTTTTTTGGTCTTCTTGTTCACATGAATCTTCAATTTGGCTAGCAAAGGTCTCATCTTTTGTATCTTTAACAATTGTACAAAAAGTTGGCATTGCTCAATCAATGTCTTATTGCTAAAATATTGGTTGAAATGTTGTGTAGCCCACAACCGAACGGTTCATGTTGACCTTTTTCCTTCAAAATTGTTTATAATGTTCTCATAAATTTCAAGTAACCATTTAGGAGTTCTTGAAGGTCTTGAATTTGGAATATGTCTTTCTTCCACACAAGGTTCTTCATTTCTCATGTAATTTGGTGAAACATAATTTACACTTGGTTCAATATTATTTTCAACATATTCAATTCCAACATTTCCACCTTGAACATATTCAATATCAATTTCAATAATTTCATTCCCAATTTCAATATCATGTTCAACATCTTCAATTCTGGCATTTTCACCTTGAACATTTTCAATATCAATTTCAACATTTTCATTCCCAATTTCAATATCATGTTCAACATTTTCACCTTGAGCATATTCAATTTCCTCTTCACTTGAAAGACCAAAGGGCTTAGGTTCACCAATATTTGGCATACCTTGTCTTCTCTTCCTATGACTTTCTCTATCTCTTTGTCTATATGCTTCAATTTGTTCTTTTGTAAGCTTTCTCTTATGTTTTTTCTTTTGATGGCTGCTACTCCCCATTATACCTCCAAAAAAATGTTAAAAAAATGATTGCGTATGAAAAATTTGAGTAGAAGATGCTCCAAAAAGTTGATCTTTGTCTCTTATTGTCTGAAATCATGTTTTTGTCACTTGCAAAGCCTGCAAACAGAATGTAGGGTCCATTGGGATGCCCAAAACGACTCACTTGGGGTTTTTATATGGCCCACAAATTCGATATTGGATAAAATCTGATATCTAATTTGAAAAACATTTCAAAATGTATTGCAATGGTAAGATTTTGGTGTTATAAATCAGATATCCGATTTTTGCACACATAGACCCAAGAATAATTAAGAGGTGGAGGGTGTGAAAGAGAGAGAGAGAGAGAGAGAGAGAGAGAGAGAGAGAGAGAGAGAGAGAGAGAGAGAGAGAGAGAGAGAGAGAGAGAGAGAGAGAGAGAGAGAGGGGGAGAGAGAGAGGGAATTAGGAGGGAAGGGAGAGGAAGAGGGGAAGAAGGGGAGAGGAGAGAGAGAGAGAGGGGAGAAGGGAGAGTGGGAAAGGGAGAGGGATAGGGAGAGAGAGGGAAAGGGAGAGAGAGAGAGAATATTAGAAGGGGGAAGGGAGGGGAAGAAGGGGAGAGGTAGAGAGAAAGAGAGAGAGAGAGCTAGGAGGGGGAAGGGAGAGGGGAAGAGGGGAAGAAGGGGAGAGGCAGAGAGAGAGGAGAAGGGAGGGAGGGAGAGAGAGCGAGACAGAGAGACAGAGACAGAGGGAAAGGAGAGAGAGAGAGAGAGAGAGAGAGGGGGGGAAGGGATAGAGAAAGAGGGAAAGGGAGGGATAGAGAGAGAGATAGGAGGGGGAAGGGAGAGGGGAAGAAGGGGAGAGGTAGAGAGAGGGGAAATGGAAGAAGAAGGGAGAGAGAGAGGGGGGGGGGAAAGAAGGGGAGAGAGAGAGAGAGAGAGGAAAAGGGAGAGAGAGAGAGGGAAGGGGGAGAGGGAGAGAGAGAGAGAGAGGAGGGGGAAGGGAGAGGGGAAGAGGGGAAGGAGAGAGGTAGAGAGAGAGATAGAGAGATGGAAAGGAGAGAGAGAGAGGGAAGGGGAGAGAGAGAGAGGGGGGGAGAGAGAGAGGGAAAGAGAATATTTAAATATTTTGCATATTACTAATATTAATTAGCTATATAATATTTTATATGTTAGTAATATATTATACATAATTCCTTTAGAGATTATCATAAATTGTATATTCTAAACTAGATATATATTAAAATAAACTATAAACTGTTTATTGCATTTTTAAATCATATATTATAAACTATATTACATTTTAATTATTTATTTATTTTATTTTTTTATTAGACTACAGGAATCGGGTAGCACGACCCCCTATAAACTGTAGTGTGCCTAGTAAACTTTTTAACATGACCGACGGTGCTGGCGTGACACGCCCTCTCATACCATGGGGGTGGGGGAGACCAGACCTCATGACTAACCTCCTGGAACAGGAAAGATTTAGCCAACCGAGCTAGGGCCCCCACCACTATATTACATTATTTTTAATCATATATAAAATATATTCAATATCTGATATTTCTGACACAATCCTTACTACCTAGGGGTTAGCCTCGGGATTGCTTTGAAATTTGGCTAGGACATGCCAATCCTAAGAATTCAACACAAAAAATATGTTTAATAGCTTACCTCGCTTTTCTAGACTTAGCCTATGTGGCTGATGACTTTTTTTTACCCAAAATTGATGAAACAAAAAGGGATTTTAAAGGAGATTCTCAAATTTCCACCAATATAAATTATGCTTTACTTTTCAAATTTAATAAATAATTATTATTCATTTTCTATTTGAATTACGACTAAAGTCCTGATTGATAGGTTGATTGAAAAACATTTATAGCTTTCAAATGGTATCACATTTTTTGAATTTGAAACATGCATCACATTCTATGCTTCGCATACTATAGGATTAAAAAATAAAAAAATTAAATTTCATGAAGTCTTGACCAAGTTAAGGTGGTCAGACATACAATTTTTTATTTTTTATAAAAGTAGTAATAAAAAATTCATAATTAATTATTTACTTGGAAAAAAATTACAAAAATATATGCATACATTGGGACATGAGTCCTCTATTTATATCTAAAATCTTTAAAAAAAATTATCATTTTATTGTGGTTAGGGTGGTTAGAAAGACACCTACTTCTTATTTTTCCCCTAAAATTTAAGTACTACTACATTGAAATTTCAAATTTTCACCAAATAGATCTTTTTTTTAAAATAAACCTGGTAGTTTAGAAACTACATTCAATTTTCTACAGATTCTATTCTTACATATTTTTGATATAGATAACTTATTCAAATTTTTACATCAAGTTGCCTAACTCTGATTTTTTTTATTTTCATCACCACTTAAGGGCCTATTTTTTCTATGATGATCCTGCACATACCCAATTCTAAAGACTTAATCCTAATTTATCTCTTAAATAACGATTGTTTGGACTCCAATAACTCAGTTCAAACTTCACTTGACTTAATTGCAATTTATTCATGGAAGAATTAAGCTAAAAATTGAATTTACTTTTAATCTAAAATTCAAAATTGAAATGTACTTGGAAAGGAAATCTATTTTACGTTTGCAGAAGAGGATCTAATTACGTTTGTAGAAAATAAATATTAACCTAGAAAGCAATAATACTAAATTCTATGAACAAATTCCAAACAAGCTTTAGTTTCATCTTTCCATAAGTGATCATTGTCTCTTCTATTAAAACTACATTCATTTTTAAATAACCAATGAGTCTAATTCTATGAATTGTAATTAAATATACAAAAAATAAGTGAACATAAATCTATTGTAAAACATAATGAATTGTTCTAACACAATAAATTTAATTTAAGAATATAATCAATCATATTTACTAACAATGATTAAATAGAGATCAATTTTCCTACTTTCCAATTGAGATGAACAGTACAAAAATCAACTGAATCAAAGAACATAACACAAGTCACCTCCTTCAGTTGAGTGAGTCCTGCACTTCCTCTGGTAGGATGTAAACACTAAGATTCAAATCAACTCCTTATTTTCATTGTAATCGGCCAAAATAGGCGAGTAGTACAAAAGTGTAGATAGTCAACATTACAATGCTAAAGAAAAAGATTAACTATCTCCCAAACTAAAACTAAGGATGGATATTATAAGAATATCCACTTATTTGAATACTAAAACTAGTGCAACCCACTAAGATGCAAAGCAGTAGAAACTAAACTTAAACAGAACTGAAAGAGCCATAAAGAAATTTGCCACATGATAATAGCTAAACATGAAGTTCTCAAACTAACTGAAGAAGTCAATTCAGAAACATTCATCAGGAGCCAACTGGAGCGATCAAGAGCAAGACAAATTTCAAGTTTGTTAAACAAGAAGCTTAACACATCCACCTCATAAAATCAACACTTAATCAACTGAATAGAATCCTTAAAGATAGGATGCAATCAAGACAACAAAATATCTCAACTTGCATAACCATTTCATCATTAATCATCATTAAAAAGCAAGAAATTTATTGTAAAATATCATTTCTCATATATACTCCAATAGTTAAATGAAAGGAAAAATCAAGCAAACATTCAAGCATATAGTCTACCGGCAGCATAGTTAATGAATATATAATAAAGTCTTTGAAAACATAAAAAAGATTAATTAAATTTTCATTTCATGCACTCATCATTTCTCCCCCTCCTATAGTCAACCATGTCCTCATTGTTGATGACCTAGAAAATCCCTATTTCTACCTTCCAACCAGATAACTAGATCACCACAATAAGTCACATACTGCAGGAATGTTCTTTGATGAGCATATTCATTTTTTTCTTCAATTCTCCTCAACCAATCTCTCAAATTTTCTCCAATAAACTATGGTGGAGCATTCAATGTAGGTGTAGGTGCTATGAGAAATGGTGGTATGAACCTCATTCCAACCCAATTTTTATTCTGCTCCCCAATGACCTGTATCAAGGATCTCACTCTTGTGAGACTCCAAGTGATGCTCATTGGAGATATTGGTTCTTTCCTTCTTTATGATGTTGGAATGTTGTATCTTTCTCTTGTTGTAGTCGAGGCTCTGTGTGAGAGATGTTCTAAACATTCTTAAAAACTCTAATGCTTTCAATTGAATTTCTCCTGTAGACCAATGCAACATTATCTCTCAGTGCAAAGTAGCTAAACGTAGCTCTAAAAGATATAGACCAAGGAGTTTCACTCCTCATTAGAATTCCCAATTTCATTTATTCTTCCTTGTACTAGTCTATCGTGTTATCCCACTCAGCTTGGTTCTGTAATAACGACACAAAAGACCTAATTTACAATTCCCCAATGTAAAAATTCAGAAAAGATTATGGAAAATTACCAAGCAAAAAGCCATGTTGAAAGTATTCACACATTTGGTTTTGAATGGTAGGATGGCTATTGTAGAAATCCTCAAGAAATTCTTGGTCATCATCATAATCTATCTTTCTTTTTAAAGCCAGTTGATTATTTTTCCATTGTAGAAACCTTTCTCTCAAGAATAATGCATACAACGCTAAAGGTTTCCTCATTGATAACATTGTTGAGGACAACTCTACCACTTGTTGTAATCTTTCATTTGCCTCATCTCTCTCCTTTTCTAGCTATTGATTTTGGCTTTTCAACTAATTATTCTCATGCTTAAGCTTGAGTGTTGTAAGGGAGAGGTATCTCCTTGGATTTGATGAAGTAGAAGCTTCAAGATAATGCAATCTACTTGACTATTTTTTTAATTCTTCCTCTTTCTGTTGCAATTCAACCTTCAATCTTTCTATTTCTACAGCATTGAGCCTTGTTGTTTCTTCTATTTGGGCTAATTCTTGTGCATTAGCCTACTATAAGGCCTTTTCTGTTTGATTCAGTTGTGTTTGTAAGACATTTTCTTTCTCTATCATCTCATTTTCTAGTTTCTTAGTCTTGGATGCATCTTTTTACAACTCTTCTTTTATTTTTAATATTTCTTCCAAAAATTTCCATGGATTTAGCCATCTCTTCCTCTTCTTTTTCTTCCATCTCCTTTTGTTCTTGCATTTGAGGGGGTTTTTGTTGTTCAGTTATTGGTTCTTTCCCTTTTCTTCTTTTAAAAACCAAAATAGGTGGTGAAGAAGATTCATCAGACCCTCCAATAGGGTTGTCTTCTTTTGACATATCAGGGGATTATTTTTTAGATGGAAAGCCATGAGACACTAGAATAGGGGATTTGTGCAGAGATGGAATTGGGGCTTCAGGAGGACTTTTAGGTTGTTCAGGAGAACAAACAGGCTCTTGGATTTCTTCACTATTTTTCAAGGTGTCTTGAGGGGCATCAAGGGTTTCAATTGGTTTTTCAAGAGAAGTTGGAACATCAGCATCAACAACACTAGGTTTTTCTTGTTGTGATGCCTTCCTTTTTCTTTTTACTATACTAATGGCTTCTCTTTTAATTTCCTGTAGCTTTCTTTTTCCCTTTTTCTATTTTTTTCATAAGCTTCCCCTTTTTCAATTTTCAAAATTTTCACTATGGGTCCCTTTTTAGATTTCTTTCCACTTTTTGCAATGGGGGTTGATGGAAATTCCAACCACCCCTCTTTTATAGACTCCTTCTTCATGAAATGATGTTTGATAATTAAATGAATCAAGTTATGGTATCTAATGGATGAAACACCTCTAGATTTTACCCTAGCTACCATAGAAGATATTTGCATGAATAGAAAGGTAGGAAGGTTAATTCTTGCAAAAGTTTTGGTGTTTCCATACCTCAAATGCATGAGCATTCACATTCCTAGCCCTAAAATTGTGTCCTACTGTCCCTCACAGGTGAAAAATTTCATTAACCATGTTACTACTGTCTTCCATGGTTCTTCCAGACTGCTGCAAGCAACTCCCTTTTGGCTACCCTTATGCCATTGAATTTTTGGTCTCCTTCCTGGTTCTTCATGAAATGCAGACACCAATTCCTCAAAAACCACAAGTACTTTGTTTACTGGCTCACCTTCATCTAGAATACTAGAGAGTTCACCAATAACAACAAGGATAACTTCAATTACTTCCCCTCTTACCCTGGTAAAATTTGCATGAAATTTCATAACAAGTTCTTCAACCAAATCAATTTTGAATCCTTCATACATTTGTATGAACTCAAGCCATCCTACCTCTCTCAGTAATATCTCTATTTTAGGATCTAAAATGAAGTTCTCTGGCTCTAAATTCCTTTTTTGCCTCATTTTTTCTTAATTCTACAATTTTACCAGAGAAACTGGCAAATACAACTATTGAATGAAATGCAAAATGAACATTTCTTTCCACAGACGCAACACTTTAAAAAAAAATGCATGTTGTGTTAAGATGTTAAGCATTTACTCCACCTCATTCCTTGTGAATGTTTCACATGCATTAGCCAATAATTTTGAATCATGAATCATATGGTTGGTGGCAATACTGACATAAGCATATATATTTCAAACTGATATGAAATCTTCCATATTACTTGTTCACCTCAATGTCAAATCCTTATATCTCCACCATATTTTGAAACGATTAAGACTTATTTATTATAACATTAATAACTACAGTGGATATTTATATGCTCAAAACATTTATTTAATCTCACATCATATTAACCAAATCAGAAAGTAATATTTCAAAAATAACATCCACAATAAATGTGTACCTTTTCATTAAAAGCAAGAGTCAATCGAAGCATGTGAATTAACTTAGCTGCGAAAAATTCCAATGGGTGAATCAAAAAGAGCTTGTAATTAACAAGAGCATTTATTACAGAGAACATTGAGAATGTTACTTGAGTCATCAGGAGCTATCAGGAGTCATCAAGAGTCATCAAGAGACTGCCATGTCTAGTTCTTAGCCATCCTTTTTTTTCTTTTTTATTTATTTATATATATATATTTTACTTTTTATTTTTTTCTAAGAGATAAACCACCATTTCTAGTTTTCAATCTATCTCCTTTATTCAAAAGGTAAATCTCCATTTATGGTTTTCAATTTACCTCCTTTATTCATACCTTTTTAAAAGATTATCCAGGAGTACATTCTCCTATGGAATGAATATCTTCCATCAGAAAATGTTCAACTCTATTCTACAATTCTGTTACAAATTCCTTTTTTGATGTAGGTTTGTGATACATCTTCAAACGATGACCATCAACCAATAGAGTATTTGTAGGATCATGATGGGCCAAAAAGTGGCAATATGATGGGTATGTGTAGGGTATGTGGCTGACGACTTTTTTTAACCCAAAATTGATGAAACAAAAAGGGTTTTTAAAGGAGATTCTCAGCTTTCCACCTATATAAATTATGCTTTACTTTGAATTTAATAAATTATTATTATTCATTTTCTATTTGAATTATGACTAAAGTCCTGATTGATAGGTTGATTGAAAAACATCTATAGCTTTCAAACGGTATCACATTTTTTGAATCTGAAACATGTGCCACATTCTATGCTTTGCATACTATAGGATTAAAAAGAAAATTTGAATTTCATGAAGTTTTGACCAAGTTTTATTTTATATTTTTTAAGTTGTAATAAAAATTCATAATTAATTATTTACTTGGAAAAAATTATAAAAAATATGTATCACATGGATATGAGTCCTCTACTTATATCTAAAATATTATAAAAATATATTATCATTTTATTGTGGTTAGGGTGGTCAAACAGATGCCTACTTATTTTTCCCCAAAATTTAAGTACTACTACATTGAAATTTCAAATTTTCACCAAATAGATTTTTCTTTTTAAATAAACCTAGTAGTTTGGAAACTACATTCAATTTGCTAAAGATTCTATTCTTACATATTTTTGAAATAATATAGATAACTTATTCAATTTTTTATGTCAAGTTGCCTAACTCTGATTTTTCTAAATTTTTTTCCACTTAAGGGCCTATTTTTTCCATGATGATCCTGCACATACCCAACATGATCTTTCTTTCTCCATCTATTGGTATCAGTTGAACAACTTCATTTGGAAAAACTTCATCAATTTCATAGGGTTCCAGCCATCTTGTATGAAATTTTCCTCTGAACTCTTGAAATATGGAGTCAAACAACAGTGCCTAATCTCCCTTCTTAAATTGTCTTGTCACAATATTTTTATCATGCCACTCCTTTCTCTACTTTTGAATTATTTCAGTATGCTGAAGAGCTTCCATTCTCATCTCATCTAATCAGTTCAACTGTAGAATTCTATTCTTTTCTGCTTTAGGCAAGTCAATACCAACCTCCAATGCTTCTTTCAATGTTTGCAATTCAAATTCAATAGGCATTACTAGAGCTTTTCCAAATACTAATTCATATGGAGAGGTCTAGTAGTTTTCTTCCAGGTTGTATTGTATGCCCAGACTACCTCATCTAACCTTTATGCCTAGTCTGTTTTCCTCAATGAAACGGTATTTTTCAAGATATTCTCCAATTCCTAGTTAGTAACCTCTACTTGTTCATTCACCTAAGGATGATATGGAGTTGATTTTTTGTGTGTCATCTGGTATCTTTGCATAAATACTGACATCATATTAGACACAAATTATCGCCCTTGGTCTGAAACTATC
The DNA here is from genome assembly GCA_007258455.2 of Sequoia sempervirens. Lineage (NCBI taxonomy): Eukaryota > Viridiplantae > Streptophyta > Pinopsida > Cupressales > Cupressaceae > Sequoia > Sequoia sempervirens. The sequence continues at coordinate 283,291,794 of VDFB02281492.1, forward strand.
TCTCTTAGTGCACCAAATCTCTGCAAAATTTGCTTGTACAGAAAATTAGCTACTTTGTCTTCTCTTGTTGTTGGTAAAGATTTCACTTCAACCCACTTTGTGACATAGTCTGTGCAAACTAAGATATATTGTTATCCTCTAGAAGGTGGATCAATAGGTCCCACAAAATCAATTCCTCATTTCTCAAATGGTTCCAAAGCTATTTGAGGTTGTAATGGCCCATCTCCATTGTTGGTGTAGGTCTTCCCATGCATTGACATTCATCACAATGCTTAACAAAGAATGAAATATCCTTTGTCATAGATGGCCAAAAATAACCAACTCCTAAGATCTTATGAACAGTTCTGACTACTGAATAATGTCCTCCTTTTGGCTCATGATGGAAAGCATGTATGACATCATAAACATCTATTTCAGCAACACATCTATGAAGAACATTGTTAGGAAACATTTTAAATAATAAACCATTTATCCATTGGAACCTAGAACTTTCATGAATTAATCTTGTTTTCTGTTTCTAGGATTGAAATAATTTGGACACTTCCATGTTACAAGATAATTCACAAGATAAAAAAACCATGGTGGATGAATTGATATTGCAAACAAGTGCTCATCTAGAAATGTGTCATCTACTGGATCTTAATCACCATACAAAACAATTCTAGAAAGGAAATTAGCAACAACATTATCTTTACCAGTCTTATCTACAATTGTTACATCAAATTCCTGCAACAACAATAACCATCTTATGATTCATCCACCTACTACAACTTTATTCATTGAATATTTAATAGCAGCATGGTCTCTATGAATAAATACCTTGTAACCAATAATATAATGCCTAAATCTATTGATTGCATATATTACTGCTAAGAACTCTTTCTTAGTTCTTGTGTAGTTGGGTGATCCCACAATACTGGTTTACAATTTTTGGCCAAACAAGACATTGAACTAATTTTTTCTAACTAAATCTTCACTTTCAAGCACCTATATTGGCTAAATTGTGAGGAATTTGAAGGTGATGCAAACTAGTGATTTATAAATATTTTTCTATAGATTCTAAATATATTTTTTCAAAATTTTTGGAATCAGATTGCACTTCTTTTTCCATCTCCTTCAAAAACTAGTTTTTTTCAATAAATACCATTTTTAAGGAGTGATGTTCACTGTATACAACATAATTTTTTTCCATGAAGGATAAAATTATATTTTTTTTTAATTTAGATTTGTAACTCTGATATCTAGTTCTTTCATTTGGTTTAATAGTGGTTTATTGAATAATTTTTCCTTAATCAAGTTTCGAAGTCAAACCAATTACAATTCAAACATGGCAGACTATATATAACATAACTTTTTTTGTATGTATTGAAATTCAATTTTTTTTGTTGGATCAAGGACTTCAATATCTAGTGCACTGATATTTTAAAAAAAAAATGATAATCTGCTATTTTTGCACATGTGCAGAATAGAGAGCTTGATTTTTGGTGAAAATCCCACATTCACAAGAAATAAAAATTAAATATAATAATAAAATTAAATTTATTTAAAATTATGCTTTTTGGGAAGCTTATAATAAGGACTACATACTTACAAAAACTAAATTTTAAATGATTTCATTTGATCCCCTAAAAGGTAAATCAAAAGTGGTTTTTTATTAGCATTTTGATAGGTGTAAAGGAGACTTTGTTATAGGTATGGTTTAAAAATAGTGAGGTTCTATCCAAGGGGGTTTGATCTAAGGTTGTTCGATCAAACCCTCTTTAATCGGAATCCTTTAAATGAAAATTTTCAAGGCTTAAATCATTATATTTTCTAAAAATATGTGATTTCAGCAAAAATCAAGATCTCCCAGAAATTGTAAACTAGTAATGTGGGATCACCCAGTTCCATTCAGCAAGATTCAAATTTTTACTGATAGAATAGATAGCATGCATTGGTTCATTTTCATTTTTTTTCTCAATATTGTACCAATAGAAAAGTTAGATGCATCATCATGTAAATGAAATGGAACTCCCCAAATAGGTCCTTTGATAATTAAGGCATGTTTAATTATCTCAAAGGATTTTTGACAATCACTTGTCCAAAGAAACTCTACATATTTCTTGAGCAATGCAAACAAAGGTTCAACAATTTTACTAAACCCTTTAATAAATCTTTTGTAGTAACCAGCATGCCCAAGAAAACTATGAACTTTAGTTTGACTTGTAGGGATCTCAATCTTTTGAATGATTTCAATTTTCTTTGGGTCAACTTTTATCCCCTCTTTTGAAATGCGATGTCCTAGAATAATCCCTTTTGTCATCATGAGGGAACTATTTTCATGATTCAAAGATAACCTAAGATCCTTGTATCTTTGCAACACTTTATTCAAGCTCTCAAGTGCTTCACCAAATGTTTGTGCTTGAACTGTGAAGTCATCAATGTAAACTTCTACACATGAGGTAGTCAAATCTACAAAAATTGTAAGGACAACTATCTGAAAAGTCGTTGGTGCATTGCACAGTCCAAAGAGTAATACTATATAAGCATATGTTCCCCAAGGACATGTAAAGATAGTATTATCCTAGTCTTTAGGAGCCACTTGAATCTGATTATAACCACTAAAGTCATCTAACAAAGAGAAATAACTACTACCAGCTAGGTTATCCAACACTTGATCAATAAATGGCAAAGGAAAATGATCTTTTTTGGTGGCTTTGTTTAATTCTATGTAGTCCCCACATACACACCATTTTATATTTTTCTTAGGAACAATAAAAAATGGAGAAACCCATTGATTATCAGATATTAGATAAATAAACTCTACTTTCAACAATTTTTCTATCTCTTGTTTCACAATATCCCATAGAGAAAGATTGATCCTTCTTTGAATTCCTCTCATATCTTTATATTCCCAAGCAAATGCTTCAGAATTATTTTCCAAATTATACTTCAATTTCTTTTCTTGGGAAGAAGACAAGGATGAATTAATGAAAAGAGGCTTATCCCCTACTACTATTATTTCTTTAGTCTTATTCTTAGAATCAGATGGATCTCCAAAAAGTGTATTAAAGGTACAAGTATGTGAATTTTGTTGATGTACTTGAAAAATTTTCTCTTTTCCTTGATAGATCTTTTCAGAATTAAGATCATGTTCCTCATATTCTTCAATATGTTCTACCAAGGTAATGATAGCTAATTCTACAACACCGTCTCCTTTTGAATCCATATCCACATCAACCCAAAGTTGAGTATTTGACTAAAATGATGGTTGAGGAGGAGGAAAAAGTGATAATTCCTTTTTGTTTTTGACCATTAGAAATAATCATACTTCCTGATCTACAGACTATCAATGTTACTGTAGCAGCCAACCATGGTCTACCTAAGATGATTGGATAACCATAATTTTTCTATCTTTGAGAATTAAAAATTCAACTTGATAATCCCATGTATCAATAGTAACCATAATATCTTCAATAACACCTTCAGGTTTAGCGATAGATTGATTTTCCAACTATAAAATGGTTGTTGTGGGCTGAAGAGTTGTCATACCCAATAATTCAATAGTGTATGATGTGATAGCATTGATAGTTGCTCCTAAAGCAATTAGTATGTTGGTTGTCTCATTCCCTCCAATACTTAAAGTTATCACAGGACTACCAGGATCATTATATTTACGAGCTAGTAATATTCCTTATAAAACATCAATAATTTTAGTCCCTATCTGAATTGTAGGAGGTAATTTATTTTTCCTACCTGGGGTTTCCATACAAAGATATTTAACAAACTGATTTATTTTTGGTATGTCTTTAATGGCCTGTAATAATGGTATCTCAATATTGATCTTTTTCAATTCATGGAGAAGTTGAGAATCTACCACATTCATATAGTTTGGTTGAGATTTTTCAAGAGCTACTTGTTCTATTTTTAAACATTCAGAATAAGGTGCTTGCCTAACCATTTGTTCATCATCAGAGTTATGATCTTCCTTTGAATACTCTTTTTCTTCCTCACTTCCCTAATCTTTAATGTTTAGTATGAATGGAACATTTCAGTTCCTCAACTGAATATCATTGGCATCTATCACATTCAAAGTAGGAGGATTGACATCATTACAATTGTCTTTCAGATTTGAAATAGGTTATGTTGGTAACTAAGGCTAGTTTACTTGCTCATTAGGAGGATTGGGACTAGTGACTAATGGAGGCGATTGTCCCCAAGGACGCCTTGGTCCCTAATTTTTCCATGGTTGAAATTGTGTTTGATTTTACTGCCACTGAGGTTGGTTTTGCTTCCACTAAGACTGATTTGGTTGCCATTATGGTTGATTCCACTGAGGATTCATCCATTCAAGTTGAACCCAAAATTTAGGTGGTGGTTGTGCTTGGTAAGGAAGAGTCCATTGGTTTGCATTTGGCTAAGGATTTGATTCCTCTAGGACCATATTGCCCTTTATTAGCATTGTATCCTATATTTTGGTGTCTTTTTCCAACATAGTTAAGTTATTCCTCTACTTCAGGTTGTTTCTTCAAATGATTCTTAATTTGAAGTAAGAGGTTACAAGAACTTGTTGCATGAATTTTTTCACAGATTTCATAGAGATCAACTTGATTTAAAGGACACTCTCTCAAAAGATGTTTACCTCTACATTTGGAATAATAAATGGATAAGAGCTCAGTAGTATTTTTATCTCCTTGCATGTTAAGATGAAGAAGTAAATTAGTTATCAAATTTTCAATTTCTTCCTTGACTTGAGATACATCAGGAGTAAGAAATTTGTTTCTTCTAGAGTTTCTAGTCCCTACTCTAGTCCTAGAGTAGTTTCTACATATCTCAATAATTTCTTCCAAGAAAATTTTATTGATGTCTCATTTCCCCATAAGATTCAAAGATTCTCTAGATTCATCATCAATTCCTTTCAGAAAAATTGTCTTACTAATTTCATTATCTAAACCACTACCACACATGTTATGCACAAACTGAAATCTATCAGCATAATCTTCCAGGCTTTCATCTTCCAATCGTCTCATTCGAAACAATTCTTTTTTCCTATCTCTTACTCAATAGTAATCTTGATATTTATCCAAAAATTTAGTTTCCATTTCTTTCCAAGTTGAGATTGTTCCTACACCTAAACGCATGAACCATCATAGAGTTGACTCTTTCAATGTAGAACAAAATAATTTTAACTTCTGATTATCAACTGTATAGTCATAGGTCTAACATAAAACCTTAAACTCAAAGAGAAACTGGTTAGGATCCTTAGAAGTTTTTCCTCTAAAGGTAGGTAATACAAAAGGTGAAATGTTTTTCATAGGAGGCTCATCATTTCATACATTCAGATTAATAGGATAGGAAAAGGTCCTATTGTTTGGTGGAGGATCATTACCCGGTTGATCAACCATTTCTTCTTGATGTTGTTCCTAATTCACTTGTTAATTTACAATTTGGTATCGTTGAACTTCTTATTCTTGATCAAAATTAGTATTTCATTGAAGGAATCTTCCTAGATGGTCTCTAGATCGTCTCATCCACAATCTAAACTATCTTCCTTATCAACACTAAGGCTTCAAATTTAAATAGACAAATCTTTTATTTCCCCGGAAACGATGCCAAAAATGATGTGGAAGGTCATTGATGTCACTTCTTGCATCATTCAATTTATCAATTATTGAATTGGGTGTATCTTAGAGTTGTATGTGATAAGGGTGTTTCCATGAATTGGGGGGTTTTACACTATAAACAGTGACTTTTGGTCATGGTTTTTCTCCATCAGGAGCTGTCAATTGCTTTTAGGAGCTTTTAGGAGCTCTCTAGAGCTGATCTTAACAACATGTTCCTAACTAATTCTAAAGACTTAATCCTAATTTATCTCTTAACTAACGATTGTTCAAACTCCAATAACTCAGTTCATACTTCACTTGACTTAATTGCAATTTATTCATAGAATAATTAAGCTAGAAATCAAATTTACTTTTAATCTAAAATTCAGAATTGAAATGTACTTGGAAAGGAAATCTATTTATGTTTGTAGAAGAGGATCTAATTACGTTTGCAGAAAATAAATATTAACCTATAAAGCAATAATACTAAATTCCATGAACAAATTCCAAACAAGCTTTAGTTTCATCTTTCCATAAGTCATCATTGTCTCTTCCATTAAAACTACATGCATGTTAAAATTACCAATGAGTCTAACTCTATGAGCAATAACTAAATCTATAGCAAATAAGTGAATATAAATCTATAGTAAAGCATAATGAATTATTCTAAGAACACAATGAATTTAACCTAAGAATATAAAAAATCGCATTTACTAACAATGATTAAACAAAGATCAATTTTTCTACTTTCCAATTGAGATGAATGGTGCAAAAATCAACTGAATCAAAGAATATAACACAAGTCACCTCCTTTAGTTGAGTGGGCCCTACTCTTCCTCTAGTGGGACTTAAACACTGAGATTCAAATCAAATCCTTATTTTCATTCTAGTTGGACAAAATAGGTGAGTAGTACAAAAGTGCAGATAATCAACATTATAATGCTAAAGAAAAAGATTAACTAACTCCCAAACTAAAACTAAGGATGGATATTTATAAGAATATCCACTTATTTGAATAAAAAAATGGGCGCATCCCTCCAAGATGTAAAGTGGTAAAAACTAAACTTAAACAGAACTAAAAGTGCCATAAATAAATCCACCACATGATAATAGTTGAATAGGAAGTTTTCAAACTGACTGAAGAAGTCAATTTAGAAACATTGATCAAGAGCCAGCTGGAGTGATCAAGAGCAAGACAAATTTCAAGTTTTTTAAATAGGAAGTTTAACACATCCACTTTGTAAAATAAGCACTTAATCAACTGAACTGAATCCTCAAAGATAGGATGCAATCAAGACAACAAAAGATCTCAACTTGCATAACCATTTCATCATTAGTCATCATTAAAAAGAAAGACATTTATTGTAAAATATCATTTCTCATATATACTCCAATTAGTTAAATATAAGGAAAAATAAAGCAAACATTCAAGCATACAGTCTACCACCAGCATAGTTAATTAATATATAATAAAGTATTTGAAAACATAAAAAGGATTAATTAAAGTGTCATTTCATGCACTCATCATCTTCCTCCATCCATTTCCTCGCCTTCTCATTAAGGATGGTCAGAACCTTAGCTTTATTTTTCATGAAAAACTTGCTAACATCCACAACCTTGTCCAATTTCAAATAAGCTCATTACAATTTCTCTTCAAGAGCCACAATTCTCAATTTCAAAGACTTTTTTTACCTTCAGCATCTCATCAATAACAATTAAAGAAGGATCTGAAGGATTTGAAGACTCCCCAACTTTACTAAGCACCCCACAGAACTTCACATTAGTGAGATTCAATTCATGGAAATCCCATTTAAACAACCTGAATAGAGTAATAAAGACCTCTTTTTCCAATCACAACATGTTAGGTAAATCCTCCCTGTTGAAGTTGAAGACATCCTTAACATCTGCCCCATCCTCCTAGGAATCCCTGCTCAGATTTTCACTTTCAATAACATCCTTCCCTTTCTTGCAAGCAACCAACATCTTAATCTTGTGAAGGGAGCTTTCAATTTCTTCAACAACACTCCTTCCTTTATCCTTCACCTTCAAACTATGTTCTTGAAAAACCATATTGTTCTGACCACCAACATTATTTAGAGGTGACTCGACACCAATACTCACAAACTCCTCATGGTTGGGGTTGTCATTTCACTTGACCTTCTTCTGGGTGATCTTTCCCTTCGAAAGCATCTTCCTCTTTGAACTAGATAATGGTGGCTTCCCAATCCTCTCCCCAATAGAAATTTTCTTCCCTTTCTTCAAGCAGAGGACTCACCCTTCACAATTTTTCCTCTGAGGAACTTACCAATAGCCACCTCTTCACTACCCATTTCATAATCCATAGAGATAGGGGTTGTAGGCCGTTTTCCTTTCTTACCACTCTTTAAGGGAGTAGGAGGCTCTGAGTACACTCCTATTGAGGCTTCCAAGCAAGGCTCATAATCTTCATCAACATCATACCTGGACTCATACTCCAATTCAAGCTTCTTCTGTCTACGCTTAGTAACCTTCTTAGGTTGATCAAGAATAATGTAGGACTTAGTATACTCTAAAATAAGGAGGATAAGGGCCACATGAAGAATAGGGTTTTTAGGATTGCACCTATGATCTCTAATACCACATTCCATGAAATTCAACAAATAAAAAGGAAAGGAGACATTTTTCTTATGCCTAAAATGGTTGAGAAGAACAAAATGATAACTAGATAAAACAAAGAAATGACCATAAAGTGTTATGTACCTCATGATTTCTTCGGTAATGTCTCCCCAAATCACCTTAATTGAGCTACAATAGTAACCCCTGCATTTATCCTTCCCCAATATTTTCCTTTCATCTTCCTTGAAGAAAATTTCCAACATATCATTCAACTCCTTGTCTCTGTAAACTTTCCTACCCTTGATAGAAAGGCCTATAATTCCAACAATTAGGTCTTTAGTTATGTCAAATTCAATCCCACCAAGCTTTAAAACCTTGTTCTGCTATCCCTAAACAAAATTCTTAGTCACCTTAGGATCATTCTCATGGAGTCTCTTAATATATGGTGTAACCCCTACCAACTATTGTCATTCCCAAACTTTTGCATTGGTCTTCGAAGTGTCACAAGAGAAATTTTTCGCTCTGTTCTGGTCACCACCCATGATCACAATCACCACAAACCCCAAAATCTTGAGAAACTTGCAGAGAATGAGAAGAAGCCTCAAGAATAAATCCTTAGAGAAACCCACAATCTATGTGGAAGAGGTAAGGTGGTGAGAGGTAATAATTAATCTTGAAGGCCACCCCTTATGGAAGATAGTCAAATCAACAAAATCCAAGGCCAAATTTGAGTCAAAATCACACCAAGAAGTAACCTACCACATGAATAGGCTCATGTGAAAAAAGGTGATGATGAAACAAACCCCCTCCTTATTAGTTTTGTAAATCATTATTTAGACATACAAGGGATTCGATAGGAAGGGGATTTTCTCCTTTCCATATCCTATACTTTCTAACCTCAATATTAAAAAAAACATCAGTTAAACCATTTCCCTCTCTAAAGATATGTGAAATATAGCATTCATTAAAGGAGTTCAATATTTCCACTACATCTAAAATGAGAGATTCAACCATCCATGAAGGGGGGAATAGATTTCTTTAGCTTATTAATAACATTTAGAGAATCCCCCTCTAACCAAACCTTCCTGAATCCTTTAGACTGAGCAACCTTCAACCCAGGATAAGTAGTTGAAGCTTCCACAAAGTGGTTTTTATGGGTTCCCAAAGGGAGTGCCACCATGGAAAAAAACCTACCATTAGAATCTCTCAACACTCCCCCACAACTAGGGGGAATCGAATTACCTTTAGCAGCTCAATCAAAATTGACTTTCACCCAACCAATAGGAGCAGCCTTCCAAACAACATCATTCTGTGAAGCTTTACTTTTTTTCAAAGGAAGAGAGATGTCACAAGGAAGATTCCAATTATGTGCAACAACAACATCACTAGGCATCACCACCAACTTAGGCAGTTCTAAAGGAAACCTCATACAAAAAATTCTCTTTGATATTTGCATAGATCTTAAAAGCTAATTGAATAGAGGGAAGGGTAGAGTCCCTAAAAATTTTGTTATTTCATTCCAGCCAAATTCCCCAAGCAAGGTGAGGAACAGAAAGGGACTAAAGAAAGAGAAAAGGACTTGAAGAAGGGCCCACCAATTGAGACCAGAAGTCCCCAATCGAAGAAGGAAAAAACCAACAAAGATTCCAAAGAGAAAGCACATGAGCCCAAACCTCCCTCACATACTTGAAGCCAATCAAAAGATGATATGAGTCCTTTGCAACTTCTTCACATAGAAAACATTTATTAGGTAGCATAAAACCTCTTTTCATAAGATTATCAATGGTCAAGTCCTTGTTTTGGTAGAGTAACCAAAAAAATAAATTCACCTTAGGAATCGGCTTGGGAAACCAAAAATAATCCCAAAAGGGAATAGGGCCAATAAAAGAGACTTGAAGGGAAAAGGCCGAAGAAATAGAGAATTTTCCATTAGAAGAGAACATCCAAAATATTGTCAACCAAGGAAAAAGAGGGAATATGAACAAAAGATAAGGCTTTATAGAGGACTTCCAAACCAAGGTCCACCTCATACATCCTTTTCCACAAAGTACCATCCATATAATCAGCAACAAATTTGCTAAACCTGTGAATACAAAGATCCATAAAAGGAAGATCCCAAGGCTCATCTTTGAGCAGCCCATTCCCAAACCAACAGCCGTCCAACAAAAGAATTCTTCTGTCATTCCCCAACTGCCACTTGAATCCTTTAGAAAAAAAAATTCTAGCCTTAACCATAAATTTTGAAAGGGTAGAACTAGAAGGGGGAGAGAAGCCACTAGAAAGAAGGTCCCTTATATGATTCACTCCTCTGAGATATTTACTAGTAACAATATGAGCCCATTCACTATTACCAAATATTAGGTTCTATAGTTGCTTAACAAGTAAAGCCATGTTGAATTCTCTAATTTTATGAATGCCAAGGCCTCCCACCTTTTTAGGCCTACAAACATCATCCCATGAAACCAGGTGTATTCTCTTCTTCTCTTCAATCCCAAACCAAAGGAAATTCTTCTGAATACATTCAATCTTATCCAAAAACTTTTTTGACATATGAAAAAGGCTAAGAGCATAGACCGAAATCTTTTGAAAGGTGGATTTAATTAATTGAACTTTCTAAGCTTGGCCCAGCAATGCCCATTTCCATATAACCAATTTAGAGTTAAACTTATCAACCAAACCACACCAAAAAGAATCAAGAAAAATATTAGAACACAATGGGAGGCCCAGATAATATGACAACAATTCCCCAATCTAACATTGCAAAATCCATGCAATTATCTGCTTCCTATGCTCAGGAGTATTAAAAAAGAAAATAACACTTTTAGGTAGACTAATCTTCTGCCCAGAAGTTGCTTCATATTTCTACAGAATAAGTTTAATAGATTTATCTTCCTTAATGGAATATTCCCAAAGCATAAGAGTATCATCCATGAACTGTTGTGGGAGAAAATATGATTATGAGATGGAGACAACCCTGACAACTAGCTAGTTTTGATGAACCTTTGGACAAGGTAGCCCAAAGATTCAACCATAATAATAAAGAGAAAAGGAGAGATGGGATCTACTTGTCTCAAGCCCCTCGAGCAGCCAAAAAGAGAAGGGGAACCATTAACAAGAACAAAAAAAATTAGAGTAGAGATTAACTGAAACACCAATAACACCAATTTCTCTCCAAAACCAAAATCTTTCAAAATATTATGAAGAAAACCCCAATCAACTCTATCATAGGCTTTAAGCAGATCCAACTTCAAAATAAAACCTGCTTGTTTGTTAACAGATAAAGAATGGATATTCTCATGAACAATAAGAATCAAGTCAAGAATTTTCCTACCAGTAACAAACCCATTTTGCTAGATCAAGATAATTTGAGGAAGAACCTTCTGTAATCTCAACATCAAAACTTTAGAAAAAATATTATAGATGGAATTACATAAACTTATAGTGTGAAACTCATCAAAAGAGGAAACCCCCAGTTTCTTTGGAACAAGAACAATAAAGGAGGAATTTAATTCCTTTAAAGGATTACAGCTGCCAAAAAATTCCTTAGTAGTATCCACAACATCCTTCATAATAATATCCCAAAAATACTAGAAAAAGAACATCAAAAAACCATTAGGACCATGCACCTTGTTACCTTCAAAAGAGAAGACCACACTTTTAATCTCATCCTCCAAGGGGATCCGAACCAACTATCAATTAAGATCATCAGAAATGATATGAGGGATATCTTGAAGGAGATCATCTTGACACCCATGGTCCAACACACCATCCACATATAACAAATTGAAGAAAAAAGAAGAGGCAGCCTACTAGAGATCCACCTCCATATCCAACACCTGATTATTGAACCTTATAGAATTAATATGATTGGAGGCCTGATGTTTCAGCATAGAAAAGTGAAAGAACCTCTTATTCTTGTCCCCACTCTTTAACCACATGATTCTAGACTTGTGTTTCCAAAATTCCTCCTCCTTAGCCACAATGTTATGTAGCCTAGATAAAAGAACATTTTCCTTTTTAAGAAGATCTTGATCAAAACAAGATGCCCGAATATATTATTGAACAATGAAAAGATCTTTGTTAACATTCTCCTTCTCAACAAAAATTTTCCCAAAAGATCTATTCCATCTCCTAACATTATTTTTCACATTATCCAATTTCTTAGCAACCTTGTACATGGCCAAACCATCCACCTGAATATTCTACTAGGTTTGAATAAGATCTTTTAGGTCAGGATAACAAGTCTGCATCTTTTCAAACCTAAAGGAAAAAAATTTCCTCGTCCCTAGCAGGTCCATCAAAAGGGAAAGAGGAAAATGATTAGACCCCAACCTAGTGAGGGCCGAAAGATAGATAGAATAGGAAATAAGACAATCAAGGGAGATAAGGGTCTGATCAAGCTTAACCTAGATCAGAGCTCCACCCACTCGCCAATCAGACCAAGTGAAGGAGGCCCCTTTGAGATCCAAATCAAGAAGAGAATTATCATTAATGAGATTCATAAGAAAAAACCTAATCTCATCCACAATGTAAGACCCACCCAGTTTATTGGCATCATGCAGGGGTGTATTAAAATCCCCCATAACCAACCAATTAGAAATAAGATGCAGAGATTTGAAGGAACTAAGGTTTTCCCAAAATTTCTTCATAACACTCTTACTATTAGGAGCATAAATATTAGAAAGAGTCCAAGAGAACTGACCACAAACATTGATGAAATAAGTAGCCACATGATTATAATCCTCAAACATAGCCAAACCCTTAGTCATCTTCAAATTCCAAAATGTAACTATACCACCAAATGTCCTATCGTCCTTAGAACAATGCATACCATAGTCTTTGAATAGCTTGTGTTTAAGTCTTGATAACTTATCCAACCCCATTTTAGTTTCTTAAATCAAAATAATATCAGGCTTATGATCCCTTACCAGATTTGAAAGTAAATAATTCTTGTGAGGGTGATTTAACCCTCTCATGTTCCAGGATATGATCTTTATGAGAACTTGTGAGGGGCGCTCTTAGAGCACATCTCCAATAAAGTCCTCTTAGTCACATTAGCAATATTCGTTCAAATCTTCTTATCCCTAGTAACATGCAAAGGAGGATGACCCTTTCCTCTAGAATCAGACCCGCTATTTGACCCTTGTCTATTTCTAGTTGATACTCTCGGAGGGGGAGATTGTTTCTTTATATTTGTTCCTTTAACCATAATATAGGTGTGTCGGCCATTTCTGGATAAACAATTTCTTCAGTTTCCTTTTGGAAAGGCTTCAATCAATCCTCTAAAACCTCATGCTTATTGCTACCATCATGTGGTGACTTCAAAATCCCACTAACCAGAGACACCATAGGTAAAGACCCCAAACCATTAGCCTCAAGTTCCAAATCTTCAACCTCCTTTGTTAGAGAGGGAGCCAAAGACATATTAACTCCACCAATCACCCCACTATCAGGACCACGTGGACACACAATATTACCACCAACTAGCTCTAGAGCCATGCCTAGCTTCTCATTTTCGTCTAAGCCTGCAAAGACCAAGTTATTCTCATCCATAACCACAGGCACCCCATTCACAGGATCAACCACCGACTTCACCAATCAACCCGTAGAGGCATCCTCAACCCTAAGACCATTTTATTTTTCTCTCCATTGCTTGACCACCTACTTTTGCACCTTTAAAGGACATTATTTTTTCCAATGGCCCACTTTTTTGCAATGGAAACAAGAAAAAGGAATAGATTAAAATTCCACCACTTGCTCCTAGACCCCAAACTTAGAATTAATCTTCACAACTAAAGGAAGATCCAGACTATTCAACATTAACACAAAACTAGGCATAAATGAGATGCTTTTTAGAAGTATCCATTTGATCAATAGATAAAAAGTAACCAAAGGTACTCACAATCCCTTTAAAGAATTATTCATCCTAAAATTCCAGAGGAAGACTTGGAAGTCTCACCCAAATAGGGGTTGTCAAGAAAGAACAAGAGTTAGGATTAAACCCTGATTCCCACATTTTAAGCATTAAGGAAGAATTCCCAATAAACTAGGGACCACCTATTAGGGCCAATAGGAGATCATCTTCACAATTGAAGGAAAAGGAAAATAATCCTTTAGCCATTGCAACCACATCCACCTGACCCTTGGGACTCCACCAATTCAAAGAAAACTTATGGACCAACTCAATATGAGGATGATGCCCCATAAATTTTCCTAGAAGAGTCATTTCCATATTTGAGACACTTTTCTCAACAATACAATCAGGGATAGAGATTGAAAATTCTCCTATCATTTTGTTATAAATGAAGGAAATAGGAGGCAAAGAGATTTTACCTTTCGGATTTGCTCCAAAAAGGTTTGAATACTTGAGGGATGACTCTGAAAAGAGACCACCCCCTATCTTATCAACACCAAGAATTGAGCTAGAAGATATAAATCTCACGCCCAAAGCATCAATATATTGACCAAGGCTAGAATTTTTAGCACCAAGATTCCCTCATTCAGAAAAGGACACTAGAGAATGTGAAGGAAAAGAAACCTTAGGGTCTCCTTTCCCACCAGAAAACTCATTTTCCAAAAGAGGGGACCCATGTTTCTTACCATCAGCCAAGGACCCACTTGACATCACCTTACCATCAACAAGTTGTCTGCCATTAACGCATCTTGTAGCTTCAAGGTTTCCCGCCTTCTCCAAATTTGAAATCACTCCACCACCATTGCCACCTCCTGAAGAGAGCTCCATTCAATACCTTCCATTCAATAATTTCCAACGTGTTAAGTTAAATGTAGGCATTAATTAAATGTGGGTTCCCCTTTCAGAAAATATAATTAATTAAGCTTGTGAATGCATAATTGGGCCAATTAAAGGATTAATTAATTCCAATTAATTAAGGATATGCAAACATAGTGTTAAATTGTAAAGGTGTACATTTTTCTACACTAAATTTAGCCCCCACTTTAGTGAGAGTATGATCTTACACTTAGACTCACACTAAAGTAGACAAATATATGTCAAGAGGGGTCCAAGTGCACAAATGTTGATGAGATAGGATGACAAATATCAAGGAGGTTGTGCAAGCCCCTAGGATCCAATTTCCCATTACAAACCAACATAAGCACAAAGGGACACACACATATGTATGATATGAAGCAGCAAGACAAGATACACAAACATACAATGTCAAAATAAATGCAAATAAGAAAGAAAGATGGACTAGCAAGTTGTATTATGCCACATCCATCAATACATTTGTAAGAATGTAAAATCACTTATAAAACACATGGATCCATAAGAAATTAAAAAAAATTATGCTCGATGGCCATGAAAAACATGCTCGCAAGGGCTAGTATAGTCTGATATACACTAGGTGATCCCCCAAGACAAATATGAGAAATGCACACTTGGTCTACAAGGTGTGATCCCACAAACAAGTGGTGATGGGAAAGTCATGTTAGGTCTACAAGCTCCCATACATCAACCATACCAAAATTTATACTCCATGATAACTTTTATAAGGTGTTACAATATGATCAAGATTCTATGCCAATGCTACACTAAGTTCAACCTCTATGAACAAAGTGGAGCAAGAAATGTCAAAGAAAACTCACCTTGGGAGGTGCAAAACAAAAATCAGCTCAGGGGGTGCAAACAAAACTCACCTCAAGAGGTGCAAATAAATAATACCAAAATGAAATAATGTTGATGATGCTAATGTAATGGTCACAGTTCCTAACAGATGCATGCTATCATCACTAAGAAGGGAACATGCAAACAATGATCGGGGGAAAATATGCCCCCCACTTAAAATGTCAACATACATGCTATGTTGGTATTTTAAGTAGAAAGAGAAGAAGAGGTGATCCTTCAAAACAATGCACACCTCCAAAAACTAGTTATCCTTGGCCCCCAATCATAGAGACAAATACAACCACAAAGAACTATCATCTTGCTGCCAAGAGAAATATGGTTGCACCTAAAATTATACAAGCATGCATGGAAATGAGAAAGATACATAAAGATACTAATGCCACGTAGTGATGAGCAACATGATATGATGAAAATAATTATCAATTAGTGGAAATAGGTGCATCAACAAAAGGAATAGCACCACAATCCTTAAGATGTTGAATTGTATTACTCAAATCCTTACATTAATTAGTTGAATGGCCATGCACTCTATTGTATGCACAAAATGATCTTTTTTTGTAAAAAAAATTTCATGCTTTTGGAGGGAGATATATCAAGCAAGCTTGGAAGAATCCTCAAAAAGGTACCCTCTTGATCAATAGTAGAAGATATTCCTTTCTTTTGTGACATAGATACTTCTTTCTTACTACAAGGTGTCATACATACACAAGGCTCTTTAGATTGTGAGATTTTGTACTCTCCCTTAAAGGAGGGTGTAAAATCTAATGAACCCTAATCATCACTAGGAAATGTGTTTGAAAATGAAGAAATATTTTTCTTAGGAGTGGTTTGTGTGGTGAAATTGATATTGAACGAAGGTTTATTTGATGCTTTTATTAATTTCAAAGAACAATAACCATGACTGCTAGTTGTTTCTTGTGTGTAGGGATCTATAGGGACATAGATACCTTATTCTCTAGCACCACATACTTTTGCATTATAGACAAGTTATTTCAAATGGTCATAAACTCTTCCATAAAGTTTTTTCCATTTCTTTTGGATTTGGTGGTTTTTCATGATCACACTCTTCATATGTGGATGTATAACTGGTATTTTTCTCTTCTCTACTAAAATTTTTGGACCACATGGTTTTGATGACTCAACTTGTGTGGATATTATGTCAAATTCTTTCTCTTTTCCTAATTTATGTGTAATCTTGTATTTTTTCATGAATAAATGTGTAAAATATAACAAACCCCAATCATCATCCAATAGTTTCATGATTGATTTCTCTTCTGCTTCTTGTATTGGTTCCACTTTTGTAGTTGGTTTCAATGTTGTAAGAGGAGTTGTCATTCTTGTTTCATTTTGTAAACAATTGTGATATGAATCTAGGTCAATTTTGATTATGTAGACCTTGTTTTTGTAAGTGTACTTCACTATACAATATAACATTGAAGGCACCACATTCATTGCATGAATCAAAGGTCTACCTAGGAGAAGATTATATGAGAGTTTTTGAGGCATAACATGAATAGGAGTTTGCAATGTTAGCTTTCCTACTTTAAAAAATAGTGTTATCACACCAACTGGTTGCTTTCCCACAATGTTGAATCCCTAGATAAATAAAGAGTTTGGTTAAATTTTTATTTTGTCCACTCCAATATTATTTAAGAGGTTTACACTACAAAAATTAAGGGCCAAAGTGTTGTCAATAAGAGTTATATGTATTCCACATCTATTAATGATAGCCACTATCATCAAGGCCTCATTTTTTTTGTGTCTCCAATGGAGGTAACTCATCTTGATGAAAGGTAATGTCTAAGTTGTCTGAGTTCATACCTTGAATTAGGGTTGCTACATCATTTGGTTTCACATTAGGAGAGATAAAAAAAAAATTGTAAAGCATTTTGAAGCATGCTATGATAATTAGGTGAAGCTTGAATAGGATCCCATAAAGAAATTTTAGCAGTAGTGTTGTGAAGTTGTTCCAAAAGATCATACGGCTTTCCACTATGTAAAGGAAAATGAGGAGCACTAGGAAAGATAGATTGAGGAAGTGGTAATGAAGTAGGTATGGTTTGTGGTTTCCTATTGTTCTTTGTGCTATATGTATGAGCAATAGTATTATAAATCGGTTGATGCAAAAAATTGTTACTACAATGTTTCCTTACAAAATTTAAGATAGTCCTTGGAGGTTTTGGAGGTCTTATAACAAGAATTGGCTCAATGCGCGACTTAGGAGGTCCAATAATTAAAGGACTCTAGGGAGGTCCAAGAGGAGGTTTTGGATATCTAATGGCCAATAGTGCATTCATAACCTCAGTGGATGTGACTTCTTGTTGATGATTTTCTAATCAGACAAAATCTAAGGTGACCTTAGCATGTTCATCTAAGCAATCCTTCGTGTCATCTTTATATCCAACAATATCCTCCAATATAGGAGATATTTTAGGATATAAGCAAAAAATATTCCCATGATGCTCAATGGTTGAATCTTCTAACACCAAGACACCTTCGTCACAAGTAAGAGAGCTATTGGGAAAAAAAAGCTAGGATTATCATGGTTGTCAATACTTGCATCTTCTTCTATCACATCATTCTCACAAATAGGAGAAATATTGGGAGATGAATGAAGACTAGGCAAAGTGATGTTAAGAAATGTGTCAATAATCTCATCCTCTTGTGCCATAATGTCCTCCCAAGTGGGTGGGGTAGGGGGAGAGGGAAAAACAAGATTGTCATGACACTCAATAAGTGTATCTTCTAACACCAAGATACCTTCATCACAAGTAGGAGAGGTATAAGGAGAAAAAAAACTATGATTGTCATGATTATCTATCCTTTCATCCTCTTATATCAAAACATTCTCACAAATAGGAGAGATATTAGGGGATGAGTGAAGGATAGGCAATGTGGTATTAAGGAATGTGTCAACAATTTCATTCTCTTGCACTAAGATATTCTCATAACTAGGAAAGATATTGGAAGAATGACTAACATGCTTGTTAATGAACTTTGACATACTTGAAAAGGAAAGACGCTAACATTTATAGTTTTGAGTGTGTGCCAAAAATGAAAAGTAATCTATCCAACTTGTGCAATGCTTCAGAAAAGTAATCCATCTAAATTTTGCAATTTTTCATATTTGAAACATGATACTTTATTTATTATGCTATGAAAAAACATAAAAATGATGTCTTTTTAATTCCAATTTTGATTTCAAATAATGCACTTAGTTTGACCAATTGAACTTAATGCAAGAAAGTATAGAATTTTTTGTTTTTTAAAACTGAAACCCAGATTTGACAGTAGAATGAAATGAAGAAAATAGAGACAAAATAATGCCCAAAAATTTGAAAAAGCACATGTACAAGGACAAGTTCACCCAAGGGCGAATGAGTCTTTGTACAAGGGTTGGAAAAATTAAAGTTTGTGTTTCTGGTTTGATGTTTGAGTTCTCTATTTTAGGTTGCAGATTGTGAATTTTGTGACAGATTTTTCTAGTTTTAGGTGCCCTAATGAAAGTTTGAATAATGATAAATAGTGAACAAAGAGAACTTTTTGAATGTAATTTTGAACTAAAATTTTAATCTAAATGATTGAAAAACACTCTTGATGTAACTACAATGAAAGAAAGATTCAAAATGAATGCAAAAATTTTATTTTTTATTAATTTAAATGATGCAAACATACAAAACTAGATCCTAAATTCAATGCAAAGCACACTAATGCACTTTTGAAACCCTAAATGAGATGCAATGCAAATTAATGCAAAACCTAGATCTAGGATTTTAAGGATCTCTAAATCATAAAATATGATGTATAATGTCTAGTTCACCAAAATGAAACATAGAAAATGGTAAGTGTGTGATTCAAATGAAATGGATAAATGGATGTATGATGCACCTAAAATTTCTCTATTTTTATTAAGAAAATAGATCCTCAAAGGTAGGATTGATTTTCAACCCTTAGGTGAGTCAACCCTATTGGAAGATTTGTTGTTTTCCTTATGACATAAAAGGGTAAAATATGATTGAAATGCACTTTTGGGAGACAAAAATTAAATGCCTAATGAATTCAATTATGTGAAGTAAAACTTGCGATGTAGAGTTAAAGGATAGCACTAACAAAAACAACTTACAAGCAGATCTGAGAAGGATAAAATCATGTGTACTAGTCACCAAAAGTGTTTCAAGGTGTCCTAATGGGACTCATTCACCCAAGGGTGAATGGGTCTTTATACAAGGTTTTTCCTCATCTTCAAGGTCCTCTAGTGCAATATCTTAGCTTTTGTTTTCCCTAGGTTTCATTTTTGGAAAGTTGGAAATAAATTCGAGATTTGAGTTTCCATGTCTTGACAATAATGTTGACAACTTTGAAAAAATGCACTTTTGATACAATTTCAATCCTTCTTCACCTATAAACTTGCAAACATAAAGAGAGGAGAAAAAATTTTGTTTTTGGTGGATAAGGGTTTTCCTTGGTCAAACCCTAGTTTAATAATTAAACCTTGATAATGAAATAATGATAAAATATAAGGAATGATGAATGAAAAATACTTGTTACAACTCACCAAACCCCTTAATGGCTGCCCTTAAAGGACTAAAATCTAACACATCACTCTAAGGATTGGATCTTGCATGAAATGGCTTGGTTAGATACTTGATTTGACACTTGATTTGATGCCTGAAAACTTGAAACCTACATCACAATGTTAGCTCCGACAACATTCATGAACACACATAAATCTTGACATCATGATAGGATCTTGAATGCTATTGTAGATGACTGATAAATATGCTCTTCAATTCTCTTGACAATAATATTTTCTCTTGTGAAAGTTACCTTAATGTTGCTTAGTTTGAATTGATAAAATAACCTTGTATTTATAGGTGCTTCCTTAATTACCTGACAATTAAACACCACAAGCCGACCTTTGTAATTTGAATTTAGATCATCAAAATTCCACCAAAAACATATTAAAAATTGGATCCCAACACTTAAGGGGGACCCATTTTCCTTTGGGTGAATGGGTCCTAGGACCTAAATGTAGGACACTCAATTTCCAAGGTGATAAGTTCAACGTAGAAATTAATTAAATGTGGGTTCCCCTTTGGGAAAACAAAATTAATTAAGCTTGTGATTGCATAATTGGTCCAATTAAAGGCTTAATTAAGTATAATTAATTAAAGGCTTAATTAAGTCCAAGTAATTAAAGGGATGCAAACATAGTGTGAAAATGTAAAGGTGTACATTTTTCTACACTACACCCACATAATAAGAAACCCTCTTCAAACTCTTTACAAATCAAAATTCCATCCATCAAATTTTACCATACATTCCTCCTCTTTTGAATTCACCTCAATTATCATTTCCACCTATGACCAGCCTCATTTAATCACTTCCCCTATTATATACTACTCAATAAATAATTTTGAAAAAATACTTGATCCTATCATACATCCCCTATCATTCAAACCTATATCAACCCACAACACAAACATTAACCTCCCACCAACCAACCTATCAACAAAAAATTCCACATTCCAATCCCATTAATTTTATTAATCAAAAAGCTTAATCCTTGGATTCCATTTCATAAAAACCTCCTAACCTACCTCTTAGGACCCACTTCAACCAAGATTGACAAGAGATGAAAAATCCTCTTAATGGATGACAAAGAAGTAAAATGAATCAACAATACTAATACAACTTTGAAGACCTTTTCCTCAACCCTATTGACTAATATATCAAAATGGTATGACTTTTTCCTCATTTCAAAATGAAAAAAAAGCTAGAAAATATAAGTTAAATAGAGAGCCCCAAGATCACATAATATATTTTTTCAAGGCTTGCCAAATGTTTCATACTACAACATGTACTTTTGAGACTCTTCCCCCATATTTTTGGAGGTCAAGACCTAGAGTGGCTCATGCACTTATCCTTAGGATCTATTAATACTTTTTATAAGTTGTTGGAGAAGTTTCTAACTCACTTCACTTATAGTGTTGAGAATGAGATAAATATTAGATATTTATAATGCTAATTAATGTAATAGGAAGAGATTTTCTACCTTCCTATAATGGTAGAGCCTTACAATTCATTATCCTTGGAAAATCCCTAAAAAATAATTTATTCATATTTTTGTATTAAAAATCAATTAGGAAATGACCTTTTATCTATATGTCCATTTCATATCAATATTTGATGAAATAATTCAAAGGGGATTCTATTGAAATTTCACTAATTTTTAAATTATATAAAAATATAAAGATAATAAAACAAGTGGTAGAACTAAATATTTGGATTAAAAAAGAATGTAGTCATCAATTTGATCACTAACTAAGAGCACATCCAAAACACCCAGCCATATAATCAATACGAAACCAAAAATATGAAAACTATATTTAAGGTTAATAATGTATCCATTCATCAAGGAAAATTATAGCCTCATGATAATCCAAAATGCATCTAAACCTCCTTGGGGTAACCCATGAAGGTTTTCATTCAAAATATCATTCAATAAAATATGGTGAAATTTCTTAACACTAAATTAGGGGAGAGGACCCAGTAGTTGAGCATCCTAACTTCACACTTCTCAAAATCCTATGTGGAAATTTCAAATCACTCCCAATTTTTTACAACAATTTACTTGGAAATTCCCCTAATTATAAATAAGTTTTATGGGCCACATAATCAAATATGATGCCACATCAACATGCTTTTTGTCAAGGTGTCCAAAAAGGCCCCAAAAAAAGTGAGACCGATACTTGTTCACTAAATCATGTTTTATTAGTGCACTAATGTGGCATCACATGATTTATTTCTTTTTAGATCTAAGGAATATATTTCATTCAATTATGGGTAGTGATCATCAACACTAAAAACTTTAAAGTCACAACTATTGGTCTAATATTGTTAAAAAATATTGGACATTAAATCAAAAAATGCTATAACAATTAGGCTCATCTTTGTTGTGGCACTCCCTTTGGGAACCTAGACAAACCACTTTGCAGAGGTGGCAACTGCCTATCATAATCTTGTTTTGGCTCAAAGAAGAGGGTACAAGAAGATTTGGTTGGAGGGTGATTCTCTCAACATTATTAATAATTTGAAGAATTTATCTCCTCTGTCTTGGACAATTGAGGCCTTGATCAAGGATTCCATTGAAATTATTAAATCCTTTGATAATGTTTATATTTCCCATATTTTGATAGAGGGAAATAAGTTAGCCGATTTCTTCACTAACTTTGGTGTTAGAGATAGCAAGGTCTGGGATTTAAATGACCCCATCCCTTATGAGGCCATGACTATTGTTATAAATGAGATTTAAATTATTCTTTAAGGTGTGCATGCCCTTGCTCGTGTGGTTGAATATTATTAGTAAGGATGGTATGGTTATGATTTTGAGGAAAGGTTGTCATATGGTGCAGAGTTCAAATTCATTATGGTATGTATATCCTTTGGTTCCCTTCGCATGGATTGTGGGTGTTAGCAGCATAAGCTTTTAGAGTCTTCTATTGGATAATTTTGTTCTAAGTGGTGCATGTTGCTTCCTTCTGAGTTTCCTATTGAGTGCTTGGTCTCTATTTTCCACCGTCATGGGTGGGGACAGCAATTGTGTTGAGCCCGAATCTTGTGATACTATTAAGCAGAGAATGGAAGTGTGGGAGATTTTAGAAAAGTGTGGTCTAACTCCCTTCATGGAGAAACTACATGGCAATAATCTTCAGGTTACTGAATTGGTTGAGAAAGGGTGGAAAGGGAGAACCCTAGAATTGGGTGGTAGGGAAATTGCGGTGGATGAGGAATTCATAGCCTAGATTACTGGCCTAGCAATTAAGGGTATGAAGGTGTACATGGATAAGAAAGAATCACTGGCCATGATGTCCCTTTTCTTTAAGAAGAATGAGAGTGATGACTTGAAGCCTGCGAAGAGTAGTGGGTATCTGAGGAATTCCTTGAAAGCTCTCTAGCGGTATTTTGTCGAAGAAATCATGAGGTATGTAACTCTGGAAGGAAGGTACACGACCATTAACAATTACCATTTTTCATTGCTTAACCATTTTAGGCACAAGAAATGGGTTTCATTTCCCTATTATTTTTCTGTGTTGATGGACTATGCAATTAAAGAGCATAGGAAGAATCCCAAAAACCCTGTCCTGCATTCGGGGTTGATTCTTTTGATTTATGAACATGTTAAAGCTCATGATGTCCAGAAAACTTCGATTACTCTGAAGGATATTTCTGCTAAAGCTAGGGAGGGTTATGAAATTGAGTCGGGTGAGGAAAGAGATTCTAAGAAACCAAGGAAGAGGAGGCTTATTTTAAATAAATATTCTGAGTCAGATAGGGATGATGATGTTGACTATGTCCTAGATTCATATACCTCTTTGGAGGAGGGCCCCATATCCCCTATTTAGGGTAAATCTTGGAAAAGGAAAATAGATGAGGAAGCGGGTTACACGACTTGCAGTGATGATGTGGAGGCGATTGTTCCTTCTAAGGGGGGAAAAGACAAAAATGATCTTTATGGGGAAGATTCTTCTCCTCCCCCTGTGTCTAGACTTGTGTAGGAAACTAAGGAGGGAAGTTGGAAGAGAAGGGTTTTGAAACCTAGTCAACACCTCGAGAAGAATGTCCCTCTCTCTATGGCTGGTGGCTTCCATGGTGAGGATGTTCTGAGCACTATCATTAGGTTTCTGAAGCAGGAGAAGGTTAGAGCTATCAGTGGTGAACAAGCTGTGGGAGCTAAGAAAGCGGATGCAGAGAGGATTCAGAAGAGGATGGCTAATGTGGAGCAAATTGCCAATTCCATTCATAGGATGAAGTCTCATGTCACTGCTGGTAAAGGTAAAGATGCTTTTGATGATAAGGTTCATGAGAGTTCTTTTGAAGAGGATGTTACTGTGGGAAATTGCATTGAAAATTTTGATAGGGAGGATCTTTCTGATGTGTTGGGATTGGCCCATGATAGTTCCAATGTTCTTTTTAAACTGTTTAAATGGTTCTTTCATGAGATCAATAGGACTAATGTTTGTATTAGAAGTATTTCTTGCAAGGATGAGGACCCTTCAATCCAAAGCCAAATTGATAATTTAATGGCTGGTCTCAATACTGTTGCTAATACTGTGGTGGAGGAAACCGTTAATCTAAAACATAGTATGGAGGGAAGAATGCTATCCCTTGAGGAGAAAATTGACAAAATTTGGAATGTGGTTATGAAGAGTGGAGAAGCTCCTAAAGTCTTGACTATGTCAGACTCTACGATGGATTTCTCCCCTAATAAGAAAAAGGAAATTTTTTCTGCTAATGTTATGGTTGCTAAGGGTAAGCTGATGGGGGAGGATTATGTTGTTGTTAAGGGTGCTGCTAAAGGTTTTGTTTTGATTTGTGAGGTAAAAACTGGTGGGCCTGGGGTTAGGACTAGAAATAGACTAAAAAATTAGGTTGAGGCCTTGGGTATTGAGGTTTTTGATACTGGGGTTAAGGGACAGAAGCTTGTTGCTAGTGAAATGGAAGTTGTTGAAATTCTAAACAATATGTAGTGGTGTATGCCAGTTTATGGTTGCTTTTTGGCTAGTGGTTTACTAACTTTGGGTTGATGGTTGTTTAATGTTGTTCCCTTTTTGATTCATTTGTTCCTTTTTGTAAAGGGTTTTGGACCCCTTCAAAACCCATTTTTTTACCTCTAATCAAAACAAATGATATAACAACTATTAGAACATGCTCAGGTACTGGGTCCCCTCCCCTAGTGTATCAAATTCAATCAAACAAACAAAATATTAGATCTCTTCATAAAATAATTTCAATAGACAAAAACATAGGATTAGCTAGCTCTCTTAGTAAAGAAATAGCATATTACAAGTCTAATAGAAAGATAAAAATTAATTTATTAGAACTTTGAAATTATTTAAACTTGAGAATTGGAAATTCACAAAGCTAAAGCATAAATGAGGTTGATAAAATGTTATTTTCTAAGAAAAGGAATATAAATTTATAAAAAATCATTTGAGAACAATAAATAACATGGAAAATAGGACTTAACACTAAAATATAGATTTTTGTCTAGTATTCTAGCAAGTCATGTGGATGTCTATGCATTGATTTTTCATTCATATGACCCAAAACATTAAGGAACCTTAAAAAAAATTCTTAAGTCAATTTTTTTACTCGTATATAACTAAAAATAGGAACTCACTAGCATTACACTAGACGAAAAAAGATTAAGAAACAAGGTAATAATAATATTTCCATGTCTTTACACAAAAATAGAATTCATAAATAAATAGGGAAACACTTAAAAAAAATCCTTGAGAATAAATGCTCCCAAAATACTTGTAGATAAAAAAACTAGGAAAAATGGTTGGGGTCTTTTGGAATCTTTCTAAGAGTGATCAAGCCCATATGTTGGTAATTTGACCTCCATGAGCAGCCAAGATGAGGAAATGTCTAAATAAAATGTGTTCCCCTATCCTATATGTGTCTCTGAATTGACAAAGTAATGAAAAATGCATGTAGCACGTGGTCTAAAATAAAAATGGGAGTGATGATATGTATGAAGTATATCCTAGATGTCAAAGCTAAAATCTAAAATTGTACAATAATAAAATAAAAAATAAAAGGCGACGATGGTGTAAAATAATAATAAAAATCACCTCCCAATATTTCCAAGGCTAATGGAAGCAAGAGTGTTGATGTAGGATGCTACTAAAATTCCCTACTTCCTAATGAAATGATGGTTCCCTCACATAAACTTCACAAATATTGATATAATACTTGAAGTACTTGTAAAAAATGGTGTATAATATTAAGAGAGTATGAAATATTGAAAGATAAAATTAGATATATTAAATTTATAGATCGAATAGAGGGAGATGAGGGAGATTGGTAGTTGTTCAGATTCACTCTAGAGTAGATACATGTAAACTAGGTAGGTGACAAGTAAATAAGCACTCAAAAATTATCAAAGAATCATGAAATATCATGGGACGCTATCTCATTTACAAAAAAAAATTGCATCACACTAGTATCTATATAGTTCCCATTAGAAAGGTTTAAATGCTAGAAAATGGCATAATTATGCTAGTTTTAATATCAATTTTCAAAAAAATGGCCATGGTAGGCTTGGCCTTGGCCTCATGGGTGAAATAATACTAAGAAAAATGATGAAATGAACCTAGACCAAACTAAGGGAGATGGAAACTAGAGTGATCCCAAAAATAATGTGAAATTGAAAGAATATGCAATTAAATTATCATTATATTTGTATCCCACTTTAGCAAGCTTATGAAACTATGTGGACATGAATGCTAAAATAAATAAAATGAAATAAAATCATGAAACCTAACAAGGACACTTTAGAGGAAGAAAACATTTCTTTAAGTAGGGTGATAACTCTCCTAGACTGAGAACCTACAAAATTATTAAATTAGAAAATATAAACCTACAAAACCATTGTGTTAGAAAATAGTTCAAGCATGTATATGTAAACAAAATAAACACATAAAGAATGATAAATAAATGTACTAAACAAATAAATAAAATTATTGGGTTAGTAAAATGAAAGAGACGTTGCTATGAAATTTATCTCAATCCTTTTTACTATCCCTAAACTATAATAGAAACAAAAGAAATAATAAATAGAAGAATTATTTGTTGGTGAAAAGAATATAATGAGTCAACTAAATTATTGAAAGACACAATAAATACAAATAGAAATGAAATAAATAAATTTGAAAGAGAATGCATGACATAAGTGTAATAACTAAAAATAGGATTTTCTTTCGTATGGTTTAGAACATAGAGCAAACACACTTTCCAATTATTTCATTGAAGGGAAACCCTAGAGATCTCAATCCAGTGATAGGAATAAGAGAGAGAGAGATCTTGCAATAGAGTATCCTAAAATCTGATTTATGACTACAAGAGGGGTTCACCACCAAGATAGGGCTTGGAAAGACCAATGAAATGCAAGATCTAATGATAAAACCTAGTGGTATGCAAAGCTTAATTAAATGACCTAGATATGCAAGTAAATTAGAATAGAAGGTTGTAAAATCATAAGTGTGCACCTAGAAACCTATAGAGGCTTGAATGAGGACTGGAGATGCTAGAAATGTTTATTTTAATTCTAAGTGGGACTCATATGCCAGTCTAGGAAATTTATTCCTAGACTCAGTTTTCTGCACCAAAACTGGAATCTGATAGTGCTTATTCTGAATCTCTAGAAACCCTAAAAATTAACTATACTAGGACTCATATTTCCAAGGTGGCATATCAATCCCAATAGGATTTTTCAAAGGATTAAGATTTGATTCTTCTCTCCAATCTCTTCTCTTTTAGCAACACTTTATTTTCGGATCTAAAACCCTAATTTCAAACTTGTAGATGACTTTTTGTGAAGATAGCAACCTTGCAAGTGAGGATACAACTCCAAAAACTTCCTTCAAGCTCCAAGACACCTAGATCTACAATCACACATGTAGAGAAAGGAAAAACTTATGGATTTTAGTGAATATGGGTTTTCCTTGGTCAAACCCCTTTTAGGTAATTAAACCAAATCATGAAATAATGAAAGATGAACATGAAACATGCAACATAAGACATGAAACATAATAAATGATACCTTAAATGATGTCTTGTAATAAAAATCAGAAATCTAACATGAAGTGGCCATGTAGAATGTAGATCTTGATCTTGAAAATGATTGTAAAACAATGCTTAATCTTGGATCTTCAATGATACATCACAACACTAGCTCAACAACATGCTTGAGGCCTAATAATCTTGACATGACAATGGATCTTGAATTGCTACAACAATTGATGAAGAAATATCCTCGTGAATGCTTTAGAAGTGATCTTGTAAGCTCTCTTAACACTCTTTTGAAGTCTTGGAATGGCTAAGTATTGATTGCTTGACTTGATATCATGAAGGATTTGTGAAATAATGATTTGATACCTTGTTTATATAGGAATTGCATCTAATTTATTGTTTATTAGATCCCAGAGGCTGAAATTCATAAAATTTGAATTTAAAACCATGATTTCCCACTCAAAACCCTAAAAAGGGGCCAAATGGGACTCATACACCACTTGTGGCGTATAGTTCCTACCTGGATGGGACTCATACACCCATGGTGGTGTATGGGTCCCACAAGGCCTTTTTAGAGAGAAAATGTCAAAGAGTGAAGAAATTAATTTTATTTGAGGTCTATGTTGGGATTTCTATTAAAATATTCCTTGGGATGCATAATAAATGGTCCTAAATGCCTATTGATGTTGATATAAAGGTTATAAATGCAAGCGGGCCCAAAATTCAATGTGAAAGTGTAAATAAATACACTTTACAACATTAAGTTAAGGAAAAATTAGGTCTATTTAGCTTAGAAGGTCCCAAAATCCAATTTGAATGTGTACAACACATTATAACACTAGATTAGGTCCATTTAGTTTACTAGCCTCCTAAATTTAATGCGAAGGTGTAAATAAATACACTTTACAACACTAAATTAAGGAAAAAATAGGTTTATTCACTTTTAAAAGGGCCCAAGAGCTAATGTGGATGTGTAAAACACATTACAACACTAGATCAAGCCAATATTAAGTCCAATTTGTCATTAATTGTTCCAAAATCAAGCAAGGAAAAGGCATGCTTTTTTCGTTGTTACATTTAGCCCCCACTTTAGTGAGAGGATGAACTTTGATAAGGCACCACATAATAATGATCTTTGAGCTTCATGAGACAAGCAAAACTTTGTATGCTTGGAGCTCATGAACAAACAATGCACTTAGAGCTTCATGAGGCAAGAAAAACTTTGTATGCTTGGAACTCATGAACAAACAACATGGCACCACATGCAAGAAAGATGTGTTATGCAAGGTGGCCATATAAACAATGTTGTAAATGTGAAATAGTGTAAAGTATGCTCAAAGGGATTTTTCTTAGTTCATGTAAGGTCTCTTCTTAGGGAACATCATGCTTAATATCTCCAAGAGAGGAAAAATCAAAGAAATATCATGCTCTCAGAGGAAATCAAGCCTAATGACACCACAAAGAAAAGGATGCATTGCAAGAATAAAGAAAATCACACGAAGAAACATGAGTGTTGTAGACACATAAAATTGACCTAGGCGTGCAAACTTTATTTCCTCCACATTTCTTCTTAACATAATTAAAATATTTAATTATGTCCTATGGTCCAAATTCAACTATTAATTAAATAATTCCCAATTATTTAATTAATTTACATCTTTTATTCCTCCTAATTATTTAAATAAATAAATTATGTTTATTTAAATATGTCGCTAATTTCTTAAGTCCCTCTATAATTAAATAAATTCTTAAATTTATTTAATTATTAATTGTCCATTATTTCTGGGGTTAGGGCCCTAGCTCGGTTGGCTAAATCTTTCTTGTTGCAGGAGGTTGGTCACGAGGTCTAGTCTCCCCCACCACCGTGGTACCGGAGGGCATGTCATGCCAGCACCGCCGGTCACGTTAAAAAGTTTACCAGGCGCACTGCAGTTTATAGGGGGTCGTGCTACCCAATTCCTGCAGTCTAAAAAAAAAAATATTGTCCATTATTTCTTCCTGATTATTTAAATAAATAAAATTTATTTATTTATTTAAATACGCCATTAATTTCTTATGTCCTCCTATAATTAAATAAATTTCTTTTATTTATTTAATTATTATCCACCTTGGTTTTTCTAATTTTAAATAAAATCATTTATTTAAAATTGTCCACTTTATATTCTCAATCCAAGTAAATAATTTAAAATTATTATTTACTCACATGACCCCACCACTTTTGAATTAAATTAATTTTTAATTCAAAAGGTCAACTCAGCCATTTAAATCAAATAATTTTAAATTATTATTTGATTTTACAACAACCTATTTTTTTGTGCCTGATATCTTCTTGTCACATGCAACCTTGTCCATTGATTTCAACCCTTCATTTCAAACTTTGCCTTAATGTTTCCCTAACCCTAACTGTGGGTTGTCACATTTAATTTCAACCCTTGATCTTATGGCATCTCTCATTTGACAATCTTGTCCATTCATCTAAAAGTGGCTTTTCTATAAAAACTCAATTTTTACCTCATTTGGGGACATTTTTATCATCTCCTCACTTCATCACTTCATCATCTCACACTTCATGTTCTTGACTTCATATCTCTTGAATTTATGGTAGGCTATTTTCTACATACTTTAGGCTTGCTTCATATTTTCATTATTGCATTGTGTAGCTTTTAGATTAGAATCCTTCAAAGTTTTCTTTGGGCATTGTCATAGTCATAGGTTGTTCATCACAAATCTAAGGGAAAACATCTACTTGCAACAAATAGAGAAGGTGTAATGAAGGTGATTCATGGAGGATGAAGACATTTGGTAACATTGTTCTTTGTTTTCATTCTTTCTAACTCCATTGTTCTTCATTGTTTTACTTGGGTTTATTGTGTTTATGCTTTATAATGCTAACCTAACTTTTTACCTTAGTTACATTGGTGAATTTGACAACTGATTTTTAGCTCAATATTTTGACAAGTTTTGAGGAATTTTTGAGTTGGATCCTTTTTGTTGCAAGTTTTGTTAGCTTTTTGTTGCAGGTTTTGCATCATTTTGGGGACAAAACCCTAGTTTTCAAAGATTCAACCCTATCTCTCAAACAATCTAGAAGTTGGGGAAAATATCAAGAGCTTCCAGTCCAAAAATCAGAATTTTTGGAGCTATTGTAATTTTTATAAAAAAAATTTTGTTATTTTTCATTTCTTCATCAATCTTGAGAGAAAATTAATGAATTTTTTAGATATTTTTATATTTATGGAAAGCTCTCTGAATTCTAGTGGGGGTTTGTTCTTTATGTTTTTAATTTAGATGAAAAATAATTAGACAAAAACAAATCTTTGAAAATTAAGGTTTTACAAAGATTTAATTATATCTCACAAATGGTTGTAGATATTCTCACAATTTTTTTTGTAGATTTGGGATGATGTGAGGTGCCTTCAGTGCAAAAATCAAAATTTTTGGACTTGTTTTGAATTTTTAATAATTTTTTAATGATTTTTCATAAAAAAATAATTTTGGATGCAAAACAATAATTTTTTTGGATTTCTTTACTTTTTTGGAAAGGTCTTGAAATTTTAGTAAGGGTCTATTCTTTGTGTTTTTATTTTTAATGCAAAAAACATTTCCAAAAATCAGATTTATCTTGACTAGCTAACCCTCTAATATTAGTGATCAATTATCTTGTTAGGGTTTTGGCTTTGTTGTTGGTTTTGTGAATGTGCAAAAAATATACACTTCAAAGGAAAAATTGGATCAAGTGGACAAAACATTGGAGCTAAAGAAATTCTAGGTGCACACATTCCATCTTTCATCTCTAATCATTGATTGTCAACACACTTCAATTTGGGGCTTAAAAATAACTATTGTCTTCCATCACACATTTTTTCTTTGGGTTAAAAAGAACAAGTGCTTCCATTGTTTGCTTACACACATTTCATTTCTAAAGGGAAATTAACAACTGCGAGTGTGAACCAAGTGTGTGTGTCCTCCAAAACACCTCACTTGGTTCATGTTTTTCATACCCTTCTTAGGATGCTTGCTTGGAGCACACACCCCTCCAAGGAATGACCTCAATCGAAGTGTGAATCTAAAAACACGCTTCTTTCGGAGTTAAAATCTTGTCACTCTTAGCTAAGCCCCAAAGAACTTTATACCTTTGGGAACTGAAGGTGAAGGGTGGGTTACCCCTTTCTCCCGGCTGTGTGGCAAGATTTTTCTTTCAAATTATACCTAGTCAACCTCGTGCAAACTAGCTTGAGACCTAATTGGCCATACCCCACTTGACTAGTCATAGGGCTTGTTGATGTTTTTTCCATGTGTGATGTTTTAATAATCATTATTGCATTCTTCAAATTTCAAAATTTAAAGTTTCTTATGTGCCTTGCATGAGTGATTCATTTGTGTACATGTGTGATCATTCATTTAAACATTGCCAAATCAAGCTAAACACCAAACTAATAAAGACAAGTCACTCTACACATTCTTACAAAACATTCATAGGCAATCACTTTCATCCTAATCACCCTTCTTAGCCACATCATATCCACATCATATCTTAATCATCCTAGTCATCATCCTAATAAATCAAGCCACCCAATCTTGTCATTCCTAATCATTCTATCCAAATCATTATCATAATAATCATTTCACATTGATCTCATCCTACCCATTCCTAATCATAGTCCAATCATATCTTCATCATCCAACTTTCATTCCAACCATCAACCCTAATCATTCCTAATAATCCAATCTTATCATCTCAATATCATCACCAACCTATTTCTAGTCAATCAACACTCATCAAAATGGCCCTAATCATAAACAAGGCCAATCATAATCCTAAGCCCAAGATCATAGTTCAAGGGGGATATCCCTCTAATGCAAAAAATGAGACAAAACCTAAGCCCAAGATCATAATTCAAGAAGGCCCTCTCCCTAGTTCAAATAATGAAACAAAACCAAAACCTAAAATCATACTTTGAAAGGCTCCTCCTACCGCCTCTAATGATGACATGAACTATGACGTTGAATCGACATGTAGGAACTTAAACACATGTGTGACACCATGCCCAAATTCAAAAAAAAAGTCCTAGCATCTCAACTTCAAAACCTCCTTCAAACACTTCACCAAATACCCCAACCCCTAGACCACAAAACCATACAAAGACTTCAAACCCTCTTCCAAAATTTTTAACAATTTAAATCACTTCAAATCCAACACCTCCTAGATCAAGCCAATCAATTCATTTCCACTTTTCAAATCCAACAACCACAACATCATCCCCTATCCATTCATTATCAATCAATGCCACCTCAACCTTCTATGCCATCCCCTTCCACCTCATACCAATCTAATCCATCCACTTCTTCGCATGTCAATGCCATAGCAACCTATCAAGGAACATCACAAAAAATACATGTGAACTTAGGTTCTACCTTGCAACAAGGCCAAAATTCCTCATGTTCTAATGCAACCATTGACAAGGGGAACACTAATCTAGGTCATGCACCCTATAAGTATATCATACCACTATCCAATCAAAATCCTATCCTAAATCCACCATGTCCTAGTCCAAATCCAATGGTCCCTTCACTTTCCAACCCATTAATCCCTTCATTACCCTTACCATCCTCTAATCCACTTGCCAATACATCAACTCCATGTCCTCAGTGCAAACATTACAAAATTAAACATGTGGAGTTGCCCAAATCCACCAACCCACTCAATCCATTCACTCCTCCATCCAATCAAAATCAAAACCCTAAGCCAACACTTTCCACCCATACACCTATAAAGGATGTCACCCAAGGGCTACAAGCAAGGATTCAATTATTTCCATGTCATTCAACACATATACTTGAACATACAAAATATTTTGTAAGCATCATTCCAAGTCCTTCAAGCCAACCATGTCATCCACAACCCCTTGAGCCAATTCAGGAGTCTCCCCTCGTAATTCCAATTCACCCTCTGTCATGCTCCTATGTTGTTGACCATCAAGAACATGTCAATTCTATCCATGAGAAATCCCTTTCCACCTCCATTCAAATAATTCATGAGGTATATCAGGAGTACAAATATGAGGAAACATTACCCCCTCATCCACATAAAGATCAACACCCTCCTAATGATTTTGTTCATAACACACCTAATCCTATTCATGATCAAGCTCCCATCTTTGATCAAGATCTCTTTTATGATGAAAAAGACTATGATAATCCTCTTAGCCAAGTTTATGCATTACATTGTCAAGAGCTTCCCACCTCACCCATCCATGATGCACAAACATCCAATTCCCATGATGAGACAAGTGGCTCCCAAGCAAACATACGAGATCAAACAATTACCTTGGATCGTAATGAACACAATACTAATCAAGATCATAATGGTCCATACACATCTACCATCAACCCTATTTCATAACCCCCATCATATCCACTTGGATTATCTACTTTCATCCACAAGTGTTCCTCCTTAGGATGTATACAACCATTTTCCATAACTTCACCTACTTCATCCACTAATCAACTCAAATCTCATTCCCAAACTACACCTAGTCTTATAGTCAATAGCATTTTCAAAAAAGTGAATTATCAAGGCAAGGGCTTAGGCCTTTTTGAATAGGGAATCTTGGAGCCTATGCATGTCAAAGTCCCTCCTCCACACTAATATGGCCTTGGAAACACAACCCAAGGTCAACAACCTAACAATGTTGGTACTTCCTCCATCCATCCTAAGTCCACTTTCCACCACAAGCCTTATCATATTCCCAAAACATACATTGCCATTCCACCTCCATCATCCTACAAATTTCAAAATCATGTGACCATAAACCTTCCACCATCCAATTTACCCTCACTTATTCCAACTCCGTTTATCCCTCCATCCACTTTGCCACCATTGCTTCCAACACTTAATATCCCAAGCATTCATAAATACCCTAAATATCCTAGTCATGAAAAACAAATGCACACATTGTGTAAACATAAAGCTTCCATTCTTTTCATCCACCCCATGGGATTTAAAAATAAAAATTTGGATGCTGATGCAGAGGATAAGGGACTTTGAAAGAACATAAAGTTTCAAGGCTTATAATGATTCACTCTTATCCTTCATCTAGGCACCCTTCTGGAGATAAAGCCTAAATGGTTCACTTATGACTCAAATCCTTCTCCTATGGACCCAAACCCTAGGAATGCTCTTAAGAGAATCAAACAAACTTGTCTTGAATGATTTCAAAGCCCCAAAACTTTGACTTAAACACAAACCTACTTTTTGCACCTTGACTAGGCTTCAAGCTCAACTAAGCCTCCAACGCCTTTTTTTTTTACTTTTCTCTCAAACATTCCAAAGGAATCCCAAAAATAATGATTTATTAAGGTGTATTTTAAGATGCTACAAAACATACTAAAATCTTGTTGGCACTTGTTTTGGATCAGACCCCTCAAAACCTATTGTTTCCACAAAATCAAGGCTTAATCAGCCCTCTTTTTCAAAGCAACCCTATTCCAAACTCAACTCCAAATCATGAAACTTTCAAAAGTATCTTGAAATGTTCCCAAACCAAGGATTTTCAAGTTTTTAGGCTTCTATGACACCCTTAACACCCTCAAACACAAAACCCTCACTAAATTGCTCCAAAACTAGGGCTTCTTGAAAAATACCTTTCCCAACACTTCCAGAACCTTATCTTTAACTTTTCACCATTAGATCAACATATGTAAACACTTTCAACTCAAAAACATACCCCTTGTTAAGGTAGATCTCCTACTACTATACCTTAACCTCCATTTCCATGCCCTTTCCATTGTCAAATCATGGTGTACACCCAAGTATTCTTCTTTCTTGCACATTAACTTGTTATATTGGTATTATAAATGTTAGAAGAGATCCATTTCATATGTTACAGCATCATTCTACCATGAAATGGATCAAACATCCATGAAAACCTTCAAAATTAGTGAAAAAAATATGACTTTTTTGAGGACAGTCAGCAATATGATACAAGAAACTAGTTATAAATGTGTATCAGGACATGCAAAGGTTTAAATACATGTAGATACAAGTCTCTAAACCATCCAACTGAACAAATCTTCAATAACAATCAATGGTTCATCAAGAAAACTCAAAAGAATGCAAGAAAATAGAGATTTTGTTATATTTCCTATAGCAGTCCGTACAGTACTTGCAACTACAATCAACAGCCCGTACAAATGAATTTTCCCTCTTTGTAAATTCATTCCCCAACTGTCCCAACTAATTGGGATTGATCTTAATGCATAATTATTGTTAAAACACCTAAAACTCACTTTCCTACCCAAAGGTGGATTTTGAAATTTTGAATTATCCAACTTGAAATTTATTAACTTCTATTAACTAAAGACCTCTAAGACTTATTGAATTTGAAAATTCAACCTTATTTGACTCAATTAAAACATTATATTCCTATCTAACCACCTAGGACACTATTGTTCCATTTATATTGCATTTTGGTCCTATGGTCCTTATCAGGACCCTTAGGACTTTTGACTCCTTCAATATTTTTATCCATTACAAAAGCCATTATAGGCTTCAAGATGTCATAATTGATGTTCTGAGATGTTTGATAGGTCTTCATGACCCTTGCATTCTCTTGTCTCTTGAAGTGTTCCTTGAAGAGCTTGGGTGCTCCTGCACCATTCTCCCCAAGAAAGAAAAGTTTCTTCCCCCAAGAAGTGTCCAATTGGTTGCAACCACATTTCTCCTTATTCATGGATGTTTGCACCTTCAAATTACAAGGCATGTAATCTCTCAAAGTCACCTTCTTCCTCTTCTTCCAACCTGCCCTCATGACAGAATCAAAACATTGATGAGCTTGTCCTCTTTGCTATTTGAGATCAGTTTGTTCTTGTACCCTGTTCTTGCCCTTATTCCACTCATTTCATTGTAAAGAAACACCACCATTATCATTCCCAATTATAGGGAATTCAATACCCCCAACCTTAATACTTTCCAAGTCCCATAGGTTCTAATTTTTAGGATTGTATCCTTCACAACCCTGCTGCAACTTGTCATTTCTCAACCAACCAGTATCTTCCCGTGTCTCACCTTGTTTATTTACCTACAATTTTTTCTCAAAACAGATCACAAAACTTTCATTAGACTACTCCAAAGGCAAAGGCACCAACTTATATCTACTATCTCCTTTATGCACCAAATATGTATTATGGAATTCATCATGCACTGTCCTCCTAACATACTGACATGGTCTCCCTAAGATGATATGCCACAAGTCATTGGAATGACATCACAAAGCACCCTGTCCTAATATGATCCAATTGAAAAATCCACAAAATCCCTCTTACAAATATCTACATGTTTCATTTGAGTTACCCAAGTGGCCTTGTAGGGAGTAGGATGATCAAATGTTTCAATTCCTAACTTGGCTACCATATCAGTTGAAACTAAATTGCTATGTGACCCTAAATCTATGAGTAATCTACATATTTTAGCATGACTGAGACAATTTGTCTTGAAGATAGTTACCTTTGGTTCTTGATGTAGTATTTCTCCTTGCTTGACCATAAGGAACTCACCATCAATCACAGGGTCTGCCATCAATGTATTTGATTCCTCCTTTTTGCCCTCTTCTTCTTGCACCAAATTAGATCTCCTATCTCTACCTTTATCTGATTGTTCCCATTTAGGACATTTGAAAGAAGGATGCCCTGGTTCATTGCAATTGAAACACCTACCTGTGAATGGGCCTCTACCTTGTCCAAATCTGCCTCCTCCTCTAGCAGTGTATCCACCTCTTTGATCTGAAAACACTTCTTTACCTTTGTCATTGTTGATCTTGTCATTGCTTCCTTCCCCTTGTTCTCTATTACCTCTGCCTCTACTTGAACTACCTCCTCTTCCACCATTGCTTGACATTTCTTGCTTCCTTTTCACCTTTTCTTCTGCTCTAATGGCCAACTGAAAACATTCTCCCAATGTCATTGGCATCTGCAAACCAATCTCATCTTGTAAGTTATACCTCAAGCCATTGATATACCTGGCTACTTTCTCATCTTCTTCCTCATATCCTCCTTTGATACTAAGCTTGTGAAATTGCTCAGTATATGACATCACATCCATGTCCTTTTGTCTTAAATTCTGCCTCATCCTCTTCACATGAATTGTGTAATCAGATGGTAGGAATTGTTCCTTGACCAAACTCTTCATCCTTGCCCACGTAGATACTATTTCCAATCCCCTAGCCATCCTATCATTCTGAAAACTAGTCCACCATGTCAATGTCGTACCTCTAAACTTGGTTTTGGAAAAAACCTTAACCTTTCTCTCTTCATCCATCTCTTCAAACTCAAAATAGTTCTCTAAGGCATCAAGCCATCCTAACACCTCCTCGCTATCCATCTTCCCTTGATAGATAGGAAAATCTATGTGACTCTTTCCTCCATTAACTTGTACTGATTTCAACAATCTCAATAACCTCCTTTCCTCAAGGTCTTCTATCTCATCTGTTGGTTGTTCTTGATTTATCCTCACACACTCTTCTTCTTCATCATTGTCTTCTCGATCTTCTTGTTCGTCTCTCCTTCTATTTCTCTCAAGGTTGTCTATCATATCTTTCATAGCTTCTCTCTCCCTTCTCCATTGCCTCTCTTCCCTTGCTTTAGCCTACTCTCTTGCTGCTTCTTGTTCTCTTCTTTCCCTTCTTTCCCTTTCCAAGGTTTCCCTCAACTCCTCCAACTCTCTTGCCAATTGATTTTTAAGTGCCATTGTTGTTTCTTCAATCCCTAAAGAACCTACTTGCTACTCTGATACCACTTTGATGCAGAGGGTAAGGGACTTTGAAAGAACATAAAGTTTCAAGGCTTATAATGATTCACTCTTATCCTTCATCTAGGCACCCTTATGGAGATAAAGCCTAAATGGCTCACTTATGACTCAAATCCTTCTCCTATGGACCCAAACCCTAGGAATTCTCTTAAGAGACTCAAAAAAACTTATCTTGAATGGTTTCAAAGCCCCAAACCTCTGACTTAAACACAAACCTACTTTTTGCACCTTGACTAGGCTTCAAGCTCAACTAGGCCTCCAATGCCTATTTTTTTTACTTTTCTCTCAAAATTTCCAAAGGAATCCAAAAAATAATGATTGATTAAGATGTATTTTAAGATGCTACACAACATACTAAAATATTGTTGGCACTTGTTTTGGATCAAACCCCTCAAAACCTGTTATTTCCACAAAATCAACGCTTAATTAGCCCTCTTTTTCAAAGTAACCCTATTCCAAAGTCAACTCCAGATCATGACACTTTTAACAGTATCTTCAAATGTTCCCAAACCAAAGATTTTCAAGTTTTTAGGCTTCTATGACATCCTTAACACCCTCAAACACAAAACCATCAATAAATTGCTCCAAAACTAGGGCTTCTTGAAAATTAGCTTTCCCAACACTTCCAGAACCTTCTTTTTAACTTTTAACCATTGGATCAACATATTTAAACACCTTCAACTCAAAAACATACCCCTTGTTAAGGCAGATCTCCTACTGTTATACCTTAGCCTCCATTTTCATGCCCTTTCCATTGTCAAATCATGGTGTACACCCAAGTCTTCTTCTTTCTTGCACATTAACTCATTATATTGGTATTATACATGTTAGAAGAGATCCATTTCATAGGTTACAACATCATTCTACCATGAAATGGATCAAACATCCATGAAAACCTTCAAAATTAGTGAAAAAAATCTAACTTTTTTGAGGATAGTCAGCAATATGATACAAGAAATTGGTTATAAATGTGTATCAAGACATGAAAAGGTTTAAATACATGTATATACAAGTCTCTAAACCATCCAACTGAACAAATATTCAATAACAATCAATGGTTCATCAAGAAAACTCAAAAGAATGCAAGAAAAATAGAGATTTTGTTATTTTTCCTATAGCAGTCCATAAGTACTTGTAACTACAATCAACAGCCCATATAAATGACTTTTCCCTCTTTGTAAACTCATTCCCCAACTGTCCCAACTGAATGGTATTGATCTTAATGCATAATTATTGTTAAAACACCTAAAACTCACTTTCCTGCCCAAAGGTGGATTTTGAAAATTTGAATTATCCAACTTGAAATTTATTAACTTCTATTAACTAAAGACCTCTAAGACTTATTTAATTTTAAAATTCAACCTTATTTGACTCAATTAAAACATTATATTCCTATTTAACCACCTAGGACACTATTGTTCCATTTACATTGCATTTTGGTCTTATGGTCCTTATCAAGACCCTTAGGACTTTTGACTCCTTCACTATTTTTATCCATTACAAAAGACATTATAGGCTTCAAGATGTCATAATTGATGTTTTGAGATGTTTGATAGGTCTTCATGACCCCTTCATTCTCCTGTCTCTTGAAGTGTTGCTTGAAATCCCTTCGTCCAACAGTGAAAACCTGGAAAAAAACTGCCCTGGATAAGTACCATGATGAAAACCTGGAAAATAGGCATCATGTGTAGGTTGATCTTCTATGTCACTTACACTTGGGGGAACAATGTCTTATCTATCCAACCTATCATTTTCATATCATAGCATTTCCATCCTACCTACTATCTTTAGTCATCATACCTACCTATCAAATTTGAGTTCATTCATCCTCCCTTCCTCCTTTTGATCTTGATGAAGATATAGGGGAAAGGTGTGGAAACATGTTTTTAGTATTTCTTTACATACCTCATCCTATCCAATGAATCATATCATTATCCTATTGTCATAAAAAATTTCATGAAAAATCCTAAGTATTGTACCTAGAATGGGGCATGTTATTCCTATGCGACAGTCTTTGGAGATCAAATCCTTGCTCTCTTATGATGCATACATACATTTTATTCACTATAACCTATCATTTTTATCCATCCATCTATCATGATCCTTTTATCCCTTATCCTATCACCCACCCTTCCATCCATCAATTCCATCTATCTCCTTGCACCTAGGCTTGGTTTTCCCTTGTCATTGGTATCTAGCACAAAGGCTGCCCAAATTTTTTATCCATTGACACCTCAAAACATTTCAAAAATCCAAAAAACTCAAAACATGTCAAAAAAACCAAAAAAAATCAAAACATGTCAAAAAAATTTTAAAAAAATCATAAATGTCAAAAATACAAAATATCAAAAAATCTAAAAAACACAAAAACATCCAAATAACTCTCAAAAATCCCAAAATAGAGTCAACATTTTTCACGCCAGTCCAATAAGTCAGACATAGTCAAAACTTGGATACAAGACAATCATTTCATCAACATTTAAATTTGAACCAACAGAGAAAATAGTCCAATCAGTCATCCAGTCAAAATTAGTCAAATTGCCAAAATAATGTCAATCTCGTCACTCTATGATCCCCTCCAAGATGTGTCCTTCTTAGACTTGGACCTTGTCAAAATTTCATTTTCCTTTTCAAGATGTATCCTTCCTAACGATAGGCATTGTCAACACCATCAAATTGCCAAATCATCAAAACTATCAGACTATCAAATCATAAAATCATCAAACTATCGAGCAATTAACCTTCAACATTGGCAAGCACATTGAATGGCTATTACTTTTTCTGGTCTATTTTGTCTTATCTTTTGTCTCCTAGTCATGTTACTAGCTACCTCAAGGATGTCCCATGAAGGATTTAGAGGTATGATGACGTATCATGACTTGTTTTTCCTTGATTATTGTCTTTGGTGTGTCTTGACAAAAAGACTGGGGCAACTTTTCCCTTAGTATGAGTTAGGACATTCCTTGTCTATGGCTGTCTATTCTGCAAGTGGATGACCTTGAAAACCTTGGTCTATGTCATACCATGGTGTTTTTTTTTCATTTGTAACATTTTACCGCCCAATGATGGTTAATGCAACACCTATTTGTAATTTGGAAAAATATTGAAGGATTCTTTCTCCATACTAACATCCATGAGTTCTATGCTAACATCCATTTTCTCTATGATACCATTCCTCTTTTCCACTCTAACATTTCTTCTAGTCCATATCCTCATCGTCCTTGTCTATTTTCTCCTATCCTTTTGTTCCTCATCTTCTAGTCCTTTCATCCATTTCGAGAGCCCAATCATGTTCTTTAAACCTAACTGTCCTCTTGAGGGGGCATACCACTACCTCCTCATCATTCTTCCTCATCCTATTTTTCACTGGGGAATCTTTTAGACTTATTTTCTTTGTCCCAATGTGATAAATTGCATTATGACAAAGAGGGGAAAAATGTAGACACATAAAACTGACCTAGGCCTACAAACTTTATTTTCTCCATATTTCTTCTTAACATAATTTAAATATTTAATTATGTCCTATAGTCCAAATTTGACTATTAATTAAATAATTCTCAATTATTTAATTAATTCATATTTTTTATTCCTCTTGACTATTTAAATAAATAAATTATATTTATTTTATTTTAATACATCACTAATGTCTTATGTCTCTCTATAGTTAAATAAATTGGACTAAATTTATTTAATTATTATTTGTCTACCATTTCCTTCTGATTATTTAAATAAAACAATTTTATTTATTTATTTAAATACGTCTTTAATTTATTATGTCTTCTTATAATTAAATAATCCCTATGATTTATTTAATTATTATCCACCTTGTCCATTTTCTCCATAATTAAATAATCATCATTAATTATTTAAATATCATATTAACTTTTCTTAAAGTCATTTATTTAAATTCCCCACTTTCTATTTTTCCCACCAAGTAAATAATTTAAAAACATTATTTACTGTCACATGGCCCCACCACTTTTGAGTTAAATTAATTTTTAATTCAAAAGGTTGACTCACTCTTTTAAATCAAATAATTTTAAATTATTGTTTGATTTTCCAACAATCTCTTTTTTCGTGCCTAATATCCTCTTGTCACATGAATTTTGGTCCATCTAAAATCAAATCTCATCCCTTCATTTCAAAATTTTCCCTAATGTTGCCCTAACCCTAACTATGGGTTGTCACATTTAATTTCAACCCTTGATCTTAGGGCATATCTCATCTAACAATCTTGGCCATTCATCCAAAATTTTCTTTTCTAAAGCAATTTTAGTCTCATTTGTCATCTCTCATGCTCTTCACTTCATTCTTTAGACATTTTCATGCTTTAGTCTTGCTTCATAGTTGCATACTTGCATTGTGTAGCTTTTAGATTAAACTCCTTCAAATTTTCCTTTGGACATTGTCATAGTCATAGGTTGCTCATCAAAATATGAGGGCAAACATCTACTTGCAGCAAATAGAGAAGATGCAATGAAGGTGATTCATGGAGGTTGAAGACATTTGGTAACATTCTTCTTTGTTTTCATTCTTTCTAACTCCATTGTCCTTCATTATTTTACTTGGGATTATCATGTTTATTCTTTATAATGCTAACCTAGATTTTCACCTTAGTTACAAGTGTCGATGTATGCCTCAACTTTCAAGTGGTTTCTAGCACCATTACTATGAGGAATTGCTTTAAAGTATAAGAATACATGGGAGCTTATTCGGAAATCCCTATGCCAAGTCATATGTTTCCAATAAGCTACATCATAAAAAGGGGTTTCCCCCAAAAGGTAGTATGTCACATGCCATCCCACATAAGGCATGTCGTCCACATCCCAAGCTTGCTCTTATATGTACATGAAAGGTGGTCAACAAACCAAAAGACACAACGACAAGTGACATATAAGGACAAGGATACCTAACCCCTTTCCCCCACTTAGTGCATGACAAGGAT
The DNA here is from genome assembly GCA_007258455.2 of Sequoia sempervirens. Lineage (NCBI taxonomy): Eukaryota > Viridiplantae > Streptophyta > Pinopsida > Cupressales > Cupressaceae > Sequoia > Sequoia sempervirens. Next base: position 283,335,947 of record VDFB02281492.1, read on the forward strand.
GAGCTAAATAGGATGAAAATAAGCTTCAATTAGAGGAACATGTGCTTCAACACAAGGAAGAGCATCATAATCCCTAAGATGTTAAATTTTGTTACTTAAAGTCTTACATTCATTAGTAGAGTGACCATAAACTCTATGATATGCACAAAATGAACTCTTGTATTAAAATTCATTTCATGTTATTAGAGGGAGAGATATCAGACGATCTTGGAGAAGTCTCGTCAAGATACTCTCTTGATCAAAAGTAGAGGATATTTCATTATTTTGTGACAAAGATATCTCTTGTTTAGTACAAGGTGTCATACCTACAAAAGAATCTTTAGATTGTGATATTTTGTTCTCTCCTTAAAAGGAAGATGTAAAATCTAAATAATTCAGATTGTTAGTGTTTTGTCAGATGACATTGACATTAAGTGGATATTTCTTTGTTTGTTTCAGTTCTTGCAAAGGATAACAATCAAGACCACTAGTAGCTATCAGTTTAGGAAGCACTAATGTTAAAGTTGGCTTAAAGGAATATTTTGTGATAGTGTTGATAGTAAGTGAAGGCTTGTTTGTTTGTTTTGAGGGGCAATAACCAAGACCACTAGTCTTTTCTTGTGTGTGAGGCTATATAGAGACGCAGATACCTTGTTCTCTAGCACCACATCCTTTTCCACTATAACCAAGTTATTTCTTCATTTCATAACCTTTTCCATATTATTCATCTCTTTTAGATTTGGTAGTTGCTCATGATTAAGTTCATCAAAGTTTGTTGTGTAATTTGTTGTCTTTTGTTCTAAAGAGGTTGAGGTGGATGCTTTCGAAGAGTCTTCTAATTTTTGTGTTGATATTACTGCTTTTTCTTTTCCTTTTTTAGAGTCTTTTTATGATCTTGTATTCTCCCATGAATGTTGGTTTGAAGTCTAAGGAACCCCAATAATCTTCTAATAGCTTCATGACTTCCTCAATGTGTTTTTATTGGTCTTTGTGTTGCATGTGTTCTACTTGTGTAGTTGGTGTCAATGTTTTCAAAGGATTTCCTTATTTTTATCAATGTTTAAACAACCTTTTGGTTCAAGGTTTCCTTCAAGTGTGTACACTTTGTTGTTGTAAACATACTTCATTTTATGATGAAGAGTAGAAGGCACCCCATTCATTGCATGAATCCATAGTCTACCTAAAAAAAGGTTACATGAAAGATCACGAGGCATAACATGGATCAATGTTTCTAATGTGGCCTTTCCAACTATAATAGGCAAAGTGATCACACCAAGTGGTTGTTTTCCTACATTGTCAAATCCTTTAATAGATAAAGAGTCAGGTTGATTTTTTTATTTATCCACACCAAGCCTATCAAAAAGGGTCACACTACATAAATTAATATTTGAGACATTGTTAACAAGGGTTTGCTTTATCCCTATCCTTTTATATCAAGATATTATTGTGATCAAGTGAAAATATTGTTCCAAAAATGAGCAGAAACAAAAGAAATGCAAGAAAAAAAGTAAGCACCTAACACCTCAAGATTGGGCAAAACGTTGAACTTAAAAAAATAGATGCAACAATTATACCTTGTTAAGTTGCTCCTTTGGTTGGCCCTTTGATCTTTGATGTTTTATATGCTCTTCTTCATGGAAAAAGATGTGAGAAGGGATGAAAATATAGTTCAAAGTAGATGAGTATGGGATGCAAGTGCTATGGTGAAGGAAAAGTGTGAAAATTGGCTAAGTATGGCTCAAATGTCAAATTGGCAAGATTTTGGTAGAAAAATGATGAACTCTCCAAATGAGAGAAAAGAGGGTATTTATAGAGGAATTTGAATTCTCTAGAGAATTCAACGGTTGAGATTAAACCAACAAGGCCAAGATGAAGGGCTATGGTGAGTTGATAACTCACAAACCCTCACATCTTGACATGTGGAATGTGAAGTGTCTTAGAAAGGGTGATGTGTAAATGAGGTGGAAGGAGGGTACATGATGTGGAAGAAGGACAAGTACTTGGAAAGTACCTTGGGGGATAAGAAGATTTCCTCAAAAATGAACTTCTTGTCCCCAAGTGGGAATGAAAGTGACTTTTGAGGAATTTTAGAATTCCTCAAAAATCTCCATGGGGATCGAGAAAGTAGTTGGAAAAATAACTGTGAATTAAAATACTTGCAAGAATATCATGGACAAGACAAGGTTCCAAAAAGGGAAGCACTTGTCTACATGTGACTTGATGTTACAAGTCAAAAGATTCTAGAAGATGCATGGGAAAAGAAGATTCTAGGAGGAATAAATGTGAATTTTAAATTCACATGGGAAAGAGGGTCAATGCTAAGAAAGACAAATGGAAAGGTTGACTAAAAAGGCATACTAAATGTGGCTAAAAACTTTGATTAAGGTTGTGCAAACACATTATTAGGAGGATTAATGAAAGATTAGAAGCAAGTGGCAAATGTTGGAGGATGTGACATTAATATTGATTAAGGTGTGCACATCCTAATAATAAACTAATTAAATTAATTATGATTAGAAGAGGGTTATGGAAGAGTAAAATTAAATTTTTAATTCACATGGGGAAGACAAAAAGGAATTAAAAATTCCTTGGAGGATGGGAAGGATTGATTAGACTAACTAATCAATGATTAGAATATAGTTAGTGGCTAATGAAGATTAGAATCCAACTTGAAAAAGTTGGAGGATGTGACACATCCTAATCAAGGATTAGACATGTGCACATCCCTAATGAAGGAATTAGGAGGATGATTAGGATTAAGAAAAAGTGATGCAGGATGAGAGAGAAAAAGAGGAATTAAAAATTAGCTTAAATTCAAAGAGGTCACATGACTAAATTAAATAAAGTTATGTATTTATTTAATTTAGGGAGGAAAGAAGTAAAAGGTAAAAGTATTTAATTATTGAATTAAATACTTTAGGAACCTTATACAAATGATGAAATATTAATCAAATGAATGATTTAGTTAATATTGGCGAAGAGGATGAAATAGATGAGTAAAGGGATGAATAAGGAAGCAAGTTTGACCATATGGAAGTGGTCAAATTTGAATGTCTACAATTCTTATGAAAGCTTCATTTTTTTTTTGCACTTCCAAAGGAGGGAGCTCACTTTGGTGGAAAATAATGTCAGCATTTATTCCTTGAATCAAGGTTGCTATGTTATTCGGTTGCACATTAGAAGGGATAGGAAATTGTTGTAAAGTACTTTGAATCATGATGTAATAGTGAGGTTAGGCTTGAATAATGTCCCACAATGATAAATTTGTAAGATCGTTCTTTAGTTGTTTGACAAGATCATACTCCTTTCCATGAGGAGGACCTAGTAAGATAGGGTTAGGTAGGATATGATTAGGGAATGGGAGGGATGTTAGAGGTGTTTTTCTTGGTTGTGGATTGTTCCTAGTGTTATATGTATGAGAAACAGTATTATGACGCGACTACTATGACACATTATTCTTAGGTGGGTAGAGGATAAGTTTGAGTTTGTTTTGAGTTTGAGGTTTGTGTGAAGGTGAGTAAAGGATTAGAGGATTCTTAGGATGTCCCATAGGGTATGTAGGAGGTCCAATAGTTAAGGGGGATTTAACTGACACTTGTGCATTCATAACCTCAACAGTATTGGTTTGATGTATTTCTAATGAATGGAAATCTAGTATCATCTTTTCACCATAATCCAAGGAATTCACATCACTATTTTTATCATTTTCTTACACCATAATATCCTCCCTGGGACAAGAGTTTTTAGGGGAACCACAAACCAAATTTTCTTGAAATTCAAGGATTGGTTCTTCCAAAATGAATTCATTGCAAGTAGGGGAATGATCAATGGTTGAATTGTCTTGTTTATCAATGATGTCATTCCCTTGTTAAATAATGTTTTTCCTGGGGAAGAGAGACACATAAGGTTTGTATGACTCACTGGTTGTATTTTCTAACATCAAAGCATCTTCCTCACAACTAGCAGAGATACTAGGAGAAGAACAAATGTAATTGTCATGATTGTCCATAATTTCATTCCTTTGTGCCATAATGGCTTCCAAAATAGGATAGGTAGGGGAAGGAACATAAAGAGGGTTGTTATAGACCTTAAAGATTTGATTATCTAACACCAACATATCATCATCATTTACAACATTATCACAAGATGGAAAGATGTTGGGAGATGAATGTAGACTAGTTGAAGTGTTATGTAGGTAGGTTTCAATGGTCTCTTGTTGTGTTATGTTTTCATAGTGATTACCTATGGTTATTTCTTCTTGTTCATCAATGTCTTGCCTAATAAGAGAGGTAGAAGGAGAGAAACAACTAGGATTCTCAAAATTATCATTGATTGGTTTTTCTAACACCAAAATATCTTCTTCACCAATAGGAGATATTATGAGAAGAACGAATATGATCGTTAGTATTGTCCAACGTTGTATTCTCTTTCACTAAAACACTCTCATAGGGAGGGGATATGAACTTTTTCTTAGCATGCTTAGAAAGGTAAGGCACTAACATTTTTTGAACGAAAAATGAAAAGCACTTCTAACCATCTCATGCAATGCTTCAATAATGTAAACAATGTATATCCAAAGATGAACAATACTTTTATCCAATGTATGCAAAACTTTAAGAATGTAAAAAATGTGTATCCAAGAATGAAAATCACTTTTATCAAACTTATGCAAAGCTTTATGAATATAAAAAAATTGTATGCAAAAGTGAAAAGTACTTTTATCTATCTTATGCAAAGTTTCAGAAATGTAAACATTTTTCATATTCGATGATGTTTGCTAATGCATTGATTTAGGAACGATTCAAAAATGACTACTCTAAACTGATGTTTTTGACCTAAATACATAAAACAGATGTTTGTGAAACTTTCAGACTTATAACATACATTACTGGCAAGCTTAGGAAGCATAGAAATGAGGTTTTTTTGTAAAAGGCAGTTTAAAATTTGGACTGGGACTAAATCATCAAGAGGGGTATATGAGTCCCAGTTAGGGTTTTTTCATAATTTTCAAGAAATTTCAAGTGTTTTCTATGCTTTCTAGTTTGAGTGATGTCTATGTTAAGTGCAAATTCATATTTTAGATGATTTTCAATGATGTAGGATGCAAAAATGCAACCTATATGCACTTTCACTAATGCAAGATTTTGAAACCCTAGATGTAATTTAACTAGAGAAAAACCTAATTCCAAGTTAAGGAAAACTAGATCTAGGATGATAATGCATTCCAAATCAGAAATGATGTGTTCTAAATGTAGGTTCACCAAAATGTAATAACTAAAAATTGGATTTTCTTTTGTATGGTTTAGAACATACAGAAAACACACTTCCCAATTATTTCATTGAAGGGAAACCCTAGAGATCTCAATCCACTTATAGGAATAGGAGAGATATCTTACAATAGGGTATCCTAGGGTTTGATTTATGACTACAAGAGGGGTTCAACACCAAGCTAGGGCTTGGAAAGACCAATGAAATGCAAGATCTAATGATAAAACCTAGTGGTATGCAAAGCTTAATTAAATGACCTAGAAATACAAGTAAATCATAATAGAAGGATGTAAAATCAAAAGTGTGCACCCAAAAACTTGTAGAGTCTTGAATGAGGACTGGAGATGCTAGAAATGTAGATTTTAATGTTGACTAGGACTCATATGCCAATCTGGGTGATTTAGTGCCAAACTGGGTTTTCTGCACCAAAACTAGAATCTAACAATGCTTATTTTAAATCTCTAGAAACCCTAAAAAATGATTGTACTGGGACTCATATACCCAAGGTGATGTATCAATCCCAGTAGAATTCTTTGGAGGACTAAGATCATATTCTTCTCTCCAATATCTTCCCTTTTTTCCACACTTTGTTTATGGATTTGAAACCCTGATTTTGAACTTGTAGATGACTTTTTGTGAAGATAACAAACTTGAAAATGATGAGACAACTCCAACAATTTCCTTCAAGTTTGTAACCTAATCTTCAAATATCCTTCAATCTCTAAGACACCTAGATCTACAATCACACATGTAGAGAGAGGAAAAACTTGTGGATTGTTAGTGAATAGGGGTTTTCCTTGGTCAAACCCTGTAATACCCAAAATTTTCTACTAAAATACAAATACGGAAAAAACACAAGTTTCAATTTTTTATTGCAACACATGACTAACTCACACATTTTTGTTTCTAAAGCACACAATTCAAAAAAATCAAATCAACATCTAACCAAATATACATTATAACATTTAGTTGAGTAAGTAAAATGATTAGGCAATCCTAGTAGGGTTTCAAGTGAAGACAAGGGATTCACATCACAAGGTTAGGCTTGATTAGTTCTACAAATCATCATTCACCACAAATTAATTCAAGTCACAAGCTATGTCAATACAATGTATCAATTTTAACTCAAGGTAAGAAAAAAGAGAAAACCATAGGGGGTTTATTTTTGCATCCCAACCAAGAAAATTGACCAATAACCTTCTTTAAATACCCACTCAAAGATCCATTTGAGTTTCAAACTTGGATAAGGGTTACTAATTCCTAGCCCCTCTTATCCCCATAAAACACAAAATCAAATTATCCCTTTAATATCAACACTCATCACTGTAATTTACCAACATATTAACTTTATCTATTTCTAAGCCCCAAAAGGTCAAATTTATATCCTCAAGAAGAAGTCTTTTATTTTTCACTTGATGGTTCTCCCTTCTCATGCTAACATTGTTACCTTCCTACACATTACCGACACAATCATAAGTAACAATTGTATATCACATTAATCTATTAGCTAAATATTCTAAAATTTAACTATATAGTAATCTATTTAAAATTTTAGTTTGTATTCCATAGTATACTAGTACATTTCACCTTCATGGTAATGAAAATAAAACATAAGTCCAAAAGGAAATACAAGAATATTTCCAAAAGATCACCTTATTTACCATACACAATCTATCTAATAACCAATTCAAGAAAAACATATAACAAATTAGGGTTGTATTGAGTACATACGAGGCAGGGTCTTACATCCCCCTCCCCTTAGCTTAGACTTCCTCCTAGAAGTCATTAAGGTCTAGAAGTATAATATCAATATAGCAATGCTCATAAATATATTAACATATTAACTACTTTTCTTTCTTGATGAAACAATTAAAAAATTTCACTATACATGTTGGCAAAACAAGGACAAAAAACTAAGAGGGGGGTTGAATCAGTTGTCACAAAATACTTAAATCTTTTTCAACCTTTATTTAACTCAATCTCAGATCTGATGAATAAAAAATAAACCATAAACATTCAACACATTAGAAACATAGAGAACATCAATATTTTTTCGTGGAAACCTTGTTAAGGGAAAAACCATGGTGGAGGTTAGTCCACAATATTATACCCTCTTAAAAGAATAATTAGAAATGATGGGAATGTGCATGCATTTAGGCACACTACCTAGAGCTCACTACTCAAATACAAAAGAGGACTCAGTGTCCAAAGAAAATTTTGGATTAAAGCCATCCAAATTGTGAACTGAGAAAATAGCTTCTACACAAGCCTGATTACAATTCTAGTTAAGCATAGAAAAACCTTCTTCACTCTTCACTCAAACTTCTTCACACTTTGCTCAGTCTTCTTCACACTCTACTCTACAATCAATTGATATTCACACATACACACATGGGAGCACATTGAGCACACTTTACACTGATGAAACAATCACTCTTATATATCGACAACATGAGATTACATCAACCTAGTCAGCGAGAGATATAAAACATATTTTCAATGTTGGACCAAATTTACAAATAAACTTTCAATGCAATTCCACCAAAGTTGGCCACAACATAGTGGAGACCCAAATTAACAACTCCAACACAAAAAGACTTCAATTAATTTCACCTTGAAGATCCACCACACGTTACACCCATCATGTCAAACAAGAACATGAGAAACCAAACATATAGAGAAAAATCTTCGACCACAAGCACATTGATCAATGTGGACGTACCACAAAGATAGAGCACGATCTAGAAAAATCCAAGAACACAAAGAAACAAAAGAGAAACATCTACAACAACTAGAATTTCCAGAATTATACCAACTTTAATCAAGAACACTAACAGAGACCACAGAAACACTGTCATAACACAGATCTTCATAATTTGAACAAATCTTCACACGAACCTTTGAAACTTTTGGAGGATGGACTAGAAACCATAAACCCTTTAGTCCATAGAAATTGATCTTCAACATATAGAACAAGACACCTTCATGACCTTCACAGTTCCAATTGGAACTTGGAACACTTTCTTTTACAATTTTCTCAATATCCTTGACATATACATCCTTCAATATATCAAATGCTAATAGTGTTGACATCAATGACAACCACATATCATCCACACAACCACAACATCCAACAATCTCCCTCTTTGGCATTGATGGTAACACATGATGTGAAAAACATCATCAACCCCCAACTCTCAATCAACACTTACTCCTTATATTTTGACTCTTCTTTCTTGACTTCTTCTATAAGATCTTTTCCCCACAAGACTCTTCACTCCAGATAAGCAACAATTTTTCACAAGACTCTTCTCCCCCTTTGACATCAATGGAAAAGATAAAAATTATCTTTCCACATGCAAGCTCTAAACCACATATCTGCACATCTAACTACTCCCCCTTAGTAGCAACCATGGAAACATCAATCTAGATAAAAACATGATCATGAAATGCATAGATTGATGCAAATTAATGCATCCTAGTTCATATCAGGAGGGGTAATCACCCCTAGCACCCTCTAAGATACTCAAAAGTATCCTTCATTAATGGCTTAGTGAAAATATCTACAATTTTTTCTTTGGTAGGCACATACTCCAGTCTGACTTCTTTTTCACTCACTTTCTCCCTCAAAAGGTGAAACTTGATTGATATATGTTTGGTCTTAGAGTGTAGAACTAGATTCTTTGATATATTAATTGCACTTGAGTTATCATAGTATATGGAAATAGGTTCATCTTATATTACTCTGATATCTTTTAGAATATGTTTCATCCACATCACTTGAGTACAGTTATTTCCAGCAGCAATAAACTCTACTTCAGCAGTAGATAAAGAAATGGAATTCTTCTTTTTTCTCAACCAAGACACCAGCTTCTTCCCTAGGAAGAAAGTACTACCACTAGTACTCTTTCTGTCATCTACATATCCTACCCAATCCACATTATTATATGTATTTAAAGTAATATCATCATATTTAGGGTACCAAAGCCCAAAATCAACTGTCACTTTTAGATACATGAAGATTCTCTTAACAATAGTCACATGAGATTCTTTTGGATTAGCCTGAAATCTAGCAACCATACATACAACATTCATAATGTCTGGTCTAGTCTGAGTTAAGTAGAGCAATCCATCAATCATTGATTTGTATATTGTTTGATTTTCCTTAGGAGAATCATCGTTCTGTGTCCACTTACATCTAGTTACCATGGAAGTACCAATAGGTTTTGAATCATCCATTCCAAACTTCTTTAGCAATTCTCTCACATATTTGGAATGAGATATGAAGATCCCCTTGTCTAACTAACTTGTAATCCCAGAAAAAACTTCATTTCTCCAATCATACTCATCTCAAATTCACTCTTAATTTCATTAGAAAACCTCATACATAGATTATCATCTCCTCCAAAAATAATGTCATCAACAAAGACTTCAATAATTAATTCTTTATCATGATCCAATTTGAAGTATAAGTTGTTGTCAACACTACCTTTATTGAATCCAAGCTTTAGTAAGTATTTGTTTAATTTAGCATACCAAGCTCTGGGGGCTTGCTTGAGTCCATAGAAATCTTTCTTCAAATGACAAATCGTGTCTTCCTTATCAATCAGTTGAAATCCATCAAACTGTTCAATATATACTTCTTCTAGCTCACCATTCAAAAAAGATGTCTTCACATCCATTTGATAGAATTTATAGTTCTTGTATGCAACATAAGCAAGAAATAACCTTATGGATTCAATTCTACCATTAGGGGAAAAGGTTTCTTCAAAATCAATATCTTTCATTTTTGAATACCCTTTACATACCAGTCTTACTTTATTTCAGACCACTTCACCTTGTTCATTTAGCTTATTCTAAAAGACCCATTTAGCACCAATTACATTTTTATCTTTTGGTCTGGGAACTAGTATCCATGTATCATTCTTTTCAATTTTCATTAATTCCTCTTTCATAGCTTCCATCCAATGTTCATCATTGTAGGCTTCTTTGACATTTTTACGTTCAATCTTGGAAATCAAGCAATACTCTTCTGCAATATTTCTTCTAGTTTGTACACCTTTATTCTTATCTCCTATAATTTGATTTTCAGAATGATTTACCTTTACATACCTATGAGTTTTAGGATTTTCTCAATTTTCTGATTCTTTTGTTCTTTCTTCTTCACTTGCACTTGTCTCTGCTTCCTAACTATTTTGATTTACCAGAAAAAGCTGAAGTTGTCTTACCTAAACAAATTGAAGTTTTCTTACGAAAACATATGGCACAATTTGAAGTTGATTTTGTGTCTGAGCAGTCTTCCCTTTGTTTGTATTGTCTCCATCTGAATCATATCCACAATATCTAGATGATTTAGCAAAATCCTCATCAACTCTTACATTTTCACTCTCAACCATTTTCCTTAGTCTTCTGTTATAGCACCGGTAGGCCTTGCTTTTAGTAGAGTAACCTAGAAAGATTCCTTCATCACTTCTTGCATCAAAATTTCCTATATCATCATCTCTCTTAATGTAGCATTTGCTTCCAAAGATCTTGAAATAATTAATAGTAGGCTTATAGCCAAACCATAATTCAAAAGGAGTCTTACCAGAATTACCATTTACATTTACCCAATTCAAAGTATACATAGTAGTGCTTACTACTTCACTCCAATAGATGTGAGGCACATTTCCTTCAATCATCATTGTTCTAGAAGCATCTATAATTGTTCTAGTCTTCCTCATAGCAACACCATTCTATTGATGGGTTCAGGGAGAAGATAACTATTTTCTAATTCCATGCTCTTCACAAAAAGAATTAAACTCCCTAGAGGTGAACTCACCACCTCTATCTAACCTTAGGAAATTTATTTTTAGACCTTTCTCATTTTCTAATGCTTCACATTTTTCTCTTAAGAAAGCAACCCATATCATTCTAGAGTAATCATTAATAAGCAGCATAAAGTACCTTTCACCATGGATAATTTTGACTCTAGAAGGACCACATAGATTAGTATGTACCAACTCCAGCAATTCATTTGAGTTATGTTGTTTTCTCTGAAAAGAAACTCTAGTATGTTTTCCCATCTGACACTCTTTGCAAATTGTGCTAGCAAGCTTCACTAGCTTAGGTAGATGTCTTACTGCTTGAGTGGAACTTATTTTGACAATGTTATCAAAATTCACATGACACAACCTTCTATGCCACAACTTGCTTTCATCTACTTGAGCAATTAAACAACTTTCACTAGCAGCGTTTAGGTGAAAAATATTACCTTTTGTCTATTTTCTTGAGGCAATTACATTTCCAAAGCTTCCATATATCCTGCATCTTTCATCTTTGAAGTAAAGATCATAACCTTTGTCTACCATTTTTCCAACACTCAACAGGTTGTGCTTCAAGCCTTCAACATAAAGAACATCATCAGTGTTATGCTTACCACCAAGACAAATAGATCCTCTTCCACAAATCACACAAGCATTGTTATCTCCAAATCTTACAACCCCACCATCATACTTCTCTAGACTTACAAATTTTCTTTTGTCACCAATCATATGATGTGAGCATCCACTGTCAATGACCAACTCATCTTTTTCTTCAATCCAGGATACAAGAGCTTTCTCAACTTTAGCAGATTCAGTAGCCACAAGACTATTTTCCTTGATAGCAATGAAAACCCAATCATCTTAATTTCCATTATCTTTATTAGACTCATCATTAGTCACACCTTCTTCAGCAAAGTAACATTTATTTTGGAATCAAGATTTGTAAGGCTTAGATCTAGGAACTCTTTCAAGACACCTTGATTTAAAATGACCTATTTTACTACAAGAGAAACATTTGATAGGAAACTTTCCTTTATACTTACCTTGTCCTCTACCTTCTTTCTTCACAATCAGTGCTTCCAACTCTTCTACCTCTCTTTCTTCATCTTCAAGTTGTTTCATTTCTTCCTCATACTTGAATGTATTTCTAGAAACTCTCTCTTGGATCATATCTTTGCTTGTTTCTTCCAGATATAGTAGCCTTGAATGTAGTTTCAGTCTTAGGAATAGAATCACCAAATTCACTCAACTCAAAGGCAGCAAGTTTACCAATCAGTGTGTCCCTAGTCACATTAGTCAATGATCTGGTTTCTTCAATAGCATGAGACTTTGCTTTGTAGGAGGGAGGTAATGATCTGAGCAATTTAGCCATAATTTCTTCCTCTTCCAGGGTACCACTAGCACATCTAATACCCATCACTAGTTCATTTGCTCATTGCATAAAAGAAGAAATATTTTCATCTTCACCCATCTTCAGATTTTCATACTTACCTTTCAAACTTTGTAGCTTAGCCATCTTCACATGTACATCTCCTTCATACAAAGTTTCTAGCTTCGTCCACATCTCATGAGCTATCTTCAGACCTAACACATTTTTCATTTCAAATCTATTAAAGCACTCAGCAAAGCTTCTATAGCCTGAGCGTTATTCTTAGCCTCTTTAATCTCATCAATAGTGGAAGGACGATTATGAGGAATAACATATTGATTCTTTGTAATTTTCTAGAAAATTTCACCAATACAGTTCAAATGACACTCCATTCGAGCTTTCCACAATGAGTAATTTGTTCCATCAAATCTAGGACTGTCCTTCTTGTATGATACCATCTCGGATCACCTCAAGCTTTTAAACTTCTTCAAAGGAACCTTCTTTGATACCAATTGTTGGTAAAACAAGGATAGAAAACTGAGAGGGGGGGTGAATTAGTTGTCACATAATACTTAAATCTTTTTCAAACTTTATTTTACTCAATCCCAGATTTGATGAATAAAAAATAAACCATAAACATTCAATACATCAGAAATACAAAGAACACCAAGATCTTTTATGTGGAAACCCTATTAGGGGAAAAACCATTGTGGAGGTTAGTCCATAATATTATACCCTGTTAAAAGCATAATGAGAAATTATGGGAATGTACATGCATTCAGGCACACTTCCTAGAGTTCACTGCTCAAATACAAAAGAGGACTCACTGTCCAAAGAAAATTTTGGATTAAAACCATCCAAATTGTGAACTAAGAAAATAGCTTCTACACAAGTCTGATTACAATTCCAGTTAAGCATAGAAAAACCTTCTTCACACTCTACTCTACAATCAAATGATATTCACACATACACACATGGGAGCACACCAAGCACACTTTACACCAATGAAACAATCGCTCTTATACATCTGCAACATGAGATTGCATCAACAACTTGGTTGGCTAGAGATATAAAACATATTTTCAATGTTGGCCCAAACTTTCAATGTGAATCCGCCAAGGTCAGCCACAACATAGTGGAGACCCAAATTAAAAACTTCAACACAAAAATACTTCAATTAATTTCACCTCAAAGATCCACCACATGTTACACCCATCATGTGAGCCAAGAACATGAGAAACCAAACATATAGAGAAAAATCTTTGACCATGAGCACATCGATCAATGTGGATGTACCACAAAGATAGATCATGATCTAGAAACATCCAAGAACACCAAGAAACAACAGATAAACATCCGCAACAACTAGAATATCTAGAATTATACTAACTTTAATTAAGAACACTAAAGAGACCACATAAACACTATCAAAACACATATATTCATAATTTGAACAAATCTTCACATGGACCTTTGAAACTTCTGGAGGATAGACTAGATACACTCAACCATAAACCCTTTAGTCCACAACAATTGATCTTCAACATACAAAACAAGTCACCTTCATGACCTTCATAGTTCCACTAGGAACCTGGACTTTCTTTTACAATTTTCTCAATATCCTCGACATATACAGTCTTCAATACATCAAATGCTAATAGTGTTGACATCAATGACAACCACATATCAGCCACACAACCACAGCATACAAAAATAAGCACATGTTAAAGACATTTCTTGCATGAATCAACATCTAAATGCTCAAAAGAAAATTTCTCATCATAAAACATTTATGTGATATAATCATAATATGAAAAATGCTAGTAGACATCCATGTGGTCAACATCCTCAAATACAAATTATACCAAATTATATCCAAACAAATTAACATCCTTGGATACCCTTCAAGGTTCCTCCTTTTTTTCTTTTCTCCTTTTTGCATCATAAACATCACCCGTGACATTAGAAAATATTTTTGTTCCAATATCAATTCATGTATAAAGAATAGTAGTCCCAATTATTTTTCACTTTCTTTCACACATAGCAATCAAGCATTTTCGCATGCCATTTATTTACAAATTTACCCATACATCACAACAACTACACATAATTCACATCACAAGGCTCACAAAATGTGGTTTACAAGGATGGAGATTCATGGATACCTAGGAGATGCATGGAAGGGTCCTTAGAGAAGGGCATTGAGACCATATTTCCTAATGGAAAACCCCTTTTAGGTAATTAAACCAAATGATGAAATAATGAAAAATGAACATGAAACATGAGGAATGATACCTTGAATGATGTGTTGTAATACAAATCTACAATCTAACATGAAGTGACCATGTAGATTGTAGATCTTGATCTTGAAAATGAGTGTAGAACAATGCTTAATCTTGGATCTTCAATGCTACATCACAACACTAGCTCAACAACATGATTGATGCCTAATAATCTTTACATGACAATGGATCTTGAATTACTGCAACAATTGATGAAGAAATCTACTCTTGAATGCTTTAGAAGTGATCTTGTAAGCTATATTAACACTCTTATGAAGTTTTGGAATGCTTAACTCTTGATTGCATGACTTGATATCATGAAGGCTTAGTGAAATAATGATTTGAGACCTTTTTATATAGGAATTGCATCTAATTTACCATTTATTAGATCCTACAGGCTGACATTCATAAAATTTGAATTTAAAACCCTGATTTCCTACTCAAAACTCTAAAAAGGGGCCAAATGGGACTCATCTACCACCTGTGGTGTGTAGGTTCCAACTGGATGGGACTCATATGCCCATAGTGGCATATGGGTCCCATAGGGCCTTTTTAGAGAGAGAAAATATTGGGGAGTGAAGAAATTAAGTTTATTTGAGGTTTATGTCAGGATTTCTATTAAAATATACCTCAAGATGCATAATAAAGGGTGCTAAAGGCCTATTAATAATGATATAAAGGTTATAAATGCAAGAGGGCCCAAAATCCAATGTGAAAGTGTAAATAAATACACTTTACAACATTATGTTAAGGAAAAATTAGGTCTATTTAGCTTAGAAGGGCCCAAAATCCCACGTGAATGTGTACAACACATTATAACACTAGATTAGGTCCATTTAGTTTACAAGCCTCCTAAATTTAATGTGAAGGTGTAAATAAATACACTTTACAACACTAAATTAAGAAAAGTTTGGGTTTATTTAGCTTAAAAAAGGCCCTAGACCTAATGTGAATGTGTAAAGAAAATTACAACACTATATCAAAGCAATATTAAGTCCAATTTATCATTAATTATTCCCAAATCAAGCAAGTAAAAGGCGTACTTTTTTTGTTCTTACAATAAGCTCTATTTTTCTTTTTCACTAGGGGTAATGCAATACTTGCATGAATCTTAGGCATTGTTAACTAGATTACAAGGTGACCAAGAGAGATATAAAAGTGGTAGGACATATGAAGTTCATGGGATAGAAAGGTTTATTTATAGGTGACTCATATGCTACTAAATTAGGCCATGTGATGTACACACATTAACAAGTTATATCACTAGGTGACTTGCAACCTATTGAGGTAGGTCATGTGAAGGATGCATTAAATAACACTTTGTGTTGATTTGTAGCTCACATGATACCACAAATTAGGTTATATTAATAGAATAAGCTATCTAATTCCATTTCTAGGTGGGTCATAAGATGCCAACATTATAGGGTGTATAGGAGCAGATTTACACCCCTTGTGTAAATTCCCTTTTTTGCATACCCTCACCTTAGAAAATAAAATATGAAGGAAAAATTCCCCATCACCCATTTGAAATGCATCCACTTGGCATGTGTTTTGTGTGTTGGTGGGGGAATTTTCATCAGGGACACAAGCACAACTCATGGATGTCAGCATGACGCGCTGCCATCACTAAAATATTCCTACCCCTGAGTCTGTAGGGACATTACACTCATTGGGGGTGCTTTATAACCCCTATGTGTGACAAACCAACCCAAAAAATGGTTCATTTTGGCCTTCAAATACATTCATTTCACACTTCACTTCAACTTCTTCACATTCATTCAATCAATCTTTCTAGCAATTTCAATCCATTTTCTTCACACTTTTGGGATCTTTTGAGCATACTCTTGAAGCATTTTACTAGAATATTCAACACTCCATTCAGCATTGAAGCAACTGGTTACTCTATCAAATTTATCCCTACACATGCTGCACTACCATAGAAGCTGCAAACTTGGAGTCTTACGAGACCTCCCTTCATTACAGTTGTAGCTATGGCGACTTTTCCAAGATCGTTACCTTCCATTATCCCTCCATTGGCCTTGAGTGCCTTTGGGTGGAGGTGGTATAGAATCACTTTACTTTAATATTATGATTTGATAGAGTAGCTTTATCTTTCGTAGTGTTCAGTGCACTTCCTTTTATCTTGTTTATCATAATTTTCTACTCTGTTGCTTTTCTTGTTGTCTGTGAAGATGGAAACACCAAAGTGGGGGTTTGACAGAGGAAAACCCCTATATAGCCCTAAAATTTTTCCTTTTCTTTTTTGTTTGTAGGTGACCGTGTGTGTGGAGCTCTTTACAAAAATAGCTCTTCATTGAGAGTATATTCATCACCCTGGTTTTCATCTACTTACTTTATCATTTCCACATTTACTTTTCATACTTTATTATTTTGTTTATTTAATTAAATCAATTAGCTAGGTTGTCAATAGGATTCTAGTAGTTTTTTTTACTATACTTTACATTTTTTGGTCATACAGACACTAGTGTGCCACACTGTCATCAAAAACTCACATTTCCATCCTTAGACAGAGAGTTGTCTGAGGTGCAATTTGGAATCCATAAATCGACTCATCTAGCCCCAATTAGATATTCGAGTTTATAGAGTGACAAAATAACTTGGGAGTGATCTTAATTCTTGATCCTCATCTTGAAACATCTATTAGAGTGAGGTAATTTAGGGGAGCCCTCCACTCTCATCTCTCTATGACCTGGAGCCTTGACATGGTTGGTCCCCCTCTCTTACATTTTTGGTGAACCTGACATGAACCATTTTGGTTATGTTTAGCAATGATGAAGGGTCCTTTCCTCATGTGCTAGGATCATTGTAGGTGTGAGTTTTATGAGGCGTTTCACCTTACAACCCAACTTGTGACCCCTAGTAGGAGTAGTTGGAAGGTTCAGTAAGCGTTATGAAACAAAGCCTTAGTTGGGTCATTGTCCAATTGTGAATCTTTGGGGGGCTTTGTGAAATTATTTTTTAGTGTACGCGATGGCCTCCTTCTTGCATCTTCCTATCCCTTTTGCATAGCCTGGGAGTAGTGGTCTAGGTATAACCTTCACCTTGCCGGACCTACTGATGGGTTTTAATAGAGAGCTATCTCCTCTTTACATCCCTGCACAAATCAATGGAAACACTATGATAGGTGTTCTTGTTGACCTGATGTGCCAGGTGAATGTGATTACTAAGGAGATTATGTTAGTCAACTTTCTACATAAAGATGGGTAGGGAACACTTGAAATTACCATTGGTATGCATAACAGTCATTTTGTACCTCCCCTTGGTAGCATCATCTTGTCGGTCCTCATTGGACCTAAGTCAGTGAACATTCTTTTCGACATAATCCTAGGGTCTAAACTCTTAAGACTGTAGCTTAGTATCCCCTAGTTAGTAGCTATGAATGTAGTTCCCTCGATCGTACATAAATGCCTAAAGTTTATTCATAAGGGTTCAATGCACGTAATCCATGGCACTGGCTATAAATCAATGATTTTGCATGGTAGCTATTCTTTAGATCACTATTGTCCTATACTCATTGATCTACGCCCACCTAGGAAGGACCTCTTGTACTAGACATATGAGAGGTACAAGAAAGGGAACTTAATGACTAAAGTGAGGCACCTTCATCTCCTTATGTTGTTTTGCATAGGGCATGTTTGAAAGATGACAGTAATGCCACCATAGCCCAGAGAAGGGAAGAAGAGAAGCGTTCTTAAGGTTCCTCTTCTTCCTCTTCCACTATCCAGCCTACTGCTTCCTCTCACCCTGTTGTGGCATCATCATATTTTGCTCCACATTTTTGAGAGAACCCTATGGTGCCCGCTTGGTGAAAGCCCAAGTGGCCTACATTTGAACTTCCCATTCTACCCACAGAGCCTAGGAACATTCGATATGGTAGAAGGAAGGGTCCCCATAGGGAATTGTCTATGTCTCGACCTCTGCGACCTCTTATTGCTCCTACCCCAAAGCAGTAAATGGGAAGAGACCCACCACCAAGGTAGTAGATCCAACTCCCCCCACTTTCTCTCAATCTCCTCCTCCTGCTCCCATTCAAGAGTCTGTCTCTCCACCTAAAATGGCTATGATAGACACTCCTATTATTGAGCAAGAGCCTTTTGTCCCTTCTCAGTTATCAGCCTCTAGCTCCAAGAGTCATAGAAAATGCCTTGCACGTGAGTACAAGCATTGGCGAAAGGCTCTGGCAGCTTAGCAGGCCACTTCGCAGAGGAAGGAGGGAGAACCGACTACCCCTAGTCTAGGGCCTCCTACAGTGTCCTCTTCTCCTTTCCCCTCTACCTCGGTTCAATAAAACTTAGTTTTTCTTCTAGCTCTTGTTGTGAGTGCAAATTCCCTTAACCCTAAAAAGGTGTAGGTGTTTTTCACTCCTTTTGTTGAGTCACTTTTTTTTATGTCCCCTTCGGATATCCCACCATTCTCGAAGCCTATGGATATGCCGAACACCTCAGTGGTGTCTGTTGTGGTTCTCTCCTCCTCCTCTACACCTCTTTCCTCATCTATGGGGAGTTCAAACCCTTTGACAAAGAAAAAAGTGGAGGTTGGCCCTTCTAGCAATGGTAGGCATAAGAGGAGCCCAGCTTCTTCAAAGGGTGGTTCTACACTAGCTTGTTCCATCATGGTGATGGAGAAAGTTCCAATGTCCCCTGATTTTGTCAATGCTCCTAAGTCCTTTGCTTAGCCTAGCAGTGAATCTCGGGTGTCGCCTCCCTTGCCCATCGAGGTCACACATGGCACTCCCATAAAGTGCATGTTTAACTCTTTGGATGAGGTCTCGACCTTGTTGGAAATCTTCGCAAAGTTGTTGACCATTGCTCCACAAGAACCAAGTGGAGAAGACCTCAAAGAGTATCCTTCCTTAGCCCTTGTTACGGGAGGGGCAAAAGCTCCCCCCTTAATATTCCACCTCTAAAGGCTCGTTCGCCTTCCCCATATAATGACCTAGATTGGGAAGCAGATGACCTCTTGGTCAATGAGTGTTAGGGGGAGTGTCTCTTCTTTATCTTTAGATTAGGTGTTTGTTTGTTGTGATGTGTTCCCCCATGCTTGCATGATGTGTTTCTGGATGACCCTTGTCACCCTTGTAGGTGCTTGCATATAGGAGTGATTATGTGTCGTAAAACTTCCTCTATGTGTTCCATCATTCTTCCTTTGTTATGTGTTTTGACATTCGGCAAATTGGGGATGATGCAAAGTGTTGGGGGCATTTAGGCTTCCCTTCCATTTTGACCCAATTTTTTATTTTTACTTTTTCTTCTTGTGCATTCTTCACATGGTCTGATATAGTAGGGGGTTGATGACAATTCATCTATATACTATTACTACACTTATATATATTTATGAGTAGCTCTGACCCTAAAATATCAAATCACCACTATGCCATTTGTTTTTGATGTTTCATTTCATGAGCTATCTTATTTTCTTGAGCTATCCTTGAATTTGTGAAAACATCACTTTTACAATGTTTTGAATTTTAGAAAACTCATTCATAGCCAATGAATCTTTTTCTCGAAAATATTTGCAAAGTTTTTCAAAAAATTGCATTCTCAACTTGGACCCCTAGCGAAACATGTTTTCTTCATCATGGGTTCGCAAAGAAAGAACTTGAAAAACTTTCCTTTGAGGTGGGAGTAGCTTCTTCTACAGAAAAAGCATTGACCTTCTCCTCGCAAGGGGGCATTTTATTTCTTTTGAATTCCTTGATGATGAATTGATTTGAAAAAAAACTTCCTTTCACTTTCAAATAGTGTGTCCCTTGAGTGGATCCCTATTATTTTGAAAGGTTCCGAAGGGACCCCTTTTAAAGTATTTCCATTAGTTGATTGTCTGTGTGACTATCTGAATATTTTCCTACATGGCTGCTTTATGTTCTTTATCATGTTTTATCTACAGATTAACATGTTTCTTTGCAAGTGCACCTATGAAGCCACTTTCCAGTCTGGCTCTATAGAGTCCCCTTTCACTAAGCTTCCTTCATGAGAGAGTACTTGGGGGAATTCCTTCTTTGTAGGTCAGAGGGCCTATGAAGCACTTGTATCCTACGAGATTTGTTCGTCATTGGTCTAAGGGCCTTCAGTGTACTTTGTGCAACTTTGTAGTTCTGTGGAGCTATGAAGTCCTTTTTTTTTAACCTCCTTAGGAGAGAGTACATGTAGAGTAATTTTCCTACCCTATACTTTCAAATTTTCCAGATTACTATCTACTTCCTTGATGGTTCAAGTATACATCTATAACTCTTTGATCTACTTTATCAAACTCTCATCGATATTCGTGCTCACTAAAGTGGAGGAAAAATGTATAGGAGTAAATTTGCACCCCTTATGTAAATTCCCCTTTTGCATACCCTTACCTTAGAAATTCAAATCTGAAGGTGAAATTCCACATCACCCATCTAAAATGCATCCACTTGGTGTACATTTTATGTGTTGGTGGGGGAATTTTCATTAGGGACACGAGTGTGATGTGCAAATTTTTGTGTGACACATTGTTGTCCCTTACAAATTCTCGCCCCTAAATCCACAGGGATGTTACACTCCTCATTGAGGATGCTTTGCAATACCTTTGCATGACCAACTAACCCAAAAAATAGTTCATTTTGGCCTTAAAAGACATTCATTCAATCTTTCTAGAAATTTCACTCTATTTTCTTCACATTTTTGGGATCTCTTGAGCATACTCTTGAAGCATTCTACTAGCATCTTCACAACTCCATTGAGCATTACAATAGTTGGTTACTCTATCAACTTTATCCTTGCACATTTTTTCCTACCATAGAAGCTATGAACTTGGAGTCTTGCAAGACCTCCCTTCATTATAGTTGTGGCTATGGTGAATTTTCCAAGTTCGTTACCTTGCATTCTCCCTTCATTAGCCTTGAGTGCCTCTGGGTGGAGGTGGTATAGCATCACTTTACTTTCACATTGTGATTTGATAGAGTAGCTTTAACTTTTGTATTGTTCAGTGCACTTCCTTTTATCTTCTTTATCATAATTTTCTACTTTGTTTCTTTTCTAGTTGTTTGTGGAGGTGGAAACACCAAAGCATGGGTTTAACTGAGGTAAACCCCTGTACAACCCCAACAATTTTCCCATTCTTTTTTTTGTGTAGGTGAACATGTGTGTGGAGCTTGCTGGCGAACTAGCACTTTCATGAGTTGATATTGTCACCCTAGTTTTCATCTACTTACTTTATCATTTTTGCATTTAATTTTCATACTTTATTATTCTATTTATTTCATTAAAATAAGTTAGATAGGCTATTAGTAGGCTTCTAGTATTTTTCTTACTATACTTTACATTTTATATCCATAAAAATGACATCACACCAAAGAGATGCCAGCGTGCTGCACTATCATCCTAGACCTGTGCTACCATCCTTAGATAGAGAGTTGTTTGAGGCATAGTTTGGACTCCAAAAACTTGATTGTCTAGACCTAATTAGATATTCAGGTTTATAGAGTGACATAAACACTTGAGAGTGCTCTTCATTATGGATCCTCGTCCCAAAACATCTATTAGAGTGAGGGTAGCCCTCTGCTCTTGACTCTCTATGACTTGAAGCCTTGATGTTGTTGGTCCCCCTCTCTTACATAGGGAATGTGTGAATAAGGATGTGCCTGTGTGGATGCACATGTGATAAGAATGTATGCCCCCTTAAAATATTTACATGTATGATATGCAAATATTTTTAAGGTAATATAAAAGAAATAATAAAGGGGATTCCTAGTAAGAATTCATGCCCCTATAATAAGTTGATCATGCCCCCTAAAATATGGGTGAGCGCAACAATAATGAAGATTTTTTTTTTTACTAGAAGAGAATATGGTTACACATGATATTGTAACACCAAAAATGAAAACAAGAAAATAAATAAAGTCATGTCTGCCACATAATGGGTAAAACCCCAATATATAAACAGAGGTGTAGAGGCATTATGAAACAATAGAACAAAACAAGATAGAGGTAGACACTATATCATGTGCTATTTAGAAAAATGTAGAGTTAATCCCAATTTGATGACAAAGGTGATATCAAAACCATAATAAAGGAATCATAAGGATATTAACCACTGGGGGAGGGGATGTAGAAAGAGAAAAAGTTTGGTATCCTAAACCTACTATAGAAAATTATGGTGTAGGTTCTACAGGGTCCTTAAATCCTTATTGCATGCACCCAAGACTTTTTACAATGTGTTTGTGTTTAGAAACAATTTTAAACCCAAGCTTATAATATTTCTCAAATTAAAAAAGAGGAGCATCAACATCACTAGCCTTGTCAAAATGATATGTATGTCTACATGTTGGAGGAGTAGCAAAATTTATTGAAGAAGAAGCATCATTGTAGGATGTGAATACTAATCCTTGTTAAATAAAGGAAATTCAAAGTTAAAAATTTCAGCTCTTTATATCCACCAAAGCTATAATGGGTCAATTCTAAGGAGATTTAGTGATCACAAATATATGCATTAGAAGTAGAAGGAGAAATATCATCATAATATAGGGTGATAATGGTAGTTGTTAGTTTAGCACATATAATAATTAAAAAATTATGAAGAGGATAAGAAGGATTTAGATAACCCAATTAAAATTATTCACACCATTGAAAGGGATGAATATTATCCTTGATTATGAATGTTTAATGGGTTCAGTGGAAAATCAATTAAAAGTATAATTAAAAAAATATGGTTAGCAATCTCAAACCCCCACATGAAAAAGATTAATCAAAATCCACTAACAAATGAAATTGAATGCTCCAACTTATAAAATAACAATTGACATGAAAATTAACATTCAAAAACAAAATCCAAAAAGTGCAAACATAACATTCTTTTTCCAATTGTGATGGATTGATGTTGGTTGCTCAAAACTTAGCTCCCATGGTTGCAAAAGATTTAATTGACCTAAAAGATGCACAAAATGATATTATTATGATATGATTCAGTGCTCAAAATGAAATGATTTCACTACAATGCTTATAGGTGATTTGGAATGGAGGGAGATGGCTTATTTTATAGATTTTCAAAAATTAGATCAATAGTGGAGATCAGATCTTAAGATCAGCGGTTCGGATTAAATCTTGAAGATCAAGGTCTAGAATTAATTGAGAGTTCAAAATATCTCCTCAATTTTAGGGAATTGGTTGAGATATTTTTGAAAAAGAATATTCCTCTAGAATATGCTTTTGAGAGGGAAAATTAGATAATTTAATAATTCAAATTATTTAATTATGTGAGGATGAGAATATTCCTTTTTGAAAAAAAGAATATTTCATGTGCAAGTGAAGGGAAGAAAATTAGATAATTAAATAATTAAAATAATAATAATAATGGGATATAGAGGAAAATTAAATTTCTCTAATTATATAATTCAAAAGTATTTAATAAATAGAGGAAATAAGGTAAAAATGATGGAAAATGATGAAAAATGATGAGAAAGTGATGAAAATGCATAGTTAGTGATGAAAGTGAGAATAAGGATGATAAAATGAAGGATTAGTGATGAAAATGGAGCATTAGTGAATGTCTGATATGTTTTAGGCATTTTTGCATGTCTATAGTGAATCTTCTACCATTATGAATAAATTCAATACATTGATGTAGGGTAGACAAAACTAAACCTATGACATTAATCCATAGTCTAACTAGGAGGGGGTTATAAGAAAGAGTCCCTGGCATGAAAATTAATCATAGTAGGTAATGTAATAGGGCTTAAATCAATAGGAAATGTGATAGTGCTTATATTTGGGTGACTCACATTATCAAAACATTTAATGAAAATATTAGATAGAGAAAGAGAAGAAGCATCCGTATTGATATGATTAAGAAGGTATAAAATGTATATATTGAGACCATGACCATTATCAATAATGGTTTTCTTAAGACCATTAAATTTTATACCACAAATAATCAAAAGAGGGTTATTATAAACTTGAGAAGGGATTTTATCTAGATAAAAAGTAATATCAATTGTACTAAAATTAATTCACTCAAGAATAGAAGCCACATCAATGTGCCTCATGAAATATGGAATGCATGTATTTTACAAGAACTACAAAAATAAAATATGATAATATGGTGAAGTTTGTATCATGTTACAAAGAGATATTTTAGCTTTTGTAGCCTAGATTTATTTAATAAGATCATACTCATTGATGCTAATCACAAAAAAGATGAGGAGGTGGTGGAAGAATAGAATTTTATGAAGGAAATAGGATATGAGTAACTTATTTGGTTAAAAAAGTGTTCTATGTGTGGGATACAACATTGTAATTAGTATCCAAATGCACATTACACTTTATATATTGATCCATATAAGTGAAATAGTTTTAAACTTAGGGAAGAATAGTTATAACTAGATGAGAAGGAGAGGGTAGATTAGAGACTCCACGCAAGATAATTTTAAGAGAATATTTTTTCCAATATTAATGGGACATATCCAACATTGTACTAGTGCATGGGACAAGCTTATTTACAATTATTAAATTAACTACATTATTATATTATATAGGAACATGAAGTCAAATAAGAAACAAAAACATTATTCTCAACATCTATTTTTATAGGATTTGTTGTGAGGTGAGAATCTTCACCTCATAGTTCTCCATCACTAAGGGGAAGGTCGTTAAAATAAATAGAAGGTAAATAGATGTTAATACAATCATGTGCAAGTAATTGTGATGTTAAACAACTTAAAATAAAATAAAGATTGATCAATCACAACTAGATACAAATACTTAGATAAGGTATTTAGAAGACAAAAACAAATAGAAATTACTAAAAAATCCATGTTCAATCTTCCAAGTTGTAAAAGAGTGTATTTTACTCTTGATATGAGAATATGAGTGCTCAAAATACCAACATAATCTTGTATTCATAAATTTATTAATTCCCAATGGCTTATGATGGAGAAATTTTATAGTATTAGGAAGGTTGTGATGGAGGGACATGTGGTAGGGGGTGTAAAAAATTGACCACCCCTTTCTAGATTCCACTTATCATGCCTATTTAAGAAAAGTGGAACCTCAATGTTTATTAGATTAGAATTGATAGAAATTTGATGCCAATTAGAAAATAGATTTTAGAGTGGGGCAATTAAACAAATATTTATATTCATTTAATTTTTGGAAGGGATGGAGTAATGTTAGACATGTATAATTATTAAATAGCTATCCAAATGGTTTTGGGTGATGAAGATGTATATTGGAAATTAGGAATATTAATGAAATAATAAAAATATGATTTAATTAATATATGAATTGGGGATTTGGACAATGATCAAATGTAAATGATAAACTTTAGAAGAATAGTGGAGATTGATGAAGTGTCAATTTTAGGTATCTACATTTTTCTCATAATTGAAATGGTGTTAAAATAACATTATTTCAAATCAAATAAAATTAAAGGTCACTTGAGGAGTGATGAGGAGAAAAAATTCCCTTGTGTGGCATAAATATAAAAACCTATCAAGACCTAGTTCATGTACACATTTGGGATAGGAGAAAATGTATATTTATAACAATTGTTTGGGAGGAAAAATATTTTGAGGAGAGGGATGAAATTAGATTTAGATTCCTATAGAGGGATGGTGGGAAAATTTCCATTGATCATGGTGGCTCTTGTTACTAACATCATTCTTCCTGAACTTAGTGAATGCTCATTTTATATTGGGTTAGAATTTTTTGTAATAAATATAGTTGATATTTGAAAGTGGTTTGCAAGCAATGCATGTATAATAGAAACATGTATAGATTCTTACATTAAGTCAAATACAAGGATAGAGAGTTTGGGGAATATTACATTACTTCAGGTTTGGTCTTGTGAGCATATTCTAGTACTATGTCTTATTGGCAATAGATTCAAAATAGGATTTTGGAGAGACACGTATCTTTAAATGGGGGCATCTAGGAGCATATTGTTAGATACAAGGCCATGGGTGTGATGTAACACTAGAAAAGAGTACTATATGAGTTGGATGGAGATGATACATGGAGTCCATAGAGAAAGGATGACAAGTGGCCAAATTATGCTCAACACTTGTAATATGGTATAAAACAATGCTATCTCATTAGGAGATATGAATATATTATTAAGAGATATAGACAAGAAAAGGTTATTTAAAAATTTGGACTATAGTAGGGTGTGCTAGAGGGGCCATATGTATTTGCATGCATGGCTAGGAAGGTGGCACAATGTGGTTTGTAGATTTATACCGTTGATGCACTACAAATTTGGGATGAGATGGTATAGGTATATAGGGATGATAGAGATGAAATAATTGATTTGGGGGTGGCACCATCCTACAAGAAGTGGTGGATATAATATACCTTATTGATATTGACACCATAATAATAGAGTAAAAAATAGGAATAGATTAGGGTACTTTTTTTGGATTTGAGGCAATGAGGTAGAGGAGGAGGTGGAGTGTTGAGGGGAGTAAGGTGGTAGATTATATGAGGAGGTTGTAGTGGAGTATATGGATAGATATTAGTAGAGGAGGAGGAGAAACAATTGGAGTATGAGGAGATGGAGGTGGAAGAGAGAGGAGAGGAGGTCATAGGAGGAGAGGAGGCTAGTGGAGATGAGGAGATAGAAGGAAAGAAGGAGATCAATAGGGGAATCAATAGTAGTAGAGGATTAATATCTAGCTTAAGTTCATCCATCTCAAGTATAGATGGATAGGAGGAGGTACCAACAGAGGGGTAGGCATAGGTGTAGCCAAAAATAGGGAGAAGGAAGTGGGCATGATGAATATTATATTAGTGTTAGAATTTATTGAGTGTGATATGCTAAAAATGTGGACTGATCAAGTGGTTGTAGAGAGAAATATCATTTAGGCAGTGTGGGATATTGTGGTGGTAGATAGGGGTCAAACAGTAGTGGAGTGGGATGGGTTTCAAGCATAGCTAAAGAAAGAAGAGGTATATGTTGAGAGGATTTGATAGGAGAGGGGTACAACAAGAGGCCTCCTATAACAATAGGGGTTGTTATAGGAATTTAAAAAATGTTTTGTGATCCTTGTGAGAGGTAGGATACTAGTGCTCATTACATGAGAAATTTTTACTAGTGGGAAGAGAGTTTTGATCTATGTTGAGCACTCAAGGTCAAGTGCATTAGGATCAACTAGGTTAGGGCCATTAGTAAGCATTAGGCCACCACCATCATTGGATACACCACCATTTCCATCATTAGGAGAGGGCTCTATCCATAGCTAGCTAGGAGATAACTATAAATAATTTTGATATATTTCCTTGGGCACATTTTTGACATGTATACATCGATGCTCTAAGAAGCCATTACACACATTTTGATATATAGATGAGATATATGTACCATGACATGACTTATAATATATAAGATGACATTATGGACCTATTGGATGCATCGTGTGGTGTCTTTTTATGGTTGTATATATATGCTTATAATGAATGATTATATGATGCTATTATGCTATGTATTTTTATATGTTTATGGTTGATGTTTATGTTGATATGTATATGTGATTATGATGCATATGAATTAAGACCTAAGGATATAATATGTGATGTCATTATGCATGATGGATGTTATGATATATTATATACATGATGGAATTGATGGTGTACATGATTATACTTATATGATGGATTTGATTGTATCTAGAAGGAATTTGGGTAAGAAAAAGTAACTTCCTACACCAATCTAAGTGGGGGAGATAGTGCAAAATTTTCTTTAAAAACTTATCAATTAATAATTCAAATGTACATGTAAATAAATAATATACCATATCATAGTGCTTGCATGGGGTAAACCCTTTCAAGAGAAAATCCCCACACTCCAAAAGAAAAAATATTTATATTATTAGTAATCTAAAATAGGTTGCAATGCAATCATAGAGCTAATCTCATTCATGAGTTGGGTAAATGCGAGAAGATGAGTCCACGAAACATGGAAGTTTTTTCCTTAGAAAAAAAATTGAAATCAACTTCAAGAAAATATGATCCCATTTAGGTTTGGGGTCTTTTTCCTAAAATATAAATGGGATCCCATTTAGTAATGGTGTCCCTAGTCAAACTTCGAGAAATGGAATCTTTCTTTTTACAAAACTACAAATCGGGATCCCATTTTGTAGTGGTATTTTTTTTTAAATGAAACAACAATCACTTTCACCTACATGCACGGGATCCTAGTTGAAGAAGAGAAACAATGACCTCCAAGTAAGCTCCTGACCCCCAGTTTTTGCATTTTTCACTTTTTTTAAGTTTTTAATACAATTTTAGGTTTTAGTATGTATTTTTTCAATTTCTATGGAGTTTTTTGCACTTTTTTTACCTGTAATAAAAGAAATGGTGATTTGTAGAAATCAAAAGAAAACATGAAATGAAACCCTCAGATATTGAAAAGAAAAAAAAATCAACCTTAAATCGTAACCAAAGAAAAAAATTACCTTTTGAAACCCTAAATTCCTCAATCAAAGGAAAAAATTTACATTTGAAAACCCTAAATTGTAATGAAACAAAAAAAATTACATTTGAAAAAACCCATTGCTTTTGAAACCCCAATTGAAATAAATAAAAAATGCATTTGAAAACCCTAAATTGAAATCAAACAAAAAATTTGCATTTGAAAACCCTAATTGCTTCTTGAAACGCTAAATTTAAATCAAACAAAAAAAATTGCATTTGAAAACCTTCATTTCAAGCTTGAATATTTGAAAATGGAAAAAATTCATTTGCATCGCTTTATGTTTTAAATTTGATTGCTTGAACATTTCAAAATTGAAAATTTTCATTTGTATTGTCAATATATTTTAAATTTGTATGCTTGAATATTTCAATTTATGGAATTTATATTTCATTTTCATATTAACAAACACTAGTCTCTAACATATTAACATACATATAGTTTTCTACTGGAGTAATCCTTGAACCTCAAGTTTATGATTTAGATTTAAAAAACTCACAAGGTTCACCTGAAATTTCATCAAATCAATCAATAAAAGTTGAATTTAGAAAAAAACCTCCTACCTTCTTAACCAACAATTGAACCATTTTGTGTATTGGCATTTGCAAGGAACATTTCAAAACCAAATCCAAATGGTGACATTAGTGATCTAGAGTCAATCAAAAATTTAAGAATGGTTTCCAATGGCTTAAAATTAATCCATATCTACCATGAAACTAGGGTCTATTATTCTAAATAAATTCATGAGTTGAAGCTAATAGAAAACTAATGAGAAGTAATCCCTTTGGGAGAAGGGAGATAGACCTGATTGAAATTTGTTTTGTGAAGAAAAAATGGTTTTCTAAATTATTCAATTCCATAGCATAATACAACCTATATAATTCAAAGGATTTGCGCATCTTTTCCATTCCTTCATGAACACTACCTTTTTCACTAACTCGCAAGTCCATTATTCTAAGGGCCACCCAAGCTTCAATATTTTCAAGTTCTATCAAGTCCATTATTTGGAAGGAACTAATGAGAATAACACCATTTGGGAGAAGGGAGATAGAGGATTGAATTATCTTAGGTTATATTGATTTCATCCAATTGTTATTGTTACCTGATTTTTATCTTTCAGCTAAAATCAAGTTTAGTGTGTATTCTTTTGTGTTGTTCATTTAAACATTTAAAAGATAAACCATAAGTCTGCTAGGTTTAATATGCATGGAAAAAGGATTGTCAAATGAAATAGATTACATTTTTTCATTTCAATGTTGCAATTATAGCACATGAGAAAACAGAATCATATGTATACAAATGTGATCTTTTATCGATAATCATGAAGTGTACATGTCCCTCACAAGCCAAGGGACTAAATTTACTTATTCAATGGAAATATGAAGCAATTTATACATGAATAAGTAAAAATAAACAAATGAATGTGCATATAAGAATGAAGATGAGTCATTGCCTAAGAATGACTGGTTACAAAGTTGCTTGATTGCCCTGTTGTTGCTGCCCCAAGTTGATTGTGTCCTCCTCTGCTTCGTAGTGCTCCTAGCTCCTACATCTAAAAAGACAATGATATTAGAGCGAGGCTCTAAGAAATGAAAGATCTCAATCCTTACATACACGCCTACCTATGTATGTATAAACTAATCCATAAGTGCATAAAATAAGCATGCAAACCTTTGATGTCCTAGAAAATAGTAAAGTTATCAAACACATCCAACATATGCATTTATTTTCTAACTATTTGCTTCATGTGTAGATTTAGGACAAGTCTGGTTATTGTTCTAATTTATATTAAATACAACATGTGGGGTAAATGTGGCTCCCACGAGGGTAGTGCTCGGCATGCTTTCAAAGAAAAAGGAAATTGAGCAACTTGATCAAAGATTTATCTATTTTCAATGCATTAAATCAATATGGAATCACACTAGTTGATCAACTTTCATTATCAAATTCAAAAGATGCAACATCTTGTTGGATATATCTTTCAATCTTCTTAAGTGAACCCTTGATCCATTTTATAAAAAGAAGTAAGTGACTTCATAGATGCATCAGGTTCAATTATGCATCTCTTAAACAATGAGGAAGCATTTCAAGATGTTTTCAAGCCCCTCTCAGTGTAACCCTATTGGACAGCCACACATCACATAGGAAGGTGAGCTTTTAGGTCACCCACATAGGTTACATGGGGTTGTCCAATAAAATTAAAATGAGGAGACAATCTATATTTATTACACATAACCAGAATGAGAGCAATGGTTGAGTTAAGGTCATGATACAAGTACAAAGGACAACACCTTTGCAAGAACTATAGGAGGTAAATGGAATTGATAGTGTTCATTCATAGGTGTACTTGTGAAAATGAATACAATAAGTGAAGGTCATTGTCATTGATAAGGACAGAAAACAATGCATGCTACAATGGTCTCATGAAGAACAATAGTAATAAATGTATGCTACATGACAGCAGGGCTAGTTACTACATCCAAAAAATGGAGCAAATGAGCCATGTTTCACCTTGGTGGAAAATAATGAACTATGATATGATCCATGCAATTAAGAGTACAACCAACTAACAACAAAGACCAGTGACATATACATCAAAGAAATTACAAGTTGACAAGTATGGGGAAGTACTCAAAATAGAGCATAATTATTTTTCATGGCAAAGAAACAGTGCCACCTATTTTCAAAAAATTCCTATGAAATCATGGCCTGAAAGAGTGAAAGGAGAAAATTAAAGAATCCATGACTTGCTGCCCTCATAAGTGAGCTAAATGAAAGTTATATGTTGTCTTCTAGATTGGGAATATGATAATATTGAAAGAATTCTAAGCATGTCAAATAGAAAAGCAACAAAAAACAAAATCTAAAGTTGCACAAGGATCTATTCAAGGCCTTCTCAATCAAACATTAGAAAAAAAAAAATTCCAGATAACATTCAATGCATGATGGTTTAAGGAAAGGCACAAAAGGCAAAGACATTTGAGAAACATCAACTCTAGTTGACACAGATATATGCCTATTATGAACATGCCATTGCAAGAGGTCAATGACAGCACTGGAGCCCTCATATGATGTGATCAAGATACAATTGCTATGTCATAACACAAAGAACAGGGGTCTTCTACTCTCTATATTGAGCCATTAACTTATTTCAATGAGTGAGAAAGTTTCAAAATGATTTCCTCTAGAAATAAATCCTCTAAGCATATACAAAGGATTCAAAGAAGAACAATGATATTAAAGATGGCAATGGTCTTGTTGAGTGAAATAGAGGAGTTCATAAAATTCACATTTTGAATCCATCATAAATCATGGTGCTTTAAAGAGAACAGAGCATAATCATGAGTAAGAGTAGTGCCATTAAAGGTTATAGGTTATCTTCATGTTAACTATGAACTTGAAAAGACAAATCAACAGTGAATGATAAACTATGATTAAGTCATGTAATGCAAGGTGCAGTAATTACACAGATGGAAATAACTCTTATAGTCTTACTATGTGTTGCATTATGAAGACTTTGAATCAATAGCAACATTTTTCTATTGTGATAGTGTCTCTACCTGAAAGTTCAGAAATAAACATGATCATTAGAGGACATGAAATACAATCCATTCACAACAAGGTCAGAGCACATGTAAAGGATAGTTAGTATGGTAGTTAGCATTATCATCCACCAATATGGAGCATTTCATCCACCAATATGGAGAGCTATTGCATGAGAAAGCATCCTATTACCAAGTTACAAACCTATGCAAAGAAAGAAATTTCAATGCTAGTCATGATTAGTAAAAGGGCAGTATCAAAATCTGCCTTGTGATAACAACAGTGATATTTGAAATGGCATGAAAAAGAAGGGCAGTGACAGTTTCCAACCAAAAGGAAATGATGGGATTTTATGATAGGTTTGTGTTGAACCTTGACAAGTATGGAAAAATTCCCTTCTTTAAAAACTTGTGAGCAGATAAATTTCAAAGGGTAATCTACTATACTTATCATGGTGCCAAAGTCTCATATTTTGGTGTTTTTTCAAAGTGTTTGAGGCATCAAAAGGGGGTTACCATGAGTGTTGTCAACATGAAGAAGTATCACCAACAAAGGAAGAGTATGGTACTCTCAAAAAAAGGAAATGCAGAAGTTATTCATAGTGACAAACCCACTTTGGGGTTTATGTGTTTTAAATATATTCGATAGAAAAGAAGTGCATTGCAAAACCAATTCAGATGCTCATTAAAAAAGCACATTGTTTCTATAGATTGAAACTTTCAATTATGCTCACACTAACATTGAATCATTTTGCAACAAAATATGGAGTTTCTTTCAAATCAAAAAAATATCCATATGGGTTCATCATGAAAATATGATATAGAGGCTAATATGGTGAACATCTTATAGGAGACAAAAAAATGAAAACCATTTCATGTATTATGACAGGTTGTGGCTAAGCAAACCTCTGTTTTTACAAAATTTGGAAAACCCACTCGGGGTTTCAAGAAAAAATGAACCAACATTCCTATTCTACAAAAAAATGGAGTACATTTACATAGCCATATGCATTTCTATCAAAGAAATTTGAGTTTTTTCAGGAAATCAAGAAACCCACTTGGGTTATGTTGAAAACTCTTGCAGATACAAAATATGTGTGACAAGAAACCCATTTAGAGGTTTTTTCTAGTATATTGCAAAGTAGAAAGGAAATGCAGAGATACAGAGGAAACCCATGTTGAAATTTGGAGGATGAGCTCACAACAAATCTTTCTTCTACACATCCAAAACCCATCTAGGTTGTTAAGAGATTTGTTAATACAAAGGAAAAATCAAAAGACAATATGGGGTTTTTAGAAAGAAGCAAAGCTACATAAAAAAATGCACCATTTTTTGTTCATGGCCACGGCCAGGAGGTTTTTTCTCCTTCATAAAAGCAATAGAAACAATAATGGAGTCTTGTTTTTGTCAAATGCAGAAAATACAACAAGCATTTCAAGTTTTTTTCTCAAGATAGAAACGAAAATATGGGTTTTCTTTTGCTCAAAATCAGAAAAAGGAGTCAATTTAACTCACCTGGCACTTTTGCTAACAAAAAATCTTGCAAAACCTTCAAGCTTTCACTTCTAATGAAGCCTCATTTGAGTTCTCATGATGGTTGTAATGGAGAAGAGCAATAATAGAGAGAACAAATGAAATATAAGAGTTAGAAGATACTCTACAGGCCACAACCTTTACTCATAAAATGAATCCAAAAGGTGAAAAAAATGTAGATTCTAAGCCACGAGATGAGCCTTTACCTACTGGTGAGGTGTTTCCCTCAGTGAATCACCAAAAACCAGTGTGAGTCTCCATTTTTTCCCTTTGTTTGCTCAAACCCCACAGTGGCAAAGTCTTGTTCCATATTCTTCAATGACCAAATGATGATGTTATTTCTCATTATTTGGGTGTTTTGATGATTAGGGTTTGACCCTATTCAATGGGATGGGATTTTCTTCCCATGGCTTTAAAATCAAAAAACATGTGTTAATGCATGGGGGCCAAAATTCATGTTTATTAACTTAGGCATTCTTTCCTTAAATTCTTTTCCCCTTGCTAAAAACATTGTGCCTTTTCAAAATGTTGGTAAGTGTTTCAAGCAACCTATGGAGTGTGCCAAATCAGTTCATGCCTTTGACCTTTTGATTATGAATGCCTTAGTGGCTTGTGACTTGGAATATGCTTTCCAAGGGGTTTGGAGGTCGGCCATATTGACCAAGTATTTTGGAGACTATGATGCCTTTGCAAACATGTGTATTGCCATGTGTGAGTAAAATGCAGTGTGATAGGTTGATATAGTCAAGTTCCTTAGAAACGTTTGAAGGCTTTTAGATAAGATATTATATGTTGCATTTGTTTCCAACTTTTGAAGATATCATGTAAGTGATTTGAAAATCACTTTCAATTTGCTTTTAAATTCAAATGTAATACATATTAATGGTGGGGTCCCTTATCTTGTGCTTGAATTGTAAAGTGACTTGTTAAGTGATGTTTTATGAATCACTTAAACAAGGTCATTATCTTTAATTTTTTTTAAAGCCATTTGTTTTAAAAAACACACATATTGCATGATGGAGAATGTGGTCAAGTCTTGTATGAGGACCAATGATGACTTGTAGAGGCGAGGAATGTGTGGGATGTTGTTTTGACTAATTTTGGAGGAAGGGAAGTTGTTTGGAGGAATTTTTTGTCACATTTTTGGTGTGACTATTGACTTGGCTAATCTTTCCTTCATGTGGAGGACAATTTGGAGAGGTTCTAGAAGGTTCTTTTTGGCCTTTTCTATTATATCCAACCAAAATCTTCTGGAAGCACTTGTGTGAGGGTTTTTGGTGTGTTTTTGTTTAAGTATGTTCATTTTGAACATTTTGAGGGAGTTCTTTCTTTTTCCAATAGGAGGATAGCTTTATTTTCTTGGACTTATTTTCATGGAGCTATATTGTAACTCAGACAGACCTATTATATAGTAAGCACTCTGAATTAATAAATTGAAGCATTTTTATCTTATCTCCTAATGTTTCATGGTATGCCATTAATGGTTGAACAGTTTGTTTCGTGAAAATTCATCTTTCCTTGCAAACTTGTCTCATGTTACTACATCCATTTAATAGAAAATGTATGTTTACAAGTTATAAGTTGTGTTGTTTAGTGGTGTTATTAATTGTGAAAATCTATTTTCCTTTTGAAAGTACTATTACAGACCTCCTTATAAATTATTGATGTGAACTGCATTGCAAAGTGAGTTGTGTGAGTCAAGCTTTGAGATATTAATTTGAATGTGTAAGGGTATTAACAAGTCTAGGTTGTTTTGGTGCATCACCTTAAGTTCTTTTCAACATTAGGTTTATTTTATGCAAATTCTTACCCTTATCTCAGAGATTAAGTAGTTAGGTGGCATCAAAATGGGAAGCTAGCCTTTATCAATGGAGGTCTTCTTTCAAACAAGTTACCCACAACCTAAAAGCAGTCCCATGTTAGTCCAAATCTGCTAAGTTCACTCAAGGCTTAGTAAGTGCAAATTTGGGAACCTAACAGTTATCTTAAATAGATATAAAAGTAAAAATTAAATTAAAAAAAGTAGAGAAAAGAAAAAGACTTTAAATAATTTAGTTATAATTTATATGTCCATGAGTGTGTGTAATAAATATTTAATATATCTAAATATAATATTTAATCTATTTGAAATGGATTGTGTCAAGCACATAGTCATATGATTATATGGTGAGGTTAATTCAATCACTTTCTCCCTCATAAATAAATACCTTTCTCCTTCTATAGGTGATTTCATTAGAAATACTCTTAAAATTTTAAGTAGTGCCTTGTATCACTCTTATAAACCCTACACCTACATTGACTCACCTCTTAATTGTTTTGTTGACCTTGTTCCCAATAATAATGTAGCCAGTTTAGGATCAATGAATTATTTTTTTCCTGTGCTCGAATGCTTAACAATCCTCAAATTTACTTTGGATGATTGCCTTGATCTATAGGAAATCAATCTAACTATGGTCATATGTTATATTTCCACTCATTTTATTCATAGAATTTGTAGATGATTAAGGAAGGAATAGAAATTACCAATACTAATGAATGATTCAATAACCAAATTTTAAGATCTAGCTCCAACAACTTGTCAAGACACATTTTGATTTTCTCTAAAATATGCATTTCTATAAATTCAAGGGTGGACCATAGAGACTATCCTAAATTGTTAAAAGTGGGCTAATTTATAGTTGTGTGCTTAATTCCTCGATCATAAAAGTAATCTAAGGACATAGTCAATCTATTCATAAATTCAAAAATGTTCATAATCTAATGTTCTTGCATATTTAAGGAATCAAAAATGTTAACCCCCTTACTTGCCATCCTATTACCCTAAACCCTAAACCAATGTCTCAAGGGGTCCTAGTATGACATTTATTAAGGGGATCAAAGAAGTTTTCAAAATTTGGTGAAGTTTCCCAAGGCAACCAAATTCAACAATAATATGCATTCAATATTTAGTGATTAAACTATAGCCTAGAGCCTTCCCAGCTTCCTCTTGTTAGGGGTGTTAAGGCCTCAAACATTTCAAGAGAGGCTTCTCATGATAAGACTGTGCAAGTTTATAATATGAATGAGATTTCATGACAAGTTGGTTATTCGAAACAAGAGATATCTCAATCAACTATTCCACAAGAAAATGTGATTCTATGAAGAAAAAATGGTTTACTAAATGATTTAGTTCCATTGCACAGTATGGGTATATAATTCAAAGGCTCTAGGCATGTTTTCCATTCCTTTATGAACATTACCTTTTTCACTAAATTACAAGTCCATTATTCCAAGAGCCACCCAAGCTTCAACATTTTCAGGTTCTATCAAGTCCATTATTTGAAAGGAACTCATTTTGGAAGCCTTTTATGTTTCAAAATGTAAATAACATTGTAGTTATATCATGAGTAGCTCAACCAATAAAAATTTTATAGAACATTGCAAGGTATTTTGAAGACCCTTTAAAATATTAACTTATAGTAAACACATAGAGTTGAGAAAGATAGTGCTTCATGATTTATGATTTATTTCTAGTTCGACACTAATGTAAAGAAAAAAATTAAAGTTAGAAGAACTATTTGAACTTCACCAAATTTTATCCCCTTAAGCCTTCAAATGTTTTGTCCTAGAACCTTACTTCATAGATCCCCTTAAGCCATCCTATTATCCTAATCCCTAAACCCTAAACCCTAAATCCATCATTTTTTCCTAGGACCTTAATTCATAGATCCCCTTAAGCCATCCTATTACCCTAAACCCTAAACCCTAAAGCCATCATTTTGTCCTAGGACCTTAATAAAATTTTGTTTCCTTGGGTGACTTCACCAAAATTTATTCCCTTAATCCATGCCATTTTCTCCTAGGACCTTAATTCATAGTTCCCCTTAAGCCATCCTATGAGGACCCCTTAATCCATCATAATTTATCCTAATTTAATGTAATTTTTAATGAGATTTCACATCACATTAACAGTTAATTGTGTTTTCATTTGTAACATGCCTTACACATAAATGAGGCTTACACATTTTTTTCATTTGTATTCAATTAGGCCATTTATATTGAATGGTTTAAGGGTATTTTTAAGCATGTATCTTACATTTTGAAATTACAAATATAATGCAGGTTCACTTATATCTTAGAGATCATGGATCAATTCAATATTGATGATATTCATAATCCACCTCTATGCCCTCCATCTCCACCCCCTTCACCTCCACCTCCGCCCACGCCACCTCATAATCCCCCACCTCCACCACTTGAATCTTATGGTACTCATTTGAAAGCATAGATCAATGTGAATGTTAGATCCATTCAAGATCAAATCAACACTATTCAGAATGAAGAATGTATTCCACCACTTTTGAGGCATTTTTCATCTACGATGCAAAATGTTGTAGATATTGTTAGGTCCATGGATGTGGTGTTAGATGAGCATCAATGATGGCTAGAGGAGAGGAGAAAGTCCTATTTTGAAAAGGAAAACACAAAGAAATGAAGAGATGCAGTAGAGAGTGTTGATGTGTGTTTTTGCACTTCTCAACATAGACAACACACAAGCATGTTGTCTCTCTTGAAAGGTGAAAATCTACAACTAAGTTTCAAAAAATCACCCCAAGGTCTCTCAGGTGTCAGGTCATGACAATGCAAGAACAACTCAATTTTTTGTTGTGATTTGTTGGTAATCACAAGGGGCATTTATTGTTTACTAAGCATGGGGAATTTGGGTCTGCAAATGGAGTTTCATAAATTTTGAAAATGATGAACAGTTGCTGCAAGTTCAAGACATCAAACTAAAACTCCTTTTATTCATTAGATTTGACTTTTCAATGATGTTGGAACTTGTCTTCAACTTCATATTTTAAGGAAATGTCAAAAGGGAAAAAAGGGTTAGAAGTTTCCTAAACTTGCAACTAAGTTGAAAAATAACAATGGAGGATGCTACAGTGGAAAGACTTCCAAAAACTGAGTTCCACCTAACCAAGGACAACCCATAGTCTCATGGAAATAGTGCAATCTTCAAGGGGTCTTTACATATTTTCAAACTATATATTCACCAATTAAGCATGAATAAACAATTGAACTTAAGTGCAGAAAAATAAATAGATTGGACTAACTTTACACAACATTTTATCATCAAAAAACAATCACAAGTATGATCTAGAAATGCATCAAACACCATAACATACATCCACCATTAAAGCAAAACATAAAATACTAACTAGAAATGAACTTAAACTTAAAACAACAAAGCTGAAATTAACTATTTGGAGATAGAATCATGCACACATGGAGAAAAATACACAAGAAACCATTAACTCAATTCTTTTCTCATATATATTTTCAGCGGCATGTCTTTACAACAACTCATCTCTCTCTTGAAAATGGGAGGATGCCCCTATTTATAGTTTTCCAAAAGGAGAATGAATGGAAAAGATTAATTTACAATGAATGGCTCAAATTCATTTTAAATTAGGGTTTCACCTACCCCCCAATATATTATAATATAAAATAAACATTTTTTTCCTTTTTTCCCTATTTTGTCTCCTAGTCTATTTTGTCTTTTAGCTACTTCCAGCAATTATGACTATTTTTTCAAATATTCATCATCAATAATAGGCTTTCCATCTTCCTTTTGGAGAGTAGCCTACTCCACAAATTTATTGATTACATATAGTAGCTTATTTTCTTTTGAGAGCTCAAATTTAAGGATTTGAATGTCTGGTGATAGTGTGTCACTAGCCTCCTACTCCATTTTCTTGTGAAATAAGGGCTTGATCTTCTCTGGATCTAACTCTAAGGTGGGAATCTCATAACCTATCATCATCCTCAAATAATCACCGCTATCCACCTAGTGTTCCACAATCCATTCATAATCAATTTCCAACTCTCACAAGGCTTTCTCCAAAATTTCCTTCCTATATTCAAGATTTAGTTGCTAGGTCTCAACTAGCCAATGATCTTCCTTGGGCAGTGCCAACTCCTTTTCTCAGGTTTCTCAGGAGAGCTTGAGGATGCTCTCCAGCTTCAAATAGGTGATCCTATATATCTCAGGGAACTCCTTGCAAGTGCCCATTATGTCCTCCACTTCCTTTTGCAAAACTCAAAATTCATTTTGCATTCTGGTTGCACAGTGTATGCCCATATCACCATTGTATATCACAATATTGAACCAGTCTATAGTGGAATTGGTCCAGTTCTTCATTTTATCCATTTTACTCACCTCCTCCTTTGAGAGCAAGGTAGCCGCCAGTGATTTTGTCAAAGCCTAAACTTTTATCAAAGTCCACTATTGGATGTAAGCAGTGAGGTCTACTATTTGTGATTTC
Organism: Sequoia sempervirens; assembly: GCA_007258455.2. Taxonomy (NCBI): domain Eukaryota; kingdom Viridiplantae; phylum Streptophyta; class Pinopsida; order Cupressales; family Cupressaceae; genus Sequoia; species Sequoia sempervirens. Next base: position 283,376,481 of record VDFB02281492.1, read on the forward strand.
AATTCCTCCTTTGTGGACTAGTATTTATTCATTTGATGCAAAATGGAGGAGACAGATCATTGGAATTCATCAATTTTTTCCTCACAAGACACCAAGCCTAGGTTAATGGTGGATATCTAGTAGTTTTTACCCTGAATAGTTATTGCATCTTTATCTATAGAAGGCATGGCCACTTGCAGTATTCTTGACCCTAAAGCATTAGTGGTCATGTGAGACCTAATCCTTGGCTTCTTCTCCTTTTGGGACATTTCTTGAGCTTTGGCTAGTATGGCCTCCAATTGGGCCTTAGGATCAGCAACAATGGGAGCCTTCTTTAATTACTGCTCTAGCCATGTGGGGGCTTCTGCTTGACATTTTGGTGATTTATGATCACCTTCCTCTCCTTGTTCCTTCTGAGGCTCATCCTCTTCATCCATGGGAGCCTCTTCATCATATCTTTCTTTGTCATCTAGGTTCTCTTCTTTTATAGTTTTCCCTTTTTCATGCTAAATATTTACTTCATCTTCTATAGTTTCATCCCTTTCTGGTGTTGCCCCTTTGCTTTGATCAACTTCTTTCTCAGGCTCCACATGATTTTCTCCTATATCTTATTTTTCTTTACTCTTTTCTTCCTCATTTTTTGGATGCATTTCTTCTTGTCTCGGACCCTCATCTTGGCTAGTTTGTGGAGGATTATCAATTATTTCTACATCAATTTCTATATTCACCTTCCCTTATTTGAAGTGGTTCTCCTAGGGTTGTTCTTCATCTAGATCTTGATCAGATGTCTCAACTTCATAATGCTCATCAAGCCTATTAACATCTTAATCCTCGAATTTTTTTTGTGCTTCCTCATCTAATGCCACCTTATCTATTTTTATATTCAATCTTCCCTTAGGATGCTCAAAATAATCATCCCTATCAAAATTCTCTGGCTCATCATTTATGTCATTTGCAGCTTCCCCAGGTTGCTCTACACTAAGCCTCTCCATTTCTTCATAAAATTAGCATTGTTGCTTCCATATTTGGGGGCTTAGTAGGTGGTGGAGGGTGAGGAAAAGTGGTAGTGAGCTAGGCCATAAATTCTTAGACCTTGGGGTCAAGAAACACTCCAAAGAGCTCAATGGGTACATTTGCATATAGGCTACAAAGGCATGAGGTAGGGTGAGAGGTGCCATAGTAGTCGCTGACATGGAAGGCGATAGAGTGGAAAGGGTAGGTAGTGGAGGCAAGTGTGATATGGATGTCAATGGGGAAGTAGTGGAAGAGGAAGAGTCTAGCACCACCATTGGAGTGGTTGGTTAGGCAGAGGTGAGGTGGACATAGCTTTCCACAACTGGTGGAGACAAGATGAGAAAATATTTGGGAGTGTGATGTAGGAGTATCATGACACAATTATGCCTCAATGTGAAAATTTTGAAATTTGATGTCTCAACCTTGTAATAAGGTCTTGGAGGACATTTTCATATTTTTAGAGGTCAATATTTTGTATCAAATTGGAAAGAATGTAAAAGTTGTCAACTCAAATGTGTAAAAGTGCAAATATTGTAAAGTTGCAAAAATTGACATATGGAAGGTGAAGGGTCATTTTAGTTTTAGGTGTTTGAAATTATTTAGAAGGTCATGAGTTAGTTATGAATTCCTTAAAAAAGGCCATTGTACATTTGAAACTTTGTGGGTGATTGAATAAAACAATTAGATAATTGGAGAACTCTATTTTTATTCATTTTTCTTCAAAATGTTACTGTTGTTTTATCTTGTACGACCCTATATGGAAAAGAAGTGGATTCTAATTGATTTTATGTGTTATATATTTCAATAACCTTCCATTTCTATTTTATCTCATGTAATTTGGTGGATTTTTGTGAAAGTTATACAAGATTTTCTAAAACACTGTTAAAACCCTTGCTAGGGTAAACAATGAGGTAAAGAAATTGTGTTCCTTCCAATTTATCTAGTGAAATCTCTTAAATTTTGGTGTATTTACTCCATGATGTATGTATTTTCATATTCTTAAGGTCTTTAACCAAGAGCCTAAGAATTAAGGTGTAAGAAGTTGGAGTTTGACTGGAAATTTTGTGCATAGTCAGAAAGTATAGAGTTTTTAAGAGGTTAACATCTAGGGTTTTGCAAAATATTCTTGAATATGGTCTTGTGGTGTTTTATTAAGCTTGGGAAAACTAAAATACATGTGTTCTAAGTGTTATTTTAGTGAATTTGTGACTGGAACCAACAAAACCAATAACCCCTATTTGCACCAATGTCTAATTAGGCCTAATTCATGATTGTAACAACAAGTTTTGATCAGTATGTTTCAAAGAACCCCTATCTCATCTTGTAATATGTTATAAAAAAGTATAATGAGAATTCAAAGGTGTGGTTTATGTTGATTTTTAGTGCATGGGCTAAGAGGAAAACTCTAATAGATAACTTAGCAAACCTTCAAGTGTTGCCAACAATGTATGAAGGAACCAGTGACAATAAGATCTTCAAGAGTTTTGATAATAAAGGGAGAGATCTTCTTGGTTGCTTTGGTCACCAAGGTATATTTTGATCACATTTAATACAATTTATAGTGTAAGCATAAGGGGTTGAGTCCAATTCTTTGTCTGTCTTGTTTAAGTAGTTTATTGACAGTCATAATTGGGAATCAAAAGAATAGTGTTTGATAAAACCTCCTGAACAAGGTATGATGGATGTTTGGATAAGTATGGGAAGGTGTTTTAAATATGTTTGTGGCATGATCAAAGAGAGTGGGATTGGGAATTCATAGTTATTCATTGTTGTGGCTTAAAGGGGCCTAATTGATGTTTTGGGATAGTCAACTTTGCAAGTTCACAAGGTTGAGTTGTTTATGTTAATGGAAAGGTATGGGTTAGTTATTTTGTTGTTGTTCAAAGTGATTGAGGAATAAATAAGTGATTTTTTTCCTTGTTTCAGTTTTAGTGCTTGAAAGCATGATTTTAATGAATGGCAAAGATTCCTAATTGAATGGACATGAAGAATTGGTTAAGTTTTGTTGAATGAGATTGTTTGAGTGAGTTTATCTTCCTCTAGCATTGCATCAGAGTGGAAGGGGATGGTGTGGTGGTGGTAGTAGTGGATAGAGGAATGGAGGTAGTGGGCGGTGAATGAGTTTGTTCAGACTCTTCCTCCTCTTCATGTTGTGGTCCCTCCTAGATAGTTGGAATTTTGAGAAAAAAAGTTCCCATTCTTTTTTTTGTCTTGATAGTTTCCCTTGTATTGCCTTCCTAGTGTATACCTTATGCTTGGGCTTCCATCTAGTAGTGTCCTTCCTTTTCCTAGATCTTGTGACAAGTGGAGACTTGGGAGCCTTACCCAATGATCCTATGGTGGTGTCATTTTTGGTTTCACTTTCAAGCTCATCTTCGAGTTCCTTGTATGTTAACTTTGTACCTTATTCTTGCAATTGAGTTACTTGTCCATCAACCCACTATTTGGTTCTCTATTCAATGGACTGGGTGATAATTTCTTGGTCGGTTACCTCCTCCTCAACCCAGTCAATTATTGGCAATGCGACATTAGACAAGGTATTGTATCTTTCATCCACAATATTATCGTCCTCAATGATCTGATCTAGCATGGGGAACAAATCAATGGACTTCATGAATTCAGTAGTCATCCTCATACAATACTACATCTGAACCTCCTTAACATCATCGCAGTTTTCCTATAAGTATTCAATGTTAGGTTGGTGGGTGTATTGTCTCCCAACTTGTTTCTTTATCTTTCCATGGGGATCCACGTCCCCCCTATCTGTATGCAAATCTAAGTTATACACTACCAATTCCTTCTCAAAGTGTTCAACACATTGAGCAACAAGGAAAGAGTACATTCCCTATCCAAATGTAAGGGGATATGGGACCCTAGCTTAGAGTTTGTTTCTCAATAGGGTGTGGGAATTTTGTAGCTGTCGATTAAGCTCTAACAGAATGATTTTTTGATTGGGGTAGTGCAGAAGCTGGTAGGGTCATCCTGAGAACCCCTCTACTATAATGTATGTAAATTTTGGGAATTGGTTGAACAGATATCCAAAACCCTTTACAAGTGCCTTGGCACTATGTTACACCCTTCTTTTGTAGTCTCCTCCCAAGGTCTTGATAATATTCCCAATGAAGGCATCATTCACCCTTCTATAGTCCTTGAAATTTTTGTATTGTAACTAGGGGTAGCAATTGTATACCTTCAATTGTCCCTTCTTGGTTCCCAATGTTCCAACACAAAATAATCCTTTGTATCCAAGAACTTGACTACTAGAAGGTAGACCAAATATGAAGTCATTTAAAATTTTGAGGTCTTCTTTACCACCATGAATTGATCATGCAAGTTGTTACTTATCATCTTTTCCCAGTGGAAGTTGGCGGTGCCCCGGAGGATCTCTTCCATGAAATAGAACATCCATTCTTTGAAGAACGTGGTAGTAGGAAATCCCATCACTCTACTCAAGAGTGTGACCAGATCATGATATTCTTCCAAGAAGTCACTCTTATACAATGTCTAAGGTACTTTGTTGTTGCTATCTCTCTTATCTTGTAGCCATGATTGATTTATCGTTCTCTTGCACCTAAGAGGATCTTATTTCCAAATTGTTAAGGAAAATCCATTTTTTGTTCCCTTCATTTCATCGAAGACCAAGATACCAAATGTCCTACCAATAGTCTTGGCAAATGAGTCTGCCAGCACCCTTCCATCTTTGGCAATTATTTTTCTGCTATGAGAGTGATAGCACTCTTAGCAAGCCATTACCATCTCTAGAGCAAGGAGAGAAGGAGGAAAACCAACTACCTTCGTAAGGCCACTTTCTTTTATTCTTAAGGCCTCCTTTGTAGTTGGATTGATCATTACTCTGTGGTTGAATTCATTTATTTTTATATGCCTGAGGTCAGTGTCAGAGATTGTGTCCCAGTTGGACACAATCTTAGAAGTGCATTCTACTACGTGGAATTGGTACTTCATTTGTTCTTTCTCTTCTTTCCCCCTAGGAGTTCTATCAGGCTTCTTTCCTTTGTCTACCTTCTCTAATGGTTTCTCTAATGGCCCCTCAGCATGTTCCATAAATATTGCACATGAAAAGTGTAGTAAGTGCATTGACAAATCAATAGGATAGATGATAGTTAGATCATGTAAATTCATGATTAGATGCATTCATGTACCCTTGAAAGATCATAACATTCATCATCATTTACTATTTGAAGCTCAATGAGGTTGTTTGTGCAAATGTGGGTCTAAGGGTGTGGAATTTTTCCTTGCAGAAGGTGTGGGATTTAATGCTGTTAGGGAACAGCATAGGGAAAGGAGAAATCTGCAGGTGGCCATCCGAATAGGAATTTCTACATGGCTCATTTGCAAGATAAATCTATGGAAAATTCACTTAGCTGGGGCACAAGAATTTGTTAGATTGGACCTTGATGCTTTTGTGGGCTTGAGGAATGCGGGAGTAATGGGTGGAAAATCCCCAAAGATATTGTTGTTAAAGAGTGACTAAAGTTGAGAGGCATCACGCATGTAGATTTTTACATAGCGAGACCCGTAATACATTATGTCTTAACCAATTTTTCCATGAACATATTTGGTGTGTGCATGAGGTTGTAGTTGATCAGCTTGGTTCAAATATTTGATCATTTTGGGAGGTGCGGGAATCAGTCGTGCAGGTTCTGCATAGTGGGGCGTTGTTAGGTTTCCACCACTAAGGAGTGGCTTTATAAGGACGGAGTTCCAGTACCATCGACTAGCATGAGTGGACCCACTGAAGAGGTCTTCTTGAAATTTCATGACTTCCATGTTTTAGTAGAGATGGTGGAAATGGTGAATTCAGAATCCACATGGAAAAAAGATGTGCTAGCTTCACCGTTAAGGAACAGTTAGGAGATAACGTCTTCCCGTGGATGAAGGTCTGTAATGGTGGATCTGCAAAGGGTATATAACCCATAATTTTATTGGAAAACTTGAAGTTTTAACTTTGAGGAAATGTTTCTCGTGGAACCTACATAATGGAAGGGCATGGGTACTTGGCCATTAGATGGCGGCTACATGGGGATGGATGCCCACAAGGGTGAACATGCCTAATCATTTGAATTAGAAGTTTATCAATTTGAGATTAGGCTTTATGAATATTTAGAGCATGAGAAATGCACTGCGAGAAGACACTTTAGTTATGTTGTTGGGGATGGAATTGAAGGGACAGCCTTCCTCATGGGGTAGCCCACCTAGTCGTGCCTAGATAGAGCTTTGCTTATACTTCCATTGGTTTGATTTTTTGTTACCAAGAGCAAGGACATTAAACGTGGGGTCCACATGTTAGGGGGATGCAAAGGTCTTTTCATTAAAGAACAATGACGATGGGATGGTGATCCACATATTGTGATCTACAAACGTGGATCCACAAGTGCTTGGTGACTTAGCCATTTTCAAATGTCACAACCCTTCCTAGTGATGTGGTAGCAAGGTTTTGAGGGTGGGAGTTAGTATTCGGTAAGCCACTAAACAACATCTGAGAGAGAACATACACCCGAAAATGGGGTCCCTCAAAAACCCCATTGACACTTTAATACTTAATTCTACCCAACTAGAGCTTTAAGGACATAACACAAGAAATGGATGAGGCAAGGGTTGTGGCCATTTAGCTAGGTCAAACAATGTTCTAGACCGTGGGTTTTAATTTTGGACTCTAGATATTTAATACCATTCATATTTTAGAAACCCTAAGAAAATGATATTTTGATAAATTTAAATCATAGAGGCTAAACGCAGAACCCAGATGCCTACCTCAATCACATGAAGAAATACTCAGATTCATCTATGCACATGGGAGCTCCTTCTTCTCTCTCAAATTTGAATTCCACAAGTGAAAATGATAGCTTTAGGGGAGGTTTATATAGATTAGGGTGCATCAATGGACACATTAATTTTTTGGTATGAATAGGACAAGGTTGGTAAGAGTTGTGGAATCTCACATCGGTGAGGACATTCAGTAGAAACCCAGATGACTAAATCAAGTGTGGAACCTTTCATGTGGATCGACGTGGCTCAAATGATGTAAGTGATGGTAAAGCATAGACAACAACCCGCTAAGGGGGGCTCATAGTTGCAGGTTCGTTGAGAGCGATGGGTGCAATGGCTAAGGAAGGACAGAAGCCTACATACTAAATTCTGCAAAGGCCAAGAACTTAGTAAAATTTGGTTAGGAGAATTTGGTCAAGGTATTTTAGCAAGCTTTGAGGCACATGACCAACTTAAGCTTGGAAAAAGGGGCACATAAAATCAGGAAAAAATGAAAGCAACCTGGCAAGGGCAATAAGGAAAGAGGGGGTCCCCAGCCTGAATGGGGTGTGTGTGTTATAGGCACAACAAATGGTGACTCTATTGGGAGAATTCTCCCAAGCATTCCAATGGAAAGGACTCATCTAGAACCCAAAATCTCTAGTTTCACAGACTAAATAAGTATCCCAAAATGAACTAAGGGCTTAAAGGAAGACAAAATCCTTAGCTGAATCAAATCACAAAATATCTCAGGAGTGTGTGCAGTGATTTCATTCCTCTCCTTTAGAAACCATATAGGATAGTGGTCAATCAGCCTAGGCAAGCTACATAGATAATCTAACCCCAAAAGTAACTCGTACATTGCTTCACTGCTAGTCAGGCATCCATAGCCTTGGCAGAGTTATCGCTGCAATCCCCATGAACATTGCTCTATTACTGGCTGGGTGTCTATAGCCCTAATAGAGTTGTTCGCACACCCACATAGTTGTCTATTTTTAGTATTTTTCCCTTTTCTTTTCTTTATTTTCTATTATATTTTATTTTGATACTCTTTTTCTCAATTGTATAAGCAATGAAGCTTATAGTGGTTTTGGAGATTCTAGTGGTCACTAGAGTAGATATAATTTTTCACTTGCCTAGGTTTCATGGTGACTATCATATAGCTCATCAAGAGTATTTAAAAGTGTGTATCATGTGTAATCTGAGACGGATGTGAAAGGGTCCAATCAAGGGTTCCATCCTAGGTCAAGCTAGAGCTCAAGTGAGGAAACCCATTTCAAAGAGGCAGATAGAAACTCTTGATAACTCATGAAGACTTATCTAAGGAACAAAAGGAGTGTGTAGCAAAGTGGGCCCCAAGCCCAACACAACCACCACATTAAGCTTGAACAATGCCTTCATAAAAAAAAAAGGCCAGGAAAGTAAGCGAAAGAGAAGAAAAAGAAAAATAGAAAGCAAAGGACCTACCCTAACTATGTACAAAGGTGAGATGAGACAACTCAAACAAGGAAATAATGCTAGAGGTACTACCCATTAACAGGCAATGGGACATCCTCTTCGGTTAACATTTTGATGCGAAAGGCATTATCTTCCAAAATTTTAGAAATCTGAAAGGGACCAAGCTAGAGCTTATCAATTTTTTCATGTCCCAACATAGGACTAAGTCAACAATTTTGAAGGCCTTAACTTTGGCTCTATGGTCGAACCATCTCCTGACTACGCCCTAATGTTTGGTGAAATTTTCTATGGATTTTTTATAGACTTCCTCCAAATGGAGCAACTCAGCTAAGCGACCCTTGAGGCGTTCTCCCTCCTCATAATAGGTATTGATGAATTGTAGCATAGGGATCTTAAGGTGAACTGGGAAAATTGGCTCTAAGCCATAAATGAGGCAAAATGAGGAATTTCCTAGTGTTGCCTTATGTTAGGTCTGATCTTCCCATAGAGGAAAATGCAATTGGGTGTGCCAGTCATTTGGGTTCTTGTTAAGAATTTTATGTATGATGGTCAACAAGTTTTTGTTCATGGATTCAACCAAATCATTCCCTTGGGGATAAATTTTTTTATGATAATTTAAGAATTACCCTATTATTGAATGCCCAAATAGAAAACTTAAGGGAAGCAAATGCAAGACCATTATCACAAACTAAGGAAAATGGATAACCAAAATGATTTATAATGAAACATTTCAAAAAATTAATGACTACTTCAATTGTACATTTTCTACAAGCAATTGCTTCTATCCATCTAGGACAATAATCAGTAGTGGTTAGAATATACCTATGGCTTGCAAAATATGATGGGTTTAACAAACCAATGAAGTTGAGTCCCCACTGAGAAAAAGGCCTTACCTCAACAACCAACTGCAACAGAACAGTAGCATACCTTTCCCTAGTGGTCATGGTCTAGCAAATGTGACAAGATCTAACATGGTTGTGGGAATATTTGAATAGGGTCATCCAATATTACCCAGCCCATAGGATCTAGTGAGCTCTTGAAGGGCCAAATCCTTGTCTCATTCTCAATTTTTCATGAAATTGTTTCAGCACTTCGGCTGCTTCTGCTTTTCTCAAGAACATGAGGTAAATTCCTTCATGATTATTCTTGTACAATATAGCTCCTTGTAGCATATATCTATTTATTTTCAATCTTAAATCATGTTTTTGAACTCCTTGTAGTGTTGATGGACACTTGTTGTTTAGTAATTAATACACCATGTCATCGTACCATTCATCTGGAGAAACATCCTCCAAATGGTATTGTTGAACCATGAGTTTTGGTTTTGCCTCTCCCATCATGGATGTGAGAGCTTGTCCTCAGACTAACTTCATAGGTTGAATCTCCATATCATACTCCTGTAATAGCATAACCCATTTGGATCTTATTTCTCCTAGCTCATTTTGCATCAATGGGGTCTTAATAGCTAGGTCTAGAACAATACAAAACACTTTGTTGCTCAAGATATAGTGTCTAAATTTCATGACTCCTCTTACCAGAGCATATGCTTGCTTCTAAAAATTATGGTAATGCAATTCAACATCCTTCAATGGAGCACGCATAAAGGAAATAGGGTGCTCATTTCCCTCATCATCTTTTTATGTTAGCATGTTGGTGCATGAGTGATCTAAAGAAAAAGAGTAGATATAGAATGGCTTCAAATAATCTGTTAGCACTGGAGCATCTGCAATAACCCACTTAATTTCATCAAAATCTTGTTTTGCTTCCTATGTCCACTCTACTTTAGCATCCTGCTTGAGCATGGCATTCAATGGTTTGACTATTTCTACAAATCCTGTGATGAACTTCCTCACAAAGTTAATCTTTCCAAAGAAGGACTTCATCTCATTTTTGTTGCTTAGAGGTTGGATCTTCAAAATGGTGTATATACACTCTAGATCTATGGATATACCCTTTTTTGAAATCATGTGTCTGAACAATTTTCCCTTGGTTATCCCAAAGATGTGCTTCTTTGGGTTCAATGAAACACCAAACTCTCTACATTTCTGGAACACTTTTCATAATTCAAAGACATGGTCTCCTCTTTTCTTAGAGAATATTGTAAGATCATCCATGTAGATGATGATGCACTTGCCAATAAGGTCCTTGAAGGCTATATCCATGACACATTAAAACGTTGCACCTGCATTAATCAAACTAAATGGAATCCTTTTGTATGCAAATGTTCCCCATTTTGTGGTGAATGTTTTCTTGTTCCTATCTTCATATTGCACCATCACCTGGTTATATCCAAAGTATCCATCAAGAAATGACATCATCTATGAACCATTTACTATTTGTAGCACTTGATCCAGTGAGGGTACAGGGTAATTATCCTTTTTAGAAGCTCTGTTCAAGTTCCTAAAATCTAGACATAATTTGATTTCTCCATTTTTCTTTTTGACCAGAGCCAAATTTTCTACCCATGTGGAATGTCGCATGGGAAAAATTATGTTGGTGGACAATAGCTTATGCACTTCCTTGAAGATAATGGGTTCTAGCAACATGTTAATTTGGCATTGATGTTGCCTGAAGGGCCTAACATCTGGCTTGAGGGAGGTGGTATGAGTGATAATCAACGTGTCATATATTTTGAGGTCTTCATACCCCCAAGCTATCACATCATGATAAGTGTGCAGGGCTTCAAAAATTCCTTTTCTTTCTTATGGGGTGCACACTTTACCAATAAAAACATTTTTAATATCTTCTGTAATACCTAGGTTGTGAGCATCGCACTGATTATCTATGGAATCCTTCTTAGTCTATTGATCTTGGTCCCTTATGTGGTCTAAATCAAATACCCTTTCCAGCTAGACCATACCCCTAGGTATCATGTTGGTCTTTAAATTGATTACCCCTTCAATATCAAGATCAACTTCCTCTGGCTCTACTTCCTCTATGATTTGGGAGGAAAATACATCTAAACTAGTGATGAAGTCTAGAATATGCTTATTTTCATTGAATGTTTGGAAATTGGTGACGTCATCAGGAACCGACGGGGTAGAAGTGAGCTCTATAATGAATTTATTTAAGCTAGTTAATGATAAGGGATGGAGGGTGTTGGCTACTTGGGCTAATGCATCAGTGGTTTGATTTTTGCTACAAGGAATGAGCTAGATATTGAATGCATCTGTGTCTATAATTGGCTAACCTCTTATCATGAGAGGAGTATAATTTTCTAACTTGTTTGACTACTAGTTATGAGTCACCAAAGACTTGTAGCATTTTGACTTTCTTTCTCAATGCCATTAGTAATCCATGAACTAATGCTTCAAATTCCACTATATGTTATTGGTGCAATAGAATTGTAATCTATGGGTAGAAAAGTAAGTATTACCTGATGGACTGATGAGTTTGAAGCCTACCCCCATTCCTTGCTTGGATTTGGACCCATCAAATCACAACTTCCAAAACTTGGAGGGACTTTTACCTTTGGAACTGATAGAGCACATATCTATCTCTTCTAGTAATGTGTTTATCCTAACATCCTTAGGTGGCTGCTTGTACTCAGGTTGGATTTGATCTTGTTCTTCTTCCATACCCTCTTTTGGAGTGATTTTCCTTTTGATATGATCTATGTCTTTTTAACACAAGCAACACTCGAACTCAAAATGAGTTATGTCGTGCACTCTACACCATCTAGGTAGTAATAACTCTTTGAAATCCATCATAGCTCCTAGACTGAGTTGGTCTTGCACACATTTTTGCATAAATTCTTGGAAGCCATCGAAAAACTCAAGGTTGCAGTCCCCCTAGAATTCTTCATCTTCACACTCAATCAACACTTTGATGCTATTAGGAAGAAGGTTCAAATTAGTGGAGGCACTACATAGCACAAGGACCTTTTATGCCCCTTCTTCATTTTGGTAGGTGACGAGGAAGTAATTTCCCAAATTTGTTTCTACAAACAACACTTCATTTTTATTGTTTTACTCAGTGATCATAAATTTCATCCTAGGTTTTCACTCAATGTGGATTTGATTCAGAATCCCTTTCTAAGGAAACCACAGATGTGAATAATTAGTTACAGCATAACCATTTATAGCCCAAGTGAAATCTCTTCCGAATATGATGTCGTAGGTTTTGGGGATGTTAGCAACTTGAATATCAATAACTTGATGTATCCTTGGATAATTCGCATTTTGCATAAGGATCCTATTCATTTCCCCAACTATGTTTAACTCGGTCTTATCTAACTGAGTCACCTTACATCTAGATAGAGTTGGGGTTATTCCTAGTGATTGGCACACTATGAATGGAATGACATTAGCCGATGGTCCTGAGTCCAATAGAAAATTATGCAGACTTTTGCCAAATATTCGAATGGTTAACATGAAAGGAGGAGTCTCCAATTTCCCTTAAAACAACCCTACAGAAATATCAGCCTGAGCCACTTCATCCTTGTCCTTGTCATTACCTTTAACTTTTGTTTGCACTTAATTTTTCTCTTTGCTTGGTGGCCTATCCACTTCCTGATTTTTGCTAGGTTGTTGGTTGGGTGACTGATCAGATTTATTTCCCATAATTTCCCTAATCAGAGGCTCATTGTTGGAGGTGTTAAATGAAACTCTCTTCGTGGTTGCCTCTTGAGCTAGTTTTGATGGGGAAACTCTATTCAACGATCAAAAGAGGGAATTTTTGACAGAAAGTACCCTTAGCAATTTGAAGGCTAATAGGCTCACTTTGACTTTCTTTAGTTCTTAAGCTACATATTCCAACATTTTCTTGACTTCTACCTAGAAGAAAGTGCATTATCTAGCATTGGTAGGCTGGTTTTGAGTTGGATTGGGATGCCTATTCCTATTGAAATATTGAGTAGGCACTTCAGGGTAGGTCATATTGTTGATAGCATTAGGATTACGTGGGGTGTTAAAGTTATTAGGTGGGGTAGAGGTTCTAAAAGGACCACCAACATCAATTTATTAAGTTGTAAGGAGTCGCTTATTGGTGGAACATACAAACCACATGCTCACACTGCTCTTCCTCATCTTTGGGACCAATATCTACTAAATCAAAGAGCTGATACAAATAGCTCTTGATACTTACCTCTTTCACTTCTCCTTCCTTGGTTGGGGCCTCCTGCTTAGGTGATTTGTTGTCACTTTATGGAAAAGGAGATCAGTTGACCACCAATACCAAGGAATCATATGACTTCGATGAGACGATGTCTCTGCAGCTCGAACTGTCAATGGAATTTTGGACTTCAACTTGAAAGATCTCTACAGTAGTTTGGAACTCTGGACAGTCCAAATTAGAATGCTTATTGGTTTTATGAATTTGACACCATCCGGATAAGGTTACCTCAGCCAAATAGACTACACTTGTTGATTTTTCCATACCCCCTAGTTGTTCAAGAGGTATGGGCACACCTCCGTTGTTAAGTCTGGTGTTACAAGTTCTGTTTTTTCCTTTGAGGCCTTCTCTCAAAGTTCTACCTTGAGTTTTGACCTCATTCATAATTCTATCCTGAGGATGTACTAGAATCATGATTGTCTTAGTGGAGGTTGGCCTGAATGCTCCTCTAAGAAGCTTGCAACTAGTTGTTTTGGTTCCTCAAATGAGTCATCTCAGAGGACAACTACTTCACTAATTTAGTTAACTCATCGACCCAGTCCTTATCTAGATTATTTTGTGGAGACAAAATTTTGAATAAAAATGGGTTGTGCTAAAGGTTGGTTCTACTAGGTAGTTGGGAATTTTGAATTTTGTAGGTATCAAGGCACTTTAGATTGTTGAGCATAAGCTTTCTCATGCAGAGCCTACAGATAGCTAGGTATAGATGGATTTTGATTTAGTGGATTCCTTGTATGTGGCACGATCGACAATTGCGGAATTAGATTCATCAATAGACTTTGGTTTGCCAAAGTCTGAGTAAGTCCGTGAATTTGAGTAGGGTTGGAAACTAGTCTCAATGAGGGCAACGGACCTGCAATATGCTATCCCAAATCAATGTTATCTTTCATTACTTCTGCATATGCATCCACCAATCTCACAAGTGGTTGATGCATTCTCTTAACCAAGGTAGATGTGAGGTTATCTAAGGCAGCATAATATACCAGTCAGGTTGAAGCATCATTGACTATGTAGGGAGACTACAATTTCATGTAAGCTCTATGAAATATGTCATTGAACGACTTGATCGATTCATTGACCTCCCTCTGTATGGACATGAATTTTTGGTATAGCTTTGTAGGGCTGACAGGAATCTTAAATTTTTGTAAGAATGTGCTCATTATGAGGTCCCAAGAGGTAATGGAGCTTGTAGGTAGGTGGATGTACCAATAGAATGATTCATTCCCCAATGAGTAAGGGAAGAGTCTACAAGCTACAGTTTCATGTTTGATCTACATATCCTTCAATGTTTTTTGGAAGATCTTGATATGTTCTTTTGTTGTTCTCTGTAGATCACGTGGATAAAACTTGGTGTAGGATCCTTCCAGATTCTTTGGCATGTCATGGTAATCATTGAAGGACAATGGAGATGAGTTATTTCCTAACCAATCCACTAGGGGACGTGGGGGTGGTACTGGTTGTGTTGCAACAACTTGTGGATGGGGTGGGGCAGTTGTTGGGGTAGCACTTTGTGAGTGAAGTGTGGGAGTGAGGGAAGCACTTTGGAGGTGGGAAGTGAGTGGAGAAAATGTTGTTTGAAGTGAAGGAGAAGATGGAAGTGGAGGGATGGAAGGAGATGGAGGATATGGAGGTTGAGTGGGTGGAATTGATATTAATGCTTCCCCTTTCTTGGCTCTCCTAGCCTTGGTAGGGGGTTTTAACTCTTTAAATTCTCCCTTGTTTGGTGTTGATCTTGTTATCCTATGAAATATTTGGGAGGAAGATGACCCAGATTGCTCCAGCTTAGACCAAATACCCCCTTCTAGTGCCAATTCTATTGATGTGTGATTTTTATACTTCTCAACATAGACAACACACAAGCATGTGTTCTCTCTTGAAATGTGAAAATTTGCAGCTAAGTTTCAGACAATCACCCCAAGGTCTCTCGGGTGTCAAGTCATGACAGTGCAAGAACAACTCAGTTGTTTGTTGTGATTTGTTGGTAATCTTGTAAGGGGCCTTTATGGTTTACTAAGCTTTGCGAATTTGGGTCTACAAATGGAGTTTCATACATTCTAAAAATGATCTAAAACTCCTCTTATTCATCATATTTGACTTTACAATGATGTTGGAACTTGTCTTCAACTTCTAATTTTAAAGAAATGTCAAAAGGGAAAAAATATTAGAAGTTTCCTACACCTTCAAATAATTGAGGATGCTATATTGGATAGACTTCCAAAAACTAAGTTCCACCTAACTAGGGACAGCCCACAGTCTCATGAAACTAGTGCAATCTTCAAACGTTCTTTGCAGATTTTTAGACTGTATATTCACCTATTAAGTTGGAATAAATAATTGAATTTAAGTGCGGAAAAATAAATAGGATCAAACTAACTTTACACAACAATTTATCATCAACAAACAACCAAAATTATGAGCTGGAAATGCATCAAACACCATAGCATACATCCACCATTAAAGCGTAACATAAACTACTAACTGAAAATGAACTTAAACTTGAAACAACAAAGCTGAAATTAACTATTTGGAGATAGAATCATGCACACATGGAGAACAATACACAAGAAACCATTAACTCAATGCTTTTCTCATATATTTTTCAGCAGAATGTCCTTACAACAACTCATCTCTCTCTTCAAAATGAGAGGATGGACCTATTTATAGTTTTCCAAAAGGAGAATGAATGTATAAGATTCATATACAATGAATAGATCAGATTCATTCTAGCTTAGGGTTTCACCTACCCCCCAATATATTACAATATAAAATAGACTTTTGTCTTTTTCCCTATTTTGTCTCCTAGTCTATTTCATCTTTTAGATACTTCCAAGCTTTATGACTATTTTGTCAAATATTCATCATCAATAATAGTCTTTCCAACTTCCTTTTGGAGAGTTACATACTCCACAAACTTGTTGATTAAATCTATTAGCTTATTTTCTTCTAAGGGATTAGATTTAAGGATTTGAAAGGCCACTCTTTTGAATTCAGCAATTTGGTCTCGATCTTTAGTGTATTTTGGTGTGTCTTTGATTATCTGCTCTAACTCACTGAAGGCTCTTGCAGCAAAGTCCATATAGTCTGGTGATAGTGTGTCACTAGCCCCCTACTCCATTTTCTTGTGAAATAAAGGCTTGATCTTCTCTAGATCTAACTCTACGGCGAGCATCCAATAACATTTCATCACCCTCATATAATCACTACTATCCACCCAGTGTTCCACAATCCATTCATAATCAATTTCCAACTCTCGCAAGTCTTTCTCCAAAATTTCCTTCTTGTATTCAAGATTTAGCTTCCAAGTCTCAACTAGCCAATGATCTTCCTTAACTAACACCAACTCCTTTTCCCGGGTTTCTTTGGAGAGCTTGAGGATGCTCTCCAACTTTAGATAGGTGATCCTATATAGCTCGGGGAACTCTTTACAGGTGTCCATTATGTCCTCCACTTCCTTTTGCAAAACTTGAAATTCATTGTGCATTCTAGCTACATGCCATATGCCCATATCACCATTGTATATCACCCTATTGAACTAGTCTATGGTGGACTTAGTCTTGTTCTTCATTTTTTCATTTTTCTCACCTCCTCCTTTGAGAGCAAGGTATGCGCCAGTGAGTCTATCAAAGCCTCTTCTATCAAAGTCCACTATTGGATGTAAGCAGTGAGGTCTGCTATATGTGCCTTTAGTTCCTCCTTTGTGGACTGGTCTTCATTCATTTGATGCAAAATGGAGGAGACAAATCCTTAGAATTCATCAATTCTACTCATGTGATGCTGGGTCTAGGTTAATGGTGGATATCTAGTAGTTTTGACCCTAAACAGTTGTTGCATCTTTATCCATATCAAGTGTGGCCACTTGTATTATTCTTGACCTTGAAATGTTAGTGGTCATTTGAGACCTAATCTTTGGATTCTTCTACTTCTAGGTCCTTTCTTGAGCTCTAGCCAGTATGGCCTCCAACCGAACCTTAGGACCAACAACAATGGGAGCCTTCTTCTTTAATTGCTACTCCAGCCATGCGGGGACCTCTGCTTGACATTTTGGTGATCCATGATCAACTTCCTATCCTTATTCCTTTTGAGTCTCATCCTCCTCCTTGGGAGGCTCTTCATCATATCTTTCTTCCTTGTTTGGGTTCTCTTCTTTTATAGTTTTCCCTTTGTCAAGATCAATAGTTACTTTATCTTCTATAGTTTTATCCTTTTCCAGTGCTGCCCCTTTGCTTTCTTCAACTTCTTTCTCAAGCTCCACATGCTTTTCTCTTGTATATTCTTTTTCTTTACTCTTTTCTTCCTCCTTTTCTAGAGGCATTTCTTCTTGTCACAGGTCCTCATCTTAGCTAGTTTGTGGAGGCTTATCAATTACTTCTACATCAATTTATGTGTCCACCTTCACTTCTTCGAAATGATGCTCTTGGGGTTGTTCTTCATCTGGCTCTTGATGAAATGTCTCAACTTCATAATGCTCATCAAGCCTATCAACATCTTCATCCTCAGATGTTTGTCATGCTTCCTCATCTGAGGCCACCTTATCTATGTTTATATTCAATCCTCCCTTAGGATTCTCAAACTAATCATCCCTCTTAGAATCCTTTGGCTAATCAGTGACATCCTTTGCAACTTCCCTGGGTTGCTCCACATTGAACTTTACATTTCCTCAAAAATTAGCATCATTGCTTCTATATTTGGGGGATTAGTAGGTGGTGGATGGAGAGGAAAAGTGGCAATGAGCTGGGCCATCAGTTCCTAGACCTTAGGGTCAAGAATCACTCCAGAGAGCTCCATGGGTACATTTTTCATATAGGATACAAAGGCATGAGGTAGGGTGAGAGGTTCCATAGTAGTCGCTGACACTAAAGGTGACAGAGTGGAAAGGGTAGGCAATGGAGCCAGGAGCAAGGTGGATGATAGTGGGGAAGTAGTGGAAGAGGAGAGTCTAGCACCACCATTGGAGCAATCATTCAGGCAAAGATGAGGTATAAAGAGATGTCCATAATAGGCAGACATGAGATAGGAAATGATTTAGGAGTCGAAGGGGATGGTACGGTGGTGGCAATAGCAGATGGAGGAATGGAGGTAGTGGGTGGTGAACAAGGTTGTTTAGACTCTTCCTCCTCTTCATGTTGGGGTCCCTCCTCTTGGATAATTGGCATTTCAAGAACAAGAGTTCTTGTTCTTTTCATCTTCTTTGATAGTTTACCTTTTATTTCCTTCCTGGTGTATACCTTATACTTGGGCTTTCGTTCAGTAGTGTGCTTCCTTTTCCTAGATATTGTGATAGGTGGAGGCTTGGAAGCCTCACTCGATGATCCTACAATGATGCCACTATCAGTTTCACTTTCAAGATCATCTTCAAGCTCCTTGTATGTTAACTTTGCACCTTGTTCTTCCAATTGAGTTACTTGTCCATCAACCCATTATTTGGTTCTCTGTTAAATGGGGTGGGTGATAGTGTTTAGGTCAATTGCTTCCTCCTTAACTAAATCAATTATTGGCAATGGGACATTGGCCAAGGAATTTTATCTTTCATCCATAATATTGTCATCTTCGACAATTTGATTTGGGATGGGGAGAAAATCAATGAACTTCAAAAACTAGGTGATCATCCTCATATAATGCCTCATCTGAACCTCCTTTTCATAATCATAGTTTTCCTAGAAGTCTTCAATGTGAGGTTAGTGGGCGTATTGTCTACCAACTTATTTCTTTAGCTTTCCATGGGGATCCACGTTCCCCATATCTATATGCAAGTCCAAGTTATACTTTACCAATTCCTTCTCAGAGTATTTAGCACATTAGGTAGTAGGGCAAGAGTACATTCCATGTCCAAATGTAAGTGGATATAGGACCCCAACTTAGTGTTTGTTGCTCAATAGGGTGTGGGAGGTCTATAGCTACCGTGTAAGCTCCAACAAAATGATTCTATCATTGGGGTACCATGGCATCTAGAAGGTTCACCCCAAGAACCCCTCTACTTTGATGTATGTGAAGTTTGGGAATTGGATGAACATATATCCAAAACCCTTTACAATTACCTTGGTGTTATGCGACACCCTTCTTTCATAGTCCCCTCTCAAAATTCTAAAAATATTCCCAATGAAGGAATCATTCACCCTTCTGTAGTCCTTCTTGAAATTCTTGTATTGTAACTAGGGGTAGTAGTCATATACCTTCAGTTGTCCCTTCTTGGTTCCTAATGTTCTAGCATAGAATAATCCTTTATATGGGAACTTGACTACTAGAAGGTAGACTAAATATGAAGTCATGTAGAATTTTGAGGTCTTCTTTACCGCCATGAATTGATCATGCAAGTGGTTACTTATCATCTTTACCTAGTGGAATTTGGCAATGCCCTTAAGGATATCTTCCATGAAATAGAACATCCATTCTTTGAAGAAGGTGCCAGTAGGCAAGCCCATCACTCTACTCAGGAGTGTGACCAGATCATGATATTCTTCCAACAAGTCGATCGTATACAATGTGTGAGGTAATTTGTTGGAACTATCTCTCTTATCCTTTAGCCATGATTGATTTATCATTCTCTTGCACCCAAGAGGATCTTGTTACCAGAATATTAAGGAAAATCCCTTTTCTGCTTCCTCCATTTCATTGAAGATCGGGATACCAAATGTCATGTCGATAGACTTGGTAGATAAGTCCACCAATACCCTTCCATCTTTGGAAATTATTTTTCTATTGTGAGATTGATTGCACTCTCAACAATCCATTACCAACTCTAGAGCTACGAGAGTGGGAGGAAAGTAGCTTCCTTCGCAAGGCCACTTTATTTTATTCTTAAGGCCTCCTCTATATTGGGATTGAACATTACTCTTTGCTTGATTTCATCTATGTTTACATGCCTGAGTTCGGTGTCAGAGATTGTGTCCCAATTGGACATGATATTAGAAGTGCATTATACTCTATGAAATTGGTACTTCATATGTTCTTTCTCTTCTTTCCCCCTAGGAATTATGGTGGGCTTCTTTCCTTTGCCTACCCTCCCCACTGGTTTCTCTAATGGCCCCTCAGTAGGTTCCATAAATCTTGCAAGCGAAAAGTGTAGTAAGTGCATTGATAGATCAATAGGATAGATTTCAGTTAGATCATGTAAATTCATGGTTAGATGCATTCATATACCATTGAAAGATCATAGCATTCATCATCATTTATTGTTTGAAGCTCATTGAGGTTGTTTGTGGAAATGCGGATCTAAGGGTGCAGAAGTCTGCCCTATGAAATCCGTGGGGTCAAATGTTGTTAGGGAATGGCACAAGGAAAGGATAAATTTGTAAGTGGCCACCCACATAGGAATCTCTACATGGCTCATTTGTAAGATAAATCTATGGCCCTTAAGATTTTGTTGGTAAAGAGCACTAAAGGTGAGCGGCATCCCACATGCGAAGTTCCACATAGCGGGACCCATAATAAATTGTCTTAACGAATTTTACTATGAACATCCTTGGTGTGTGTATGAGATTGTAGTTCGTTGGCTTGGTTCAGAGATTTGATCATTTTGGAAGCAGTAGGAATCAGTTGTGTAGGGGGCCCATATCAGGGCGTCGTTAGGTTTTCTCCACCAAAGAGCGGATTTATAAGGACAAAGTTCTGACTGTGTTGGCTCACATGAGCGTATCCACCGAAGAGGTATGCCTAAAGGCTCATTACTTGCATGTTTTAGTATTGAGAGTCCAGAAATGGTGAATTCAGAATCCCTATGGTGGAAAGACGTGTTGGATTCGCCATTAAGGAATGGTCAAGAGATAACATCTTCCTACAAATGGAGGTCTATAGTGGAAGACCCACAAAGGGTGTCTGACCCACAATTTTGTTGGTAAATTTGAAGTTTTAACTTTGACGAAATGTTTCCAATAGAACCCACATAATGGAAGGGTGTGAGTGTTTTTCTATTAGATGACGGTTGCATGGGGATGGATGCCGCAAGGGTGAACCATCATAATCATCTGACTTAGAAGTTTATCAATTTGAGATTGGGCTTTACGGAGTTTGAGAGTGCAAGGAATGCACCATCGGAAAATGCTTTAGTTATGTCATTAGGGATGGCATTCAAGGGGTAGCCTTCCTCATGGGGCAGCCTACCTAGTCATGCTCATCAAGAGATTTGACTTATACTTCTATTGGCTTGATTGTTTATTACCAAGAGCAACAACATTAGAAATGGGGTCCACAAGTCAGGGGGATACAAAGGTCTTTTCATTAAAGATCGATGATGATGGGATGACAACCCACAAATGTGGATCCGCAAGTGCTTGGTGACTAGCTATTTTCGAATGTCAACCCCTCCTATTGATGCAGTAGTGAGGTTTTGAGGGTGGGAGTTAGTATTGGGTAACTTCTAAACAGTTTCTGTGAGAAAATGGACACCCGCAAATGGGGTCCCTTGAAAACCCTCTCGACACTTTAACACTCAATTCCACCCAACTAGAACTTTAAGTACCTAACACAAGGAATACATGGAATGAGGGTTGTGGCCATTTAATTGGGTTAAACATCGTTCCAGACCATGGGTTTTAATTTTGGACTCTGAAGGTTTAATGCCATTCTTTTTTTTTGAAACCTTAAGCAAAGGATATTTTGATAAATTTAAACCACAAAGGCTAAATGTAGAATCCAAATGTCTACTTCAATCGCATGAAGAAAGAAAAAGTAGCCACCAAACGCTTAAATTCTTCTATGTGCATAGGAGCTCCTTCTTCTATCTCAAATTCAAATTCCACGGGTGAAAATGATAGCTTTGGGGGGTTTTATATAGATTAGGGTGCATTAATGGCCACACTAATTTTCTGGTATGGGTAGGATGAGGTTTGTGAGAGTTGTAGAATCCCACACTGGTGAAGACATTTAGCATAAACCCAAATGACTAAAGCAAGTGCAGAACCTGCCATGCGGATGAACGTGGCTCAAAGGATGTAAGTGATGGCGAAGTGTAGATGGTAACCTACTAAGGGAGGCCTATAGTTGCAAGCCTACCAAGAGCAATGGATGCGGCAACTAAGGAAGGACAAAAGCCTGCATACTAAATTCCACAAAGGCCAAGAACTTAGTAAATTTTGGTTAGGTGAATTTGGTAAAGGTATTTTAGCAAGCTTTGAGGCACATGATCAATACTTTATTAACACAATGATCTTATTTATGAATTTATCAATTTGGTTGGATAGATAATTTTAGTGATGAATTTATGAATTTGGTTCGATAAATATTTTTAATGATGAATTTATGAATTTGGTTCGATGGATAGGTTTTAGTGGTGAATTTTATGAATATAATAGTATAATGATGAATTTATCATAGTATAATTTATGACTACTATCATAATTTCTCCTATTGGAAAAAAGTAATTTACATGCCTTAGACATAAATGAGATTTTTATGAATGTCTTTTTAGTTTATCTTTTAGTATGTAAATGTATTAAAATTACATATTCTAGATCTTAAATTTTGAAATTTGCATGTACACATGGTAAAGTTGAATGATCTATGCATGCATTATACATCCTATTTTTTATTTTAAATATATGTATCTTAAATTTTGAAATGTGTATGTAAATGCTCAAGTTGAATCAATGTATGTATGTGTATGTATATGTATGTACATCCTATTTAAAAAAAAATCATGTACATTTAAAATTTAACTATTTCTTGTAATTTTGTAAGTTTGTTAATTTTATATAATTTAATGAAGGTTCAGTTTTATATATATATATATCATGGATCAATTCAATATTGATGATATCATTAATCCACCTCCTCAACAACCTCTACCTCCACCCCCTCCACCTCCACTACCTCCACCTCATAGCATCCCACCTCCACCACCTGTAGGATCCGATGAGGCTTGCTTGCGAGCATGGATCAATGAAAATGTTGCATCCATTCATAATATAATCAATGCTATGTAAAATGAAGAATTGATTCCACCACATGTGAGGTGTTTTGCATTGTTGTTGATACCATCAGGTCTATTGATGTGGACTAAGATAGGAATTGATGATATAGGGAGGATATGAGATGATTTTATTCAAATGGTCTCTCCTATAAACAAATTTTGGACCTAAAAATGACAAAAGCCCATCTAGCACCTTTTTTTGTTGACCCTGACACTCATTAGTCCATTCCTAAAAATAAATCTAGAATATCCATGAGGTTGTGCATAGATCCACAAATGAATACACATTTTTGTGAGTGATGGTGGATGTATTCAACCATCCACCACATGGTAATCTAGAGGTCCCTTTATAATTTTTGAGGAAACTATATGCAGAGTTTTTTTTGGGGGGAAAAGCCCAATTATTTTTATTTTAAATCATTTTAGGGTGTTGGTGGTAGCATGCCACAATAAATCCAATGCCATGTGCATGCACAACTTCTTGTTGCTCCTATTTATCTTGCCATTCCTGCACTTGTGCATCAGCCTGCAATGATATCTGCATTAGGATATTTAAGTATGCTTGCAAGAAACCTTGATGAGCATACTTTTGAGATGGTGGTCAGGGAGCCTAGAGATTGTGATGATGGAGGAGCGTTCTATGGATTTGGTCCTAGTACCACTCCATGAGTGTCGACACCCTATGTATGTACTAGTTTCCATCAGCTATGCTATGGACCTGATCAGGCTACACCTAGTTCGAGTTGACATGGAGATTCTAGCGGATCATCTAGCCCCATCAATTCATTCATAGAATTTCTTACTGCAAAGCATCACTCTATAGACAGTGTGACACAAGTATAAATATGTATCTACATATTGAATTTATAAGAATTTTAATAAACATATATATCCCAAAAAAAATTGCAATGTTTTAACAATCAAATTTTTTGGTATAGATGACACTGACCATAGGGAAATCATCTGCTCCTCGAGTACATATGTCGACACCAGTGAAATTCGGAAACCCTTATGGGGTATTTTGATTTCAAATTTTTAAATTATATATGAAATAATTTCTTAATTTGACTTTTTAATTTGTGATTCAACTATGAACATATGTTTTAAATATTTATGTTGGTTTAGGGGACTCAATTGACTTCCACATCAATTCCACCTGAGGGGTTATCGAGTGCTCATCCATTGTCAAGTGTCTCACATGAGGTGTAGGTACATTTATATTGTAAATTATTAACTTGTTACTACACTTAAAATTATGAGTTTTGAATTCACTATATACCAAATGTGCATGTACAAGTAAATATTATAAGTGTTATGTCTAGATGTATGTCTAGGTTGACACAAAAATTAGAATGGGGATCAGATAGACATTTGATGTGGCAGCAACTTAGGAGGAATATGAATTTCAAGTTGTTTAAAAAAGTTTCTACACAATGTGTGCACACTTGAATATATATTTTAACCTAATTCAAGTATACATGCTTTAAATTTGACCTTGTAGGACCTTGTTAGTACTACTTTTTCCTTGATGAGGTCACATCACCTCAACAAGTACATGTAGAGCAGCCAGATATCATGGTAATTTAATTTTTTTATTATATTAAAGTCAATTACAAATTATACATTGTAAATAACTTAAATTAAGTTTAAAATTGAATATATATATATATGCTCATACATGTTAAATTATTTGCATGTGACATGTCCTATAGCTGAGCATGTAGAGTCAAGTCTTGGAATAGAGGGTGCACAACCTCTTACGATACAATTTAAATATGATAAATTATAAATTAAATTGAAATTAATCTTTTTTTTATGAATAGGCAGCTATCTATATTAATTCAAATATAAAGATACATATATTCACAAAAAAAGGGTGGGTGGTAGAAAGACACACCCCAAGAGTCAAATGGGCAATGCCCAGAAAATCAGCAGATCACGTGGGCTAAGCCTAGAAGTCCAAAATTACAAAGTAGATAAAAAGGCCATTAAGTGGCCAAAGCAATGCCAGCAGAGCCAGGAGGGTCTCTATCATCCAAATTTTTCCCCCATACATCAGTAGGATCTGGAGTGATGTCAAGAGGAGGACCCCAACCATCATCAACATCTTTTTTCTCTTTATCTTCTTCCTCGTGCCAGGGTGAGATTGCAAGCACCAGATGTGGGAATTCTTTACCAGTGACTGGCCAACTAGAACCAGAGGTAGGAGGATCATCAGAGGGCCACCTAGAACCACCACCGCCACTCCCTGAAGCACTGCCAAAAGGCCACCCCTAGCTAGCCTGTGGTGGAGGAGAACGGTTTTGCTGACGAGTGCGAGAATCCCACTGAGGTGGGGGCTGTGAATGGGGACGCACAGAGCCACTCCACTACCAACCCCTGGAGGGTGACTAGCCATGGGAAGAGGTGGGCGAAGTGGGGACCTAAGAAATAGTACAAGGGGCATTGCCCCAGTGGTCAAGGAGAGCCTGGAGGTGAGCAACCTCAAGTGCAACTTTGTTGGCTTGCACTTGAACCTGTAAAAGCACATTAGAGAAAATCATAGCTTTAGCATATAAAGATACATGAATATCCATTTGAGTATGTGAAAAAATGCAAGCATTTCTGTCCTGCCAAATATTGAATAGAATTTCCACCCTAAAAGTGTGTCAAATCTAGGTGAATTTTGTAAGAAATCTGGGAGGATCTCCTAGCAACACCATATGCCAGGAAAAAGGTTCTGGCCGAAAGGGCCAAAAAAATTCATGAATCCAAGTCCAAAGTTATTGAGCTTTAGGACAAAACCAAAAAATATGCTTAAAATTTTCAGCTTGCCCACAAAAAGGGCAACAAGGGTCCCAGACCCCCAGGTGAATCAGCTGAGAGCCCACAAGCAAGCCCCAGAAAAGAATACAATAGAAAAAGTGGGAAATCTTTAGCTCAACACTTTTAGACCAAGTGGCAGCAAATCTTTTACGCCAGACATGAGTAGGAGATTGAAGAAGCCCCCTCTAGTTCAAACTCTGAATCATAGGAAAATGTGGTGAGATCCACCTATAACCAAGCCAAGGTTTATAGTTCCTAAAAGGGGTGTCTGGATACCACTTCCAATCTTTCCACCAAGGTTTGGTCCTATGAATTCAAACCTTATGAAGTATTTCAGCAGGAATGGCATTCACCAGACCATCATAAGTAGCACGGTCTTGGTTATGAAGTTTGTACTAGGCATGAAAAACTTCCCACAACATAATACACATGGTGGGTCTGGAAAAGATCTATTGCAGGGTCTGGATACCCTTTTTGTGAAATCTAAGTGCCTTAAGCCCAGGCGACTTAGCCAATGGCTAACCATTTCTAGCAAAAAGAGTCAACCACAAAATATTATGCTGGTTGAGAGAGAGCCCATCTTGAAAACCAGAGTCAGCCCAACGAAGCCAGGGTTTGATAGCTTCCCAGGCCCACTAGATGTTTTTGGCCACAAAAGTTCCAACAATCTAGACTGGTTCACCCATGATCAAAATGGTTTGAAATCCAATCCCCTTCCAGGCAGGTCTATGAATAGGGAAGCCGGATTGATTACTATTCCTGAGAAGAATTTTCTAGGCCTTGTCCCCAGTAAGGGCACAAATAATCCATTTAACACATAGAGCAGTCTCTTCACATTGAGTAGACAACAACCCGAGACCTCATGAGTCTCTGGGAAGGTAGCAGAATTCCCAAGCAACACGATGAAACCCTCTGTGAGATTTAGAGGAGACCCAGAGAAAGAAATGAAGAAGTTTCTTAAGCTTTCCATAGGCAGCTTTGGAGGGGACTTAGCAAGAATAATAATAAACATGGGTGGCCGCCAAAATTTTGACACACCTGGAATTTCCCTACTAAAGAGAGGGGCTTAGTAGCCTAATAAGCAAGCTTTTGTTCAACTCTAGACAACACGGCTTGCCAAAGCTCAGTCGGAGATGCCTAAAAAGAAAAGGGAATGCCTAGAAACCAAAAAATTTCACCAAGCCCAATCCACTTCCATCCATACTGTTGCAGCCACAGCGAAGAGGGAAAGATAGACTATTGGTAACACAAAGTTTTATGCCACTGGATGGCAGAGCTGAAAGCAAGACAAAAGGTGTTAAGACACTCAAGATGTGTTGTAATGGAGTCTTCATCCTCTAGAAGGGCGAGGAACGAGTCATTAGCAAAGTGGCCATTAGCAAGCTGAGCCTGAGAGTTGGGCAAAGAAATGCTCTTGACCTGCCGCTGGGAATCTGCATTGGCCAAAAGGTAACCAAAACCCTCGACTACAAGCACATATAAGGAGGGGGCCAACAGGAACCCTTTCTGAATGGAACAAAAGAGTCCAAAGGTAGAGGATTGACGGAAATTGATGGTGATACAAGCTGAGGCATCCGCAAAGACCATTCGAACATATTGAATGAAATTGGGCCCAAAACCTAAGGCTTGTAGCATAGCCAAAATAAACGGCCATTCAATGCGATCATATGCCTTGCAAAAGTCAATCTTAATGAACACGGATTTCTGGTTTGATCATCTGGCCCATTCCATGCCTTCCCAAATAGTGATAATATTATTCAAAATAAATCTATATTTGATAAATGCATTTTTTTTCGAGCACACAATCTAAGGTAGAAGATAGCAAATTTTAAGATCCAGAGCCTTAGCGATAATCTTGTAGGAGACATAAAGAAGCATGATAGGTCTCTAGTTGCAAATGTCTTTTGGGTCACCCAGTTTAGGTATGAATTTTCTATTACCTTTATTAATTAAGTTAACTAGAGAATTAGAATGAAAAGCTTCTAAGTAAACTTGATGCAGATCATAACTAATATAGTCCCACATGGCTTTGTAAAATTCATAAGGGAATCCATCAATTCCTGAGGCTTTGTCATTAGCCATGGAGTAGATAGCCTCTTTGAGATCATCAACTGATAATAGTTGATCACAAAAAAATTTATGAGCTGAAGAAAGCTTATTTGGCACAACAACAAGACAATCCTGAAGGGCGTGTTGTCGCATAGGCATGACTTCCTGTGCAATGAAGACTTTCTCATAATGATGCACAAAGGCCTGGAGAATTTCTAGTAGCTTAGAAAGCACCTAAATGCCATCTTTGATTTTTTTAATGCCTGGGGATGAGTGTCTGGCACATAGAGCCAAAAAAATTCTTTGGAGGCATGATCACCAACTTTTAGCCAATGTAATCGGGCTTTGATTTGCGCTCCTTTAGCAGCATAGTTGTCAGCAATTTGTTTCTTGTGCCTTAATTCCGCCAACCTGACTTGTAATAACAGAGAAAAGGGGCTAGCTACCAAAGCCTTAGAAGTAGCACGAAGGTCAGCAGTGGTAGCCTCATAAGACCACTGGCGAAAAATAGCTAGCTGGTGCCCATAAATGCACAAAAATCTTGTCGTGCTAATGATAGCCTCATTCCACCAAGAAATTCAAACTATATGATGAGCTGGTCTGCACTCCAAATTCCAGACTCTACGAGTGTGGGCCAGGGTAGGCTTGTGCAAAGTAAAGACGTGTTTTAAAAAATTTGAGTTTTACACATACTAGGCTATTGAGTCTCCCATTCAATGCAAAAAGAAATGGGTAAGTGGTCTGAAAAAGTCACATCCCCTAACGGCTTAACTGGGAGAGAGGATTTGTCAAATGAGAAAATATATTGTGCCAAGATCATGGCACAATCAAGGCGCTTAAATATTTTGTCAGAACCAGCTCTGTAATTGCACCAAGTGTTCCAGAGAGAATGAGAATGGCAGTGGCCAATATTGGAATCAAAAAGTCCCAATTTATTGCGCATGTAAAACCACACCTCCCTTTTCGCAGTTGTCCATCTGAATGGAAAAGTGCCATCTTTGTCAAATGCCATTTCTACCATATTGAAGTCCCCACAGAGTAACCAAGTAGCAACTGGTAAAGAATCAACAATCCAACACCAGAGTAAAGAGTGTTCCACATCATCATTAGAAGCATAGACATTAATAATCCCAAAGGAATGATTATCAATGTTGAGAAGGATCCAGACGAACTGATGAGTGGGATCAAACCAGTGTTCGACCACAGAAGACTACCACCGTGGGGCCAAAAGGGTGATAGCTTCGCCATGCCCAGCATCATGGGTAGTACAAAACATTTTACTAGCTGGCCAAATAGAATGACAAGTCGTAGCAAGAAAAAAACTAAAAAATTTAACTTCTTGAAGACAAAGCACTTCAACACTAGAGTACTTACACAAGGTATCCCTGACAGAATACTTTCTGGAGAGGTTTCTCAGACCTCAAACATTCCATGAAAGGAACTTCATGAGTGAAACTCCATGTTTTCGAAACCCGATTCCTCTTCATTCAAAGAAGAGAAATGATTCTGTAAAAATTCTGGTGGAACTGATCCAATCTAGATGGACGGAGAGGACATCCTCCATTTTTCATAAACATATTCCCCTTCTTCCCTAAGAGGGGAAGGGCTACGAGAACTCCTATGAGCTCCTATCATTGGAGAAGACACATTCGGCAGTGTTAACATGATAGCAGTCGGCCAAGGTGTAGCCTTTGGCCTAGGCTGTTGTGAGACATAATCAGCTCCAACCGAAGCTTCTTCCCCTTCACAGAAGGGTTTGAAACATCTTTCACTGGCTCAGAGGTCACAGGACACAACCCAGAACCAGTGGACTTATTCTTTTAGTTCATAACCGTAGTCCATTTCACATCAGGTTTGGCAACAGATGCAGCCGCCGAATGAGGCTTTTAAACATCTCGTGGTAGAGAAGGTGTATGAGGCACTGCTAAACAGAATCCCTTCATCTTGTGGTCCGCTGACTGACACCTATAGCATGTGTTGGAAAAATTAAAATATGTGACCTTCTAGGTGTGACGAAGAGCTCCAATTTGGATATTAATGGAGTCTTTTAAATCTTTGGAAAGGTCCACTTCCACACAAACCCTCTTCTG
Source organism: Sequoia sempervirens (assembly GCA_007258455.2). NCBI lineage: Eukaryota > Viridiplantae > Streptophyta > Pinopsida > Cupressales > Cupressaceae > Sequoia > Sequoia sempervirens. Next base: position 283,406,658 of record VDFB02281492.1, read on the forward strand.
GGGTTGGGCCTAAAAGAACCTATCTAGCTCAATGCAAATAAACCTCCCTAGTGAGGAAGCTATACTATTCAAAAAAGGCACACAAGGCAAGGGTAGACCAGGGAATTCAATCCAGACTAGAACCTAGAACTTGGTGTCATCTGAGACAACAAAGTCACGAGTCCATGCCTAAAAAACTAACAGAAAAGACCAGACATACCAGGGCCCATGGCCTAAGATAGTCTGCACATGATTGATCTCCGCAAAGCGGAACAAAAAAAAACCCTTGGTTAAATTTTGGACCATATCAAGGTGGACCCCACGAGGGACCCAAGCCTTGTTAACCTAATCTTTAAGCACACTTTCAGGGGGAGTTCTGCCAACAAAATACCCAACAAGGGTGTATTGCTCAAGCCATTGATAGGCAGTATCAAAATCTGGTAAAGGAAAAACCACATCAGCTGGTGAATTAGAGCACTTACCTCATGAAATACTTTCGGACTAAATTTCTGGGGACGTTTGTTTGGAGGAGGAGCCATTGATTATCGCCTTCAAACTGCTAACACCAACAAGAACTCTTGGGTTAGAGCTGGTTGAAGGCATATTAAAACAAAAAAACCACAGTAAATGTAGCCGTACACACAAGAAAAGAGGGGCTTCCTACGCAGGATGCGCAATATGACACAAAAGGGGCCAAGGGTGACCGTAGAAAACACAAAACCCTAGCAGATCTCATACTCAATAATCCATCATCCAAATAGAAAACAAAAGATTTAAATCATTTTTAATGATAGACTTACATCTAATTTCAACTTTCTTTCTCTTGTATATGTAGATTGATTCATAGCATTTAGAGACAGGTCTAGGTGCACCAAAGCATGCAGAGTAGGCCCACAGATAATTTAATTTTATGATGAATTAAAATTAAATTTTCATTAAATCATTTTTAATTATCTTACATCTAATTTCATCTTTCTTTCTCTTATACAAAGTGGTTCAGGTCATTTAGGTATTCCACATGGTGTGAAGAGGTCTATTGATTATAAAGACTCGTGATATGAGTTAGATGGTTTCATGGGTTGTGTTTCATTATTTATGCATTTTATGTGAAATTTTAGTATGTAATTGATAGGACATATTTGTAATTTACAAAATATGCATAGTCAATACATTAATAGGACATTAATGTGAAATTAAATATAAATATAAAATTAAAGTTGAAATTAATAGGACATTTTAATATTTGTACTTTCCAAATTTAGTGATCCATTGTCAAGGCATTAACTTATCAAAGAAGTATTAGAGAGGTGAATCATATGGTTGATTGGGTAATGAATTTTGGCATGACGTCTGTAAGGTATTGGGAGTCAAATGATGCCCTACCATTTGAGTTAAGTTGTAACGCCCCGTTAAGGGACCAAGTGGATTAACACAAAAGACCATCAACACCAGGAATTTTTTTTTTTTAAGAAACTAAAGTAACACTAACTAATGCAACTCAACCAATTAATATAAATGACATCATTACATTATCATGATATTATAATCACATTATAACCTAAAAGTAATATTGAACATAACCCATTTGCACACCTATCCACCATGGTCCTCTAACGTTGCTACTAAGATACGACTACACTAATTAAGCCTAAGAACATATTTGATACACTATGACTATATTTTACTAACACTTGAATGCAAATTAATCTCATACATCAAATTACATATGATAACATATTGAAATTATCTTCAAACCACATCTAACACTATGCCAATATAAATCTATTCTTAATCAATGTTATAAAATAAGTACATAAAGATATATCATATCTACTACTTAATTATACTCATGCATTATAAATACAACATTTTTATATCAAACCTCTATATTACATACTAAACAATAGTAAAAAAAATGTGTATAATCAAGATTGTAACAATTCACTTACTTTTCTTATACAAGAATGCTACCATGAATACAATTCATAATTCTAAGAGGTATATATGTATAAGATACACTAAACATAAATTTTTTTTATGAAAATATCACCTGCACATAAATTCAACTATAGAATGATGCGAAAAGAAAGACTCTCTATGTTGCGCATAAATTGCACCACATAAATCCCAATGGATGGTTTGGAAATACCACCCTACCACGTGGAACCCTGAGGCCCACTCCCTCCGTGCTAGGAGACAACACTAGGCCCCACAAACAAGCAAACAACAAAATAGAAACCACAAATGGCTGACACTAAACATTCAACAAGACTACCAAAATAAGAATCAACCGAAAATTATAATAACTTCACAAATACTTCTAGGTACTTCTATAGAATCATTCACGTAACACAAATGTAGAAAACTAAAAGGCTTATCATTAAACTACAACACTACAATAAAGTATATTACATCAATCTCATAATATTATAACATAATAACTCACTTTAGTTTAGTAATTCACAATCAAGACCAACAATGCACATCCCTGACATAATTGATCTTTACAAATACAGAAGCTTCAATACAAGATCTCACAAATATGAAAGGATTTATAATATGAAAATAGTAAACACAATTAAATAAAAATGGTACAACACAATACAGATCAAAGAATATAGTTATACCCTCAAAGACAACTTTTAAAACTAAACTAATTCTCACTTGACAACAGTCAAATCTGTTAACAATAAAACAGCCATAAAATAGTCATATCAATTCGAAATCAAAATCTGTAAAATACCCATTTCATATTTAGTCGTTGACTACTTAGTAACGAGAAAGAAATTGACTCAAAATGAATAATAATTTCATAAAATGCAAAACAAAAGATGGATTCCATAAAACCCTATTTTCGGTAATACTCGATTACAGTCAAATGACAAAATGAGTAACTTAACAACCAGATTTTATCCAAAATAAAATATTAAAAAAAAGAATATTAAAATTAATTTAAGCTATTTCAAATCCCTATAAATTTAAAATCTCAATCTTTCATTGACTGATTACAGAGAGAAATAAAGATATTTGCAGTCATAAAAGAGCAACTTAACAGCAGTCCCGTGTTTCAACCATATCTCACAAACTACAATCTAGGTTTCTGAAATTTTTGGACATGATTTAAAAGACAACGAAATGAAAAAACCCTTTAAAAATATCACCAACCCAGTTTGTAAATTTAGATTTATGAGCAACGCAATCAGACCCTTTTACTGGTAAATAACAAGAATAACAAATATGTATTGATTTTTATTGTAGAATAAATGTTTCATTCACACACAGAAATAAAACCATCTAATATTTATTTTCAAAAATTAAAAGAAAGAAATCAATCAAATCATTTATGCATATGAAAGAAAATTTTAACACAAAATCTGAAAATCCAACCTGGATCCAACGCTTGGGAATGACAGAAATTTGATGCTGAGCTCCCAAGGTTTTCAACTTTCAAAACCCTCAAATTGCCACAAATTTCTCATTGCTCCTTCCTCTTTGCAAACATAGAAAAATCTCTCCCGAAAAAGAATCTCAATCTAAATCCAACATGCATGCCAAAAAATCTCATAACCCAACAGCACGAAAACCCTTTATCTCCTCCCAGAATAAAGAGAACACTTCCAGAACCCCCAAAAAACCAAAAGACAACCTCCCAGCCACCCTTTTAACTTCCATTTTCGTCACTTTTCATAATGGAGTAATTAGGGTGGGTTTTGGACTCTCAAAACATAATTTTATAAAATAAAAATACCTCTCACCCATAAAGTTATCACATAGGTAACATTTTAAATCATTAAAACTACATAAAGTCTTCATAAAACATAAATTAAGTGACCATTTTAATAAAATGAATCAAGAGAATAATAATGCAAAAATTACATCTAAACAAAAGTAAAACAAATATTACTCAATAAACAATAACCAAATACCAAATAATGATAATAATAAACAATAATTAAATAATTATTCATCAAAATAATAACATAATAAAACATAACATAAATAAATGTCACTTATGGATAATATTATATCACACCTCAAACACATTAATAAAAAAATCATAACAATAAATATAATAGATTCAATGTCTAACTTCACTCAAATAACTCACAAACTAAGGTAAAATATAAATCATAAAATAACATCACATGAAAGAGCAACATTCACATCAAAAGATAAATAACACTAATCACAATCATAACAACACAACTAACCACAAGGTTTAACACCAATAGGTTGGGATCTAAAACTAAGGTTAGACAACAAAATCAAACAATCACATATCGCATAAGAAATAATTGAATAAATGCAACACTCCAAACATAGGGTAAAGAAGATCGGATATTGTCTCATGACAACCCGAAAAAGTTAACACATTCTTCATCAATTGTCTCTAATTGAGAAAATGGTTAGGGTTAGGTTATAATTTGGGCCTAAATGTTATCTCCTCAACCACCATTGGGATTAGAGGCACGCTCATACCTGCTAATTTAGGTAGAGACGTAGCCTAGTACCTGTTCACTTAAATATACAAATTAGAGCACATGTGCATAATAGCCGAAGTACTAAGAAAGAAACTCTAGCAATCATATCTCATTCTCGTATGTCTCTCATACGTCCAATGGTACGATGCCGCCATTTCCACTTATCATAACAAACATACTACTGTATTACTCAGTTATCCAAGTAAATCTCTGCATAATAACAATAACATAACAATATGCATCATACTCACCAAAACACTAATAGAAGCTCCTGCCCCATCTTGCAACCACAAAGCTTGAACACAAATCAGTATATTTTATGATAATAAAGATAACCATAATCAAAATCATAATAATATGACAATACAATGATAATATATTAGAATCAACTGAAAACTCCAAAGGTAACAAAACACTGTCATAACATCCATATGTCAATAACATACATCGTAATAATGTTCATGTCTGAACACACACATCATGATAAATATATCCTTAAACACATATAATAAATCATTTCCTAACATTTTTACTTAGTCCATAAATTCATGATATACCATATCGATTGTTTAACATCATTAGCACATACCTTTAAATGTCTCTATTATTTTACTTTCATCTATAAGTTCCAAAGCCAAACTTCCTGCACATCCATTATGAGAATGGAGGGGCACTACATAAGTAATTTGTTCCATAATAACAAATCTTAGCACGTTGGCATTGGCCATCTCCTCGGCTATTGGAATGTGTGGGTATCATGGTCTTTTCTAGCTGATTAGACACTTTGCATAGGTGATGCTTCTTGGAAGTTGTGGGCATTCAAATTTGAGTTGTATGAGTATCCTTACCATTATTGTTCTTGGTACCACTCTTGGAAGACTCTCACACTTTTTGGGTGTTCATTTCCCTTTTTCCTTATTGTTTTTCTATCTTAGTGTGTGGTCTCTCTCTGTAATTACAAAGCTATTGATGATGGGTGGGGATAGGTGCATAACGGAACTACTTTCTTTTGACGACCTTAAGTCTAATGTCAATGTTTGGGCTATCTTGTAGAAGGGAGGGGCGACCCCTTTTATGGAAAGGTTTCATGGATTTAATTCTAGCATCTCCGGAGACTTCGTTGATGCCTGGCATAGTTGAGTTCTCAGTATGTTCAAAAGGGACACCACAATTAGTGAATACTTCATTGCAGAAGTGACTAGGATGTCATCAAAAGGAAGGAAGTTCTATAGAGATAAGAACCTCTCATAGTCATCCAAGTAGAATTTTCTTCAGGATAAAGAGCATACTAAAATGGTTAGACTATATTGGTGCAGGTATGATAGGACTAAAATTAAACCTATCTGGTAGGATGTGGCAATGGAAATAATGTGGTACTTCACCCTAGATGGCAGATACATGACACTATATGGCCACCTCTTTGTTCTGTTGAATCATTTTTAGCACACTAAGCTCATTTCCTTCTCGTTTTACCTGTTTCTTTCTTTGGAGGAAGGAATTTTGAATTTCAGGAAGAACCCTAGAAACCCTTTTCTGCATGAGGGCTTGATGTTGCTTATAGTTGAGTTTATTAATGCCAACTATATTGTTGATGCTCCCTATTCCCCTGTTTCAAATAAGAAGAGGAAAGGGAGTGGGAAATGTCAAGATGAGGAGGTTCTTTAGAGTGAGAGGACCAAAATTGAAGAGAATTCAAAGGGGTGGTATGATGGGTACAATAGTAACCTTGACTATACACCCTCATTTGGTGTGAAGAAACCCTCTACTTCTAAGCCCAAACCTTCCCTCTTGCAAGTTAAGTGCAAACTGAAGGAGGTCTATGTGGAGGTTGCAGAGGAGGGGCTTTGCAATAGTAAGAAGGCAAGAATTGAGGTTTGGGTTCTAAGGATATGGGGGATAAGCTTCTAGAGGCGGCTGAGGATATTTTAGATAGTGTGGTGGCGAATTTGGGAAATTTCAACCCAGTTGATGATGGTGATGGTGGGACCCCTCATGTTGGTAAGGTGAATAGTGTTGTTAATGTGGATGATTCTACTCATGATTCAGCTTCCATGGACAGGGGTAAGTCCAAGTTTATTCCTAATGTCTATCAGGATGAGGATCCTCCTACTAGTTCTTATCAGGGTAGGGGTTTGTTTTGGGGAGCCATGGAATTTTTGCAGGCGTCGAGTATGGTGAAAGAAGGAGCAAACATTTCCTTTAATCTTCTAATGTGGTTGGTTCATGAGTTTTAGGATCTCCACAAAAATCACAACATTATCACCCGGTGCAATATTTCCATGCTTCATAGTCTCAAGGAAAAAGACTCCTTCTTTGGTTTGGCTAATTCGATGAATTCTAGTATCGGTTTTGTGGTGGATGAGTTGGATAACCTGAAAAAATACTATGGCATAAGGTTGGTGTTGTTGGAAAATAATTACAGGTCGATGTGTAAGGACTTGGACACACTCATTAATCTTAGCAAGGAGAAGTTGGAAGCCTCAGCTGAAGGTCTAGTTCTCCTCAATGAGAAGGCAAAAGAATGGACAGGCAGAGGTCTTTTTGGTGATCAGATGACTAAGGAGAGGGGGGAGAGTGTTGATAAGGACATGCAGACCATGGATTTGGGTGTTAGGTCGAGTGTGCGTACTCAGAGTAAAACTAAGAAATGCAAAATGGTCCCTAGGCAAGATGTGGATGACATCATAGAAATGCATGATAGGTTGGCGCCGAAGGACCTAGAAGTGGCAAGGATGCTCAAAGAACTTATCTAATGGTCGTTTGTTTTACTTTTATGTCTTTATTTTTTTTGTTGGTTTTTGTTGATGGGTCGCTGATTTCTTTGTAATCAACTTGATTTCAAGGTTTCTTAGGTGGGTTGTCCACTATTTTTTCTCTATTTCCTCTGTTCCTTTTTGTATAGGGTTTCAGGAACCCTTCAAAACTTGTTTATCATTAATCAAAAACTTATCAAAGAAGTATAAATGGTATTATTAAGCATAATTAAGTATAATTAAGGAGATCAAATACTTCAAAGTACATGTCATATTTATTCACAATTGATATAATTAACTTAGAATTTAGGATAACTCATCATAACAATCACATTCTATACAATTTAAATAGTGTAAATTTTTATTTAATTAATGTCCTAATAAGATGTCTTAAGAGGTCCTAATACGACTTCTTAAGGGGATCAAAGAAGTTCTCAAATTTTTGTGAAGTTTCTGAAGGAAACCAAATTTAACAATGATATACATGATATTTAGTGATTATACAATCAAATTTAAAGTTTCAAAGTAGGGTGACTCATCATAACAAATGATATAATTAAGTATAAATATTTAGGATATGTCCTAGTAAGATGTCTTAAGGGGATACAATACTTCAAAGTACATGTCTCATATTTAATCACAATTGATATAATTAAGTAACTTAGAATTTAGGATGACTAATCATAACAATCACATTCTATACAACTTAAATAGTGTCAATTTTTATCTAATTCATGTCATAATAGGATGTATTAAGGGGTCCTAATAGGATTTCTTAAGGGGTTCTAATATGATGTATTAAGGGGGTCAAAGAAGTTCTCAAAATTTGGTGAAGTTTCCCAAGGAAACCAAATTTAACAACAATATACATGATATTTAGAAATTATACAATCAAATTTAAAGTTTCAAAGTAGGAAAACATGCACATTTAACAAAAAAAATATATAGAATATTGATTTTGATACATAAAAGTGTAGACTATAATTGTGTATGTATGTGTATACAAATTTGTACAAAATGTTTAATTGTGTAATTATGTATGTACATATATGTCAACTCAAAATAATGTTTACAAAATTTGGCTATTCCATCTCAAGAAAATCTAAAACTTGTGCCTGGGATGTAGTACGTCTTCACACCACCTGATATCAAAATGATACAAGCAATAATCAATGAAAACATCAAAACATGTATTTTCATTTATATAAAACTATCTATATGTACACAACTTGTCCCTGTATTTAAAATTATTCCACACGTGTGTAGGTTGTATCTGCATCGTCTCCTTTTTGTTTCAAAGTATGAGATCAATGCGATGATGAGTTAAGGATACAAAAAAGGATAATAAATCAATTTTAACTATTAATGTATAAGCAATATCAATATATAATCAAAACATGTATTTAAATATAATTTAACTAATAATTACCTATTCTTACCAAGTATTCCATGTTGTCCAGGTTGAATCTGCATGGACTCTCCTTTTTTTCTAAAAGTATGTGATGAATTTGTGATGATGGCTTAAGGATATAAAAGGAAAATTTAAATAAATTTTAACTAATAACACACAAGAAATATCAAACCATGTATTTAATCTATTTAAAAACATAATATAAAACTAAAACTATATTTACATGTATTTACTTATTCCATTGTTCCATCTATGTCCTCTTTTTTTTTCAATGCATCTATGATTGTCTCATGCTCTTCCATAGAAATTATCTCTATCTCTTTATTTATAGGTCTTCCATGATACCTCACTAGTTTTGTATTTTTTTCCACCACCAAATGTGAGTAGTGTATAATCTTCTTATGTGTTTCATAATCTTTGAATGCAAGCAGACCATTCTTCCTTATTAGGTATTTTTGTAGCCAAGTGCCAACAACCACCACCAAACCTAACATGATAGCTATCATCAAAGAAGTTCTCAAAATTTTCTTAAGGGGATCAAAGACTTGCTATCAAAATTTTCTTAAGGGGATGTCTTAAGGGGATCACTATACCTAATGGATAATGATAGCCATCATCATCTTCTTGAAGTGCTATTAACTTATGTTTAGTCTCCACACAACAAGGAAACCAATATTTTTTTTCCTCTTCATTCCCCTCGGGTGCAACAACAGCATATGCATGTCTTGCAAACAAAATTTGATTTAATAACTTGCATGTGTCCATATAATTTGACCAACATACATACATCCATCCATATGCATATAAATAAAAAAAGGTATTATAAAATCTAGTAATAAATTGAAATAAATTGAATTAAATTACCTTCTTGTACAAGGTTTGAAACATGGTCATAGTCATATGATGCAAACACTTAATCATTTCCTTCAATTGTTATTTCATATTGATCATGTGCTTGTGCAAGTTTCAACGATCTTTGCTTCCAATCTTCAACCCATTTTGTATTTTCACATGCCTCCCAATCTCTTGAAATATAAAACTAACAAAAACATGCAAGCTCCCTTGTCTAGATATTCCATATGCTTGCATTCAAACTCTAAAATGAATGCCATTTAGTAGATCCACTAATTGTCTTGTAATCAAGTCTAGGTAGAATGTTATCTTCTTCAACCAACCAAAAGAATCAGTGAATTGTAGATTACTCACTTGAACTAGGTGTAGATAATCTTGTATTGCACAAAACCACAATCCCACATGCATCTTTAAATATTATTGCATCCTCAAATTTTAATTGTTCTCTAGCAAGAATTATTTTAACACATGCACTAGCTCCATCATGTTCTCCTTTACCATGCCTAGCTTCAAAAAACTCCACATTATGTTCCTTGTGAACCCTACTTAATCAATATAACATTTGAGCATTCTTGAACTATCTCATACAATTGTTTGACCATATGAGATGTTATGTCATTTGGATTCCTCTTTTTCTTAAATTTGTATAAAATATATTGAAACAATATTGAACAAAATCTGACGAGTGTAACCGGTTGTCATTCAAATAGAAATGATACTCCCTCAAAACATTTCTATCATCCTTTGTGCTATAATCTACATGTCTATAAACAATATGAACAAACATAGCCACTTGCACTAAAATTGGATTTCCTCTTGCAGACCTAGAGTATAGTTTTCTGCAAAACCAGCCACTTATATTATAGTACCAACTAGAAATGTGTATCTACATGCATGAAATTGTCCATCAAGCCATCAAGCATGTTGAGAGTGTGTGACATATTTTGGTACAATATTATTCTTAAATTTTGATATGAATGCATGTACACTAACTTTTTCTATAATTAAATCACAATGCTTTCTAATTTTTCCATCTTTTAAAGAATAGTCAACATTCTTAAATATTTTAATATCCACTAATTGTTGTCCAAAATCGTTATCAACACTTTCATGCATACAAACTCTTAAGAATGAAAGATTGCCACAACTAGTGCATTGTCCATTAATACATGAACTTAAATAAAATAATTTCCCATTAGATATTTCATAAAACAAACTTGATATAAATTCCCTTATTGTTTCAGGTGGCATATTAATACCACATTCCTCCATAATCATGTTAGTATGTAAAGTGCAACGTATATATCGAAAAACATCATAAAAATAGTAAAATTGAAAATGTGCTTTATAACAATAAGATATTCGTTTCTTATTAAGTTTTACATGCCAAGGTTTACATTTTTCAAAAGACCTTTGACTTAATTTAGTATTACCAAGTAACACTAAATCACGACAAAATTTTCCATAAAATTCAATTTGTGTTGTATCTAATAGGTGTTTTAGATGAGGGTCACAAACTTTGCACCCCATTCTTAATTTTAAAACATCTCTAGCATTAGATAATACCATAGTATTATCATGCCAATATTTTTCAATCAAAGATTTTCATTTCAACATTCAATTTCATGTTAGACCTCAGGAATTGACCACTAAAATTCCAACATTGGTGTTGTGCCCTCATCACACATGCCCCATTTAGAATGGGGACCCTCTCTTCCCTTCACCTTGTCGAGTTGTTTTGTCACTGCCTTGTTTTGTGTGCCCCTCTTTTGGTATCCCAAATGGTCAACAAGCCTCAAAGTGTCATATCAGGTAGACCATGTTTTTCACCAACAAAATTTTCTAAGTCTTAGGTCCCCGCGGAGATCCTCTGGTAGTTTTCCTATGTCGGCATCCTTGGCACCCTCTAGGTCTGCTATGCTAGATTTCCCTATTGTGTTTTTCGTTTCTAACATCCAAAAATCTTCGTCCTTCTGTGGCCCGAGGCCTACCACCTTAATCATCGTTCCCCGTGCTTTCAATGACCAAGTGTAAACTATCATCAACGGGGCTCATCGGACCCGATCTACCAGATCTCCCTTCCTAGGTTTTGGCTATGCATTTTCCCTTCCTAAATGGTCATCCTCCAACTGATTTCCATCCATCGAACCCTGAGGTTTTCTTTGTTGATGGCTTTCCTTCACACTCCAAGTAGCTATTTACCAATGTCTTCCCGACCTCTGGACTCCAGCCCACCTGCAGCCATTTTCAAATTTCAAATTCACCATCTTCTTGGCCACCATACGCTCATTTATTGAGGGAATTTAATGCCTTTAAAATTTATAAATAGGCCAATTTGACCTATCACTTTCACATGTCAAGACAGCCAGAGCAATTAGAGTGATCAGAGCAATCAGAGAACATTCATCGTGCGCTACCCTCGAGCCCATTGCCTCCCTTCGCCAGTCCTCCGCATCTATTGACATTTTTATCATCCTCATTCACCAAGTTCTAGCAATAAGTTGGTTGTCTGCCCTCTTGTTGTGCTTTTCCATGATTTTGTGCAGGAATAATGGTTAGAAAGGATAAAAAATGAACACATTTGATAGAGAAAAGTAAGGCATTCAAAGCACATGTGGAAAAAATTTAAGAAACCTTCATAAATTTCCCTTAAAACACCAATGGAACCTCACCTCCCTAGCGTCATTCTTCAGGAAAAGTACCAGAGCTCTCCAAGCTTGGGATTCCTCTTTGCTGCCATCAAAACATGAAAATTGGAGACAACTTCAAACAATGAAGTGCCCTCTCGAGTCTGCCATCTCAAACCGCCCCTACCTTTTTACCATTTGAACTTTATAAATTTCAAGTCACTAACTCCCCCATGCTCTTTGAGCCCGCTCCTGCAAGATTCTGTCCCTAGGATGCCATCCATCATTCACCTTCCCAAATGGCATTCTTGCTCTGTCTATCCGTCCTTCAGACTTCACTTCTTCATCCACCGCTTGATTTGGAAGTTCAAATTGCCACCTTACCAGAGGCTCTCTGAGTCCCAGATCATGGGCCTCCATCCACAAACCGCCATTATGACACCACTATTTTGAACAGCTTGCAAGAGGCTACTTTTTGGCCTCTGAGCCTCGATCATCCTTCAACCGCATGAATAAAATGATAAAAATTAAGTGTCCCAACCTTTACCAGGTCCCCTCTGTTAGACTTCTGCCATCAGGAATCTATCACATCACGCCCGTTATAAAAGGGAAACCTTTCTTCACCTTCCCAACCTTCGGGACTTGACACCCCGATTGTCAATGAAACTCACAACAAAGAAAATGTATAGGCTAGACCCTCTGTCAGGCCCACACCATCAAACTTCCACTCACTAATTTTTGTTTCCAGATGGCAATCCTCAAGTGGTTTCCTGTCGTCTCTAACTTGAAACACTTAAACGATCAAGAGTTGTGTTAACCACCTTTCAAATCCATGAGTTCCAGCTAGCAGAATTCCACCCCAGGAAATTCGCCTCACCATGGCTATTCCTAATGGAAAACTCTAGATGGCCTTCCCTCCTCTTGACTCTGATCACCTAGAAGTGACCTAAATGCCTCCTAATCTGAAAATGAACATTGACCCACATATTGGAATCAGATGCTCTTCTGCATGGACTTTTCAAATTGCCTAAATCTGAAGACGGAAGAAGCCATATGGATTTCCCCTTTTCACCCTTCAAAACAACATTCTAGCAAGGGAAGTCTGGCCTCTAGGGCTCAAACCATCCAAACTCCCTCCAATAAATTGTTAATGGCAATTTAGACTAAACGTTAGATTTTTGAATGATGAACTATCCAATCTAACTCCGTTTGTAGGGATTTGGTTGAAATTTTGTGCTTTCATGCTTGATTATGCTCACCTTGCCTCTATTTGTAGAATATATGGAACCAAGTGCAAGATCCTCAGGGGCAATCGTAGAGAAAGACAAAGGGAAGAAAACAGGCAAAGCTCCTCGTGGAAAAGAAGACAAAGACCAAATGAAATACCAGTTCCAAGGGGAATTGTTGCAATCCAAAGTCACCATAGATTGGAAGGAATTCTCTGACACCAACATAGGGCATGTTTACATTGATGAATTCATACAAAGGGTCAAGATCAGCCCTAAGATAAAAAAAAAATGCAAGATTGATCAAAAGCAGTGGAATAGCCAAAGTTGTAGGTTTTCCTCTCACTCTTGTCACCCCTGAACTAGTAATCGCTTGTAGGGAGGCATACCAGCCAAAAACTAGAATGATAGTGGAAAAGGATGGCAACATGTTAGCTAACATGTCAGCCCAAGCAATAACTAAGACCTCTCATATCCCTACCTTTGGGGAGATGGAATTGCCAACCATAGAAGAGTGCAAGGCAATGTAGGACGAGGACCTAATTAAATGTAAGAATCTTATAAATCAACATTAGCTCAAGGAGAAGAGGGGAAGCACTACAAAGGTTCCCCAAGAGCTCTTTTGTAGTGACTTCTATGAAGAATATCATGATTTGGTAACCCTGCTAAGTAGAGTAATAGGCCTTCCTACTATGGCCTACTTTCAAGAGTGGATGGTCTATTTTGTTGAAAAAATTCTCCGTGGAAAAGAGGATATCACATTCTACTATGGAGGGATAATAAGTGAATGCTTTCACGAGCAATTCATGGCATTCAAGAAGACCTCCAAGTTCTACATGACATCTTACCTAGTCTATTCCTTGGCCAAATGAAGGAAATATAGTGGTTTATTCAGAGCTCCAAATGAAGAACAAGGTAGGGAGCTAAAATTCTACGATAGATACCCTTAGTTGCAGTACAAACAAGAGGGACTACTATAGGGTAAATGAAACTTTTATAGGTCATATCATCAGGTTTCTCGGGGGTGATTTTGAGAGGAGTCTCTCATAGTGCTCAGGCTTTCCTAAAACAATATGCTTTCTTGTTCATTCAATACCCAAAGTTTACATACATCCATGCTCAGGGCTTCTCAAAAAGACCAAACATGCTACCTTGGTATCCCAATGACCGGATAATATTGTTGGAGCTTTCTCGACAACTATGACATGTGCACACTCTCTTGAGCAACAAACATCTAGCAGGGATTTCTTATTCCCTTTCTTTCAGCCAAGGGATGTACAAGCTTCATAACTCCTAATGTTCCCAAAACTCAGAAAAGGAATTGGTCAAGTATCATTTCAGACTCCACATGGCCCAGCCACGAATGGATCCCTATGGCCACATCAGGAAGGCACTTGGACACGAATACGCCCATCTTTATAGCATTGAAGATTTATGGGCCAATTGTAAGGATGACTTTGAGGTGCAGATGAGACATTATATGTGGATGACTGCATACTTTGTGAAAAGGGTGAACTTGTTCCCAGTACCTGATTAGGTAGAAGAAAATGAGAACATAGTGATAGGCCCCCAGTATGATGTAGTTTCTAGTCTGCCACTACCACTAATTGATTCTGACAAGCAAGAGGTTGATGACCTTCACATTCTAACCAAGCCCGTTGAGGCTCATACAAAATAATGGATTTATAGGAAAGTTTCCTGATTGAAGCAACAAGGGGTCATCCTGACTTATGAAGGGCTTGACAGTGAGCCAAGTGGAATAAATGGTGGGCTAGCTACTGCATCAATAGGAGAAACCTCGAAGTCCCAACCACTCACTTGCTCAAGGAAAAGAAAGGAGACTAATGAGAAGAAATCCAATCCAAAAGTGTATGCTAGAAAGGCCTCAGAAGGTGAGCCTTCCAAGCGATATAACAAATCAGGCAGCGTCACTAAAATGCCTATTATACAAGAAGATCCACTCCATGAGG
This sequence comes from Sequoia sempervirens, assembly GCA_007258455.2. Classification (NCBI taxonomy): domain Eukaryota; kingdom Viridiplantae; phylum Streptophyta; class Pinopsida; order Cupressales; family Cupressaceae; genus Sequoia; species Sequoia sempervirens. Next base: position 283,421,957 of record VDFB02281492.1, read on the forward strand.
GAGAGGAAATGGGGGCTGATCAACCAAATTCCCCACCAGCTACCTCCACTACTGTTGCTCTTTCACTAACCTCTCAGACCATGGTGGCTACCTCCCCACCTGCGGTGGAAATTTTGGTCCACCTTGCCTCTTCTTTTCCAACTGGACCCATCGTGGTGGTTGATTCTTCTTCTTCAGCCACCACCTCTCCACTTTCTTTTGCTTCCATGTCACCAACCACATCCTTAGCCATAGCAACAATACCTATACTGACACTCTCCCTTCCACAAGCATTCTCACAGCATATGCAGAGTGTCCCCTCTGAAATTTCTGAAGTGTTAATGAATCCAACCATCTAGGATGCCCTAGCACAGGTTCTTGCCAGAGTTCCTATCTCAAAGCCCCCAACTAAGCCTCCCAAAATGAGGGCCACAATGGAAATATCTAAGTTGGAGAGACGAGAGAGGGAAGCCATAGAGGCATTGGAGGAGGAAGCAGATGACTACCGTGAACATCAAGAACATCAGCATATGCAAATTGATAAGGTAGTTTGTGATGGAGAGGAGACAAAGTCTTCAGAGAGAGATGGAGAAAGGGATGCCATCACTAAATTCATTGTACAAACATTTGATGCCAATCTTGAGGAAGAGTTGGCTTGACAATCGAAGGATGTTGGGGAAGAAATGGAAATACCACCTCCCGAAGAAGAAGGGAAAAAAGATGGCAAAGTGGAAGAAAGCACTGAACTTCCAATCGGTAAAAAAAAAGAAAGCCCCAAGCACGATGAGGAGATTCCTCTCTTAGAGGGGCGGGAAGAACAAGAAAAGAAAGAACATGAAGTTGTACCACCTCCACATGAGGAAAAGAAAGATAAAGAATAAAATAATCCCAAAGAAGAGCCTAAAACCTATAAGGATCCAGAGACTGAGCAGCCCGAGGGGTATGAGCATGAAGAAGAAAAGAAAGAAAGAGATACTAAAAGGGAGGACAGCCCCAAGGAACGTATGCCCACTAAATCCCCCATCAAACGCATGGTGTTCATCAAGGACTTCGATGAGGAAAAAGAAGATACAAGGGAAAAGAAAGAAGCTCTCAAAGATTAAAAGATTAAAATCAAGAAAGATGAGAAAGAAGGTGACCAGGAATCACCCAAAGAAAATTCCTCGATGCCCGATTGGTTGGAAAGGAAACTTGAGAAGAAAGCTCCTACCCTAAGGGATCCAAAAACAAGATTGGAGGCCATATTGGCCTGAGCTCATATCAGCACTAAGAAGGATAAGAAGCCTAAAATTAGGTCAAAGATGACAATGGATGCCTCTGGATCTAGAACAGTGCAAGTAGCTACACCAACGGTGGGAGAAGAAGGAATAACCTACAACATCTCCACCATCAAGCTAGGAACTGATTCAAGAGAGCAGAAGGTGGATCACCTCTAGAATTTTGTCACTATGGTGGTACACTTGATATAGCAAGATAAGATCTATAAGGATGAGCTCAAAGCGCAGCTATCTGACTTGACGATGTATATCCAACAATGGTCATCAATCGAAGAACAACCTATGACATCTTCAGTCCTGCCACAGCTATTGTCTAAGGAACAAGTAGATAAGTTGGAGAAAAGGAATAACTTAGCTAAGATAATGGAAGATTGGTTTCGGAAGGTCCTATATGTTTTAAATATGGGCATCGGTCATGCTGCTAGGACAGCAAATAAGTTCTTGGAGGTACAAAAGTCTTTGGATGGCACAAGGAAATTTTGTACAGACTTCTCGAGGATATACGAGTCTACTTACCCAAAAATTGAGGCCATCCTCAAGCTGCCAAAGAAAACTTGGGAAAAGGAGCTTGCATTCAAGGAGGATGATCATTGGCTCGTGGATATGTGGAAGCTAGATTCCAAAAATTGAAAGGAGAAATTGGAGCAGGTACTTTACAAAGTAGATCCAGATATTGACTGGGCCAAAGGTGTTAGAGCAAATTGTATTCAATATTTGAAGCTAATGACAAGGTTTGATATGCCTGTCATTCAAATTGATCCAAAAAAGGTAAGGCCACACTTCCATAAGAATATGGAAGATGGAATGACAGGTGAGGTCACTATAGACTTCTTTATTTTTGCTACCTAATCCCTCTCCCAATCCGAACAGCTCAGATGCCACACAGCCAAGTACAATGAAGATTGGGAAAAGCTCATCGACAGGTCCAAGCAATGGAGTTACCAAGTACTGCAATATGAGATTATGGAAGTTGAAAAGCTCCATCCACTAATTTTGAAGTTCATGGAGTATGTTGCTTTGAAGAAGCAAGAGAGGAACCCTATTATTGATGAAGAATTCCTTAAAGAATAGTTGCAGCAAAGGCAATCAGCAAAAAGACAAAATGCTACAATACTGCCACTAGAAGACAAAATAGGGAAAAGACAAGAAATGTATTTTAAAATGTAATATATTTGGGGGTAGGTAGAACCCTAGTTTGTAGTGAATCTTGGCCACACAATGCAAATCAATATTGGCCATTCATTCTACTTTTTGGACACTATAAATAGGAGGTCTCCCCTCATTTTCAAAAGAGAGTTGAGTTGTTGTAATGACATGCTGCTAAAATTATAATAGAAATACATTGACCTTGGTGGATTTCTGAGTTTCTTTGCATGTTTCATGATTCATTTCCCATGGTTAGATGAGTTAGTTAGATTTTATTTTTTGTTCTTCATAGTCTTAGATTGCTTTCATAGATTTAGTAATGTTGTTCAATGTTTATGAATATTTTTGTTGTGTTGATGCCTCTCTGGTCCATACTTTTTGTTGTCTACTGATGGTAGATAGTTGTCTAAAATTAGTCTGGGCTTAAAATTGAAATTTTCTTCAAACTTTTATCTTTGTTCATGCATGTTTATGGTGAATGAATGGTAAAACATTTGCAGTCCCTAGAAGATAGCAAAAAATTCATAATACTATGAATTTTTTGGTTAAGTAAAATTTTGTTTTAAGGAAGTTGTCCACAGTAGAACCCTCCATGATCACTATTAATAGTTAGTTTCAGATCTAGGAACCTCTTCTCTTCCCTGCTCCTCTTCTTTTATTTTTAACAAGTGACCTATGCTAAGGTTCATTACACCTTGTAAAGACAAATCTCAAGATAGAATAGGATTTTATGATTGTTGTTCGAACCTACAACAAACTACACTTTAACTTCCATTTCTAGAGACTCTAGCTCATGATTCACCTCATATCTAGCTAAGCACATAAGTCTACCCTATGATTACAAGCAAAATCACATCGAACATCAACTGAGGAATTTTATGCAAGTCATGACTTGACACCCGAGAGACCTTGGGGTGATTTTTGGCAACTTGTTGGAAATTTCCTTTCAAGAGAAGTAGTGTATCTATGCACTACCTATGTTGAGAAAGTGTTAAAAACACCACATCAACAAAACTAGTGCTAGAAGGAGGGCCTTTGAGCTAAGCTAGATAAAGGTGATTCACTCTCCCCTGATAGGTCACAGAGATTTTTAAGGTCAACACCGAACATAGTGGAATTCCAAGAACTGTAGCCTCCTACAAGGGCAAGAAGAACTAGGAAGGAGGACGCAACCTCTTCTTCTTCCTCCATCCCATCCATTTCACCTTTTCCCTCACCTTTGTACTCCTTCCATTCACCTCAAAGTCAACAGACTTCCTTCACCTTCATCCACTCTGCTCAACCATACCAAACTGCTTTTCCACCTCTTATCTCCAATAGCCAAGGGGCTTCCTCTTCCCCTGCCCTCCAAGTCCAAGGTGCAGTCCCAACTTTCGTGGCCCACGTGCAGCTCCAAGTTGCTACTCCCCAACAACAAGTACCGCCTCAACCTCCCCTCATGGCATGGTTAGCACAAAATCCCTCTCCATTACACTTCAATGCCTATCATGATATTCCCAAGAATCCTGAAAGCTTTTGCATGAAGTTCAATCCTCGTGATCCATGGAGGACAGTAGAAGAACACATTAAGATATTTGAAACCATGCTCAAAGATACACAGATAGCTCACGAGGATATGGCATGTAGGCTCTTTCCATATTCATTAGGGGAAGAAGCTTTTTATTGGTACATCAACTTTTCGAGGGGATCCATAACTTCGTGAGACCTTCTAATGAATGCTTTCTTGCAAAAATAAAAAATTCCAATCAACCCTTTAGAGTTGTACCAACAGTTTATGTCTGTCTGTAGGGAAGGAAATAAGTCAATCAGCTCTTTCAATGATCATTTCCATTGTACCTACATGAGACTTCAAACCCCTTATGTGCTCAACAATGTTGTTGCTCTACCCATCTATTATGCATCATTGGATAACCTTACTTAAACGTTGGTAAAGAGAATGTGCCCGCCTCCTGCCATATTAGTGGAGGCCTATTCAGAGGCAGTCATTACCAGTACTAATTTGGGACAAAATATTTCTGCTTCATTGCCCTTGTTAGGTCCAGTGGCCCATCCAATGCAATTTCAAGGCCTCAATCAAGCATTTTCTCATCAAACACCTCTTATGAACCAGGTGCCACAACTGCCTATAGTTCCTCATCTGGGATAGCCCTTAAACCAGGCACCTCCCATGCCTTTGTAATTGCAACCTCAGTCATAGCCGAACTATGCACAAGTTCCCCAATAGTAGCAAGTATGTCAGCAACAACCCCAAGTGCCCCTGTACCTACAAGGGCTAGAATTTCCGCTCACTCAGCAGAATAAGCTGGCTACTCCACCTGTTTTTCTTCAAAATCAAGTATCGCAACCTAGTAACATAGAAAAGAATCGATTGGATGAGCTGACAGAAATTATTCAGAAAATGTCCATAGAGATGATGCACTTGAGGAATCAAAACAGCCAGTTATAGGCCTCCCAATGCAACATTCAAGCTAATCTCAACAAATATAACATGGATAATCAAGACAACAGAGATGATCACCAGGCCAACACCTCTTTTGGATAGAATTATGATAGAGGGAAAAATTCAAATCATATTTTTGAGAGGATACCTTTCCAGAGGAAAAACCAAATTTGGAACACGAGGCCCAACAATGGAGGTGTTCCTACCCCTTTCGATCAACCTGTTGGAAATGAGAAGACAACCAGTGGGGTATACCTTGTCGAAGCTTCTTTATCTGGATGGTGTCAAATTCACAAAACAAACTAGCATTCAAAATTAGACTGCCCTAAGTTCCAAACAGTAGCTAAGATTTTCTAGGTGGAGGTCCAAAATACCATTGAAAGTGAAAATTGTAGAGACAGTCCCATCTGAACTGTATGACTCTTTTGTTCTTAAGAAACAAAAGCCATGAGCTAGAGGATGCGACTTCCTTTCTGAAGGTTGAAGAAGTAAAAGAGGTAAGTAACGATGGAGCCTTATCTCAGTTATTTGATTCAATAGATAATGGTCCCTTAGATGATGAGAAACCCCTTGAGGATGAGGAACATACATTCCATCAAAGAGTTACTCCGTACTACTTAAGGAATAGACAAGTAGGGGGACCATTTACTACATCCACTCCACCCAATTATTTCACCACCCCACTGGATCCAAATGCTAGCAACAATCCTAGTCTTCCTCACGTGCCCACTCAATATTTCAACAAGGATGGGCCATTGAATTGGCCCCATAACCAATCACAAAAATAGCTTCAAGGTCAGCCCCAAACTCACTCGAGTCAAACACAAACCCAACCTACTAGCTTTGCCATAGGTAGGGCCTTTGAATATGAAATCGAGCAAATGGGTGAATATGTTGCCAAGGAGTTCAAGAAATTTAAGATCAGCCTATCCACCTTCAAGTTACTCAAGGTCCCTGTTGTAAGGTATGCATTCTTTAGGGAAATTAATGGAACCCCTTCCTCTAGAGAAACATCATCCAAAAGGGTCACCTTTGAAGAACCTAGGCAAGAACCTGTAATCCAAGAAATTATAGGGAAAAAGAAGGATGTTCCCTCCAATCATTCTACAGGTAAGTAGTCCACAAAAGAATCCGATCAAGGAAATAGGTAGAAATTTAAGGATTAGACCTCTGGGAAGATCAAAGATATGGTGGGTGATAATAACAAAGCTCAAGTAGCCCAGGTGGACACGCCTAATGGCCTCTTCCAGGGTAGATTGGAAACACCACCCTTCCTCACTACCATCTGAATATTTGGGAAGAATTTGCATAGTTGCTTTCTTGATTTAGGAGCATTAGCTAATGTTATGCCCCTCGCAATGTGCAAAGCTCTTGGGATCACCCCCACACCTTGGAAAAGGAAAGTGACCCAGCTGGATAAAATAGAGATTAACATAGTGGGAGAGATGAATCAGATTCCAATGCAGATTGTTGTGGATCCAAGGATACAGCAAGTCATTGATATTCAAGTAGCTAACATCCCCAACACCTATAGGATTATCCTTGGGTGAGACTTCACCTGAATATTGAATGGATATGCTACAACAGATCATTCTCACTTGTGGCTAGCCTAGAGAGGGCTTCCTAATTAGATCTGTATAGATTGTGAACCCCATATGAAATACATGATCCCAAAGTACAACAACACCAATGAGGTGTTGTTTTCTGAGAAAAAGTTGGGAAACTATTTCCCTTTACTTTCCAAGAAGAATTTGAGCCTCACAAAGAAAAAGTCGTTGAAGTACTCTTAGTGTAGTGCAATCCCTCATCCAACTTGTCCCAAACACCTCAAAGTACCAAAGTCTTGGTAGAGTCAGATGATGAGCTTGATGAAGATAGTGACTTGAGATTACTAGATAGTTTCCAAGATTTCATGGAAAAGTGTGTACAAGACCAGCTCAACTTGGGCCCCTGAATGAATTTTCAAGAGCTCTTGCTGCCAAATTTGTGCAGAGTCCACAATGTTGCTCACTCTGAGTTCGAATGTTGTATGTTCCAAACCGTAGTAGAGAGGGGCCAATAATTCGCAGCCCCCCAAAAGGAAATGTTGAGGGAGATAGAACCAGAACAACCTGCCACCAATCACGTTGAATCAACACTTCATCCAAAGGTTGCAGAGGAAAAACACCACATATTTAATTGGTTGATTAGATCATTTTCTATACTTCTTCTTCTTCTTTTTGTTGCTCTTAGCAATATTTTAGGATGTATTTTTAGAATTTCACTAATATTGCTTACCATTATTTTATTCAAAGTTGTTTTATTAACTATAGCAATTGTTATAGCTCTTCTTGTTGCATTCATATCTTTATATTGACTATTTTTTCTAATAGACTCGATGGCACTAGCAACAGTAGACATAGCATGTTTTAGTGATTGAACTTTTCTTCTTGGTTTAACAAAAATGCCTAACTTTTTCATTACTTTTTTCATTTTCCACATTCTCATCAATTACATCATTAGTTAACATTGAAATGAATTTTTTTTATGATAAAATAATTCTTTGTATAATCTATTGGAATGCATTCTTATTTTTATCCAAGAAATCTTACCAGGAAGATTATCCAAAACATCACTTTCAAATTTTTTTTAAAAAAAATTTCATTGTCAGCATCACATCCTAGATTTTTGTTTTCATTTTCATTTAAAAATTCAAAACAATTTTCATTTTCATGAATAAAATGGTTTTCATTTTCATTTTCAACAACATTTAAACAATTTTCATTTTCATTTTCATTTTCATTTTAAACAATTTGCATAAAATCTTCTTCTCTACGAATATTATCAATGTCAACATCCTTAAATCCAACATCTTGTAAAACTTCTACAAAAGAAGTTTTCATTTCACTAAAATGTGGATTTGAAGATGTACCTAGATTTGTGCCTATTGAAACATACTCCATAGTATTGAAAGGGGGATTTGAAGACATATTAGGACTAGTTTGTATAATCGTATTATTTTCCAAATTGACCCCTTACAAATTAGCATCATCTACAACCATGGTCTCCTCAATGTTTTTATCTTCAATAGTTGTGGAATTGGATGCTTCAACATTATTCATTGATTGAATCCTCATTCTTCTATCTCTTTTCCTTTTTTCCTCTTTCTCTCTCTTTGCTTCAATTTCTTCAAGGGTCAATACCTTCCTATCTTTCCTCTTATTACGAGCTTGTGAACCCATGATTATAAAATTCTCAAGCACAAATGAATGTCAATAGTGAAATTCTTCCTCTTTTTTCCTCCAAACAAGTAGAAAATGAACACAATTCCACTCAAAATATTGTTCAAATGATGCCTCCTTTCAAAAATTTAATTCAAATTGCAAGTTGAAGACCTATAAAGACAAAACTTGATAAAAACTAGGTGAATTTGTCGCATCAATTGTACATGTCAAGTTGTAGAATTGACAATAATTTTTTTCCAATAATTTTTTTTTAAAATGGTCAAAAAAGAAATGGGATCTTGTTTTATAATCGGTATCCCATAGTAAACAAGATCCCATTTCTTTAAATTTTATTTTTTGGTTGGATTTTTGGCTTCTTTTTTGGTTTGGGAAAATCCTTGGGGATGCAAACCTAGCATTTGTGTTAAATAGTACAACTGAGAGGAGGGGTGAATCAGTTTTCATAGATTTTAACCTTTAATTCAATCACCTAAACTAATACTTAAAATAGCTTAAATGATTAATCATCAAATGCCAATGCAAAAACTCAAATCTAACACATAAGCACAATAACACCATATTTACATGGAAAAACCAATGAGGGAAAAATCACAGTGAGGATTAACTCACACTATAGAGAATATCAAAGCTAATTACAAAAAGGTTCACTGCTTCAAATAAGGACTCATTATCCAATAGGGCTACAACCTAGAGGAATCACTACCATAGAGATACAAAGAAGACAAAGAATACTTGTTATAGAGAGACTACAATCCCAATGCAACAAAGGATTTCACCAAAGTCAATCGATCAACTTGTATGAATGATAGAGTTCACCTTCTACTCACTGCATTTGAAAACTCAACATTAAGCTTCACAATGATCTCCCACCCTCACAACACACACAAACACACACTCTTACTGAATAGAATCAATGTCACATCAAATTTCACTTTCTCTTTTCTTTTATCGCTCTTCTTCTTCGCTCTTGCATCTTTGCTTCATTATTAACTCATCTTGCATTTATACCATCTTTAACTTTGAAACATATCCAAAGTTAGCTATCCACATCCAAATTTAAATTAGGTTGATGCCAAAACATCCTAGGGTGGAATTAGAAGGAGGGAAACCTAAGCAAACGCTTCAAGGGACCCAAAAAGATCCAACATGCTTCATCATTCTTGAAAGTAGTATTTCACATAAGGTTAGCCAATCCAGTGTAAAATACATAGAACTATTAAGCACAAATGTTCTAGATGCCAGAATTATCTTTAATATATCCAAGACAACATAATTCTAGAACCGCAAGTCATAATACTTCATCAAAGAGGAATCCAAACCAACACCATTTCACCCGGACCTCAACTAGAAACATAGAAAACCATAGTTCACAACTGGTGAACATAACTTGCATTGTACAATGAATCAACAACCAAAAATTTGGATATAACATCTACTAACAACCATGAACAACATTTTTGAACCACACAACCATGGGAGAAAATCCAGACCAAAAACTGTAGCAACCACTAAACACATACAACATATCTTAATTACAATTTATTCAATATCCTCAACATATATAGCCAACAACAACTAGTAGATAACCAGTTGACTAGTTGAAATCAATGACAACACCAACAATATTTCCACAACACCTTCATTCTTGCAACAATCTCCCCATTTTTCATTGATGGCAACACATGATGTGGAAAACCATCAAAGAAAACATGCTAACATTTTTTTGTTTTCTTGCCCTTAGAAGATGATCTCTTATATGTTTCTTCTCACATGCTTCTTCTCTCCTTCTTTTCACATGCTTCTTATCTCTCCCTTTGACATCAATGGAAAAGGAGAAAGAATATTTTCCATTGATTTCTCCATTGAGATGAAAAACACAATGACAACACTTGATACTACATAGTCTCCCTAAGAGGTAGCCACCAAAACATCAGTCCAGAAGAAAGATAGACCCATAGATCCACAAGATTGATGCATCTCCATATGCATCTAGTTCAGGAAAGGAGGGGAAATAACCCCTAACTTCTCCTAAAGATACTCAAAAGTATCTTTAGGAAAATCCTTTGTGAATATATCAGCAATCTAATCCTTCGTCAGAGCATACTCAAGCTTTACTTCATCTTCCATAGCCTTCTCTCTCAAGAAATGATACTTGATAGATACATGCTTCCTCCTCGAGTGCATCATAGGATTCTTAGAAATGTTAATTGCACTTGTATTATCACAGAAGATGGAAAAGAGATCATCATATAGCACTACGATAACTTTTAATTTATGTTCCATCCATAGAACTTGTGTACAACAAGATGAAACAACAATATACTTGGCTTCAACAATAGACAAAGAGACTGAATCTTGCTTCTTACTCAACCATGCCACCAATCTGAATCCAAGAAAGAATGCACCACCACTTGTACTCTTTATGTCATCTACACATCCAACCCAATCTGCATTTGTATAGGTACTAAGTGTAAATTCAGTATCTTTAGGATACCACAATCCATAATCCAGAGTGCCTTTCAAATATCTAAATATCCTTGTAACTGTAGCAACATGTGTTTCCTTTAGATCTTCTTGAAATCTAGCCACAAGATAGACTAGATGGATAATATTCAGTCTAGTAGTAGGAAAATATAATAGTCCACCAATCATAGATGTATACCTGCTCTAATTAGCCTTAGGTTAATTATCATCTTTACCTAATTTGCAACCAGTCACCATAGGAGTACTTACCGATTTGGAACCATCCATCCCAAACTTCTTCAACATCTCTCTCACATACTTAGACTATGAAATGAAAATTCCTTTCTCTATTTGATTAATTTTTAGCCCAAGAAATCAATTCATCTCCCTAAACATAGACAATTCAAATTCTTTTTGCATCTCTTCCACAAACATCTTGCACATGTTTTCATTTCCTCCAATTATAATATCATCAACATAGACAACTACAATCAAGATTCTACAATTTTTAATCTTATAGTACAAATTATTGTCTTTCGTACCTTTGTTAAATCCTTGTTGAATTAGGTACTTATCTAACCTTTCATACCAAGCTCTAGGAGCTTGCTTCAACCCATATAAATCTTTCTTCAATTTTCATACCATATTTGATTGATCTATTAACTAAAATCCTTTTGGTTGTTCCATATAAACTTCTAATTCACCATTCAAAAATGTTGACTTGACATCCATTTGATAGACCTTAAAGTCTTTATAGCAGCAAGTGCCAAGAACATCCTTATAGCTTCCATTCTTGCTACCGGGGAAAAATTTTCCTAAAAATCTATACCTTATACTTGTTAGTAGCCTTTACACACAAGCCTTGCTTTGTTTCTAACAACTTCGCCATTCTCATTCAACTTATTTATGAATACCCATTTTCATCCAATGATGGTTTTATCTTTTGGTCTTGGGACTAATTCCCAAGTCTGATTCTACTCAATTTGCATAAGTTCTTCCTTCATTGCTTCCTTCCAATGTTCATCTTTACAGGTTTCACATACAATCTTTGGCCCAATCTCAGAAAGCAAACACAAATACACTTCAGCAGCAGCTTTATTTCTAGTTAATACACCTTCTTTCTTCTCTCCAATAATCTCACTTTCTAAATGATTATTTTGTACATATTTTGTTGTCTTAGGGGACATCACCAAAGCATCTTCTTCTATTTCATTTTGTTCATTCTACTTCTTTTTCTCATCTTTATCATGTTCTTCCACAATTTCTTCTATTCTTATACAATCATGCTCATCAAATACATATCCATCAATATCAATAGAATTCTTCATTGCCTCATCAACCTTCACATTTGAGATTTCTATGATTTTTTTTAGTCTTTTATTGAAACATCTATATGCCTTGCTTTTAGTAGAATATATAAGGAAAATACCTTAATCACTTCTTACATCAAACTTACCCAAAGTTTCATCTCGTTTGATATAGCATTTGCTTCTGAATACCTTGAAATATTTAACTATAGGAATTCATTTGTGCCATAGCTCATACGGAGTCTTTGTACTATTTTCTCTTGCTTGAACTCGATTGAATACATAAAAAATAGTATGAATAGCTTCTTTCTAGTAAACTTTTGATAAACCAACCTCAGTAATCATTCATCTAGCAGCCTCTTGAACTGTTCTATTTTTCCTTTCCGCAACTACATTTTGTTGACGAGTTCTTAGAGTAGATAATTTTCTCTTTATTCCAAGCACTTGACAAAACATATTAAACTCATGGGAGGTGAATTCTCCACCTCTGTCATAGCTTAAGCATTTTATCTTCAAATTCACTTCATTTTGAACCACTGCTTTGAATGCCTTCAATCTATCTAATGCATCTGATTTCTCTCTAAGAAATATAGCCCATGTATATCTAGAATAATCATCAATTAAAAGCATAAAGTACCTTTCACCAAGTATACTTCTCACTCTCATAGGACCACAGAGATCTATATGAACTAAATCTAGTATTCTGGTAGTAGACTATTCCTTTGATCTGTAAAAATTTCTTGCTTGCTTTCCAAATTGACAATTCCTATAAATAGCATTAATAGGCTTTGTAATTCTTGGTAAATCTCTCACGGCCTGAGTAGCACTAATCCTTTCCAGTTTATCAAAATTCATGTGACACATTCTCCTATGCCATAACTAACTATCATTTATCTAAGCCATAAAGCATCATCCATCAACACCCTTAAGATGATAGATATTCCCTTCAAATTTCTTTCTTGTAGCAATCAATGTTTTGGATCCTTTTGGGATCTCAAATTTCTCATCCTTAAACACAAGATCATATCCTTTTCTAAACATCTAACCAACACTCAAAAAATTATGCCTTAAACCATTAACATAGTATACATCGTCAATATGATGCTTGCAATCAAAACTTACTGAACCTTTCCCATAGATTTTAGCAAACAATATCATCTCCAAACATAACTAAGCCTCCATCATATTTCTTAACCTTGAAAAACTTACTTTTCTACACATCTGACCAACACTCAATAGATTATTCCTTAAACCATTAACATGGTATACATCGTCAATATGATGCTTGCCATCAAAACTTACTAAACCTATCCCACAAATTTTAGCAAACAATATCATCTCCAAACATAACTAAGCGTCCATCATATTTTTGAACCTTGAAAAACTTACTTTTATCACTAGTCATGTGATTTGAACAACCACTATCAACTACCCAAAAACTCTTCTCTTGTTTAACATGTAGGGTAGAGATAACCGTACCTTCATTTTTCTCCTTCTCCTTCTCTGGAAGGCTTTCCTTTATCTATTTTTCAGAATTAGCAAAAGTAGGTTCACCCTTAATCGCTAAGAAAAATCATTCATTATCATCTAGCTCTTCATATTTTGAATCCTCATCAGAAATACTAGCATTCTCATTCACATAGTAAGCTATGTTAATCTTCTTTCCTTTCTTTTCTTTCTCATATCTTTGTTTATTTCTTTTAGCTCTTTTCGGACACTTTGCAGCATAATGACCTATTTCTCCACAACTAAAGCATTTAAAGGGAAAATTACCTTCATACTCACCAGATCTTTTAAACATTTTTCTTACAAAGTGAGCTTCTATTACATCAAATTTCTCTTCATTTGGATCTTCATCCTTTGTAGCTTTAAACATAGTCTCTGATTTGCTTCCATTTCTTAGACTTAGCTTCCTCATTTCATAAGATGTCAAAAATCCTAGCAGAAGATCCTGAGTACGAGTCCTATAATCTATAGTCTACTCAATAACACTCACCTTTTCACTATAAGTATCAAGAAGAGTTCTTAGAATATTCTTTACTGTCCTTGTTCATCAATAGTAGCACCAAGTCCTCACATTCCAACCACTATCTCATCCAATCTTTGTGCATAAGATTTAATATTTTCATCTTCGGACATATGTAGAAGATCAAATTGTGTCTCCAAATTCTATAGTTTCACCTCTTTAACTCTTTCATCACCATCATGTGCTCTTTCTAAAGTATCCCAGACTTCCTTAGTTGTCTTCAGATTCTAAACCTTAATCAACTCAGAATGTACCAAACTATTCTTCAAGATAAACTTCGCCTTATCATTTGCTTCATGTGCTTTGATTTCTTCAGGTGTACTCGGACCATTAGTAAGAGAAGTGTAAGGATTCTTGTAACCTTTCTCCACATCATATCCACAATACTCTAGATATTCTTCCATCAATACTTTCCAAATACCATAATTAGTTCCATCGAACCTCGGATAATAAAAGACCATTTTTCCAGCCATCCTAGACCTTCCTCAAGCAGTTAAGCTCTTCACCAAGGAACCAAGATCTGATACCAATTGTTGAATAGGAAAACTGAGAGAGGGGATGAATCAGTTGTCATAGATTTTAATATTTAATTCAATCACTGAAACTAATACTTAAAACAACTTAAATGATTAATCATCAAATGCCAATGCGAAAACTCAAATCAAACACATAAACACAATAACACTAGATTTATGTGGAAAACCCAATGAGGGAAAACCCATAGTGAGGATTAACTCACACTATAGAGAATATAAAAATTGATTACAAAAAAGTTCACTTCCTAAAACAAGTCTCACTACCTGAAATAAGGACTCGCTGTTCGAAACAAGTACTCACTGCCCAACAGGGCTACAACCCAAAGCGATCATGCCATAGAGATACAAAGAAGAATTGTTATAGAGAGACTACAATCCAAATGCAAAAAAGGATTCCACCATAGTCACTCAATCAACCTGCACGAATGATAGAGTTCACCTTTTGCTCATTGCATTCAAAAACTCAACATTAAGCTTCACACTAATCTCCCACACTCATAACACACACACACACACACACACACACTGAATAGAATCATTGTCGCATCAAATTGCACTTTCTCTTTTCTTTTATCGCTCTTGCATCTCCACTTCATCATTAACTCATCTTGCATTTATACCATCTTCAACTTTGAAACATATCCAAAGTTGGCTATCCACATCCAAATTCAAATTAGGTTGGTATTAAAACATCCCAGGGTGGAATTAGAATGAGTGTGACCCAAACACACACTTCAAGGGACCCAAAAAGATCCAACACAGTCCATCATTCTTGAAAGTAGTATTTCACACAAGGTCAACCAATCTAGTGTAAAACACATAGAACTATTAAGCACGAATCTTCCAGATGCCAGAATTATCTTCAATAGAACCATGGAAACATAATTCTAGAACAAAAAGTCATAAGACTTCATCAAAGAGGAATCTGGACCAACACCATTTCACTAGGACCTCAACCAGAAACATAGAAAACCATAGTTCACAATTGGTGAACACAACTTGCATTGTAAAATGAATCAACAGCCAAAAATCTAGATATAACATCTACTAACAACCATGAACATGTCTAAACCACACAACCACATGAGAAAATTTGGACCAAAACCCAGAGCAACCACTGAACACATGCAACATATCTTTATTACAATTTTCTCAATATCCTCAACATATACAACTAACAACAACTAATAGATAACCAGTTGACCAATTAACATCAATGACAACACCAAAAATCTTTCCACAACACTTTCATTCTTGCAACACTTTGAACCTAGTTTGACCTACAAGTTGAAGGTCCTAACAATGTCACAAGTAAATAGTGACTTTGGACAATGTCTGAAGACCTTTTTTCCAAAAAATTCTAATGAAATTAAAACCCATTATAGATGAGATAGTGCAGATTCCAAATATGTAATTTTTTTACAATTGAATTATTTTTTCCATTTTTGAATTAATTTCTGATGAAATTGGTCCATAAACTTAAAATATCATATTTTTTAAGTATTTTAATTACTTTTTATTAAAATATTTTTTTGTAAAATGAATTGCATGAAAATGTACTTCAAATAATTATTTTCAATTTAAAAAAATACAAAAAATGATAATTTTAGGTCATCTTATGTGTGACATACACAAAAAAATTTCAAAACAACAAATATGGCCAATAAAAATTTAACAAAAAAAATATTTAATAGAAAATTACAAAAAAATATTGAAAATGTACTTTAGTGAGTTACAAATATTTTCCTAAAAGGATCTAGAAAAATACAATTATTTAGGTCAAATATGGATGACGTACATGTGCATGGTATGGTTAAAAAAAAAAGTGGCTTTTAAACAATGTTTTTTAGAAACGCCTATTGAAATCAATTTGTATTATTTGGGTATTGAAATAAATTACATATTTGGAAACTAGACTCTGAGTACTACATTTTATGATTAGTGACTTTTTCCAAGATTCCATCTCTAAGTGCTTCAAATTTTGAAAATCAAGGGAAACATTTCCACTTTTTGGCCAAAAAGTGGACTCAACTTCTTGCACACACCTAGTCTTCAACTGCAAAAATATTTTTGGCAGTGATTTTGGTAGCATAAAGATACCTTTTAACTATTAAAATTGATAATATAAACCACTCCAAAATTCCACACATTTATAGACATCCAAAGTTGATGTCTAGGATTGCCACATGACATCACCACATAGTTTGTATTCATGCAAAAACCCAACTCTTGCCAGGAATTCACCCTCACTACATGTAATGGACCTAATTGACATGCAAGGCATGTGTATGCATGAAAAATGTACCACATGACATGTAAAGAACCTACCTACATGAAAGGGTCCCATCTGTCATAGTCTTGAGTCTTACATTGTCATAATTTTTTATATGACATGATCCTATATTAATCCATCATAAAGACTTATGAAATGACATGAGCCATAAAATTATCTTCATGATGGGGTCCACCAAGTGGGATTCCTACTTCCACATAATTAGCTTTCCTACTCACCTCCATGTAGGATTCTACCTCAACCAATAGGTCCCACAAAGTGACTTGAAATAGTAGGAAAATAAAATTAGGTATAAAGTAAATAATTAAACAATAAAATAAATGTTATAACTTGCAAAGGTTGAGACACCCTAAAATCAACATTCTCCCACTTGTCAAAGACCTTTCAAGATTAAAAAAAAAATCAATTGCTAGGGGTTGTGAGGCCCATGGAATTGGAATGCCATCTAATCTTATCCATGCATATAATTTGTCAATCAATCCACAAAATTCATCGAAGTGTCAAAATTCTCCAATTTTACCTTCCCATCTTCCACCATGTCAGAAAAAATGGAACTAAACATTAGTGTTCTTTGTTCTCGCATGGAAAGTAAGAATATTTACCAATAAAATGGTACTCTGGATGTCACAAAAAATAGTAATCATCCTTGTATCAAGCCTAATATTAGAATAATATCTCCTAGGCTATATTTCTTCCTTACAAGAATGAGTAGGTTTCATATACTCTACTTCTATCATGGAAAAAATGACAACTTTCTTCTTACTCATCCAATTTTTAGCACCACCAAAAATCATGAATACATATCCACTGGTGAATCTTATGCTAGGAATTTCATCTTCCCATTTTGAATCCACATATTCAAAAATACAAACTAAATTTTGAGGTCCTCTAGGATAACCAAACACAGGGAATGCTCATAAGTACCTCGTAGATATCTAAGTAATTGCTTCATCACATCCCAATATACCCATCCAAGATTAGCCATAAATCAACTCAATAATCCCACTACTTGGGAAATTTCTAGCCTTGTATAGACCATTACATATGTAAAATTTCCAACAAAACTTGCATATGGTACTTTAGTCATGTTCTCAATCTCAATAGGTGATTTTGAACAATCCTCCACAAATAATTTTTTAACTTCTAGAATATTATGTAAAATGACCTACAAGATATCATGTTGAGTATCTCCAACATTGAGTTAGCATAATTACTCTAGCTTAAAAAAAAAAAATTTGACTTTGTATCTTTTGATCTCAATTCCCAAGATGTACTTAGTTGCACATATAACATTCATCTCAAGTTGTGCTAACAACTAAGACTTCAACTCACAAATTAAACCCTTACCATTTTAAAAACATCATATCATCTACATACAACATAATAATGAGAATGTGACCATTAATAGTCTTATATTAAATGTGTTCATTCGATTTAGACCTCTAGAACACGAAAAATCAACATAAAGGTATCAAACTTTTGGTACCACATCCTAGGAGACTATTTCAAACCATATAGATACATCTCCAACTTGTAAACCAGATTTTCTTTATCATTGATAATGAAATACTCTAGTTGTAACATATAGATTTCCTCCAAATCACCATGATTAAGGAATGTTGTCTTCACATCCATCTACTTAACTTATAAATCATAAGTTGTAGCATGTGATAAGAGGAACCAAATGAGTGTCAACTTTACTATAGGAGATAATATTTCACTATAACCAATTCCCTCCACCTATGGATAGACCTTCATGACCAATCGTACTTTATAATTTTTAACACTGCCATCTAGACCAAGCTTTTTCTTGAACACCCATTTTAACCAACAATTTTATGTCCTTTAGGAAAAGGTACTAGACCCCAAGTGTTATTTTTCTTCAATGTATGAATCTCTTCATCCCTAACTTTTATATATGAATTTGTATCACTCATACTCATATCCTTTTTCATAGTTCTAGGATTGTTAGTGTTAGCAATCAAAGAAAAAACACAACTAGAATCTAAAAATTAATATCTAAATATTTTTAGCTTCCAATTAAGTCATGTAGACCTCCTCAATGGTTGAGAATAAGGTTCTTCTTCAAAACTTTTAAATATGATAGAGATCTCATTATCATTAGGTTCAATAGGTGTGTGTAGTTCCTTTTCCATCTCTTCTTTCTCTAGCTACAAAGATCAAAAATTTGTTTTGACTCTTTAAAAATAACACTTCTATTGTAGAGAATCCTCTTGACCACTATATCCCAAATCTTGTACCCTTTCATACTAACACCATAGTCAATTAAGATACACTTAATTGCTTTGTTTTCTAACTTTGACCTCTTCTCATTCAACACATGTGCATATGACTCACAACCAAATACTCTAAAATTTATAATCAAATGCTTATTTTTCTAACACACCTCCATGGGTTTCTTATCAACAAGCACCAATGTTGAAGATTTATTTACCAAATAGCATGCAATGTCTAAAGCTTTAGCCCCAAAAATTTATTCAAGTCCAACTCCACTTATCATTCTCCTATCCATCTCCATTAATTCCTTGACCATCCTCTCCATAACTCCATTCTACTAAGGGGTGTATTGAGTCATATTTTTCCTCTAAATCTCATGCTCTTTATAGAACTTGTTGAAATATAACAAACAAAACTCACCATCGTTGTTAGTCCTCAAAAACTTAATCTTTTTGTTAGTATGGTTTTTGAGAAAGGCTTTAAACTCAAACAAACTAAAGACTTCATATTTACTCTTGAGTAAATAAACAAATATCCTTCTACTATAATCATCAATGAATAAAAAAACATATACATTTTTTGATAACAAAGGAATATTAACAAGACCAAACACATCAAAATGAATATAGTTTGAAACACCAATATATTTTTGAGAAAAAATAAAACTAAACATGGTTTTTCTTTTGATAAATGCAATATTCAAAAAAATCAAATTCAAGATTTCAATCATCAAGACCCCCTTTGAGACATTTATTGTTCATGGATCTAAGACTCTTCCCACCAATATGATTAAGTCTCTAGTGTCATAACATTTTTTTATTTGTTATAATGTTTAGCTACAAGGAATGAGCACCCTTAGGTACCCAAAATGCATGGCCACTGGAAGTTGATACAATATATTTCATCACTGTTGGTTCCTACTAGGTCTTTAAATGACTTCTCTTCATGAATATAATTATGGAGGATCTTAAGCTAACTCAACAAAAATGGGTTATATATTTTACACTTTGAGCTTAGCTTAGACTTAAGAGAGTATTCCTAGGGGTATACCTAAATAGGTATCTAAATCTTAGAATAAGAAAATGATAATAGATGATAGCTAAACCCAAGCTATCTAGTTAGACCCAAAAGCTATCACTAGGCCAAATAGATTAGCTATCTTAAACCCTTTATATATGGTTCTCACATCAAGCAATTGATAGATGCTTGTGGAGTAGATATTTTTCTTCTTCAAGAAACCAAAAGCTCAGAAGAAATGTTTGAATCCTCAATAATGAAATGGAATAGATGGGCATCTACACATTCTCTAGCTCAAGGGGCTTTAGGAGGGCTATTAGTATTGTGGAACCCGAAATTAGTGCAAGTTAAATCTCATAAAAATCGGCACTTATGGCAGCTAGTAGAAGTTACAAAATTCCATCTTCATTTTTGGTTATTAAATGTTTATGGACCTACCTCCACAATAGAAAAGAAAAAATTTTGGAACAAAATTTCTAGGAAAAATGGTGTAATTCATAATGATAAGTTTATCTTTGTAGGATATTTCAATGCAATAATTTCATTGGAAGAAAAAAGTGGTGGTCTTATTCCTCCATCCAGTGTTATGGCTGATTTTAGTCATTTCATCCTTTCAAATGCTTTGAGAGACATTCAACCAAAATCTGGAGAATTCACTTGGACTAACAAAAGAAAGGGTTTCTTACAAATAGCAAAGAGGCTAGATAGATTTTTGGTGTCCCCCAACTGGTTCACTTCCCCACATAAGCTAAACTTTGATATTCTGCCTTATCCAGAATCTGATCATTATGCAATTTGTTTAGACATCTTAGACATAACTATTCCAAGGGTAAAATATTCCTTTAAGTTTGAAAGTATGTGGTTTAGGCACCCTCAATTTCTTGATATGCTAAAACAATGGTGGGAGAATGCTCCATATGAGGAGGGGACTAAAATGTTCTAATTTTACTAGAAAATGGTTGATATTAAACATCAAATAAAGACTTGGAACAAGCAAGTTTTCAAAAATATTTCCCATCAGAAGGACTCATTATTTAAAGAACTTACAACTCTGCATGAATGCATAATTCAAAATGGACTAAATGCAGATTTATATGAAAAACAGGAGGCATTACAGGCAGAATGGGCATAACTATGTGCAAGGGAAGAATCATATTGGAGACAAAAGTCTTGTGAGTTATGGTTAAAAGAGAGGGATCAAAACACAAAAATTTACATGCTTCTGCATAGATTAAAAAGGTGGCAAAATTAATTCATTCAATTCAGGAATTGGCTTCAGGAAACTGGTTAACAAAGGAAGAAGATATCAATAATGAGGGAATTAAATTATTTTCAAAGCTTCTTTTTGCTCCCCAAATAACTAATGTTAATAAGGCCAATAATGAAAATGATCTACTAGCCACAATCCCTCATTTAATTAATAATGAAGATAATAACCAATTGATGAGACCGTTTACCTTAGAGGAATTGAGATATGTAGTCTTCTCACTTCCACCAGAAAAAGCTCTTGGCCCAAATGGTTATATGGCTTTATTCTTTTAGAAATGTTGGGACTTCATATGTTTTGAACTCTTATGGACTCTTGAAGAGTCTAGGAGAATGGGATATATGTTCAAGCAGTTTAATGTCACCAATATAGCCATTCTCCCCAAAGTCAAAGAGCCTAAAACATTTACAAAATTTAGGCCTATCTCATTGTGCAATACAATTTATAAAATTTATACGAAGGCAATTTATCTGAGATTACAATCTCTTATTCCAAAAATCATTTCCCTTGAACAAGGAGGTTTTGTACCCAGAAGGGAAACTCATGAAGGAGCAATTGTAGCACATGAAGTGCTACATTCATTAACCACATCAAAACTATCAACTTTTATTGTCAAATTAGATATGATGAAGGCTTCCGATAAGGTAAATTGGGAGTTTCTCAATAACGTCTTATCAAAATTTGGTTGTTCTTCTCAATGGCGAAGATGGATAATGTCACTAGTAGAGAGAATTATTCTAATCAAATCAGTCTTATCATCAATTCCCAATTACTTTTTAGCAGTTCCTAAAGCACCTACCTTTATTATTCTTGAAATTGAAAAGATAATAAGAGCATTCCTATGGAAAGGCAATATTGATGAGAAAAAAAAGATTCCTCTAATCTCCTTAGAAGGGTTGGAAAAAGGGAAAAAAAAAGTGGGGCGATGTTCAAAATCTCACATGGAAAAATAAAGTATTCAATGCCAAACTTGCATGGAAAATGTATACTAATCCAAATGCCAAATGGAAAAAATTATTGCAATCCAAATACCTAGAAAATGAAAATCCAACCAAAATATTTATAGTTGCAGATCCTCCAAAGGGGTCTACAATCTGGAACTTCATCATAAATAGCAGAAGCCTCATTACCAAATATTCCACTTGGGAAATAAATGATGGAAGAAGTGTTAAATTTTGGGTAGATTCATGGATTGGGAAACCTCCTTTAGTAGTTAATCAAGAGCTTCAAGAGGTAAGAATGATTTTATGTCAAGCTTGGGGTGAAAAAATTTTAGATTATGTTCACTCTTCAAATACATTATTGGGAAAAGTAACTTGGAAATCACCCCCATCCACCTTGTTGAACAACTAGCAATCGAAACTTTTTAACAAATGTTTGAATGAAAGAATTGTTTATTTGTTATCAAATTCAGACAAAATAATATGGTCAGCTTCAAAAATAGGCTCATATTCGGTTAAGGATGGATATGTAGTATTAGCACAATCTAAATATTCTTCTAAACCCCAACGTGCATTTTACTTTTGTTGGAACAATAAAGCTCTTTTGAAGGCATGGAATTTTGCATGGCTTTCCTTGTAGAAAAGAATACTAACCAGTGATTATCTAGTTAAATTAAAGATTGTTGATCCTTTCAAGTGCCCATTATGTGAAGTGGAATTTGAAATAGTAGACCATTTTTTTATGAAATGCATAATAGCCAATCAATGTTGGGAATTTATTAAAGAAAACTTCACCTTTCCATCCCATTACCAAATTCCATCTGGGATCTTTTCCAAGCCTGGCCTGTGATATATCAGTCATCATTTTTTCATTTATTTGGTTCATCATTCTAGCTCTGGTAATTTGGAATATTTGGTGGGAACAAAACTTGAGAATTTTTAGGAGAACTAAATCCTCAGTGGATCTGGTTCTCTTGAAAATTGAAAAGGCAATCTCAGAGGGGGTCAACTCGTGTGTTCAAAGAGAGAAACTTATTAATTCATCCTTTATGAGTTGGGATAGTTCCATTATGAAAGAATGGAATCATATTAGATAACCTTTTGATGGGAGTCTTCTAAAAAATGTCAACAAAAATATTGATAAAACAACAGTCAAATGATCTCCCCCTCAAAAGGATTATGTTAAATTGAACTTCAACGAGGCATCTAAAGGCAATCCAAGCTTATCTAGGGTAGGAGTTTGTATTAGAAATGCATCATGAGTAGTATTGGAAGCTTCTTCTTCCCATTTGCAGTTTGGTACAAATAATTATGCAAAGGCACAAGCTCTTTTATTAGGTTTGGAATTGGCAATTCAGATGGGTTTCTCAAAGCTTCATATAGAGGGGGATCCATTAATAATTATTAATACAATTAGGGCAAGGAAAGTCCAAAACTGGAATTTGAATTATGTGCGAAACAAAGTTTGGTCACTCCTAGATAAGCTTGAGTCTTCAATTATTTCGCATACTTACAGAGAAGGGAATAAGGTAGCAAATTTCCTAGCAGGGCTGGGAAGTGATAAAACAAAGTTAAGGGAAATTCATGACTGAAATTTTTTAAATGCATTCCCTCAACTGGTAGAGTTAATTGAGCAAGACGCAAAGGCCATGTAGGAAAATTTTCAAAACTTATTACTCCTTCATTTATTGACACATGGTTGAAAAGACCATGTAGACAAAATTTTCAAAGTTTCTTTATTCCTAAATCTATTGACGTATGGTTTCATCATCATATGGTAACATCATATTATATCAACACGATTTTCTTTCATCATGTGCTTCTAATGTTTTATTATGAAGTCTACAGGATTTAGGGAACTGTGGCATCCAAGTACATTGCTCGCATGCATGAATTGGAAACTATTTACAAAGCATATCTGTTATGAAAAATTTTGCAAAATTTAATTCTTATCAGCTAAGCTAAACACATGTGTTAAAGGGGATATCGTGGAATTTAAGTATAGAGCATATCTGTTATGAAAAATTTTGCAGTATTGATCCTTATCGGCTAAGGAGCTAGCCAATTTGAAACACATAATTGAGGCAAAGTATTCTTTTTAATGATCATTTAGTACCATTTACATAAGATATGTTTTTTTTTGTTTAAATTGATGCCATTGTCATCAAGCTTTTTGTGTTTGATTCATAATGAATCTGAATGAGGATAAGAAAATGAATTCATATCCAATAATTATGATTTGAGTACCTCAAAAAGGATGGTTACATGTCACTTGGTGACGATGGCCTTATTTTAAACATTTGGATATCTTTGAAAGGTTAGTTAAATTTCACTTGGTGACAATGGCATTCTTTTAAACATTCAGAATGGGTCTTATCACCTTATTTTATTATGTTGTTTCAAATTTGGCAGCAACTTATGGGTACAGGATAATCATATTTGGATTTTCCATCATTGATATTAAGTTCTCTAGCTATCTATTGGCATGTATGAGCATTTAAGGAAAATTATGCTCCCAGTACATTTCTCTTTGCATTTTAATGATAGCTCCTCTTTAAAAATGAGCTTTTATCACTAATCGACCTCACATTTCTTTGCTCTGGATTTAATTTTCATTTCGGTTGTGAAGGCTCTGGATTTAATTTGTTGGTGGTTGTATTTTCACTGAGTTGAAAGAATAATGGCATTCCACCCCTAGAATTATATAATGTTATTACCAGTTCAACTTTGGGAAAATCCCATTGAAGAATATATTACACAGGAGATTCTCAATTCCATGTTCAGAATCGATTGTGTTCAAGTGGAGGAAAGTATTCGAATTGTGCTTGGAATTAAGGTAACCAGTCCTCATGCTCGTCATCTCCTCTTTCCCTCACAGGTGATTTCTATATTTCTTTTAAATGCTTTGGCCATGTTTCAATCTCTAAATTATATTGAAGTGTTGGCTAGAAAGTACGTTAAGTTTCAGTTTCACATTGATAATGTTATTCTTCGAGTGGTACAACAATATAACTTTTATGGAGAATGTTTTATTGGGGGTATCTTCCCTAGAAAATGGGTACAAAAATTCTAGGGTTTTGAGGAAATCTTTGATTCCTTTGGGCTTTCCCTGCAATATTTAAATGAAAACATTTTACTGCGGGCTCTAAGGAAAAAGAGCAGAAGAGTATGTAGACTAATGGAGCTAGAAATTAAAGACAAATTCTATGCTTTTCCCTTCCTTTGTTCACAAAATTTGCACCCTGTTAATCAAGGCTTGTAGTTAGACCTTCAATTGTAGGTAAATTTTTCAAACCACCCATTGAATAGTGGTTGAAATGTTCAGAATCAAGGTCACAATGCACATCATTTTTGTATGCCTTCTTTTGTAAGGGCTACGTCTTGGTTACCATTACACTTGGAACCTAGGGGTAATGCTTGAAGGTTTGCGGCAAGAAATTATTTGCATATAGAAGGCATGGATGAAAATTCAACAAATGTTCAAGCGGTTGATGATAGAAATCACTAATAGCACACTGGTTTTTTGTTAATGGGTCTTTTTGTGTTATATTTTGGGCTTAAATTGGGTCTTTTAAATGAATTATCTTTGTTCAAGTTGAGTTAAAACTCATTCTGAGTTGTTTTGTAAGTGTTATTGGGTTTAATTTGGGGTTTTAAACATTTCATCTATGTACGGGTTGGGTTAAAACTCATTTTGAGTTGTTTTGTATGGGTTGGGTATATGTTCAACTTCAGGTTAGTCTGGGTTAATGCTACATTTTGAACAATCAACATTTTTGTATAAATGATGTAATTGGTCTTTGTACCTATCCTATTATTATTGGAGTGATAACTGTAGGTTTTCTTATTGGTACTTTCCTACCAGTATGCTCCCCTAAACCATTTTTTGTAAAATTATACTATATATATAATAAAATATTAGTGGCTTGCCACTATTGTCAAAAAAATAAAAATTGCAATTTTGGCTTTAAGGGAAGTTCAACAGTAAAGGAGTTTAAAATTTAATTTGTAACTAGTTGGGAAGGCTTTTAAATGCATAAAAATCCTGATTTCATCATTGGAGTATGTTGTTGATGTAATTTTGAAATTTTGAATAACAAAGATCTTGTTTTCTATGTTTTTTAAGGAAAAAATCGCTACTACAGCAAACAATATGGCCTTGTATGGCCTATAAGTGATCAAATTTTGTTTAGAATTGATGGAGATCTGAATCCTTGTTATTTTTCTTCTTATTTCATCAGGATTTGTGTGAGTTAGAGAAAATTTTCTAAAAATTGCTTGGAAACCTTGGGTTTGAGGGTTTGAGTGCAAAAAAATGATTTGTGACCCATTCCACCAATGAAAATACTTGATAATTGGTGGAATGGGGTTATATAGGGTGTATTTTGATTTCATGGTGTTGGTAGGAGCAAGGGAGGAGATTTGATGAAGATTGAATGATGCCCTAGGTGGAAAACCTCTTGTTTTAAGCATAAAAGGTTGCATAGGAGTAGGGTTTTATAGAAAAGGTATTTGGAAACCATTCTACTTGATAGGATTTGCATGTGTAGGCCCCATATGATGTTTTTGTGGCTTTAGAATATAGAATTGAGGTTGAGAGGGTGAAAAACCAATAAGTGCCTTGTTGAGTGAGCCTAATTAGGCCTTGTGAACAGCGTATCACTCACTTTTTGAGGGATTTGTTTCAAAAAAATCATACCTACACTCTAGATATGCTATTGAATACCAAAAATGGTATCTAGAAGAATGATTTATTTTTGGTTTTGAGGCCTTATTTTTAAATTATGTTAGAAAAAGGGTGTTTGTCGTGCTACTAGGAAAAATGGCAATTTGTGAAGAAAAATTTTTGTTTGATGTGTTAGGGTTTTGACCACTGGTTTTTTTGAGTTGGATTGTGATCCCACCCCCTGCTCTGCATCAATATAGCTGATAGTACATCTTACACATTTTTTCAAGATGGAGTGAGTTTCATGATTTACTAGAGATATTTTTCCTTTTCCTTTTAAATGATGAAATCATAAACACACATATTGGAATTGTACTATAATATATTTTAAATTTGGTGTTTTAAAATGATGATTGGAATCACATAAGAGATTTATTCCTATTCCTAGGCTATATATTAAAGTAAAAAGAAGAAAGAGCAAGGAACAAATTCAAAACTAAAGTGATCTAATTTTTAAAGAATCAACATACAATAAATTTTATATTCATCTACATAGTAATCCAACAATATTACTCAAACTCATATGTAAATATATAGAAGAGTTACTAAAACTAGTACAACAAACTTAGAATCTTATCAAAATTCTCTAATAGTGATTACATATGTAGTAGCAAATATGCTAAAAAAAGTATGTTAGGTTTGATACATTTTTTGAGTCAGAATACCTATAGTTGGAGCTATTAAACTAAAAATAATAATGATTACAATATTATATGATAGTTTGAAATATTTATATCTTTAAAATTCATTGATCTATGCTTAATATTCTAATGATTACCCTTCTAAATATTCACCTACACAAATATCTACTATTTGAATTATCCAATCATGTTGAAAATGATTGCTCATTCCTAAGAAATACTCTTGAAAGAGTAAACCCTAGAAAATGATCAATATAGCTGTAAAAGATCAAGGGACAAAAATAAATTGATCCAAAATGGATTCCTACAATCATTAGAAATTCCTAACATTGAATGTAGGTAGCTAGGAGAAGTGTCTCCATTAATGTGAGTTGGTGGGAGCAACATGTCATCGAAAATAATGTTTTTTGAGACCTTTCAATGTATTAGGATTTGATCTAAAGGTATGCTTGAGAGGGAAACATTAAAATTACTTCAACTCATGAAAATTTAAATCCTTATTGGTCATTATACATCGAGCTTTATTTCTATCACTAAATAATTAAACCCCAAAACAAGGAGGAGCAACTACAAAACTCCACCAAGAAAATCATTCTTTGAGTCATTATGAATCAGCCTTCAAGTCTATGTTATACCTTATACTTGAAGAGGAAAAAAGGAATAGATGGAATGCCAAAGACCTGACATCCAAAAGACTTACCTGAAGGTTTGATAATGGGAAATGGATTGGGGATCAGGGATTACGAGGAAGACTTATACCTTATCAAAAATAAGATAGAATTTAAGAAGGAATTTTTAATGTTGAAGACCAACTATAATGACTTCAAGGTTGAGGATTGGGAATAATACTTTTGCACCTTATCAAAAATAATGGGAAGCATTAAGGAGGATGGCTAACCCTTGAATGCCAAAATTTTAAGACTTAGGTATATTTTAAAAGATTCCATTGGAGTTTTGATGTTTGGTGGAAGGAAAGGGAAAAGAAACATGAAAGAGATAAAGGTTAAGAATTAAGGTTGAAGATCAAAACCTAAAACATTTATATAACTAATTTTTAATGGATTGTGAAGGGGAAAGAAGCATAGCTCAATAATGATCAAAAATTTTAAGACAACATGCAAACAATTGAAAAATGCAAAACTCAAAAAAGGAACACTTTAAACAACTTTAGAATTTCTTTGGTTAGGCACAAGGTACAATTCCTCCAAGGTGACCCATGTAAGATCTCTCTAATCAATTATCATCTAGGTGAAGGATTAAGGAATGAACATGGGAAGGGACTTAGGAAAAATATAAACATTATAGTAGCTCTATTTTGTAACTTGTGCCCCTTGAAGGAATAACAAGAGCTTAGAACCTTCTGATTGACCATAAAAATATTCAAAATTACAAAATACCATGCTAGTCTAAAAGGAAACAAGACTACTCATAGATGAAAAATAAAATTATAATTCATCATTGACTCAAAATTTAAAATTCTTGAGTTGCATCACTTAATTCTTTAAATATTTTTCATGCACATGTAGCTCCATTAGTTCAACTTCAAGATCGAGGGGACGGTACTCATTTGGATTATACCTCTTAGATACTTCATAAGGCCCAAGCTACAAAGGATAAAATTTTATGTGTTTTCCCTTATATTTAGACTTGGAGTTCCAAAGAGGAACTAAATCACCAACCTAAAATTCTCTTTGGGATGACTTTCTATCATCATAATGTTCATGATCTACTTATATTGAATTACTTTATCGTGGGCTTCTCTTTTTGTTTCATCTAACTCATTCAAGGCCATAATTATATGTGATAATGCATCACACTAATCCTCACCTACATCCTATGATAACTAATATACAGGAATCCTTGAATTGATAGGCATATTCACCTTAGCTCCATAAACTAATTCAAATGGGGTACATCCAATATCCTATTTGATAGTAACCATATCATCCCAAAGAGAAAACTCAAGCTTATCATACCACATTTTATTATGATCTAATGTTCTCTTAATGATCTTCATCAAGTTCTTATTTCTATATTCAAATTATCCATTACTTTATAGATGATACATGGAAGAATTTACTAGGTCAAAACCAAACTTGATAGACATGTCTTGCATATCCTTTGACCTGAAACACATGACACTACTAGTAATAATTATGTTTGGGACCCCAAACCTAGTAATAGTTTTTCCAATTAAAAACTCTATCACCACCTTGGAAGAGGCATTAAGAGTGGGGGTAGCCTCAACCCAATTGCTAAAGTAATATTTGGCTACCAAAATTCACTTAAATCCATTGCTATATTTATTTTGCATTTCCTTGATGAAATCAACACCCTGCTATTGGAAAGGATTATCAACAAAAAATGGAAACAAAGGAAGTACAAAAAAAGTTAGCATACCAAAAAAAATTTGGAAGGTGTCACATTTTCTTATCAACCATGCAACATCCTTAAAAAAAATTGGCCACCAACATCAATATGTCAATATTTTGTGTGCAGTGGTATTGGCTTTAAAGTGCCCACCAAATACATCTTGGTGATACTCTTTCATAACCTCATTAGCTTGGTTAATTTTCAAGCATTTGAGAATAACTCCATGATTCCCCCACATCAGTTTACCTTGGATTATCACATATCTCTATGACTGTAAATTAGGGGTCCTTCCATGTACACCAATCATAGAGGGGGGAGATTCATGGTGATCAAATAAAAAATAATATACCCATACCATGGATCCTTATCTAGAGCACACACAACAACAACATTACAACAACATCATTAAGTTCATTTACCTTTCATGCTTCCAAGTTGGAATTATCCATCAAATTAGGAAAAACTTAACCTCTAACAAGTTTAATGGTCTAAATTTATCCATGTCATATTCTTGAATTTTATTTATCTACTTGCATCTCTTACCTAATGTTTCCTACTACATGAAGATATCTTTTATAGTTAGGTCTAATACATATGCAATGATATTCATACCCACAAGATATGACCTAATTTTTTTAACAACTCAAACTAAAGCATAAGAATGCTTTTCTATTTGTGATTATTTTAGTTCAACTTCTTGTAAAGATTTACTAAAAATGGCATAGGTTGCTCATATCCACCTGTGTTCTTTTGTAGTAATATTGTAGCAATGGTATAATAAGAGGTAAAAATCAATTGAAGAGGATTTGAATTTAATTTATTTTCGAAAATAGGTGTCTCATAAATTTCTTTCTTAATGTACCTAAATGCTTCAATTGGTTTTGCACTTCATTAAATTGATTGTCCCTCCTTTAGCATCTTCAACATAGCTTTGGTTTTCCCAATAAATTTATAAATAAATCTCCAAACAACATTTATTTTCCCAAAGAATGACTAAATTACTTTCAAAAATTCGAGTTGAGAGATAAGGCTAATTTTCTTAACTCTTTCAAGATCAATTCCATTTACCTCATTCATTGACACAATGTGTCCCAAAAATTTTCCTTCATCAACACCAAATTTACATTTCTTAGGATTTAAAGAAATCCCAAAATCTAAACACCTTTGAAAAATCAGTTTGAGGTATTTTCGAATTTTACCTCTCTCCTTTAAAAATGTGATCAAGTCATCCTCATACTCTACCATGACCTATTCAATAAGACCAGTAAAAGTTGTGTCCATCTCTTTCTAAAATTATGAACCTATATTCCTAAAAGAAAATGGCATCCTCACGTAAACATAGGTACCCCATGGAGTAGTAAATATCATCTTGTGTTTCTCTGGTTCCTTTACAATCACTTGGTTGTAACCTAAAAGAACATCCATCATGGACATAAATTTTGATCCTACTAGTTATATCAAATGATTCATGCTTCAAAGAGTGTAGTTGTTTTAAGGGATTTAAGGTTGACATTTTTGAAGTCTACACAAAACCTTATCTCCCCATTCTTCTTTCTTACTGGAGCAATATTAGACACCCATTCAAAATTCCTAATCGCCTTAATAATTCCATCCTCTTTCATTTTCATCAAATCTATTTTCATCTAAGGCATATAGGGAGGATTGATGGGCCCCTACTTTTTCCTAAATGGTTTTCCATTAGGCTAGAAGGGGATAGTATGTTAAAATATAATTCCTCCCTATATGCCTTCAACTCATCATATGACCATATAAAGAAATTTCTAAATTTATCTAGAAGAGATACAAGTATTTTCTTCTCATGGGGTTTTAGCCTCTTGCCAATGTATACCATCTTAAGAATTTCATTTGTCCCTAAATTTACCCCTTCAACATCATCCTCATGAACAAATTTGAATTTATTCTTGTAATGGCCTCCATTGTTAAATATCTTTTCCAATGTGACCATACTCTCTCGACTCATATTCCCAATGGACATGCAAGGCTACTGGTCTTATTAATTTTAGTAGGAAAAACATTAGTAGAAGTTACAATAAAGTGAGCATGTTTTTTCCTTTGGCTCAAATAGGCCTTTACTAGGTTTCTCATGTAAATTGAATATTCTTGTTCATGTCCTAGGATCTTTAGAGTGGTTGAAAATATTTTCAAAAGGAACAAATTTCATAAAGTCATATCTAAAGGTCATAAGGTTGTCTTTTTTCCTCCTTGAAGGTTGTTTGCATGCAATAATTTTCTTAAAACATCATGACTTTTTCAAAAGAATTCAAGGGAATTATTTTATTCACAAGTCCATGTTTCATTCCTTAGAGGGAGTTTCATCTTGAAAAAGAGTTTAGGTTTCATTAGGATTAAGTCGATTCCTTTTTAGGGTTCTATCATATTAGGTTTTCTTTTTCATAATATTTGCAAGCTTTCATATTGCGGCCAGATTTATCTCAAAGATTTAGAAAGAAATTAGAGGGAAATTTGTATTAGTTTCAACAATCTCATTTTCATTTTCAGTGATAAAAGATACAAATCATGCTACTCCCACCAAATAAATTACTAGCTTCAATTCCTTTATAAACTATTGGAAGGAGGTTGTACGTAAAAAATGCATCCAAAAGGGAGAAAAAATATGTGGAGAATCTTGTGGCCTTGGAAATAATCATCTTCAATCCATGAAGGGACATGTACATGTAGCTTATCATGGTAGGTTTGTTGTTCTAATCATTGTCAAAACCCTTACATTCTTATAAGGAGATACCATAGTCATCGTGTAGGGTGTTGGATATTTTCATTTGGTTGGTGTTGCTGGTTTACTAGATCCATATACTTTACCCTTAGCAGCAAAGAAAAATGGAATACATGAGAAGGAGAAAAAAAATATGCACCAATGTCAAACCTTTGTGATATTTTTTATGATAAGGATGTTGTTTCTATAAACATTAATGATCATATGGTTCAAATTTCTAAAAAATAGGATGATAATGGAGCAAAAATGAAAAACAAGGGAATGTTCATGATGTAGGTGAAGTCTTTATAAAAGGAAAAGAAAAAATCACAATACAAAGTATTCTATCAATGAAAAGTTGGAGCAGACTTGTATACAAATTTTTAGAAGAAACCCATGAAAAAATTCTAATCATATAGACAAGAGGGAATCATGTAACAATGAAGAAGAGAATACTGACAAAATAATAGAAAATGATGATACGAGGAGAAACAATGAACTTTTTCATTACTCAAACAAAAATATTTCAAGTGGAAATTATGGACATGCCATTAACAACACCAATCTACCAAAAGAAAAGTATTGTGTGGTATCACAACATGCCCCAATAATGTAGTACTTGGGGACCCAAGTAAAAAATTAATGCTTATTGTAGGCATTGGTTGGAAAAAGATCACTAGACGAGAAAGTTAAAGTAGAAGTCTTTGAAATAATTCATGGTTTGAGAGCATCAAGTGTTGAATATATCGGGTATCGGGAAGCCAGGTTGGTTGGAATGTTTAATGAAAGGTTTGGTAAGTTGTGATCTGGGAGTAAATGTTTGGGAGTTGTCAAGGTTTTGGTGGTAACTAGGATCCGAGTGAATTTTGTTCCAGTAAAAGATGAAGTATGTCAAGTTTCAGGTGCCAAGTAGAAATGCATTAGCATGAAGTGTTAAAGTGGGTTATTTAATTCTTTCCAAAAGCCTAAAATGTCTGGTAGCCCTCCTAAAGTGATAATTACATGAGAATGCATTAAAAGTGTGTTATTTATGACTTATTTCAAAAGCTTATTTATTAATGATGGTTTTATTTTAATGAGTTTTGTTAATGTTTTTCTTTAAGGGATTGATATATGGAATTTTATGTGCAGGAGAAATAGGTTATTGGACTATGTTTTGATATGGATGGTCAGGAAAACTTGGGTTGCAAGCAGATCTGATGATATTACCAAGTTTGGTGGCATGCTCTGAAAACTCATGTGAGAAAAAAGTTTGTCATGAAGAAACATTGGATACTGAGGGACCAGGAATCTTGGTATTACACACGTGACAAAGGAGGGTGCCTAGCTCTGAGGTGATTTACTTCTAGGTGTTTTATGTTTGAACCCAAACCTAAATGTAGGAACAGAAGTGTTGGTGGATTTGATTAACTAGTTCCACATGATCACTCTAAATATCTAGTAGAGTAAGTTCCTACATTTTGTTTGAGAAATCTGCTTAATCCGATTTGATTTCCTTATCAAATTTTAATGGCATAAGTCCAAAAGTTTAAAAGTGTTGAAGAAGTTCAAAATCTATTGAATTACTCAAAAATTCTCTTGCTAGTTTTCATGTGTCACGTGCCTTATCGCAATTCATCCTTTGGATTCCCTCTCATGTGTCGATTAAATTTCTTGATTGTCTTGTTCTTATAAAAGGCCAGGAGATGTTTCATTTTAAGTGAAGTTCACAATTTGTGGATATTGGAGAACCAAAAAAAATTCAAGTTTTGTTCTTTTCCCTAATTTTTGTTCCATTCCAGACTAAAAACTTGTATGTTTCATTAGAAGTAACTAATATTATAGCCAATTTCAAATCTATTTTTTGATATAAATTCTTACGTAGCTAATTGTTTGTTCTTATCAGAAAAGACTATGTGTTGGCCATTTAAGGGTGCATACTGACACTATCCGATTGCAAATAATCCCCATTTCTTTAAACTCTTGCATCATTTTGTGCTTAGCTATGAAGCAATCTAGTGATGTATGGAATGTTTTTCTCTAGTTTGGTTATTTCTTGAGGCATGCGTGGATAATACCTGGGAGAAATTTTACTTTTCAATAAATTTTTATGCTTTATTTTAGAATAGATGTGTAATATTTTAGAAAATGTTCCAAAAATGATAAATGAATGGATTTTTATAATAAATATTTTGATTCCATGAAATTTTTGAATTCTTAATGCTGAATCTACTTGAATGTATGCAAGTTATTTAAATTTCATGAAATATTGTTGTAAATATTTTGATTTCATGAAGTTATTAGATGACTGAACTAAGATTATGTTCATATCTCTATGATACCAACCAAATCCTTAATGATTGTTTACCCCTTGTGTTTAACAAAAATATCACAACAAACATTGAGTGAACCTAGTGTGTAAAGACCTGACATAAATGAGCCTTGGGATCAAGTCGAGTTTTCCTTAGATTTTAGGTTTTCCTAGTGGAGTCTTTTAAGAAAGATAGGTTCCCACAGTACTTCTGGGAGAATTTATCTTCCTGTTGGTTTGCGAATAACATATGTGTTAACAAAAAGGCTACATTCATGTCTAACAATGAGAAGGATATTTCTCCAAGTGATGAACACAATAGTGAAAATGAGACAGGTTTGATGGGTGATGCTTCAAAAATGGAAAGAAAATTTAATTTCTCAATCTTTTTTTAACAAAAAAATAAATTTCATGGACTATATGTAGGGTTAATCTACATCAATTTCCACTTCAAATTCCTAGCAAGGACCTACAAAATATAGTACTTAGAAATATTTAAATTACTATTCAAGTGTTGGAAAGGGTGAATTGTTTCTTTGACATAGATATGATAATACAACAATGAGAAAGAGCTTGAATTGAATGTTCAAGATGAAGAAAATCCTGAGAAATAATTTGAATATGAAGACAACCAAGAAGAAAAGTTTGAATTTTAGATTGATCAAGTCTAGGAACTTGAATCACATTAGAAACACAAAATTTGATTAGTAAATAGACCAAGCTAGAATCACACATGGTGAATCATGAATTTGAATTAGATGGCCTGATATAGGAAAATAAATATGACACATCCAATCATGTCAAAAATGCAGAAAAATAATTTAAGCATTCATTTGTGATAAATTTGGATGACTTTCTATTATTGCAATTGTTGTAGATAATGAGGATAATACATATTACCTATAGTGTTGGCCAAATGTGAGTAATGTTATTGAATCTCATATGAATGTAAGTGATGAAAAGGTGATTGAATCAAATTTTTATTAGTGGAAGCACTAATCTTATCAGTGAAGACATAACATGTGAAAATAGTGCTAGGAACAAGAATTATGGACAGTCTTGGAAGATCAAGGAATCCCTAGATAGTTCAACCTAATTTTTGAGGAGATAAATATCATCATAGGTGCTTCATTTTTACACTTCTTAGGTAAAATCCAAGAATATTTGTTATGAATGTAGCCAAATATACATGGTATTCCAACCAAATTATTTGGAAATTTGGATACTAGCAACAAGAACAACATATGTATCAATCATTGCAGTCTTCTTCAAGAGTAGATGAAAGTGAGAAAGAGCAGCATGGAGATTAAGTAATGGTCTCAAGGGTTTCATCTTGTGGTTTTGTTTAACTAATGGGATCACCATGACCATACCAAGGGATATAGATAGTTTAGTATATATCAAACCCTAGGTGTAAAATCCATGGAAGAGCTATAAAAAGGAAAATCAAAGTAATTATTAACTCATTTAAAATGTAGTCAAAGCACACTCATAAATGAGTTAGATAGGTCCATTAACAAGACCACTAATATATTGGTTGAAGGTATTATCAAGAGGCTAAATGAATATCATTTGGAGGATAGAGTATTAACTATGAAATGGACAATCAAACGAATTATCAACTTATTTAAAATGCAATCATAGCTCACTCATAAATGAGTTAGATAGGTCCATTAACAAGACCACTAATAGATTGGTTGAAGGATTTTTCAAGAGGTTAAATGAATGTAATTTGGAGGATAGATTATTAAAGAAAAGGATGATAACAGTATTAAGATGAGAGAGATATATATTACTTATGATAGGAAATATATCCATGAGGTTTCTAGTGTTCAATCAATGAGGAGAATGAGGACCTAATGAATGAGAACTTTAATAAATTTCAAAAAAAAGGCAATAATTCATGAGATGCTAAGGTTGCAAGTCTACAGTGATTGATAGAGGACAAACCTTGTAGCTTAAATGAGATCATAAAATATGTTTTAAGCCCTATCAAAGTTTTGTGATTTATCAATTAACTCTAAAGGTTGTTGGTTTGCTTAACAAAAGACTTCAATCCCTAGGTATTATCAAATTAGAAAAGGAATAGAAATAGTCATAGTAAGGTTCCATTAATATTTGGGCAAGAAAAAAGGAAGTTAATTTTCAAATGGAGGGTGTTGCCTCTCTAAGGTACAAAGAACATCAAGCTACAATAGCACGCTTTCATGTGAAAAATGTTGGTAGGTGCCTTGGTTATACCCCCCATATTAAGTGAAAGGTGGAAAGTTGTAGTTTTTTCTAGGGTTTAGGACCTAGAATGACAATCTTCATTCTCTCTCATTCAAGAAAAAAACCCTTGAGATCTCAATGCAAAGGGGAAAGAGATCTTGCAAGAGGGTTGTCCTAGGGGTTGAATATAAACTAATGAGGAGTTCACCACCAAGTAAGAACTTGGAAATAAAAATGCAATGCAAGATAGAATGCTTAAACCTAGTTTGATGCAATGACTTACTAAATGATCTAAAAATGCAAATAAAACAAAATAGAAAACTACATAATGGAATGTGTGCACCTAGAAATCTAGAGATGGTTGAATGGAGCTTTGAAATGCTATATAATTATGAGTTTAATGTTGAGTGGGACTCATTCACCAATATGGGTAAATCAGTCCATAATTTGGGTTTCTATACGGGAACAGGAATCTGCCAAATCGGTACCTAAATATACAAAAACCTAATTTTTGACCAAAACTGGGACTCATCCACTAGAAGTGGCGAATCAATCCAATTAGGTTTTTCTAGAACTTCAAGATCTAAATCTTCTCTTCTCAATCTACTCAATCTGCTTCTTTAGGTTTCTGAATCCGAATCTCTATAAATAAACCTATAGGTGTTCTCCAATGTTCTCCAAAACTTGATGACAAATTTGACAACTTCTATGCACTTAGACAAATTTTTCCAACCTTTCTCTTCAATGCTTCTTCAATATAAACCTAAAAATCACACACTAAAGAGGGGAAAATGTTGTTTTGTTAGTGGATAGGAGTTTTCCTTGGTCAAACCCCATTTTGGTAATCAAACCTTGAAATAGAATGAAATAGGAATGGAGAATGATGAATGAACAAAATATGATGTTGCAACTCACCAATCTCTAACAATAAGATGTTGGAAACATGTATGAGATGGCTCCAATGGATGTGGATCTTAACTCTTTCTTGAATAGGATAGATTTTCACTTGAAAACTACTTGAATTATGAAATGGACTACATCACAATTGGTAGCTCAAAAACAAACATAATGCATGAAGTCTTTGACATGATGATTGATTCTTGAATAATGCTCTAGAATGCTTGATGATCTGCTCTCGAAGACTCTTGAATGATCTTTTGAATGCTTGAATTCTCTTGTGAACTCAACTTTTCTATAAGAATTCTCATTCAACTTGCTAGGTGATCTCTTGAATTCTTAGGTGAAAATGAGTGAAAGAACCTTGTATTTATACTCAATTATGCAAGAATTCCTAAAATTACAATACTACAAGCCAACATAAAATCTAGGAGGATAAAATCCCGCCAAAATTTTGAATTAATTTTAATTTTGGGCCACACAGGACTCATTCACCCAAGGTGGAGAATGATTCCCATCAAGCATAATGTATAGGACAAAATTTAAAAATTCTTAGAAATGTGTGAAACTAGGTTCATGACCCAAAAATCTAGGTGGGACTCATTTTCCCAAGGTGATAAATGAGTCCTAGATCACTAAATATGGAGCTATTCAACCTAAAACACCTAAATTATGATTGGGTAATGATTTGTGTCAGGATTATCCTTGAAAAGATGCATTAAATGGGGCTTGTGGATGCAAAATAAATCCAATTAAAGCATAAAGAAGCCCAATTATTAATGACAACCCTATAAAATTTTGAAAGTGTGTTACAACACTTTAAATAAGGAAGGATTAAGGTTAAAAAGAGGTTTATTAGGTTTAGTTAATTAATAAAACCTTAGAAAAAAGTGAAAATGTGTTACAAAACTTCACAACACTTTAGCAAGGTACCATTTAAATTAATTAGTTCACAAGGGCCCAAGACCTAATGTTAATGTTTCAAACACATTACAACACTAAATCAAGGCATCATTAGGCTTAATTCGTCAAGGAGGGCCCAAACAAGTGTGAAAATGTCCCGACAACATTTTTTGACACTACAGTAAAATCAAATACACTAATTCCAAGTGCAATAAGACTATAGGTGGAATTTCTCTCACTTATTCAAGAATAACATTAGCAACTAGCATGGATCTTAAAGATAGCCTAAGCAATTGGTTAGAGGAAGGAATCGTTTAAAAATCATAGTTAGGAAAGTAGTCATAAAAAATTGGAATATCAAGATTAAAAGCACTAATCAGTAGTCAAGGATATAGAATTAGAGCTCATGACCAATTATTTTCTTCAGTAGATAATTATCTGAAGAGTAAAGATCTGACATTTTTTAAATGGTGCAGATCCAATGCAAGGACCATGAATGAGCATGTAATGATAGGGTTAAGATGAAAGTTATGATAGGAAGGAGTAATGCATGTAATAGAAGTTTACATTAACATGATCTATGAACAAAGAAAGAAATGGCATGCTTCAAGAGAGATACAAGTTCATGAATGGAAGACTTTATAAAAGGAACATGACATAAATAATAACAATGCAAAATAAATAGACATTAAGCATGTTCTTAGACTTTTCAAGCATCTTTTCTCATGCCAATTTAGAAAATTGATGCATACATCTATGTGGGGGCTATGGAAGAGTGAAAGGTTGGAGGAAGGAATTATTAGTAGGTTTTCCAAATGAAATTAATGGTATTATATTTTCTACCTCATGAAATTTGTTGATTATTGTTACCTTTTATTTTTAGAAGATTTTTCATTCAAAAGACATCTAAGACATCAAGAAGGAAACCTAATAGTAAGTGAATGGAAAATAAAGCCATATCTCAGGGTATAAAAGGAAAAAGTTCCTTTGTTTAAATTTTAGCTAGAATTTTGGTAATAATGCAACAAAGATGACAAACCTAATGAGAAAACTAAGACCTAAGGTTTTAAAAATCTATTCATATCAACTTGAAGTATAGTCTTAAAAGGATAAAGAAGATTTGTATTTGTTGAAATAGTAAAGAGAGGAGCTTAAACACATGAGGAAAGTGTCAATTTTAATCCTTGAAATAATATCATATGCCCTCTTAGGAATTTTGATTACTTCAAACTTTCTCCCACATTTCTTATTAGAAAGTGTGAGGAAGTTCTAGCAGTTGGGAGTTAAATGAGCAGTCATAACCTCTTTCCATACATTTAAGATTAGTTGAAGGATATCAAGGGGTAGTTTGGTGTATTTTATAAAATAGATGGAGAGAATATTTAAAACTTTGGCCAAATTTAGAGCATCACCAAGAATATAGGAGATGTTCAAGGAGTTTTGG
The DNA here is from genome assembly GCA_007258455.2 of Sequoia sempervirens. Classification (NCBI taxonomy): domain Eukaryota; kingdom Viridiplantae; phylum Streptophyta; class Pinopsida; order Cupressales; family Cupressaceae; genus Sequoia; species Sequoia sempervirens. The sequence continues at coordinate 283,462,327 of VDFB02281492.1, forward strand.
CTAAAATATAGAGTCAAAGAAAGAAGTTTTTTCATTCAAACACCATTTTGGAGCATTTTAAGGAGCTAGAAAGTAGGGATGACAGTTTTGCACACCCAAGAAATTTTGACCCAACAAGCTTATGTGAACTCTTTCCTTTCATTTCTCAAAACATGTTCCTAATATATAGAAAGTTGTTGAGAATCTTAAAATAAATCCTAAGGGAATATTTTCATTTAGTTCTAGCCTCTCTTAGCAATGTATTGTAACTTCTTGAAATTTATTTCAAGCTAGGATAACTTTGTGTAGAGGAGGGGGACCGGCTACTTTAAGACCCAAGGTCATAGGAGGGTCCTAAGTAATAGGCTTCCCTAATCTACCTCAATCTTGCTAAATGATTTAGAAAGGTAAAGATGCTAAGGTCAAAAAGGAAGAGTAATCTGGTTGCTACTATCCTTCTACTAACTTGATTTTTTTGGAGAATCGAACGAGTTGATTTCCAAAGTTCAATTTGTGGCCTAGAAAACTCACTACCTAAGGATGGAAGTGTAGGACACTGACTCCAGCATAATGCGTTGGCATCTCAGTGGAGCATTGGAGTCCTTATGGACATAAGACTTTTGAGATAGATTAACACATGGAAAATACAACTAATGATTTGACTAGTAAATATTTTATGCAATGATAGAATACAGAAAAAGTATAGAAATGAAGTACAAAAAGAAGAATAATTTAACTATGCTCGAATTGATAAAAGAAGTGAGAAAATGGTACCAAACTCCCTAAAACTTGTTTCTTTGAAAAACTCCAACCAAAAATCACCTACACACACAAGACCAAGGAAAATGTTGGGGCTATTTTTAGAGGACTACCTCAATCAGTCCCACATTTTGGTGTTTCTACCTCCATGGATAGCCAAATAGAAACAATATAGAAATATGATAAAGAAAGAGTATTGAAATGGAATATGCCAAGCAATAACACAAACAACAATATTCTACTACATAACACAATGATGCAAAAATGAATGACGATGGAGAATACCACCTTCACAACTATGTGCTCTCAAGGAAAGTAGAGAAAGGAGGGAGCTTGCAAGTTCTCCAACAACAATGATGTCGCAATGAATGGAGTGGAGGAGCCAAGAAACCAACAACTTGCAGCTACAATGGAGGTGGTTGTGAAGCTTAAAAGTGTGTAAGTTGATAAATAATGCATCAATAATTTAATCCAAAAGCAAGATAGGATGGAGAATTTGTAAAGAAGTTGAATGGAATGAAGAGTTAGACCATTTGAATGGAAGAAATGAGGTAAATGAGTCTTTTTTCATTGGTCAAGGGGGAAAGAGGCATTATAGTTCACATCCAATAGAGTGACATAACGCCTTTGTAGATTCTAGCGGAAGGAATCCTATTAGGATAGTAGTGTGGTGCACAGACGCCCGCACAACGCACATGCTTCCTTAACAAAATTCCTTCATCGACAAAAAAATTAGCTATCAGGTAGATGAGGAAAGGTGGCAGATGTCAAGATTGCATCATTAAAATTATGTTTCCTAGGGTGAAGGGTATGAAAATGGGGAATTTGCAAAGGGTGCAAATTCATGCCATTACATTTTTCCCCCACTTTAGTGAGCATATGCATCAGTGAATGTGAGGTAAAGTAGAGAAAAATTTTACAAGCATATACCTAAACCGTCGAGGGAGTAGACTATAATCTAACATGCTCATACGTATAGGAGAGAGAAGTGGCTCCACAAGTAATTGGTCCTACGGAAGGTGAACAAAAGCTCTATAGTTACTCAATCCTATAAAATTGGCTCTATGGGTGCTTAGTCTCGTAGAAAGTGAAAAAAGGTTCTACAGGTTCTTAGTCTTGTAGAAAGAAAGCACTTTATAGGTGCTTGGTCCTACAAAGGAGGTGCCATAGGTGCTTGATCCTAGGGGGCAGAGATGAAAGGCTCCATAGAGTCTAATTGGCCCTTACAGGTGCTTGGTCCTGCAAGGAAATCTTAATGAGGTGCTCGATGCTTCAAGATTGATTGAAAAGGAAGCTTCATAGTTGCTCAGTCCTACAATGCAACATGTTAATCCATAGAAAAAAAGTGTTAGGCAAGAAAAATTCATGCAAATAGACAATTGTATCTCAGAATAAACAATTCAAGGAAGAGTTTTCAAAGGGGTACCTTAAGACCCTTCAACATTGCAAGGGAACCACTCAGAGGAACGCTCCATTTGAAAAGTAATGAAATTTTTCACAAATGATCCTATCATCAAGGAATCCTTTTGAAATATCTCTTTCATCAAGGAATCCAACAACAAGAATGGCCTTCTCGAAGGCAAGCTTTCTAATTCTTTTTGCTAAGAATTTGTTTTCAAAAGAAAATCTTACTAAGGGGATCCTAATCAAAGGATACAATTTTTGAAAAGTGTAAAAAATTTCAACAAGGGATTCGTTGGCCACTAAATACACCTTATTTCAAATCAAAGTAGTAGCCCCCCTTAGGATGGTGTGTGCAAACTGAAAGAGCGTGTGACATCCTAAGGAGAGAGAGAAGATGCAAAGGTGTCATGGCCCACGATACATGATGAGATGTAGATGTTTAGATTTTGTCGCACATGTGAGAGACAAGACATAAGCACCACAACATCAAGAAGAAATAAAAGAAGAGAGAAAGATAAAAAAAAGAAAAATAAGCAAAGACGAAGAAATCAAGAGACAGGGGATCTAATAATTCGAGGTCAAAATTGCTCATAGATATAGATAGATAGATATAATATAATATATGTATGAACTATCATCAATCTCAAAGTGTATCAAAAAATGAAGAAGAGCACATGAAGATAAAATAAAAATAAAAAATTGGGTCAACATGGAAGGGAGACCTAAATTCCCACAACACTTTGCATCGTCCATTGTCAAAAATCAAGTTACAACATATAGAAGAAGGATGAAAAATATAGAGACAGTTTACCGAAAAATTTCACTCTTGTATCCAAGAACCTACAAGGGTGACTAGGGTCCTCTAGGAAAACATAAGAAAAAGCATGGGGGAAACACAACACACACACAAATCTAATCTATAGATAAAGAAGAGGTACTCCCCTAGTCCTCGACAACCAGGAGGTCATTGTTCTACCCATATAGATCATCATACATGGAGGGAGAATGAGCCTAGAAGGGCGGAATAACAAGGGGAGCACCCTCTGAATCTCCTATAACAAGAGCTAAGGAAGAATCCCCCTCAAGGTATCCTTCACTCAATTCTTGTGAGGTAAAATTCATCGATCTTGCAAAGATTGCTGACAAAGTCGAGACATAATCTACCGAGTTAAGCATGTACTTAATAGGATTTCCATGTATTAACCAAGCAGGAGATGAAGGATGTGCCCAGGATCCACCATTAATCTCATCAAAAGAGATGGTGACTGTAGACGTCCAATTTGATCACTTCCATATGATCAAACGCGTCTCCTTATTCATCCAATTTCTCATCCCCTCTGTCAATATTAATTAAACCATTTGTTTAATTAATACCTTGCATCTTACATAAGGGTTCTAAAGTATTTAATTTAATAAATACTTTACCCCTTTTCCTCCTCTAAATTAAATAAATTAACCATTTTATTTAATTTAGTCATATTCCCCTTTTGGAATTAAAATTCATTTTTTAATTCCTCTTTTCTCTCTCATGGTCACATCCTCCAACTTTTGCAAGTTGGTCTCTAATCCATCTTAATTACTTCACCTTCTTCTAATTAACTAGGGCTAGCATGTGCACACCCTTAATCATCATTAGGGTCACATCCTCCATAATCTCCCACTTGCTTCTAATGAGTCATTAGTCCATCTAACTGAGTACTTGCACAACCTTAATCATTTGCTTAGCCTAACCTAATCCTCCTCCCACTTATGACATGTGTCCTTAAGTCAACCTTATTAAAGGATTTCTCCTTTTGGACAAGGCACTCCACTTCCCCATGTGAATTTTTAATTCACCTTTTAATCCCCCAAGGCACCCAAAAGGAATTTGTAATTCCTTCACTTCTCCCCACATGTCCTTCACTTATTCTTTATTCTTTCCCATCTCCCCATGAGCATATTTGAGGAATTTTTAATTCCTCACATGTCCTCTCACCCACATGGGGACAAGGACCTCCTTTATGAGGAGATCTTGTCCAATCCCAAGGTACTTTGTACCCCCCTCCATGTCATGTACTTCTCCTTCCACCTCATGTCCACTTCACCTTTTAGGGCTATGTCACATGCCACATGTCAAGATGTGAGGGCTTGTGAGTTCTCAACTCACCTTGGCCCTACATCTTGATATTTGGTGGCTCAATCTTGGCCATCCATTTCCCTAGGAATTCTCAAAATTCCTATAAATACCCCCTCTTTTCTCTCATTTTGGGGAGATCATTTTGCTAGCCAAACTCTTGCAATTTTGTTTCTCAACTTATACTTAGCCATTTTCATGTTTTTACCCACTTGCACTCATCCTCACAACATCATTTAGCTTGCATCTTGTGCCATCCAAGGAGCATACACATCAAAGATCGAAGGGCCAGCCAAATGATCGATTTAACGCAAGGTATAAGGTTCCATTTTCTTGTTCTTTAACTTGTGTTGTTTCCAACTTAGGCTAATCTTGAGGTGTAGGTTGTCTTGGTGTTTATTTGCACTCTTTTACTTGCTGCTTATTTTCTAACGCTTACATTCGACCTATCACATTTTTGGCACACCCGGTGGGACCCACAAACGGGCCTCTTTCTTTCACGTTTGCTATTTTTTGCATTTTTGCAGGTCTGGGTTACAGAGTGGTGGACCTATCCTGATAGAGTGGAAGACCTGTCCTGCAGTGGTGAACCTATCCTACAGTGGCAGACCTATCCTGGTAGAGTGGCGGACCTGTCCTACAGTGGCGAACTTGTCCTACAGTGGCGGACCTGTCCTGGCAGAGTGGCGGACTTGTCCTGTAGTGGCGGACCTATCCTACAGTGGCGGACCTGTCCTATAGTGGTAGACCTATCTTGGTAGAGTGGCGGATCTGTCCTAGTGCAGTCGCAAACCTGTCCTAGTGCAGTGGCAGACCTATCCCTGCAGAGTGGCGGACCTGTCCTCTTGAAGGTAAAATTTCAAGTTTTTGTTGATTGTCTTTTGGTAAATTAGGCACATAGTTTAATTAGAGGGATCAATAAACCTTGTTTGGCATGTTTGGGAAGCCTATTTGACGTATCCAATCCCCTTGTGCCATTTGGCGATCCTGGGTGACGAGAAATCATAGCTTTCCAAGTCCTTTTGAGTCGCCCCTTTTTCACTTTCTTAGTGGGATCTGCTTGGGGATTTCATCACCCCAAGGAACGATTCCAACCACGCATACCGATGGGGTATATAAAGGGGGGAGAGCGAAAGTTGTAACTCAATCCAACCATGTTGTAATTGGCGAAGCGTCGGGATGACGTGAAGAGTTGGTCTGAGCCTTTAGTATCTCGCTAAGGTTCCCAACTCATGCTTGTAATGGGTTGGTGTTCACAGTTTGGGCCTCACGTACCAAGTGTATATCGAGGACTCCTTAGCAACCATGTGCATCTTAGAGAAGAAGACTTTGTTGACCATACCTGTTTCTACTAATCTTAGGGTTGTGCTGTTTAAATTGTCTTTCTTGTGCAAAAACTAGTGATTATCAGTTTGGCCAAGTCTTTTTATGATTGCTATATTTTGGGTCCTTTCCCTTACCCATCCATCAAAACATCAAGCTTAAACTTATCCTTTGGCGGACCTATCCTTCCAGTGGCGGACCTGACCCTCCAGTGGCGGACCTGTCCCTCCAGTGGCAGACCTGTCCTCATGCTATGGTGGACCTGCCATGCTTTGGCGGACCTGTCCTTACAGAGTGGCAGACATGTCCTTACAAAGTGGTGGATTTGACCTTCTACTCTTTCTTCCCGAGGCTGCCATTTCCACACCGTTTATCTAATTGACTCTGTTCAAAGGTAGTTCTCATTTTTTTGTACTCTTTTCGATGATATATACCACTTCATACTTTTGAGAAGTTGGCCGGGGCACCTTTTTCCTCACCATTTTCCTCCTCGAGGGGGGTATACCCTACCATTCTCTCCGTTTACTCATTTCGAGTAAACATTCACCCATTTCACACATCCTTTCATCATTCCAAACCCTCATTCTATCATTCTGATCATCCATTTACTCATTCAAGTAAACGTTCATCCATTCAACACATCCTTTCATCATTCTGAACCCTCGTTCTATCATTTCGATCATCCGTTTACTCGTTCTGAGTAAACATTCATCCATTTCACTTATCCTTTCATCATTCTGAACTCTCGTTCTATCATTCTGATCATCCATTTACTCATTCTGAGTAAACGTTCATCCACTCAACACATCCTTTCATCATTCTGAACTCTTGTTCTATCATTCTAATCACCCGTTTACTCGTTCTGAGTAAATGTTCATCCATTTGACACATCCTTTCATCATTCTGAACTCTCGTTCTGTCATTCTAATCATCCGTTTACTCATTTTGAGTAAACATTCATCCATTCAACACATCCTTTCATCATTCTAAACCCTCGTTCTATCATTTTGATCATTCGTTTAATCGTTCCGAGTAATCGTTCATCCATCCCAATCAACTGTTTGCTCATTTTGAGTTTTTTTTCATCCATTTCTATCATCCATTTTTCCAATCAAATCATCATTTTCCCCATCCAAATCCCCTAAACTTCATCTCGGGTTATTATCCAAATTGATCAAAGTGTCTGATCTGATCATCATCATTAACATCTTCTTAGGATTGTCATCCATCCTAAATTAATCATCATCATCAGCCCAATCAATTCACCTTCAATCTCAAGGTGGATTCAGTGCTGCAATCATCCATTTATCCTTTAATCCGATCAATCAGTATCCTAAGTCATCTAAGATAATCTCTGAACGAGATTTGTAGTCTCTTTCATCATCCATCAATCGATCTTATCAATCAATCATCGATCGATCTTATCCAATCTAATCCAATCCAATCCAATCCAATCCAATCACATTCCTATCCAATCACCTTCGACCCAATCAATCTACTTCCATGTCAAAGCAGATTCGGTGTCGATCCAATCCAATCATCAAAATCAATCCCATCCAATCATCCAATCATCCTAATCTGAGCTTTAATCCAATCCCGATCCGAGCTTGTCCTAAATCCTGATTTGGGCTTTAGTCCATTTCCATCCATCATCTTTATCCTTTCATCATCATGAATTCTTATCCTCCATCAATAGTGGTCAAGGGAAACCCTAATTATGTCAACGATGATAATGAAAGTCTTGTTGATCAAGAGGTATATGACATACATCCCCTTGACACTATCATTGCTAGTAAGCTTTCTCCACCCACATTCCAAAATCCAATCACCCCATTGAGTTATCCCATCATGTCTTCATCTATGCCTACTCACACTCCTTATGCTACCTTTGACAAGGGATGTCCATCATATCCATCATATCCTTCATCTACGTCATCCCCTTATCCTAGTTTTCCATCACAATACCCCTATCTTGATCCCCCATCCACATCCTCTTATTTCAATCCTTCATCCACATGTACCCACTACCCTAATCTCCCATACCAATCTACTCAGCCTAATCCTACATTCACATCTTCCTATCCTAGTCAAACACACCCACCAACTTACCCTAATCCAACATCTGCATCTCCCTATATTAATCTGCCACCTCAATCTTCCCATCCTCATCCACCATCCCCATACCTTTACTACAATCCACCACCCACCTCCTTGTGTCCTAATTCACCATGCCAATACCCCTATCTTAACCCTTCACCTAATCCCCCATCTATTCCTAGTCCTACATCCAATCCCATTCCCCTATCTAATCCTAGCCCACCAATCCCTAGTCCTAATCCCCCACTAATCCATAAAACTTCATCCACTCCTACCACACCATCTCATCCTAGAGTATGCAAGTCTCTCATTTCAGAAGTTCTCCAAGGACTTATAACAAAGAAGACATCTCCCACTCCACACATTGCAGTCATGGAACCATGCCATCCCAACCCATCATCCATGGTCGTTAGTGACTTAGACCTTCTCCATCCAACACCTATCATTGATGATACCATCACATCCTCTAAATCCACTGAGTCCCCATCTCCTACCATCACATCCTCTGAATCCACTGAGTCCCCATCTCCTACCATCACATCTACCAAATCCATTGAACACCCACCCCCTACTCCGAGAGCCATCAAACCTATCGACGACACCCAAATCCAATCCACTTCTTCCACTCCTAGTATCCATTCCCAGGAATATTTTGAATCCTCCATCCTTCCATCTTCCCCACTTGAAGAGTCCCCCCATGACTCCATGATCATACCTCCCGCACATGATGAGTCGTGCCAAGAGCCTGATCCAAAGCATGCCAACATATCCCCTCCTCCAGATCAAGATCCTACCATCCGATCTAGTCTACCACAAGATCACAGTCCCCCATCCATTCCATCCCATGACCCTCTTGACATTCAAGATTCTACCGCTCCACCTTCGTCTCCATTGCATGAGCCTGCTACCACAAAATCAGATCTTATCATATCCCCTACTCCCTCTCCAGATACAACCCATCCAAATGTTGCTATCCCATCATCTCCTTCTCAGGATCCCCCATCATCACCTAAAAATACTATCCCCACACCGCTTGCATATCCCCTTGGTACTCTCACATTCTTCAATGGTGGCCTCCTTGTAGAAGAAAAACACAGTGTATATACCACCCATCATCCCCCACGTAATAATGGACTCGCATCATCTTTTCAAAATAACACAAATCCTATCATGGATCGCATGCTCAAGAACATGAACTATCAAGGAAAAGGTCTAGGCCTTCACGAGCAAGGTATTTTAGAGCCCATCCAAGTCAAAGAACAAATCTGCATGCAAGGTCTTAGATCTATTCCCCAAGACTCACAATCTAAACACGTTGGTACAACCTCTAGATGTCCTCAACGAGCCTTTTCCAAAAGAAATGTCGGATCTTCCCATCGCTCTGCCAGATCATATGCTGCCATCCCTCCTCCTCTATCGTATCGCCTCAAAACAACCATCCATATTCCTCCTTCATCTGCTCCATCCATTTTGGGTCCTTACATCCCTCCATCCACCATCTCCCATCCTTCATCTAACTTGGGTCTGTATATCCCAAAACCACCTCCTCCATCTCATCCCTTCATCCATCCAACACCTATCCATGTCATCCATCATAAACATCCCTCTCGCATATCCCATAATCAAGATCAACAAAGGTACATACATAAACATTCTCCATCTACACGTAATCCTCATAATCCTACCTCCACCACTCCACATCATCCATCTTCTCACAACCATCCCATCGCTAGTATGAGCACTTTGGATGCCAGAGGAAAAATGCATCAATCTAAATACCCACATGAATCTAAAGCTTCCCATGTCCCCTCTAAAAGACATGGTAAAGAAAAGAAAAACAAAATCCAAAGTCAAAATCAAATCTATAGCTCGCAAACAACCACCAAAGAAAAGATCAAAACCATGTGGATCCCAAAGAAAAAAGATGCAATGCCATCAAATGAAAAATCTATAAGAACATCCAAAGTTGCTAATCCAAAAGCTAACCATACCCACCTTTCATCTCCTAAGTCTGTTTTGGGTCCCTATGTCCCGAAATTCACTATTTCGTCTCCTCCATTATCCCCGCATTCTCCATCCATTAATCCTTTTATCTTTTCACATCCACCACCACATGTGCCAATGTTGGTCCTAAACACATCTCCCCATCACATATCCACCCCATCATTCCATCCATATGCTTTCCAACATCCCACCCATTATCCCATGTATCTCCCCCATCGAATCCCTCTAATTCATCCTCTTGCATAATCCATTTATCCTCATAAGGTTGTACCAACATCCAACAGTGGTTCGAACATGATCTCTTAATACCTCAAATGGAACTTGATGCTTGAGTCCTTCATCCATATCCTTATCGCATGTCTTCTAAATCCACTTATTCCCCTCCCTATCCTTATCCATCTCCTTCAGCATGCTAGGTGAAAAGTCCAAAAAACAAGAAAAGTCAAAATAATCAAAAAATCCAAAAAATCCAAAAAAGTCAAAAAAAATCAAAAAATCAAAAAATAAAATAGTAAAGAGAAATAATCCGTCGAATGGTGAAAACTTGGCAACCAAGCACCTTGGATAAGTACCATGATGAAAAACTGGCAAATAGGCATCATGCATAAATCCCTATATGCACTTGGGGGCAGCTTCTTGATATGCATTCCCTCCATCTGCTATGCTGCCTGCTACGCTTTTGACTATGCATCCATCTTCTTGCTATACATCATTTTCATCCATCCCCTCCACACTATCGAGCTTACACATCCTGTTTGGCATACCCCATTTATCCCAATCCTTCCATCCTCCTTGTGATCTTGATAACAATGGGGCAAACATATAAGCATGCTTTGGACACCTCTTAGCATACATTCCCCTCACCCGCACACTATCCCAACTATCATTCGCCCTCAATATCCCTTCCTTATCCATGCATCCTATCTTCACCCATCTCACTCTTTTATCTTCCCATCCACTTGTCTTCCATCCTTCATTCCTCCCTGCACATGACATATCTAGAGTGGGGGCATCTATCTTCCTTTGTGATACAGTCCTTGGAGACATCATTCATTCCATCAAAGCACTCCCTTCCATTTCCCTATCCTTATCTCCTTATCGATATATCCATCTCCCCATCCTTATCTTTTATCCCTCCACACAATCCTTATATCCATCTTCCCATCCCTATCTTCCTATCCTTCCATCATGGCATCCATTCTCATCTATCCATCTAGTCACCTTTTCCTCATCCAAATCCTTATCCCTCTATCCAATCCACCCAAACAATCCTTTTCCTCCCCCCATCCTCTACCCTCATCCCATCTCATAATCCCTTGTCATTGGTATCTCGCTATAGGCTTTTCCCCACGCAACCCAATTCCATCTACCTCATCATCATCACTTCTGCTTCTTTTACACATCTTTTCAATGTCCTATCATTTTCATCATTCAGCTATCTATCATGCCATCCTCCCACTTCATCTTTGATGATTTGGATAACTATCCCATCCCTGAGCTTTATATAGTCACTATCCTCCACTCCAATCCAACAGGTCTATCTTGTCCCATCGTGTCGGTCCAATCATTTTATCCCCTTATCTGGGATTATCTCATCATCTTTCCTCCATCACTTGTCTTTGGCCTTCTACTGAGCTACGTTGCCCCTACACTTTCACGTGGGCAAGGTCGATCATTTGATCCTCCCCTAGGGTATATAAAGGGGGCAACAAAATTATTGTGTGCATGCAAAAAATAGGGATTTTGCGTATTAGAGAGAGACGATTAGAGGTGCTGAGGAGATGCATAGCGAGGATGATCAGGCAGGATCACCAGAGACTAGCGGAGGCAGGATTACTACACATGCTGACATATCCGACGATCAAGGCCCATGGGGCCATGTTGACAGCTTTGATAGAGCGGTGGGATTCGGAGACGTCAACGTTTCACCTATCGACAAGGGAGATGACGGTGACACTAGAGGACGGGTGGCAGATTCTGAGGCTTTCGATATCAAGGCTGCTGATTAGCAAGTGCTGGTTAGAGGACGCGACATTGGATGAGTCTGTGCGCATTGTTTTTGGTAGTGACGAGCTACCGGTGTAGCGGGCTCAGTTAGATGTGGACAAGATGGTAGCATGCAGGGTACCGGTACTATCGTTGTACCTAGCTGGGCTGATTAGTGGGATACTACTGCCGGACCGGAGTGGTCAGTTTCTACACATGAGGACGGTTGAGGTGATCTAGCACATCATCGAGGGCCGAGAGGGACAGTTTGCGTGGGGGACATGCATGTTAGCCCAGCTGCATCGGGACATGCACGTGATTTTTTATAAGAAATAGTTGAGTGTGACACACGTTACATTACTATAGGTGTGTGCCTGGGAGCATATCTGCGTGGCCAAGCCAATTATAGTGAGGGTTGGTGACCATGATGACACGCAGCCTGTAGTGTGGTGGTGGGGAGCAGAGGCAAGGATGCTACTACGGTATCGAGAGATACGGGAGGTAGATGTGTGGAGGAGGTAGTTTGATGATGTGCAGGCCTTGCAGAGGGATAGAGATGCAGTGGTGGCGCGGGGACAGGCTGCACAAAGGGAGAGGGATGCTGCAGAGTCACGGATGCAGACATTACAGGGCGAGAGGGATGCATCACGGGCTCAGTTGCAGAGGGGGCTGGTTGAGGGGGGAGGGCCAGGCACAGATGTGTAGGAGCTACACATGTAGTTATAGGTGTTGTAGGCAGAGAGGGATAGAGGCTCAGAGCAGATACTACAGTTGATACTAGCTCAGGAGGCCTAGGCACGGGAGCGGCAGGCTATCAGTGCAGACTGAGATCGGTATAGGCATGAGTGGAATGCTGTGAGACTAATAGCTGGGTAGAGGGATGAGTTTATGCAGTAGGAAACCTATTGGAGGGGAGTATATGAGCAGGTTGTTCCAGATCCAGCACAGTGCACGGTGCGCTATGTCAGTCAGGCCCCACAGCCACCAGGGTCGTCCCAATCATTAGGGACATGCACCAGGGGATTCAGCGATTACCAGCGGACTCCATCTCCATATGGCGGTTACCAGGGGACTCCCACCCGTGAGTATCAGGGGACACCCACCCATGAGTATCAGGGGACTCCAGCACATAGAGGACCAGTACCCGATTCTCTGCAGAGATCAGATGTGGGGAGCTCACAGTAGGGCAGACAGATGTAGGACATTGGTTATTTTTGGCAGATACAAGATGGATGGTTCGTGCATGTCGCCAGAGGGCAGAGGTGATCCACATCTCTAGATTTTGTATCTTATTTGGCAATATATGATGGATATGTATTGTATTATGATAGGATGTTTATTATTTTGATTATGCGATGGTCTTCATTGACATTATGCATGATATTTTTGTTTATGTGGCTATATGGGATGATTCATGATGTGGTTTTATATATATACTCATGTTTATATGGATGGATGGTTTATGCTTTCATCATTAAATTTTTATGGATGTACATGTATGTTATTATGATTATGGTGATGTAGTTGTTTATGAAAATGAATAATTGTGTACATTTTATGATAGATGTAAATGTTTCTATGATTTATGATATATAGATGCACATGGGGATGGATGATTTATGCATGTTGATATGATTTATGACTTATGTGGATGGACGATTTATGCATGTTTATATGATTTATGATGATAGATGCCTAGTTATTTATGAAAATGGATAATTATGTATGGTTTATGATGTATGGATGCACATGTTTATGATCTATATAAACGTTTCTATGATTTATGATGTATGGATGCACATGTGAATGGATGATTTATGCATGTTTATATGATTTATGATTTATGGATGCACCTAAGTGTCAATAAAGACTGTTATGAGGAAGCAGATGGGCGATAGGCGTGTGGAAGAGTGCATTTGCCAAAAACAACCATTAATATCTTGAGAAAAAGAGAACTTAAGACAAAAAAAGAGTGCATTTGCCAAAAACAACCATTGATATCTTGAGAAGAAGAGGACTTAAGAGGAAAAAAGAGTGCATTTTCCAAAAACAACCATTGATATCCTGAGAAGAAGAGGACTTAAGAGGAAAAAAGAATGAGAGTACTTGCACAACCGAAATCATAAGCGATGGTCACGATGGAAACAAAAGGTGCATGCAAAGTGGTGAAAATGCGGTGAAAATGAGATTTTGCCACCTTTGGAGTATTGATTTTTATTATAGCGTAGGGTACTAAGTACCTTAATATGGAAGATCAAGGCAAATGAGTACTCTATGCATGAAACAAACACAGCAAACAAGAAGGTTATCTCAACACCCCGATGTCGTAATGACCTCGGTCAGGCCTGGTGTTGAGATAACTACTAATAGACAAAGTTGTCCCAGCGTAACACAAGACCTTGGAGATCTCGGTGGGTCTTACGAGGGACAATTGAGAAAACAAAAATCAAAAAAAACAATCGAGGTATGCCCCCATGTTAGCAGGTCAAAGCACGCCATGGTATGGTGGACCAAGGCGACCCTAACAAGTGATGGGAAGGAACCCAAAATGATAAACAAAATTCGAAAGCATCAAAAGATCATATTCAAGACAACAGGTCCTTTGCCGTAGGATCAAGGTGATGGATGTGATTGACGAGGTCTGCGAGGAAGGATTCATCCTGTTGAGACCAAAGATGGATGCTAAATTAGAATGACCCAGTTGATGCAGGATGTTACCTAGGGACAAGATCTTGTAACACTAAGGAGCCTTGTTTATTAAGAACCGGTTAGATGTGCGCATAACTTGATGATGAAGTATAAAAGACCGACATAACCTATAGACCTAGGGGCTCGGGGGCCGATCATAGATTAGCCTTGCCTATGTGAAAGCGCAGAGCCCTTGTAGTTCCAGAAAAGACCATGGATAAAGTGAAAAGGAGACAAATGGTAACCGATGATGACAGAAAAATGCCCTGGGGGTGAATCAAATGATCAACCTTGCCTACGTGACAGCGCAGGGGCAATGTAGTTCGACTGACGGACGCGACGGGATGGGACCTAGGTGAAGACCGACACGATGGATGGTCCTACCCGATGACACGGACACAACAACAAAGGGAACGAATGATGTAAGCTCAAAGCGGGATACTGAAAAGCTCAGGAATGGGGGATAGGCTAGATGGGTCGTCCAATGCTCAATCAATATTTACCAAGCAGCCGGGGATGAGATGGGTGAGGACAATAGTGCGGAGTGAGGCATAAAATAACTAGAGTGTCAGGTAGATAATGATTAAGCCCTCTATGGATGACGCCTGTTACCAGGTTTTCACCATCCATACTTATCTAAGGCGCCACCAAGAGGTGGTTTTCACCATAGGACGAATTTATTTCTCTTGACTATTCTTATTTTATTTTTATTTTTGATTTTTTCTATTTTTTTTTTGGATTTTTTTTGGATTTTTTGATTTTTGACTAGGTGGGGTAACCAAGCAGATTTAGGTGTAGAACTTTTTCAGGTGCATGATATTGATGGGCTCGTCAAGGGGTTATCCTTCAAGAGTAACCAACCTGTATGCCCCAGATCCATATTTAGCGGCTATGATATAGGGTCCCAACCAATTCGCCTCAAATTTTCCTTTTTGTCTCGGTCTTGTTGAGTATGTTGGTTCTCCTTAAGGACAAGCTTGCCCACCTGGAATTGTCGAGGACAAACTTTCTTGTTGTAACTATGCTTGAGGTGATTTTGGTATGCTTGTAGATGATCATAGGCCTTTATTCTTCGTTCATCCAGTAACTCTAGCTGTGCCAGCCGCGCCACACGAGCATCCTCTTCGCTGATAAGGTTCTTCAGAGAGATTCTCAATGATGGAAGTTCAACTTCAATTGGCAAGATGGCCTCAGCACCATACACTAAAGAGTAGGGGGTGGCGCCTGTCGGGGTACGGATCGATGTGCGATATGCTCAGAGGGCAGGATGAATATGGAGGTGCCAATCTTGTCTGGTGTTATTGACAACCTTTTTGAGAATACGGATGAGGGTTTTGTTGGTTGCTTCCGCCTGACCATTACCCTGGGGGTAATAAGGCGTTGACCAATGGTGCTGGATATGGAAGGTATCGCAGAGGTGTTTCATGGCTTGGTTTTTGAAGGGTTTGCTATTATCGGAGAGGATGGTGGACGGGATACCATATCTACAAAGAATATGGTAAAGGATGAATTTGGAAACCTGAGTACCGGTGATTTGTGAAAGGGGCATTGCCTCCACCCACTTGGTGAAGTACTCAGTGGCGGTAATTATGAATGTATGGCCGTCAGACGATGGTGGGTGAATCTTGCCAATCAAGTCGACACCCCATTGAGAAAACAGCCATGGTGCCAGGAGGGGCTGAAGATCTTGTGTTAGGGAGTGGATTAAATCTGCATGTTGCTGGCATGGAAGACACTTTTTCACAAACTCGCAAGCATCATGTTCCAACGTAGGCCAATAATATCCAACTCGTAAGACCCTTTTGGCAAGAGCCATACCATTTGAATGTGTTCCACAAACACCGCCATGTACCTCCATTAGTGTAGCATGGGCTTCGGTCTCATTTAGACATCTAAGGAGGATTCCATCATACCCGCGACGATAAAGCATATCACCGATGATGACGTATCGAGAAGAGCGATGAACGAAGGATTTGCATTGGTTACATGTGAGATCTGGGGGTATAATGTTATCATGGAGATAGGTATAGATGTCTTGGTACCATGGGGAGGTCAGACCCATGATATCCCACACCATGTCAGTTTCAAGGATGTCATATGCTGGGATTAAAATTTGTTCTACAAGAAACTCGCATTCTGTATGGTCTTTGGGCATGTCCAGTAGGGAGCCAATAGTGGCCATTGCATCAGCTGCTTTGTTGCATACCCTGGGAATCTGTTCAAATTGTATAGAGGTGAAATAATTCTTGAAATCATCCACCATGGGCTTGTAGGGTAACAGCTTATCATCCTTGGTTAGGAACTCATCATTAACTTGTCTAATGACTAGCAAAGAATCACCAAAGACTTTCAACTAAGTTATGTGCCACTGTTTTGCGATTTTGAGGCCGGTGAGGAGAGCTTCGTATTCTGCCATATTGTTGGTACATGGGAATGCTATCCTGAATGACTTGGGAATGTAGTCACCCTGAGGGGTGACTAATAAAATTCTTTCCCCCAATCCATTATGTGTATATGATCCATCAAAGTACAGTGTCCACGTAGGGGTCTCATCAACGGAGAAGACTTCTTCATCAGGGAATTCTGTGATCAATGGATAAGTATCAACTAGAGGAGCTTCCGCTAACTAATCTATGATTATCTGTCCTTTGATAGCCTTGCAGTCCACATATTCTATGTCGAATTCACTGAGGAGCATGACCCACTTAGCCATGCGGCCAGTCAGAGTGGTTCTAGATAAAAGATACTTCAATGAATTGATCTTGGCAATTAATTTTACTAGATGGCTAAGCATGTAATGTCAAAACTTCTGTGTGCTGAAGATGAGTGTGAGGCAGGCTTTTTCCATGGGGGAGTAGTTTAGCTCGTAGCCAGAAATGTGATAGGTCGAATGTGAGCGTTAGAAAACAAGCAGCAAGTAAAAGAGTGCAAATAAACACCAAAACAACCTACACCTCAAGATTAGCCTAAGTTGGAATCAACACAAGTTAAAAACAAGAAAATGGAACCTTATACCTTGCGTCGAATCGATCCTTTGGTTGGCCCTTCGATCTTTGATGTGTATGCTCCTTGGATGGCACAAGATGCAAGCTAAATGATGTTGTGAGGATGAGTGCAAGTGGATAAAAACATGAAAATGGCTAAGTATAAGTTGAGAAACAAAATTGCAAGAGTTTGGCTAGAAAAATGATCTCCCCCAAAATGAGAGAAAAGAGGGGGTATTTATAGGAATTTTGAGAATTCCTAGAGGAGATGGATGGCCAAGATTGAGCCACCAAATATCAAGATGTAGGGCTAAGGTGAGTTTAGAACTCACAAGCCCTCACATCTTGACATGTGGCATGGGGAGAGGCTTAAGAAAGATGAGGTGGAGATGAGGTGTAAGAGAAGTACATGACATGGATGTACTTCAAAGGACCATAGGGATTTGGTCAATATATCCTCATAAAGGATGTCCTTGTCCCCATGTGGGTGAGAGGACATGTGAGGAATTAAAAATTCCTCAAATATTCTCATGGGGAGATGGGAAAGAATGAAGAATAAAGAGAGGACATGTGGGAAGGAGTGAAGGAATTAAAAACTTTTGAGTGCATTGGGGGATTAAAAGTGAATTAAAAATTCACATGGGGAAGTGGAGTGCCTTGCCCAAAAGGAGAAAGCCCTTAATAGGGTTGACTCAATTAAGTGATTAGGATTGTGCAAGTACTTGATTAGACTAATTAATGAAGATTAGGAGAGAGTTAGATTTCACATGTGACTTGATGTGACAAGTCAAAGATCACATGGGGAAGAGTAATGAAGGATTAGAGGAGGGTTAGGTGGCTAAGAGAGATTAGAGGCCAACTTGCAAAAGTTGGAGGATGTGACATCCTAATCAAGGATTAGGCATGTGCACATCCTAATCAAGGATTAGGCATGTGCACATCCTAATGATGGGATTAGAAGAAGGATTAAGATTAGATAATAAAAGATGGAGAATGTGACATGAAGGGAATTAAATAAATGGAATATTCATTTAATTCAATTGATGGAAGGAGGATTAAAGAGATAAGGTATTATTGATTAAATACCTTAGGGATTTGGCAGAATTAAAGCTATTAATTAAATAATAGTAGTATTACTTAATTAACGAAAATAAGACGAAAGGGGATGAATTTGGATAAATTAAGTGTCCAAATTTAGATGTTCACAGTGACAAACTCAAGAGATGTTGGAGTTGCCTCCATCAGAAGGATGACACAAGCTAAAGCATAACCCTCTCTTGAAGAAGTTGATCCCTTCTTCTAACCTCCATTGTAAGCGAGGTCTTCTTCCAACTTAAACTTCAATGGACAATGTGGAATCCCCACAAAAGAAGTGGATGGCAAGGAGGAATAGGATAGGGATGCAACAGACACCACCGTAGTGTTTGACATGTCCACGGGCTGGGAGAATGGATGGATATCTAGAAGGGATATCAAAAGAGGAGGCTCCATTGAGGGATCGATGAACACCTACAACCTTTGGGGGTGAAGGTCATCAACATTTAGGGGAGGATCTGAAAGCAAAATTGAGGCAATGGGAACTGGAGCGAAAGGAACGGAAGAGGGAGGCATAGCAGGAGATGTCAAAACAAGAGTTGTTGGCTCCCCTTCTTCCTTCTACAAGGAAGCTTGTTCAACAACTAAAGCCTTCCTCTAGCACTTACTCTCATGTGCAAGCTAGTTTCATCGGCTCCAAGAACTAGAACTCATTGCTTGAGAAGGAACAAAAGGATCCTATTCTACCATAGGTGTTTCCTCCATAACCATTGTCAGTGGAAGGGTAGCCTCCTAGATGGGAGTAGGATCAAGAAGCATGAAAGAAGAAATGATGGCATGTGGAGAAGCAGACATAGGAACCTCAGCAGTGAACCTCTTCCCATTCACTACCTGAGGGATAGGAGTGGTATGAGGCCACGAAGGCCAAGATGCAGGGGCAACTCCATGAGGGCCCTTCCTCTTACCATAGAAAACAAGCCTCGACACCATGGAGATGAGAAGATTGAATACTTGATGCTTGGTCTTCCACCAAGAAAGCAACATTAGAATCCTTGTGCAAGGCATGAGAGTAGAGTTTGATGACAGGGCGAAAGGTATAAGCAGATGAAATAGTAGAAGAGGAAGGCTCTTGGGTGTGAGTAGGCTTATCCTTCCCCTTTTGCTGGGAGGAGGATGTAGCTTGCTACTCTGCAATCATAGAATATTTGATTGAAATGGCATAAGGGGAGACAAGGTAGGTTACCTTTGGTGCTATACCCCCGTTCTTATATTTGACATAGGTGCAGTACAATAAGTCCATCCTTAGAGGAATCAAACCAACTAGAGCAGGCCAAAAGTGATCTAATGAGTATCCCCCACATGACACTAGAGGCTTATATCCGGTGTCATGCACAATGTGCAAAGATCCCTCATGAGAAAACTTTAAACACTTATGAATTACCAAAGTGATCACATTCATGGAAACTAACCAAGGGATGCCTAGTTTCACTCTAAACAAGTTCAACTCTGAGATGATATCAAAAGGAGCATTTACAATCTTGGGTCCTACCAAGACTAAGAGAGTGATGGAATCAATTGGGGGCATTGAGATTCTATCATGTGTATGTATCATGCTCTTTGATTCATCATACCCATCCTTATATAATAAATCTATCAGTAGAGTCTCCTCTATTATAACATTCACACAATATGTGGGATCAACAAGAACACCAGTTATGATGTTCCCATTGATGCGAGTGGGAATGTATAGAGAAGTCTCTTTGTTCATAGGTAGGTCCTATGATGTGAAAGTTATAATGAGTGATCCATTTTCAAGCTGAGCGAGAGGAATAGGTAGATGCATAAAAGAGACCATATTTATGTACTTCAAGAGGACTTCCTCAAGATACCTCAAAGGCTCGGGAATCAGATGGTGACCTATCTAGATTTCACTTCCTAATGCCTAGGGATCCTTCTAACTATGTTGTTAAGGGTCATAGATTGGGTTGAAAGGTTACATGCCTTATAATACACAAACCTATAATGCACCTAGAATACGAGAGAAGGTTCCTCCAACACTACAAAATGGAACCAAAATAGTTCACGTCAGGTTTACCAAAATGTAGAGGAGGGGGATCAGTTACTCCAAGACCCCAGGTCATGGGAGGGTCCTAAGCAACTATTTGTCTAATCTACCTCAAGATTTATAAATGATTTGGAAAGGTTAAGATGTTGAGGTAGAAAAGGAAGAGCAATCTCGTTTCTATTCTCCTTCTACTAACCCAAATGTTTCAGAGAATCAAATGAGTCGATTTCCAGAGTTCAAATTGTAGCCCAGATAACTCACTGCCTAAGGATGGTAGCATAGGACACGAACTCCAACATGGTGCGCTAGAATCTTAGTGGGGTGTTGGAATCCATATGGATAGAAGACTTCTGAAACAGATTAACACACGAAAAATACAAATAACAATTTGACTAGTAGATATTTTATGCTGACAAAATGTAGAAAAAGTATAGAAATGAAGCCTAACAAGAAGAATACTTTAACTAACTATGCTCGAATTAACAAAGGAAGTAATAAAATGGTACTAAACTCCTTAGAACTTTATTCTTTGAACAACTCCAATTGAAAATCACCTCTACACACAAGACCAAGGAAAATGTTGGGGCTATTTTTAGAGGACTACCTCAGTCAATCCCCCACTTTGGTGTTTCCACCTCCACAGATAGCCAAATAGAAACGATGTAGAAAGATGATAAAGAAATTGTATTGAAATGGAAGATGCCAAGTAATAACACAAACAACAATATGCTACTATGTAACACAATGATGCAAAAACAAATGAAAATGGAGGATATCTCCTTCACAACTACGTGCTCTCAAGGCAAGTAGAGGAAGGAGCGAGCTTGCAAGTTCTCCAACAACAACATTGTCACAACGAACGGAGTGGAGGACCAAGAAACTAGTAGCTTGCAACTACAATGGAGGTGGTGGTGAAGCTTGAAAGTGTATAAGTTGATCGGCAATGCATGAAGAATTTAGTCTAAAAGCAAGATAGGTTGGAGAAGCTATGAAGAAGTTGAATGGAATGAAGAGTTAGACCATTTGAATGGAAGAAAAGAGGAAAAAAAATTGTTTTGCATTGTTCAAGGGGGTAGGAAGTGTTACGGTTCACGTCTAATGGAGAAATGTAACACTTCTACAAATTCCAAAGGTAAGAATCCTATCACTATGGTAGCACGACATGTGGATGTCCACGCAGCGCACACACATCCCTAACAAAATTCCTTCACTGATACAAAAATGGGTTGTCGATTGGATGAGGAAAGGTAGCAGATGTCAGGATTGCATCATCAAAATTACGTTTCCTAAGGTGAAGGGTATAAAAATGGGGAATTTGCAAGGGGTGCAAATTCACACCATTACACTTTGTAACTCATTTTTCAAGCATGTATAGTAGTTTTTAAAACATCTTTTGATCAATAAATATAAGCTTTTTACCTTCTTATAGTTGTTTCATTGTGTAATTTTCTTCAATATGGTTGATATAGTCTTGTGGTGATGTCTTTTTTCCCTTGATTTTTTGTCCTATCTATATTTCCTTTATGCATAAAGTATGTGTTTTTGTAGGTCATCACTTGTTCTCAACTAGCTAAAGATAGAGTTTAAGTTGTTACAATATTTCCAACTTCTTCTAAACACTATCCTTGACATACTAAACCTAGTTATGAAACACTTTTGCAAATATATAGAATTCTAAGTTGTGTATGTTGTGGTTTAAGTTGTTGATTATATTGTATATCTAAACAACAGTATAGGTTCTTGAAATCAATTTGGTGCATCACCATTTTATTTTTAGGTTTTATTTTATGTTTCCTTCCCCCCTTTTCTTAGCATGTTGTAGTAATATAAGTTAAAATAGGTGAAGTCCCAAAGGGAACCAACCCTCTTTGGAAGTTGATCTCCATTACCTAAGCCCACACTCGGGGAGATAATCCCATGTTTCATGAGATGGCTAATTAATTTTATCAGCTTAGAAAGGGTGCACACTTCCATGAAAATAATTTTTGGTGCATTTGGTGAGATTTTTTGAACTATCATAGTTCAAAACTTATCTTTTCATTACTATTATTTGGTGTGTATATCAATAATTTATACCTTTGGAGGAAATACCTTCATACACTTGGTGACTCCAAGTTTAATCTACTAGTTTCAAGTGGACTAAGTGTTGGTACGTGCTCAAATTTTTGCAAACAATTAGTCCTGATTATTTATATTTTAAGAATATTTCAATGATCTTCTAGATTATTTAGATGTTGTTTCATGTCTTCATTTCATGGAGATGTGTTTTATCAACCCCTATTTCATGAAATTTCTTCTCATTTACCTCTCTATCAACCATACCAAATAGAACATATTACTTGTTTCATCACAAATGACCTCGTGATAGTATGTTATCAACATACTTATCATATTTTCCACCCACCCACCCATACTCAATATTCTTGATAGCCTATATATGCTCAAAATCAACCCCAAGAAAACCATTTTATTTCCAACCAACAAAACTATTCTTATGGTTAGCCTCATAATGTGGATAACATGAATATTGGGGATATAATGTTTGACTTCCAAAATAAAATATTTATGATACTGAAGGAGACCAAGAGTATAACATGTAGCAGGAAGAGTTTTCTTACCTAGTTTACTAATACCAACATGAGATGGATATACAAAAGGATAAAAATGAGGAATCTCTTACAAAAGAGATTTCTACTAAATAAGAGAAAATTAGGTTATTGCTTTCCCAAGTACAAAGGTTGGAAGCCCAAACATCTTGTTACATTCCACATCAATGTACAAAATAAGATCTTCCCAAGTACAAACTTACAAGCTTCAAGCAAGGTAAACCTCCTAAGTCTTCAAGTTAGACTCTTGAGCTTGAAATTTCAAGGTTTAAGAGTCTTCATCCTTTGCAAGACCTTGAACCTAAGCAAGAGAAGCCTAGTATCCCTCTAAATCAAATTTCTCCAAAACTTATACACCCTCAAGAAACCCAACAAGACCTATGTAATCAACCTTCTTGTCCTAGTACTATTTGTCTTGACAAAGTTGGACCTATTGTTTATCAAGATAGTTGGTCTAATGAGAAAAAGAGAGAGGTGTTTAGGGAGAAACAAGACAAGTATTTTTATTTTGATACACTTGCACATGATATGGAAAGTGAAAAAATTAGACTTTCTATAAGATGTTGATGAGCATGGTTAATTGGGATAGGAAGTCAACAAGCAAGAAAGAGGTGATGAAAATGAAGATTTGACATTCTTATTTGACGAACTTCCATTTTATGTTGATGAAGATGAAGGGAGCAGACAAATTCCAATATCATCACAAGTATTGGATAAGATAGAATATGAGAATGATCTTGAAAACATACTGATCCATGAGGAGGCAAATGAAGACAACCTTATTTTTCAAAATAGAGAAGTTGACACTATAGACACTTAAAAATGACCTAGGCCTGCAAGCTCTATTCTTCACCTTCTTCTTCCTAACATAATTAAGACATTTTAATTATTTCCTTGACCCACTTTTGACTATTAATTAGATAATTCATAATTATTCAATTAATTCATGTCTTCTTATTATTTCTTCTTGATTATTAAATAAATAAATTTTATTTATTTTATTTAATACATCACTAATGGTCAAATGTCTTCCTATAATTAAATAAATTTCTTAATTTATTTAATTATCTTGGCCTAATAATTCCTCTTGATTATTAAATAAATATATTTTATTTATTTATTAAATATGTCACTAATTCTCAAACCTTCTTATAATTAAATAGGTTTATTAATTTATTTAATTATTAATCACATTCTCTAAATTTTAAATTTTTCCTTATTTAACATTTCCCTCATTTTAACTAAAATTAATTATTTAAAATGGCCTCACATTATTAACTACCACTTCTTTTAGTAAATAATTTGAAAATCAATTATTTGTTGTCACATAAATCCATATTTTTGAATTAATTTTAATTCAAAAATGGTAATCTTCTTCCATAGATCAAGTAATTGCTAAAATTCTTGATTTTTCAAATCTTATCTTTCTATCCAATGTTTATCTTCTTGATTTTTTGAATCTTTCTCTTTCTATCAAATCTTTATCTTCTTGTCACATTTATTCTCAACCGTCAATTTGATTTTCTCAAATTGCATCTTGGCCACTCATTCTAGATTTTTTCCCTAACCCTAATTATGGGTTGTCACACGCAATCTTGACCTCTGATTTTAGGCTTTCGTCATCTTTTAATCTTGGTCGTCCATCCAAAATTGCATTTTCTATAAAATACCAATTTTGCTTACATTTTGAATTTACACACACACTTACACACTTAAGACTTCTTTGCATTTTTATACTTGATCTTGTTGCTTATTGAGTCTTAGGTATTCTTGTCATAGGCATAGCCATATTTATATAGTTTAATGTTTATCACTTGCATGATAGCATTATATTCATTTTAAATCCTTCAAAGCTTGCTTAAGATTTTATCATTGTCATTTGTCATTCAATTGCTCACGCACTCAATTTGAGGGAACAACCTACATTTGCAACAAGTTAGAAGGGCTATGGAGGTGATTCATGAAGGTTTCAAATGTGGTTCAGTATAATCATTTTGTTTTGTTTTTTTCCTTCATTGTGCTTTATATTTATGATTTAATCATCTAACCTTAGGAAAATTCCCATTGATACAAACACATACAACAAGGAGAGTTGGTATGAACTAAAGATTAGTATTCTCATACATAAAAGCAAGGAAAAGGTTGAAGAATACCTATTTTGGGATGATTTAGAGGCATTTTTTTCAAAAATAGATGTCAAGCCAACACCTTTAGAAGAAGAAAATTGTTAGTAGAAATCTCTATGTTTCTACCAAATTAGTCACAAGAAATGAAGCACCCCAATCAACAAGATGATAAAGAAGCAGTGCATACACATGAAAACAATGGGAGTTAAAACTTTATCCTTTCATGAGGATTTCCCATTAAACATTTAGCTATGATGAAGGCCAACAAAGAATCACAAGTCATGCTTACACCCAAGCATAAAGTTGCAACTAAAGAAGATTGCATTCAGCTTACCTATCCACATCAAAAAAAAATTATGCGTGGTCAACATGAGGAGGTAAGTGGTTTTGTTTTAATTCTTCAAGAGGTATTGCAATAGTTGGTTAAATATTTGTTCTATATCCACCTTCTCTTGGGTGGTCATAAACATTTAAAGCATTACAAATGTCACAACCCTCTTCCTAGTACATTTGAAAATGAAACTCTTTATTATTAAATTAAGTTGGTTTGACAATAATTATTATTTTATTTTATTATGGAATTAAAACACAAGAGAAAAATAAATTAAAAATCAATAACTTAAAATATTAAAATTAAATAGATACTTTAAAATAAATAAAAAATTTATGATGCTAAAATTTAATTATGAAAATAAGCATATTTTTCAAATTATGTATGAAAGAATAAATAAATTTTATTTTTATTTAAAAGTTGCCATATTTTTTTGTTTTAACTTCTATTCTTCTCTCTAGTCAACACCTTGCTTTTTATCAATTAACTTCATCTCGTTTTAGAATTTAAATCTTTCCTTTATCAGTTAATTTCTTTTATTTTAGTAACTTCATGTGTAAACTACTCATAAAAAGGGAAACTTGTGAGCACCATTATCCATCTTTTGAAATTAAAAATTCAATATTATCCTTTTACAGGACAAAATGGAAACTTTCTTTTCCGCTTCCCTGATCTCGATCGTTGATTTTTACCATTAGATCTTGACCATCAAACCAGCATACATTATCTATAAATATGACCCTTCAGTCTCTTTTAAGAGGAGGAAAAACACAAAATATCTTCATAGTTCTTACTTTCTTCATAGTTGTTATTTTCTTTTCATTTTGTTGAGATCTTCCCTTTTTTTGCATACAAATTCTACGATAGCAATCTCTTAAGATAGGAAAAAAAAAAGTTTAGAATCCTTGTTGATATCTTTTCTTGCATACAAATGATAGGATAGCAATCTAGAGAAAAAGTTTAGAATCCTTGTTTATCATCTTGATTTTTCTGTGCATTCAAAAAGTAGTAATTTCTTAAAAACAAATGATAGGGAGTAGGGAAGGTGGTTTTCTTTCTAACCTGTTGCAAAAGACCAAAGGCTTGGGATAATTGAAGATCTTGGTTCAACATAGAGGGGTTTTTTTATTATTGCGTTACAAGTAAGTTTATTTCTTTTCATAGGACCTTAATTTTGTAGAAGGAATTTTATTTTTAAATGCTAGTTTAAAGAAAATTTTATCAAAAATTAGTTAGAAATTTTATTTAAGATTGGGAATTCTTTTCTTTTCAAAGGAAAAATCAATGAAATTTTTTAATCTAAATTTCATTTATTTTACTTTAAACACATTATTTATATTACACAAAAATTTATCCATTCAATTTTCCCAAATTCTAATTAAAAATTACTGAGTTATTTTTAAGAAAGAAATTATTGAGTTCTTTTAAGAAAAAAAATTACTGAGAATTTTATTTAAAGTAAATTATTTAATTATAAGGAAAATTTATAAAAAAAAAAAAAATTATTAAAATTATAAACTTTATGTAAGAAAAAAAAAAGTTTTAAACTAAATATTTAGGTTGGAGGCCTTTGTGGAGGGAGCGACAATGGCCAATAAATAGAGTTGATTAAAAATTTGTTTTAATTTTTTAAAAATTGTTTTCGTTATTAATTATAAATTTTATTTATTCATTTATTCTTTTGATTTATTAATAAGCTATGATAAATATTAAATTTTATATAATTTTAGTTATTGAATATATAAGATATATAAAATTTAAGTTTTATTGTTATATAAATTTTCATTAAAAATTAAATCTTAATAAAAAAGAATAAAATAAAATTATAATTATATGAATATTTATAAGTTAATAAATAAACTAATTTAAAATTAATCAATATTGTTTTTATTTAATAATAGTAGCTTAATAAATACATGATTTATTATTTTTAATAATAGTTTATTGAATACATTGATGTAAGTTTAAATCTCTCGTAAATTATTTTGAAAAAAAGGAAAAATCTATTAAGAATAATTTTAGATATACATGTATAGATTTCTTTTTAGATTTAAAATGATTTTGTTAGCTTTTTGGATAAAACAAATCTTCCTATAAAATATATACTATTTTATTTTATTTTATAAAATTTGTAATAAAGTTTAAAATTTATGATTTATTTTATAATTCATACACATTAATGAATTAAACATTTTAATCTAAATTATTGATGTATCTATTTAATTTAATTAAAATAATGTTTAAGTATTTTCTATTTTACAACAATGCATAATATTATAGTATTAGATACTTAGACAAGCATGTATAAAAAATATTAGAACAATTTAAAAATAAATAGATAATAGAGTTATTTCCTTTATTTTTACTTATATCAATTTTATTTGACAAGCAAATGAGCATATAATAATATTTTAAGGTTATATTAATTTAAAAATGTGAATTACTTGAAAATAGATGTAATTAAATAGATACCAATAAGGTTCTCAAATTATGTAATGCCTCGCCACGCAACCCTAGAGGAAGTTGTAAATAACTACTCAAACACACAAAAAAAAAAATTGTTTAAGTACAATTAACATGCAAGTTCACTACCCATTGACAACAACCTCTAATGTGATGAGATTGAGATTACTTTAAAACCCAAACAAAAAAAAACATGAATTGAAACCATAACATTTAATTACTTAAGGAATTAAGAACACATAAATTCCATACATGATAAATTACATCAAAGAATAAGAGATACCACATGATTTCAAATAACATAATTTAACAATAAGATTACAACTCTCATTCCCTGAATGAGGTAAATCTAATAAGCATGGTTACATATTACATCTTCCACCTTGATAACAAATGAGGGGTAATAAATTACAAGATTCAACTGAAATGAATGAAACCTGAAAAATAACTGGATCCTATGAGCTCTCCAACTGGAAATCTCATCCATACGAACAAGAAGAAAACCCAATGGAGTAAGGTGCACGTTCCACCCAACCAAGTGATACCTGAAGGCCCACCCCCCATGCTAGGAGATAGTAACATGGATTCCTAGACAAGACCATCTGTCTCTAGACACAGGCTAAAACATAACTGAATTGAATCAAATACAAATACAACATCACTTAACACAATGGTTACAATGCTTCTAAAGTTAAATAATCAATTGCATCACTGATACAAACATACTGCTCACTTAGGAGAAGTGTCATCACAATGTTACATGGGTTATCTTGGTAAGTCTTCCTAGGTCCCAGCCCCCATCTCGGGATATCCTAGAAACCTCTAACGACTCTTGGCCCCTCATGCAAACCAATGCAGAATCAGTTATCTCTCGTAAAGATAAGATAACGATCTTTCCATTCCAGGCCTTCTCGTCCCATCCCAAGTCTATACAAGCCCTTGCATCCATGAGCGAGGCAAAATTAATCTTATTAAGTGTTTGATACTACCTATTCCTCTAATCAATTTATTTACGTTATCACTAGATTAACTAACTTACAATGAGTTACCCTAGCACCACTTTGTGTGCCGACCCTCATTGCAAGCCACTCCTCTAAGACAACATGTGGAATAACTCTGCAACCCAACGGTACACAAGTGTGACCTAAGGATATTAAATCCCTATCCATGACATAAAGTCAACACATCCTGTTCGCGATAACCGAGTATCTAATTGGATACATTTAGACGCACTACCAAGGAAATCCAAAGGTTGACTAATATATTATGACAACCCACACAATTAAATGGAAACCCCATCTAGAAGACTTAACAACCCTTCTAATTAATTTCCCCCAAAGCGATAACAGAAGAAAACACATTTAAAAGAGCAATTTAACAGGAACTAAATCTACTTTGGTTTCCCTAAGTCCACTTCCTTTAATTAAATTCAATAGTTTATTTCCGCAATAAAACTAATTAAATTATGTCTCTTTTAGACAAAGGATAAAATTTAACTAGATATGTAATTCCCTAATTGCTCTTAATTAATAATAAACATTTACTTCTTGTAACGCCCCGCCTTGGTTACCGTTATAACAAAGTGTAAAGAGTAAAGTTGATCGAACATTTTTTTTTTAAAAGATATTTAACTTACACAATTGCCATAAGGTTTCCAAGACGACGTTACTTAAACCTTACACATGAACTCAACTCATTAACATAAACATAATACAATTTTAATGCCAAGAATGATTTAGTTTGCAAGACTTATTATATTCGAGAATCCAAAGGTTCAGTTTACAACAAGAGAGATTTTAATAAATCTCATTACATCCAAAGATGGTACAATATAAACACTCTTATACAAGAGGTATCTTTTACAAAGCATAAAGTGTTCATTTAACATCTGGCACAATTATCCATGAACAAGCTCTCCATCATCAGTCACGATCAAAGAAGTAACTGGAACTAGCTACAAGCTTAGGATCATCTGCATGAAAATATAAGGAAGATAGAGCACGGTTTCCTCCCGACCACATGGAACCAAAAGGTCCACTCCCTCCGTGCTAGGAGATACTGATAGGTCCACAAGCAAAGAAGACAGAACATAACGTTTATGGGGTATACATTTCACATCACTACATAACGTTTACAAATCAAAACAGATAAAATCTCAGTAACACAACACATCAAAATAAATTTGAACACAAAGAAAACCATCATGATATAGACTAAGAGTGTCATCACATCGTCGGGATAGGTTACCCTGGTGAGTCTTCCTACACTACCGGCCCTCTCTCGAAGAGTTACCCTGGTAGCCTCTACCGATTCCTGGCCCCTATGTAGACCAATGTGGAGTCACTTCATCTTTCAAGAGGACAAGATGACGACTTGCCATTCCAGGCCTTCTCAACCTTTCTCAACCTGAACAAGCGTTAAGACAATAGGCGAGGCACACTTTTATCTGAATTAATGTTTATAACTTCCCAACCCATAATTCATTACTTAGGTTTTCACTTAATTAACACACCTACGATAGGTTACCCAGACAATCACTTCCGGATTTCGGCCCCTACCGCAAGCCACTCTTTCTATAACATGACTCAACATAAAACCAATCTCGAGGTAGCTATCAAGCGTAAAAGTATGATACCACAGAGGTTTAAATCATTCACTTGAGACAAAATAAATTCTCTAAGATGTCTCTTTGGACAATAACAACAAAATTTGTGGAAAGAGTCTTCATTCAAAAGAGCATAATTTACATAGGTACAAACATTTCTATCATGTCATGGATCTATATCTTCATATTGTCACTGAAATAACAATCAAACGTGTAACACCTTTCCCTATATGTGTAATCATGGCAACAATACCCAAAATATAAGCATTCCTTTTTTTTAAAAAAAATATACCACAAATATAATTTCCTATTCTCTAGAAGTAAGAATCTTGATAATTCTCAATATTGTCGTCCACTTGTAAATCTTAAATTAACAAACTTACATAGGATTTTCTTATTTATAATTTCATAAAATAGAAATCTAAAACACCACACAGATACTTTAAATAATAATCAAAGCCAATCTAGAGATTTACATAAATAAAAGAACACTACTTTTACAAACTCCTATATACACCTTCAAATAGAAATTACTTATTTATTGAACACAAAATCTGCCATTTAGTGAGCCAATTAACAACATTAAAAGAAAATATAAATTATCTTAATTGCCCCCAATTTATTTCACATTACGCTTAATTTATTTATTCAATTGAAATCTTAAAGATACATCAAAGACATCTTTTATACATCTATAAGTATAATCATAAATATTATAAAGATGCAGATTGATTGCAAGAAAAGATAAATTAAACTGAAGTGAAGTATTCGTTATCATATAAAAATTAACTTACAACTAAAGGTTATATATATATATATAAATATATATAATTTCCAAACAAGGTTGTTACCATTGTTTTTGCATGTAAGGGTAATACGCACTAGAGTTAAGTTATGGATGTCAGTTAAATGATATAGCTTTAACTGGATTAACCAAAGCGCCATGCATCATGCACGTAAATCAACTGTAGTCAACTATAAGTAAGTAATATGTATAAGAAAATAACATCAGATTGTTGTGTTTAACTTTACTTCACTTACATTTGAGCTTATTCCATATTTAATATTAAACAGATCTACTAACATGATTATTTGTTTAATGAATCTACCATCGAATGATTCTAATAATGATAACTCCTATCAAAAACAAAGTCTTTCACCTATTTTATTTCCATTGGTAGTATGAGGCGTGTTCACTGACACTGTATTACTTTTCATGCAAAGAAAATTCGCTCTACAAAAATTAATGAAAGAATCAAATAAGATTACGTCAGATAGATATATAATTAAAATGGCCATGGATAACCATTTCAGATTATACATGCAAAAATAAAGGATTCACATAATAGTGAATAAATCTAAAGTTTAGATTATGGACCTAGAAGAATAGAAGCGGCACTGTATTTACAACACAGGGTTATCTGATAAAATCAGGAACAGAAATCACAAAGTGGACACATGCAGGATTATCATATCATAATCTTGGCAGAATTCGCGTTTTAACAAGGGATCTATGCCATAAAATGAGGATCTTCTCTCGTATTTATCCTATGTAACTTATGGACAGTTTTCAACGCCTCAAATAGAAGAAACACCGAACTCAAAACTTATAGGCACAAGAATGCGGATTATATACATAAATTTTAATGATCAGATTTATTAGTTTAAAGAATATGGATCCGCCATGATAGTTTTAAAGATGAACAGGATAGAGTTTCATTATACGAAAAATTAAAGTCCGCCATGCAAAACTTTAAAGCAGTGACTATTCTGGCGTTTGATTATGTAAATTCTATATTATTTAAGTCCTAAATTGCAGGCACTAAATAGGAGACCTATTTTATAAGGAAAATTAAACAAGAATATCCAAACACACTTAGGCGCAGGTAGAACAAGTCTGGGCGCTTAAGGTTGGAAAACAAAGAGTGGAGTTGAAGATATCAAATGAGAATCACTTTAAAATTGCACAGGTATATTTCCTCTTAATGAAAGAAAGTCTATGCCTATAATGCATTCTCAGCACAGAAAGAACATTAACACGGACTTACCAGTCTATGCGTATGAAGATAAATTGCAGGAGAGAATTCTAAGATTCTTACACCAAGAGAACAATTAGAAGAAGAATTCAATACACAAAAGGTATTGCTAAGTACATACAGGTGTGTATTAAATCAATATTAAACGCCAAAACTAATTATAGCTAGCGCACAATCTCCTAGCAAGATTTGTTAGGGTTTAAGGAATTGGCTCAGGAAGATATTATCATATATCAGAAGATTAATAACTACTTCTGTTATTTTCTCTGGTATAGAAGAAACGCCATACAAAAATGAATATTCGTTGAAAGGAAGTCTATTGTTTAAACTCAACAAAGATATCAGGAAAATTCAATATCCATCGACTATAAGGAATAGACTCCTAATCATCAGTAATTCCAATAGTAAACGATATAAGGCAGCGGCAAAAAAGGAAATAACTTACTCAGACTATAGCAAGCATTATCAGAGGACCAAATATTTATGAATTCAGAAAGGATATTAAAATCTAAATATTCTAAACACCAGCACTTGATCAAGCAATGCAAAGATTTTATTAATACTATAGACAATTATCAATGGCGAGTATATCAGGCAACTTAATTTGTAATTTTAATTCTATAAGGGAGTAAACTCAGGCGAAAGGAGTTGTTAACTATAAATATTATTATTCCCTTTCAATCATAACGAATAAAATACAGAGATAATACCGCTTTACCAGGCACGCTGCGTAGTAAATTTCTATGACAAAATTTTAGAGAAGTCTTCTACAATGGATTAACAATCTACAGGTTCCTATAATGTGATCTAAGGTTAAATTTATACTTCCCATATGCGAAACGCGTGCTTAGGATAATTCTATACAGTTTTCAGAGAGATTAAGATAGGATTAAAAATGAAATAAAAGAGATGATAATTATAAATTCAGGGATTCATCCTTTAAAATACTATCCAGATTTCACTTTGTGCATTAAATTAGATATATCTATAAATCAATAGATATACAGGAGAAATCAACCTCTGTTTTTAGATCTAAGATCTTATTTTAAATTCTATTTCTTTGTTTTCTCAACACCTTAATTTTAACTATATTTTCAATAATCTCCGATTGATTATTCTAACAATTTATCTGTTTTATATGCAGGTTGATAAACCATTACAATTCAACAAATTTTATTGAAGAAATTTTACAGAATCTTAAAAGGAGAAAACCTGGTTAATCTTTAATTTTGAGCTGAAACAAATTTGGAATCCCTTTTTGCTGAATCCACTATCAATTTTCAGAATTCGACGATGAAATCCCAATCAATCCAACTTCAAACCTCGCTTATCAACAAAATCTAAAAAGAAAAGTTCTTCTGAAACAATTGTTGTGAAACAAAACTACTAAAAACTGCTGCCCTCAGAATTCTTCCCGTGAATGTACAATTACCCATTTTCCAAAAGATATTAATTCATGCAAATCACTTTCAATCACAAAACTTAACTAAAAGTTCATTTCGCATTGTAAATAGCTCATTCAGTTCAACTCATTCTTTAAAATATTAGAACAAACCTTTAACTGTCAATTAAGATTCATATCTCTTTGAAAATATCTTGTTCTAAAAATATCTATTTCACATAATTCAAGTTGCACAATTTAATTAGCAATAATATTATTTTAATTAAAACATTGCAAAGAAATAACTTTCACTGACAAATTCAACAACGTATTTAATTTAACTTAATAAATTAAATCATTAACGTTGGTTAAAACATTAATAAACATTTAATAAAATAAATATTAAATACTCAAACACAAAACAATATAATGAACACAACAAGACAAATTGGGCTACACGGGGTAACACAGAGATACTCGTTCGAAAACGAACGATGGTTTAAAAGGACCTGTCAATACCTCCGACAACATATTTATGTTGAATTGGGGTACGCTCAGACCTGACAAGCGGGTGGAGCCGTTACCCGGTACCTGTGTCTGCAGGGAAACATCAACGTTAAAACATATATATAATCTTATGTTAGAAAACACACCGTGAATAAGAATTGTAGCATAGTAGGGTACTCACGAATGAGTAATGCTATACTGTCTTATTCACCGACACAAATGAACAAGATTAATCATAAGCAATAGTCATAAGCAAATAAACCATATCATGAATGAATCTATCTCAATAACATCACGAAAACACAACCAAATAAATAGGACGTCAATGTATCATCCATAGAGTATATAAACAACATAATGTTAGAGTTATAACTGAGAATACACAACATAGTATCATAGTGAACTAAAGCATCTATCAGTCAAACCAAAAACAAACTAAAACAGGATGTCACAGTGAGAGGGTCACTACACTTCTATGATCCAGACCATATTGTTTTAAAATAAATAACCGTTTCTTCTTCTCAACATAATCATTTTAAAAACAATTAACTCATTTTAACAAACATATTATTTAAAAAAGAATATTGTCCATCAAAATATATTATTTTTAAAAATATCAATCCATTAATTTGACTATTATACATTAATTTAAAATTTTCACAATTATATTTAAATCATTCCATCATTTAAATCAATATTTTAATATATCTCAACTATATATATATATAAAATAATATATATACATATATACATATAATATAACCTCATATTATGCAAATATAATATACATATATATATAATATATACATTATATATTAAAATAATATATAATATATATATATATATTATTTCAAAAATATAACACACACACATATAAGTGAGGTGAATATATATTATATATTATAATAATATATATAATATATATATAATTTATATATATAGCGTTAATTATATTATATAAAAAACACTTTAAAGTCAACCCAACTACCCAAGGGAGCAAACCCACCAGGCGGTTGGTGGACACGTGCCCATGCCCTCAGGAAGGTGGGGCCAGAGTGCCCTCTGCTGCATCTCCAGGAGCAATAAAAAGTGTTCTCACCTCCAAAATTAAAATTAAAATAGAATTTACAACATACATATATAAAAACATTTAAAAGTCAACATTTCACAAATATCTCCCTTTCAACCACCATAGATATTTTTTTATGCATTTACAAAATATTTTACATTTTAATAATTTAAAACACAATTTACATTTCAAAATAGATTTAAATCATTTAATCTATGCACTTTACAAATACAATTAAACTATTCACTTAATAATTTTAATAGATTAATTTATTTACTCAACAACTAAATTTATTTTAATTGAATATTACTAACAAATAAATTTATTTAATTAAATTATTTATTTAATAAATAAATTTAATTACAAAGATTAGATTACTTTACCAAATAAATTACATTTAGTTAATTAAATTAAATTAAAATCTTTTTAACAACTTTACTCCAAACTAAATAAATAACATTTAAAACATACAATCACTAATTTTCACATATACTTCCCACCAATAATAAATTATCAAAACATCAAGAACAACATGACTTGACAACCAACAAGACACAAACTAACGACACACTATGACAGGGTTGTGGTTTGACAAGGGAACCCCGTTACTATCTCCCAATCAACAAAACCATTGGGATATGGACACGCTCAAACCTGTGAAATCAGGTGGAGATGATGTCCTGTACCTGCAATCCTGTAATGAAAATGAATGTCATACATGGATAAACATAACAGTCACACCGTGAAGAGAAATCACAGAGCACTCACATGCGAGTGATATAATCATGTCCCCTTCACCTATACAGTCACATCAAGACTGACGAAAGTAAAGCATCATTAATCAACAAATAAGCATATGTCAATATTAATAACTATGCTAATCAAAAGTATAACATGAAACATAACATCCATATAGTGCATCATCTCATCACAATATAACATCCACATCGCTCTAAAGCCAGTGATCATAAGACAATAACAAATATCAAGGTGTATCATAGTAAAGGTATCAACTAATAGCCCGAACAAATCAAAAATACCTAATAGCAACTAGAGGGGCACTACAAATCACATAAGATCTTAAAAACAATAAATAAAATATCTCATTTAATCAATTGATTTATAATATCTTATGCAAAAAGGAAAATATATTCAAAATAGAAATTACTATGGATACATGCAAAAAAAAAAAAAAGTTTCCCAAATATAAAAGTGTAATTGTTACATGCATCATTAAAATGATTAATTAAATTGACATTTAATAGATGTTTTCAAAATTTACATAATATTCTAAAATCTTATTGGAAATTGAAACAAATCCTAAATTAGAAGTTTCTAATTATTCTCTAAGTCTTAAAACAAAAAAACAACTATGATGGTTTAAAATGCCTCTCATAAAATAACTTAATTAGATTTGTAGCACCCCTCCATTTTGGCTCTTTTGATCGGACAATGTTCTTCTTTGTTATGTTTGTTTCTGTTATACTTTGACTATGTACTTGATTACTATTTGATCGCAAACTGTTAAGCGATGCGAATGTTATATTTTGATGTGATGGTATTTTACTCTGATGTTATCATTATGGTATGTTTTGAATTAGCCTAGCAGATATTTGAATTAATGATGCTTTATGCTTTTGATTATATTCTTGATGTTAGATTCGTCAGTTAGTAATTCGGTATTGGTGAAGGGGACGGGATTGTACCACTCGCTTGCGAGCACCCTACGATTCTGAGATTTCCTCTTCACGGTGTGTTTTATTATGTTATGTATATGCATGTTCAATATACTCTTTGTTCACAGGTTGATAGGTACAGAACATCAACTCCACCTAATTTCATAGGTTTGAGCGTGTCCATTGGCCAATGATATTCGATTGGGAGATAGTAGCTAGAATTTTTGTGCCAAGTTATCACCCTAGTCATAGTGTGTCGTCGAGTTTTAGTCAGGTTAAGTTGCTTATTTGTTGTTCATCTCTCCTTCATTTATTTAATTTCAAGTTGAAAAAGGTAAATAAATTATTTTTTGTATTTGGATTGTTTATTAAATAAATCTAGTTGTAGTGTTAGAAATGTTACTTAATTTATTAATTAATTTAATTTAATTAATAAAATAATCTAATCTTGGATTAGATTTATTTTATTGATTATTTAAATTAATTGGGTGGAATTAAATCAAGTTATTCATTTTGGAAATTATAATTAGCAATTGAAATGAAAAACAAATTATCCCCTGAAGTTAAAATTTTTTTGAAATGAAATATTTAAACATTTAAATTATTTGAAAGAATTTTTTTTAAAAAAGAAATAAATCATGTTGGAAAGAAATTGTTTTTAAATTAAAACAAAATGACTGTCTGATAGAGGAGCAACAACCATGTAGGATGGATATTTTAAAAAACAATTTGTAAAGATTTCATTTTAAATAGAATGTTAAAAGGAAAGGAAGATATTTTGATTTCAATGAGACTTGGAAGATTGAAAAAACTTTGCATGAACAATTTCAACTTCTGTTTTGACCAATGTGTCTCTTGCTTTTTTGAAATTTGTATCAATTAAACTGTCAAATCTTTTGAAAACCATTAAACCTTTAGAAGAATTGGATTAGAAATAAAACTTAAGAACTAAATATTCAATTTTAACAATAGAAAATGGAATGAAACAAAATGGAATTTGAAAACATCTATTTTGGAGTTGAAATATTTCATATCAAAATGGAAATTGAAACTAGAATATTGTCTTTGAAAAATCAATTTTATTGTAAAAAAAATCTATAGAAAAGTTGCACAATTTGACTATCAAATGGAAAATTTAAGTATATATTTATAAATATGTATGTATATATATATATATTTTTGGATCATTCGAAATGTTTGTTTTTTTAAAAAACAATAGTCATAAAAAATTTGCAAAATTTCAAACAAGGGAATACGACTTTATTAAAACAAATATAAATAAAAAACATGGTATAGAGGGGAGGCAGCCATGGCTGCACAGCCAGACCTCACCTGAGAGGTCAGGCCCCTACCTACTGGTGGGGGGAAAAGCGTCAGCAGCGCCAAGGCTCGCTGTGTTGGGCGCAGCTTATGGTTGCATCCCCTCCCTTCTGGCTCCTAAATAGAAAGTTTTTGTTTTTTTTTATTTATTATTATTTTATATTATATATTTTATATATAATATTTAATTATTATATAATATATATATATATTTAATATGTTTGTTTTAATTTTTAATTAAATAAATTTAATATATATAATATATATTATATATAATATATTTTTATATATAATATATTTTTATATTACTTATATAATATATATATATATATATATATTATATATTTTAAATTTTTGGGATGTGGAATTTAAATTGGTTGATTTTAAATATATATTTAAATAATAATTATATATTTAAATATATAAATATATATTTGTATATACATTAAGTATATATTTTTATATGTACATTTAATATATAGTTATATTTAAATATAAATTCTTTTAAGATGATTATTTTCATTATAATAGAGGCAAATAGTTGATTTTATAATCAAATGATTTTATTTAAATTTGATTTTGAATATCAGTATGATTGAGAAACATGGAATTAAATTATTAGTCTTAAATTCCTCAATATTGCAAATGTAATTTTAATTACTTTTGAGTAGTTGCAAATAATGTTAATTATTTTATTTGATTACATGCAATATGTTATCACCTTGCTTGGATTTAGGAAATGCTAAAGTAGGATAATAATTTTTCTATTTTTTCTTTCCGTTATGAAACCTCCCTCTCTTGTGATGTTGGGAAAATAGAGTTATCTGTTATGTAAGTCTTCTAGATTGGGTTTTCTTTTAATTTCGTGGGTTGTCATAAAATCTTAGTCAACCTCGGTATTTTCTTGGGTAGTGCATATAGATGTATCTTGTTGTTTTACCCGGTTGTCACGAACGGGAATGGTTTGTGCCTCCTTTGGATTAAGAGTGGATTATGTGATATGTGCCTCCTTTGGAAGGAGTGGATCATGTGTTTTGTTGCCTCAAGTGTTTGGGGTGAGTTTTCATTATGTGTTCCTCCTAGAGTTGGAGTCATTTTATCTTGTTAGTATGCACTTGGGATTCCCTTGGTGATTGGTTTTTATGTGTTGTCAAGTAGAAGAGTGGCTTCTATTAGGTGCCAGAGCCCAAAGAGGTAAACTGGGTAACCTTCGGAAGTGGTTTAATCAAGTGATAACTAAAACAATATACTTAGAATTTAGGTAGTATTTCACATTAATCAAGATAATTTAGCCTCACTCATAGACATAAGTGCTAGTATAGGCTTGGGATGAGTGAGAAGGCCTGGAATGGCAAGATCATCTATCTTGTCTTTACGAGAGGTATTTGATTCCGCATGAGTGAGTATGGGTGTTGGGATTCGGTTGAGGCCACTAGGATAACCCATAGTGGAGGTTGGAGCCTATGAAGATTTCTAGAGGATATCCCATGTCAAGCTATGTGATGACACTCTTTCTACGACAACAGTCGGTACGTGATTTTGTGTGTATGGTTTCTTAACATACTTGATTTGTTTTATTTCTAGAAGCAATGTGACTTATGTCAGTGATGTTAGAGTTGTACTTGTGTTATTCGTATGGTGTATGGTTCATGTGATTGGTTGTGTCAGTGTGAGTTAGCCTGTGTCTAGAGGTTGATGGTCTTGTATAGGATTCATTGTTACTATCTCCTAGCATGGGGGGTGAGCCTTTGGGTATCACATGGTTGGGTGGAACGTGCACCTTAATCCGTTGGGTCTTCTTCTTGTTTGTATGGATGAGATTTCCAATTGGAGAGCTCGTGGGATCTAGTTTCATTTCATGCTTTATTCTTTTCATATGATATTGTAAATTGTTACCCCTCATTTGTTATCGAGGTGGAATATGTAATATGTAATCATGCTTATTGGATTTACCTCATTCGGGGAATGAGAGTTGTAATCTTATTGTAAATTTATTGTTATCTGAAATCAAGTGGTATCTCTTATCCTTTGATGTAATTTATCATGTATGGAATGTATGTGTATTTAATTTATTAAATAATTAAATGTTATGGTTTTTATTCATGTTTCTTGTTTGGGTTTTAAGTAAACTCAGTCTCGTAACCTTAGGGGTTGTTGGCAATGGGTAGTGAACTTCCATGTTAATTGTACTTAAAAAAAAAAAAAATTGGTTTGTTTGAGTAGTTAATTGCAACTTCCCCTAGGGTTGCATGGCGGGGCGTTACAAGATTTGAACATCACATGCATTGGTTCTTTTTAATTAGTATTTAATCTCAAAGTAAAAAAAATTTAGTGTTCATTTTCAAACTTAGTGTTGATTAAATAATGTTATAAAATCAATTAATATTAGTTGTACATGCAATGATTAATTTAAAATTAGTATTTAATTTCAAATTAAAATTTATTTTTACTTTCAACTTAACAATGGTGTTAATTTTTTAAGACCTCACAAATAATAATATATTCCAAAATTATTTAGATTTAATTACACAATTTTATTGTTGCCTTACTTTATTTTGCAAGAAAAAAAATGATAATAATTTGAGTTAGTTTGATTTTCAAAGAAACTAGTGTTAGTAAATACTTCTAAAGGAAATTAATTTTACAAAGCGTATTTGTTATTATTTTAGATACTTGGTAATTTTTTTCTTAATAATTCAGCCATCAAAGAAAAAGTATTATTTTTAAACATTAATTTAGATTAGAATTAAGATTAGAGGGTAAATAATAATTGCATTTATAAGGCATTTAGTATTAATATTCTCATAGTAATTGGTAGTAAATACTATTTCAATTAAACTTATACTTCAACAAAATGATTATAAGGTAGCATGCATTAATTTATTTCCAAAAGTAAATAAAGGTTGTAATTAGTAGAGAATCACTCAAGATAAGTTGTCACTAAGAAATTAGAATTAGTGTTAGTTTATTTCTAAGAGAAACCCAAATAGTTAAAATTATTAATTACATCAATTCAATTTATGTTACAAGACTAGTTAGTAATAGAGTTTATTCAGTATCCAAAGGTGAATATAAATTACAAGTAAGAAACTAGGGTAAGATTAATTTTATTTTCAAGGGAAATCAAAATAGTTAAAATGTTATAGAGTAATTAATATTAGGAGTATTAAGTAATTAATTTACTAAGAACTTTTAAGCATTTTACAATTCCATTTATTTTCAAAGAAGTTAGTATTAGTGGATTTGATATTGCAAGTAGGCTTTAAGAAATATAGTTAGAAACTTAGTCAATATATTTTGATATATTTGTTTACTTAAAGAAATTTCTTTAATTTATTGAGGAAGTAAATTAGTATAATAAATTTATTAGTGTTGCTTAATTATTAATGCCAGGGAAAGTAATTTAGCTACCATCTTCTCAACAATTATTATGATTTTAGCCTATTTTCTATAATATATTTATTAATGTAAATACTTGTATTTATCAGGATCGCCTTAAATTATTTCCTTTTCCCCAGATAAATTAGTAATTCAGTTTTCTTTATTTCTAGTATAATAATGTCTTAATTTAATTATTAAACAATGTTAGTCAATTTTCTTCAATAGGGTAATTATCAAATGATTATTATGTGTTAATTTTTTTGTCTTGCAAGTTAGTAAATTTTCCTAATTCTTTTATTATTCATCTTTGTGTAATTAGAGTTGTCATAGTTTAATCGCAAATGATAGAGTAGTATCTTGTGGTAGGATTTACTTTCTAAATGAATATTGACTAATTAATGTTGTAACACCTATACACCATATGATCTCACCTCGCCTGTACTAGGATCTTGGTGATCAAAAGGTGGAAAAGAAGTTGTTATTACAAAGTAGATTAGTATCTCTATTTGCATCTTTTAATTCAATATTTTCTTAATATCTTAAATAAATTAGCAATGGAAAAATTAAGTGTTAGATTAAAGTGGCATTTATTCTTTTCCATAAAATTATTTTATTTCATGTAGTAGTTAGATGTTATTCTCTTTCTTACTTAAGTAAAATTTAATCAAGAGTTGAAATGAAAAAACCAGCAGCGTTCGGTATCAGCGGTGCCTCTGGCTCACGTTTATGAGTAATGTTGTCGTGCTTGAGCTACTACATCCATAGCCAACCACAACTGCAACAATGGCATCTGTGGCACCGTCCCTTTAAATCACCGAGGAGAAATAAGGAGCACCATGTTAATAAAATCTAAGAGACGGGTAATCTCTCTTGGATCGATAATCTAATAAGATAATTTTATTTATGAATGAAAATCCACTAGTTCAAACCTAGTAAACCCCATTGTAGGATTCGATGGAATTTTTTTTGATATTTTTATGTTAATTAAAAAGGTAATTGAATCGCAAAATAGGTTCAAGGGAGACGTTATT
This sequence comes from Sequoia sempervirens, assembly GCA_007258455.2. Classification (NCBI taxonomy): domain Eukaryota; kingdom Viridiplantae; phylum Streptophyta; class Pinopsida; order Cupressales; family Cupressaceae; genus Sequoia; species Sequoia sempervirens. The sequence goes on from VDFB02281492.1 coordinate 283,505,296, forward strand.
TAGGAACTAGGATTTAGATGCTTAGGAAACAAGTAATAGTCTTGGAGACTATCTACTTATATTTTTATTGCTTACCTTCGTGGGTAGCAATCGCAGAGGAACTGTCTGGGGAAAAGGGGCCTTAGAAAGGGTTGTGTACCCACAAACAATTCACATCAAACATAGATTAGAAAATAGAACTACATATTTTATGCCTTGATCTCATTTGGAAGCAAGGTATGTAGGCAGTCTGGGAAACGAAGAATGCTCCCAATACCTCAGGTGTTCGGGGATGGTGCTTAGGGAAAGTTTAAGATAATGATAAATTAAAATATAAATTAATAATTCAAGAGAATTGCTTAGTCGAAAGGGGCTATAATTATCCAACATAAAGATAAGATAAAATATGTTCCTTGTATACTTGGAAGGAATCCCGGATGGATTCACTTGACTCCCCGAGGCCTTAGGCCAGATTCTAAGGCAGAACTCAAGCTACATATTTATTTTTACATACTCCTAAAGACGTCGACCTCAGTGCACTTCCAAGGGGAGTGTAGTTTTTAGTGAGTAACTCAGGACCCGGATGGTCTTGATGAGTCTAAGTCTCTGGCCAGAGCACATTCCTATCCTTTATGGATAGATGCCTACCCCATTTGGGTAGATGCCTATCCTAGATGGATAGATGAATTCTTGTCCCATATGGACAAATTCCTAACCTGTATGGTTGGAATCCTGTCTCAGATGGATGGATGCCTATCCTGTATGGATAGAAGTACCTAAGTATGCAAGTGAATGAACACATAATAAGATAGTACTAAAAAAAAATTAGTGGTAATTTTTGGGTTATTAGTTTGGGTTATTACAACAAATTGATGAAAAAAGGAAGCTATTTCAAAGAACTAGTCAATGGTTTTCTTTGAGCAATCTTGTTTGTTGGTTAGTTTAGGTTAGGATAGGTTTTCTTTTAGTTTAATAAGTGGTGATTCACAACATTTTACATGTATTTTCCTCTAAATTTCGAGGTACAATTAGTTTCTAGTTCTTTTTAGGTGTTTAGTTGTCCCTAAGGTGTTACAATTGGTTGTCAAGTCTAGTTTTCAATTTTTTTCACTCTCTTGTCTCTTATGCCCAATGGATATGCAAGGCCACTAGTCTTATGAATTTTAGAAGGAAAAAAATTAGCAAAGTTACCAAAATGTGCATTCATTTGGCTTAAATAGGCCTTTACTGGGTATTTCATGGCAATTGAAGAGTCTTGTTCATGTCCTAGGGTATTCAAAGTGGTTGAAAGTGTTTTCAAAAGGAACAAATTTCATCAAGCCATATCTAAAGGTCATAAGGTTGTACCTTTTAGCCTCCTTGAAGATTGTTTGTATGCAATAAGTTTCTTAAAACATCATGACTTTGGAAGGAGAATTCAAGGGAATCATTTTATTAACAAGTTCGCATTGCATTCCTTAGAGGGAGTTTCATCTTGAAAAAGAGTTTGGGTTTTATTAGGATTAGGTTGACTCCTTTTTAGGGTTTTTTCATGTTAGGTTTTCTTTTTTATAATATTTTCAAGCTTTCATATTGTGGCTAGAGTTGTCTCAAAGCTTTGGAGAGAAATTAAAGAGCGGGTTGTATTAGTTTCAACAATCTCATTTTTATTTTCAATGATAAAAGATGCAAATCATATCACTCCCACCATTTTTTACCAGTTTCAATTCCTTTATAACATATTGTAAGGAGGTTTTACATAAAAAAATTCATCCACAAGGAAGGAAAGGACTATGGAGAATATTTTGGCCCTAGAGATAATCATCTTCAATCCATGAAAGGACAAGTATGTGTAGCTTATTATGGCAGGTTTATTGTTCTAATCATTGCTAAAACCCTTACATTCTTATAAGGAGATACCATTGTGTAAGGTGTTGGAGATTGTCATTTCACTGGTGTTGCTAGCTTATTGGATCCATATACTTTGCCCTTAGCTGCAAAGAAAATTGGACTATGTGGGAAAGAGAAAGTTTTTTGTGTACCACTTTCAAACCTTGGTGATATTTTATATGATAAGGATGTTGTTTATATAAACATTAATGATCATATGGTTCAATTTTCTAAAAAAAGAGGATGATAATGGAGCAAAAAATAAAAACAAGGGAATGTTCATGTTTTGGTTGAATTCCTTGTAAAAATAAACATAAAAAACTTTAGAATACAAAGTATTCTATCAATGAAAAATAGTAGAGTTTTATTAAAAATTTTAGAGTAAATCCATGAAAAAATTCTAATCATACAAACGAGATAGAATAATGTAGTCCTGAAGAAGAGAATAGTGACAAAGAAATATAAAATGATGATATAGGGAGAAGAAATGAACCTTTTTCATTCCTCAAACAAAAAATTGCCAAGTGGGAATGATGGACATGCCATTATCAGCACCAATCTACCAAATGAAAATGTTACAAACATGTTTAACAATTAGAAGGATATTTCTCAAATTGATGAACACAATAGTGAAGATGATATAGGTTTGATGTGTGATGCTTCAAAAATGTAAATAAAATTTAATTTCTTAACCATTTTTGAAGAAGAAAATAAATTTGATGGACTATATGTAGAGCAATCTACATCAATTTCCATTCCAAAGTCCTATAAAGGAATTACAAAATATAGTGCACATATTTAAGAACTATGCAAGTGTTGGAAAGGGTGAATTTTTTTATGATAGAGATATGACAAAATAACAGTGAGCAAGATCTTGATTTGAATGTTCAAGATGAGGAAAATTCTGAGCAGTACTTTGAAGATCTAAAGAAAATTAAGAAGAAAATTTTGGTTTTTAGATTGATCAAGTCTAGGAGCTTGAATCACGAGAGATTTTAACTAAATAAATCAAGTAAAATCCATTTCCTGTGGTTAATATGAACTATAACCCAATCACATTAGAAGCACAAAATCCAATTAGAAAAGAGACCAATCCTAAATCATACATGGTGAATTATGAGTTTGAATTAGATTGCATGATATAAGAAAAAAAACACGATACATACAATCATGTCATAAATTAGGCACATGCATTTGAGCATCCATTTTTTATAAATTTGAATGAATTTCCAATATTTTTGTCTATTGTAGATAAATCAATTAGGTTTGAATCACATTTTGTTAATGAGGAGAATATATCTTATCTATAGTGTTGGCCAAATGGGACAATTTTTGTTGAATCTCATATGGAAGTGATGACAAGGTGATTGAATAAAAGTTTTATTAGTGTGAGCACTAATATTATTAGTGAAGACATAAAATTTGAAAAAATAGTGATAGGAATGAGAATTATGGACAATCTTGGAAGATCAAATAAACACTAGATAGTTCAACCCATTTTTTGATAAGAGCAACATCATCATGGCTGCTTCATTTATGTACTTATTAGGTCATATAAAATCCAATCATATTGTTATAAATGTAGCTATATATGTAGAGTATTCTAAATAGATTGCTTGAAAATTTGGATACTAGCAACAAGAACAACAACATATGTATCAATCATCAAAATCTTCTTCAAGAGTAGATGAAAGTGAGAAAGAGAAGCATGGAGATTAAGTTATGGTCTCAAGCTTTTCATATAAGTGTGAGATAGAGACAAAAGATTTTGGTTTACTTTAACTAATGGGATCATTGTGACCATACTAAGGTACATAGACAATTTGGTATATATCAAACCTTAGATGTGAAATCCATGGAAGAGCTATGAAAAGGACAGTCAAAGGAATTATTAACTCATTTTAAATGTAGTCATATCACACTCATAAATGATTTAGATAGTTCCATCAAAAATACCACTAATAGATTAATTGAAGGATTTTTCAAGAGGCTAAATGAATGTCATTTGGAGGATAGAGTATTAAAGAAAAGGATGATAACAGTCTTAAGATGACTGAGATATATAGAACTTATGATAGAAAATATATATGTAAGGTTTCTAGTGTTCAATAAATAAGGATAATGAGGGACTAATGACTGAAAACTTCAATAACTTTGCAATTAAAGATAAACATTCATGAGATTCTAAGGTTGCAAGTCTATAGTGATTGATAGATGATAGACCTTTCAGCTTTAATGAGGTCCTAAAATATGTTTATAGCCCTATTAAAGTGTTGTTATTTATTGATTAACTTTGAAGGTTGTTGGTGAGCTTAACTAAAGCCTGTCGAGCCCTAGGTATTATCGAATTGGAAAAGGAATGGAAATAGACATAGTAAGGTTCCATAAAGATTTGGGAAAGCAAAAAGGAAGTTGATTTTCAAATGGAGTGTGTTGCCTCTCCAAATTACAAAGAACATCACGCTACACTAGCAAGCTTTGATGTGCAAAGTGTTGGTAGGGACCTTGCTTATACTCCCCATAATGATATTAGATTCACCAATTCCAAGTGCAATAAGACTATAGGTGAAATTTCTCTCACCTATTCAGGAATAAAATTAGCAACTAGCATGGACCTTGAAGATATCCTAAAAAATTGGTTAGAGGAAGGGACTAATTAAAATTCACACTGAGGAAAGCAGTCATAAAACTACTGGAATCTCAAGGTTAAAAGCATTAATCAATAATCAAGGTCATAGAAGAAGAGATCATGACCAATGCTTTTCTTCAATAGACAATTTGTTGAAGAGTGTAGATCCAACATTTTTATGATAGGAAGGAATAATTCATGCAATGGAAGTTTATAGTGACATGGTTTTTGAATAGAGAAAGACATGACATGCTTCAAGAGAGATGGAAATCCATGCATGGAATACCTTATAAAAAGAACATGACATAAATCATAACAATGGAAAAGAAATAAAGACATCATCAAAGCATGTACAGAGACATTTCAAGCATCTTTTCTCATGCCAATTTGGAAAATTGATGCATATATTTGTGTGGAAATCTATTGAAGAGTGAAAGGTTGGAAGAAGGAGCTATTAGTAGGTTTTCTAGATGGAAATAATGGTATTATATTTTCTACCTCATAAAATTTGTTACTTTTTGTTACCTTTTTATTTTCAATTACACAATGTTAGATGAATTTCCATTCAAAAGACATCTCAAACATCAAGAAGGCAGCCAAATTTCAAGTGAAGGGAAAATAAAGGAAAATCTCAGGGTATAAAAGGTAGAAGTGTCTTTGTTTAAATTTGAGCTAGAATATTTGGTGATAATGCAAAAAATATGACAAACCTAATAAGAAAACTAAGACCTAAAGTTTTAAGAACGTAATCATATTAGCTTGAAGTACAGTTTGAAAAGGATAAAGGCAATTTACATTTGTTGAAACGATGAAGACAGGAGCTTAAACACATGAGACAAGTGTAAATTTTTAGCCTTGAAATAATATCCTATGCCCTCTTAGAAATTTTGACTACTTCAAACTTTCTCCCACATATCCTATTAGCAAGTGTGAGGAAGTTCCAAAGTTGAGAGTTAAATGAGTAGTCATAACCACTTTCCATGTATTTATGATCAGTAGGAAGATATCTAGGGATAGCTTGGTGGATTTTACAAAAGAGATGGAGAGAATATAGGGAACTTTGACCCTTTTTGTGGCATCTCCAAGCATCTAGGAGTTTTTATTAATAGATAGGGTCAAAGTAAGAAGTTTTCTTCATTCAAACACCATTTTGGAGCATTTAAGGGAGCTAGAAAGTAGGGATGATAGTTTTGGACACCCTTGAAGTTTTGACCCAACAAGCTTATGTGAGCACTCATCTTTCATCTCTCAAAACATGTTCCTAATATCTAGCAAGTTGTTGATAATCTTAAAAGAAAGCATAAGGGTAGATTTTCATTCATTTCTAGCCTCTCTTAGCAACGTATTGTAACTTCTTGAAAGTTATTTCAAGCTGGGAAAACTTTATAGCTCATTTTCAAGCATGTATATTAGTTTGTAAAATATATTTTGATCAATAAATTTAAGTTTTTTACCTTATTAGAGTTGTTTCATTGTGTAATTTTATTCAAGATGGTTGATATAGTCTTGTGGTGTATTTTTTCCCCTTGATTTCTATCCTATCTACATTTCCTTTGTGAAAAAACTATGTGGTTTTGTAGGTCATGACTTGTGTTCAACCAGCTAAAGATAGAGTTACTTGTGACAACATTGCCAACTCCTTGTAAACACTATCCTTCACATACTAAACCTAGTTATGAAACACTTTTGTAAAGAAACTTGAAATTTTGAGTTGTGTATGTTGTGGTTTAAACTGTTGATTATATTATGTGTCCAAATAGTAGTATAGGTTCTTAAAATCAATTTGGTGCATCACCTTTTTAGCCTTATGTTTCACTTTATGTTTCCTTCCCCCCTTTTCTTAGCATGTTGTGGTAGTATAAGTTAAAATAGGTGAAGTCTCAAAGGGAACCTTCCTCATTTGGAGGTTGATCTCCATCATCTGAGCCCACACTCAGGGATATCATCCCATGTTTCATCAAGTGGTCGATTGATTTTATGAGCTTAGTAAGTGCAATGCCCCGTCTTGTAACCTAAAGAATGTTGCAATGACTACGATGGTGTAATAATTTTTATTTTTTTTAAAGTGTAAACATAATCTTCACTATTGCAAACATTCCTAAGATACGTGATGACACACTACATGTAAATCCCATAATTAACATAAGTAACTAAACATAGCATGTATTTAATTCTCATAAACTTAAAAGCATACATTCATTAACAAATAAATTACATCAATGATGGTATAATGTACAAAATGATTCTTTCTTTACATTGCAATTTAAAATAACATTTACAATACTCATTTCCAAATGAGGTAGATCATATAAAAGAGTACAATTACATGTTACAAAAGTTTCTCCTTGATTAAAATTGAGGAGTGATACAAGAATAAGGTTTCCACTGATACAAATGATAAATATGAGAAAGTACATTTTCACATACGAGCTCTCCATCCAAGAAGTACTTGTCGCCACGAACAAGAACTGGGGACCCAACGGAGTAAGGTGCGCATTCCACCCAGACATGTGGTACCTGTAGGCCCACCCCCCATGCTAGGAGATAGTAAAAAGGTTCCCTAGACATAACCTACAATGCCTAGACACAAGCGAAACCATAAACAAATCTATACAAATACAAACATAATTTAATGGTTACATTGCTTCCAGAACTGAATGATCAAATTACACTAAGTTCACAAGGATATTTTTATTATAGATGGAGTGTCATCACAATGTTGCATAGGTTACCCAAGCATTTCTTCCTAGGTTCTGGCTACCATCTTGGGTTACCCTGGTAACCTCTTACGAAACCCAGCCCCTCATGCAATCTGTTGCAGAATTGAATATCTTTCATAGTGACTAGATATCAGTTTTGCCATTCCAGGCCTTCTCGACTCATCCCCAAGTCTAAACTAGCCCTTGAGTCCATGAGTGAGGCTTATTATTCTAGTTAAAGGTTTTAGACCACCCAATGTGTTGATTTAGTTTTCACTGATTAACTAACTCTACATGAGTTACCCTGGCACCACTTTGTGTGTCGGCCCTCATAAAGAGCCACTCCCCTAATAATAACACAAGGAAATTGATTATACTAAGGGTAGTCAAGGTGCATATATATCAACATCAAATACCAACATATAACAACCCACATCACAACCTGTTCATAGAACTAGGTGTTTAAAAAAAAACCCGAGTAGAACCATGTGCACTACCCTAGTTAACTCAAAGGATTGTATTTTAAACAAATAACAACTCCCATATTAAACAAACTTACCTAGAAGACTTATAAACCCGTATAATCCCCAATTTTCCCAATAAGAGTAAATAACAAATTAAAGCAATTCAGGCATAATAAAAGTCTAATGTTAGGATTTACTAAATCCAATCAAATCAATAGCATAAAGCTTGAAATTAATCAACTAAAATACAATTCATTTTTCAATCAATATGAAAATTAAAACAAACATATAACTCCAATTTCACATTCATGCATTATAATGAAATTTTCAATTTCTTTACATAATACATTTCATTATTAAAATATCTATTTAAGATTTTCATATACTACTCATCAATATATTATACATTTAAATAAATACCCTACAAAACATTATAAATGAATATTTATTTAAATATATAACTATATAAATATATTCTTAATTATCCAAATTAAAACTATAATCACTAATATTTAAACACAAATTATAAACTTATATAATACAATATATATATATATTACATATATAACATATATTTTAATAATATATATATTATATATGAAATATATTATAATTGTAATTTAAAAATAAATAATAAACAATTTAAAATTTATGAAAACAAAAGGGCAGGGGTCAGCTGCCATACATAGTCGAACCCACCATGGGGGCGCGGCTGTGCAAGCAACGTCGGCGCTGCCCTCACAGTCGGCTCCCCTGTGGGGGTCGGCCGTGGGGGTAGCCCCTTGCGGCCCCCCATTTTATATTTTTTTTTTAAATAAAAGGAAATTTGTGCCCTATTCGCCTGAGCGGCGATTTCTTTTATTATTTTTTTAAATAAAATTCTCATAACAAAATTTCCTACAATTTTGATAAATTTTCCTATGAATTTTTTTTACAATTTAAAGAGAATAATATTCATCAAAGTTGTTTCATATATATATATATATATATATATATATTTATATATTTATATGTATATTTATCATCTGTATACATGTATATATAAATATATATATAATTTAATCAAAATAATAAATTATAATCAGGCAAATAATTTCACAGAGGTTTTCTATAGGAAATTGAGAAATTTGTCAATTTACACAATTATTTTCTCAGAGAATTCCAATTTCATTCACAAAGGGTTTCATTTTCAATCCAAGTTCTAAAAAAAATATTTTCTACAAAAATATTTAGCAAAGTTCTTCCCAAAGGTTTCTATTTCCTCGAGTTTAACAGGGAACTTCATTTATAAATCTACTGAGATCTCTACTGTTTCCTTTTCAGAATTTATTTTCTATTGTTTAACAAAATCGTTCATGTTGCCCTCTGATTTTACTATAAAAATTTGCTTCAAAAATTAACACAGAGAGGTAACAAGTTTTCTACAGAATATTTTCAACAAAAATTTACTGAGAAAAACAGAGGCTTCAATAAAAATTTCTTCTACAGGCAATCTTTTATTTAACAAATTTTAACAAAACTTCTACAAAATTAATTCTTTATACAGGCAATCTTTTCAAAAGACAATAAACTAAATAAATAGGAAAGAACCTGTATTGTTGTAGCTTGAAGAATTCACAGATGAAGAAAAGCTTTGCCTACTGCGTGCAACTTCCAAAGCCCTTTTAAATCCCACTTTCCAAAAGAATGCAAATTACTGAACAAAAATAAACCCAAGATCTTCTTCCAGAATTATAAATCAAAACCCCAAATCAAAAATCACAATTTCTCTAGCAAAACTCTATTTCTTTTCTTTTCCGTGAAGTGCCTTCTTGCCTTCCCAATTCTGGCAATATTCACTCCGAGAAAATCCTCAACAAGAATTTTGCATTTAATTCAACTAACACACATGGCAAATCAAGAAAAAATATCTTCTAACAGACTCACGAATATTTTCTTCTAACAATTATCAAGAATTTATTTTATTTTAAAGAATTTAAAATTTCACAAACTAATTTCATATTTTTATACATATTTAAAATTCTCATTAGCACAAAAGCATTTAAACAATATTTAATCTATTCTCACAATAAAAGTAAATTTAATGAATTAATTTATTTATTTAATAAAATAACTTTAATCACAATGATTAAATTATTTTACCAATAAACTAATTTAATTAATTAAATAAAATATGAAGCTTTTATCTACAATATTTAAAATTAATTTAAATAAGCATCAAATTATAAAGAACTTTAATCTAACATTAAATTCACAAAATAACCCTCGCATAACAAATAATCAAGACAGACACAAACGTGACAGCCAAAAATACTAGACCTAAATTGACGACATATTGTGACTAGGTTTAAGGCTAGACTAAGAAAAACTATGTTACTATCTCCCAATCAACATTACCATTGAGCCTTGACACGCTCAGACCTGTGAAACCAGGTGGAGTCAGTGTCATGTACCTGCAAACCTACAATCAAACATATAACATACATATATAATCCATGATTCAAACACACTATGAGGAGAAAATCACGGAAATCACAAGGAACTCGCAAGCGAGTGATGCAACTTCATTCTCCTCACCAATACAATATCACAACAAACTGAAAAAATAAACATCAATTAATCTACAATGAACATGTATACATAGCAATAACATCTCAAGTAAACATCTATGCTAACATAAAGCATGCCAGAAATAATCACCACCAAATAGTGTATCATCACATCATAAAATAAATCCACCATCTCTCTAATGTCAGTGATCAATACATCCAAACAAAGTACCAAGGTCTATCAAAGTGAAACATACTATCAGAAAACATAAGCAAAATGGAGGGGTACTACAGTAAGTGTGCACACTTCCGTGCCAATAAAAATAACTACATAAACAAGTCTTGGTTGTACAATTTCTGAAATTGTTCATAGTGAAATGATATTTCCATGTCATTGAGTAAACATGAATGAACTTGAGATAAAGGGTTTAAATATCATGGAATATGTGTATCTATCTACTCACTTGAATCATAATGGTCCTAATAACATTTAATACAACTCTAAATAAAGAATTCTAATTCTCATGTTGAAATAGTCCATGTACTTCCATTTGAGATTTGAAATGAATGCATCTTTGACTGTTCATTGATTCTCTGACAATCCAATTTCTCTCTCTACATCCCCTCATCAACCAACTAATATAATATATGCACATCTAAATCAAGTGCCACTCCTTGTGAAAATGCATAGTTACACCACTTAACAATAGAATTTTCATCACTAAATGTAGCACATCTCTAATATTTAGTTTTTCTTTAATTAGAACTCTCTTCATACATGTACTCACTCTATCATGCTCCCCTTTTCCATGCCTAGCTTCAAAAAATGCCAAATATGAGGTATACACTCCTCTAAATAGAGCATATGAGCATTCTTGAACTAAACAATGCAATTATCTAATCAAATGAGATGTTGAACCATTATAATATATTTTTCCTACAAAAACTCAAAAAATATTGAAAATAATATTGCACATACTTTGACAAATGAGATTGCTTGTCACTCATGTAAAAATGGCACTCCTTGACTATCGTATTGTTCTCTTATGTACTATCAGGGACATGTCTATATGTGATGAACAAAAATATCAATATGAATAGAAATATAATATAGGTATTGGACTTCATTTTATGGCTACAACATGTAGTTTTCTATAAGTTCAACTACAAAGATAATAGTTCCAAACGTGAAACAAAATATTTACACACCTTGAGTTATGTTGATTTAAAGATCGAGACCTATGACTATGTCTTGCATACTTGTAAAAAATTACTTCCTTGAAATCGCAAATAAAATCAACAATGCTTCTATTTTAATCAACTCGCATCTAGAACCTTCATCTCCACTCTTCAAATTATATTTTACTATCTCATATTTCTTTTCTCAACCATTTTCTTTTCAAATCCATGATTGTTCCCATTATAAATAAGTCATATAAACTTTGATAACCCATCACATAATTCTAAATAATTTTCATTTAAACAATCATTTTTTATAGAAAATTCAACCATCGTTTCTAACACATAAAAATAAATCTAAAAAGTAACTTGAATGATTTGGGTAGTTGAATTGCATCACACTCCTGTAATATTTCATTAGTACGCAAATTAGAATATCACATAATTTGTAAGGCCCCACCTTGCATGTGATTAGTAAAGCCCTAATATGTTTTATGTGATCCTAAATAGATGGTAAGATGTGTTATGGATGAAAAATAGTGTGATTATTTGATAATATTCTTGCTTATGCTACTGTGAATGTAAGACCCCATTTCGTATCCCCCATTTTATTTCAATCGAACAAGTAGTTAGATGATAATTATGATGAAATGAATGATAAAAATCTTTTTAGGATTCATGGGCATTAACCTTGATTTAATTATGATAGATGCACATGTGAATTGTTGGATATAACTTGAAAGTGTTGGGTTATTTGGCATATTAAATTTTGGTAAATGGTTCATCGTTAATTTTATAGCAGTTTAAAATGAATTACTAAGGTGGTAAACAAAATGATGGAGTGACTATTTCATTGACTATATTCTTGTATTGGAGTAAGTGTGTATTTCCTTTGATTATAATGAAAATTGAATCATTAGGTTCATTTGATGTATTAATGAATAAATAGTTCATGAGTGAAAATTATGTGAATTGGATTAGCTAATAATATGAAGAGATATATGATCTAATCATGCTGACCTTGGTAATGTGCAGGAATCAAATATGCAAATAGGAGGATAGATAAATGTTGGAATCAAATCAAATACATCTTTGGGAAGTTCTAAGTGTAGCCCTATTTGACTTAGAAGGGTTTGAGGTTTTATTATTGGTTGGGTGATTGAGTAGAATCCAATTGTAGGACATGTGATGTGAGTTTGGTTGGGGTTGGAACCCTTGGTTAAGATCAAAATTCGTATGGATTTTTGTGTGGGTTTTAAAAAGGGATTACTGAATCAATTTCCTTGGTTTCTGAACAAGAATAGACGCCTAGGACCTATACCTATGGGTTTGGAACCTTTTTGACACATGTGAATTTTCCTTGGAGTGTGAAAAGACCCCTCAAAATTCCACATTCATGAATATGACAAATTCAAAAAAAAGTGTTGGGGCTTGGGAAGAGTGACTTGTCACTCTCAACCTTCTACTCCCCAAAAGTTCTTGGAATTGGCACAAGACTCACACATGTGTGAGCACTTGTGGGAAAGAATGTAGTTTTGGGGATCCCTATATATCTCAAGAAGATGGAAGATTTGGGCATTGCCCACTTCTCCTCTCGGAGAACTTGAGTGAAGATGGTAGAAAGAATGAGAAAAAGAGAGGAGTCCATCTCTTTGGCAAGATATTGATGAAGATGGCTTGGTTTGGAGAGGAAAGATGGATACAAGATTTTAGTCCCTCCCCTAAAAGAAAAGATAAGTTCTTTCTTTTCCATTTGCCCTTGTTTCTTGGTAGTAAGGAGTTGACCTATTGTATGGATCATGCTTGAAAACATAAAGTAGAGGACGTAGATGCATGTAAGTTGTGCTATGCTAGTTTTATTCCTTTGTAAAAATGAGAAAAGACTCCACTGATCATTGTGGGGCTAAAATAATTCCTTGCTCGGGGGTATGGCTAGAGCCCACGAGGCTCCATAACGCCATTACGGTAGGGTGGAGAGCAAAATTTCTTCATTTGTGTGTTGATTCATTTTATTGTAAAATACAAGAAGAAAAAAATAAAATAAAATAAAGCAAGTCATTGATATTGCATGTTGAAGGATGAGTTTCATACTTTGTAAGATTAAAATAGAAAGAGAAAATTCTTATATGTGGGTGTGATATTTGTTTCATTTCTATGTATCATTGTAATATGGAAATATTTGAGGAAATTGTGCAATGTTGAAAGGAGAAGTAAAAAAATCCTATAATATATATTAAAGGAAGGGTTTCAAACAAAGAGTTACCTTTTTTCTGTTGTTCTTGAGGATAATTGTTGTGTAAATTTAGTTATATTTCCTTTTGGGTTGTTTAAATAATTTGTTATTCTTGTAGCCCTTTTTGGGTAGATAAAGAGTGTGATAATTTCCTATGTTTGGGATGTTAAGAATTTGTAATTATGTGAAGGGATATATACTTAATTTATTCATTATGACAAAAAGATATGAGAAATTATTTATGCTACTAAAAAAAAAGTATAAATTAATGGCCATCTAAAGAAAAATTGTCTTTCCACTCTAAAAATTGAACTCTTAAAACAATGTTGAGGATATATTATATGAAATGTGTTATTAAATATATATTATATATATATGATTCATTGAATATAACTAAATATGTATTAAATGTTAGAAACAAATGATTATATACTTGTATTGTGAATAATAATTATATGTTATCTACATATTTAAATAAAAGAAAAAAAAAAGATCTACATATATTTCTATCTAGTAATCATTTTTAATAAAGCTTAAAACATTTGGAAATTTATTATGAATATGTATATTTTGAAGAAGCCAAAGCTTCTTAAGGGCTTGGCCTTGTGAGCCACGACCCCAAAGGGGGGCGGCTACCACTGTGGATGAGACCACCACTAAGGAAGCAAGCACAGTCTGTAGTTTCACGGCCCCAATGTGCATAGTCTCCACAAGGGTTTCCCTCTCTTGAGGCTGCTTGCAAGATATTTAAAGATATCTCTGTGGTTGTTTTTATAATTTTTTGTATTTTGAGTAAAATCTCTGCTATATCCTGTACCAAAATAAAAATGTACAATCTCAGTTTGTTGCTCAAAAAAAGTACAATTTTAGAGAAACTTAGAAGCAAGCCCTTGTCATAAAATTAGATCATTGTCTTACAATTTTCAAACAAAGAGCAAACACATAAGTTTGAAGTGATTTCCTTGAGATCATATCCCCATTTCTGCCAAAAATTCAAGGGAGCCCACAGTCGGGTATTGACCCTTCCACTCCACTCTTTATTTTTCCTTCAGTCGAGAGGGCTTCTACTGAACTATTTCTCATGCCTCCTTTAATGTCATTCTCCAGATCTGTTGGTCTATAGAGTGAGGGGAAAAATAAAAAAATAAATATAGTAAAATAGATTCATAGCCATGATTTTGCCTAGGAAGAATCATGTATAACTAAAATAAAAGAAAAACAATCTTGTCAAATTCCCAACAAGATTTTGGGGTTATACAGTGCACAGGAAAATGTATCCAAATTTTGTATATCTGCTAGAAAGTAGACAACAAAATGCTTGAAAACAGTAATAATGAAACAAACCAAATAAAGTAGAGATGTAATAAGAAGTTTCTCATTTCAGAGACACATTAAATGATAATAAAATTGTTCTCTCAGATCAAACTTGGCTGTATGAAAAAAAAAGAGAAAAATTATAGCCTGTTAAATGTTAATAAATACAGTGAGCATTCCAAATTAAAAAAAGAAAAGAAAGAATGAACAATGGATATAAATGCATGAATCGAATCAAGCAAGAATGAGACTCTCAATCAAATAACAACTAAGATCATCCTTCCAATTGCATGAGTCTCATCTTCCATTCTTCTCCAAACGTGCAGAACAAAAATGAGCAAAATAAGAAGAAAACAAGTTTATGAAAACAAAAATCCTTATGAACTGAGGGTTTTCCCTTAATTCCCTAAGATCTAAGGGCTAATAGCTCTTGTTCTAATCCAAAGGCTGAGATTTCTTGCACATTCACTTAACTTTAAATGGGCGATTTCTGTATTTAATCTTATTTAGTTGGCAATTATGTCAAGGGTGGGGGAAAAGGCTAGGAAGCCTCATTTTGAGTTCCACTTAAGACCATGCTCGATATATTTGAGAGTAACCCTTGTACTTTAAATTTAATATAAAATAAAATAAAATAATATAAAACAAAATATAGATTGCTTCTTTGCAACTAATGTATGCACATAGTAAAGTGGAAGGTAGTAATTATTTTGGATTTTCAATTTGTTCCACCATAGAGATAAAAGAATCATGTAAATACTATTAAGTTGTTCATAGATGTATTTGATTTCTTAATATTGGGCCAATAAAAAAATATATATATCATTATCATATATAATTTATTTATCTAGTTGTTCTAAATCATATTTAAGATAGCATAAAAACATGCATAGAAAAAAAAAAGGCTTTTATTGATCAATACAAAATAATTGCACATAGAAATAGAAAGTAGATTTTTTTTTTATCAATACAAAATAATGGCACATGAAAATAGAAAGTAGATTTTTTTTTATCAATACAAAATAATGGCACATGAAAATAGAAAGTAGATTTTTTTGATCAATACGAAATAATGGCGCATGAAAATAGAAAGTGGATTTTTGGATCAATACAAAACAATTGCACATGAAAAGAGAAAGTAATTTTATTTTTATTTTTTCACCAAAACAAAATAATTACATATAAATATAGTGGTTGTTTGAAATAAGGTTTTATAATATATATATATATAGTAACTCTTGAAATATTATTAAAGTGTAGCAGATTAAGTATGGGTGGCTAACACAAAAAAATTATAAAGGCAATAAGAAATAATATTATTACAGAGTAATAATAGTGTTATTAATAGGTAGGGTAGTAAGTTTCATCATGTGATATTTTGCATTGATAGTGTTCACAAACAATATTTATTATGTGAATGAGAGATTTAATATTAATATTATTATTCAACTAAATGATAACAACGATATCACTATAAATATGAGATTGAATAAATGTATTCATGCTTTAAATTATGACAATGATATTTCTCTTGTTAATACTATTATTTTTAATTAATTAAAGGGAATTAGTATTAATACGAGATATAAGTTTAACATATTATTTGATTCAATTATAATAATATTATTATTAATATGAGATTTAATAATATTATTGAGGCTTAATAGCTAGTAACGATGTTATTTTTCAAAATTATATTGTGACTTCTGAAAGTGTACATCTAACATCATGTTTAGTATTATAAAACACATAATTAGAGTGTTAATTAGCTTATATAATGTTTCAAAAAAAATATAGTCAGTTTTTTTTATAGCGAAAAAAATATTGGCATTACATAATTGTTCATGATACATAGAAAAATCCACATGGTATTTGTCACAACATGTATTAAAAATTATAAGAGGAACAGAATAAAAGTTCTTACAATATTCAAATTCCCTCTATGATATTTTCAAACTTGGATGTGTTTCACAAAATTGTTTGTACAATGTTGTATGACTACATTCCAAGTAATGTCTAGAATGTGGTGAGTGGTCTTGATCACCAATCCTTAATTATAAAACATCTTTTACATTGGGTGATACTCTAGAGTTAGAGTTTCAAATTTGTTGAACTCCATCCTTTGTGCTATTAATCAACTTATTATCAACTCGTGGAGGCCTACCACTAAAATCTCATGCATCATTTTCAAAAGGACTTCCTATTATTGATATTATTGTTTGTACTTTGATAATGTTTAATTATTTAGGCTTAATTCAAGAAAAGTTTTCCTTAATAATCAATCCTTTGTTAATTACTTTCTTTCTATTGAGGTTGTTAAATTACTTTATCAAAAAAACTTTTATCTTTCTCCTTAATAGTCTTTCCAATAGAACTAAATGCATTAAAAAGACTTAACAATAAAAAAAAATTCAAACATTTTATTTACTTGAATCTTTAATTTATTTAATAAATGTCCTATTTTTTACATCTTTAGTAATTACACAAAAATTTTATATTGTTCAATTAATGTTTGATCAAAAAAGTATTCATTGTAAAGTTTTGAATCCCACAATTGAATAGTTTGTAATGGCCTCTTGCTTTCAAGTATTTCTATTATGATTTCATCAATTTCAAGTAACCATTTTTGGATTATTTTATGTTTTATACCTTTAACAGGCTCATGCAAAATTATGAATGCGGGATTTCATTTTCTTCTTCACAAAGCTTATCTCTTCTTATATAATTTGGAGATACATTGAGTTTTATTGTTTCATGTGTGTTATCAATTTCATCAATGTTATGAAAAAATGGATTATGGAGTGCAATTTAATTTCATGGGGTTTATATCCATTGAAATATGGAAAAATGGGTTAGGGTTCACTACACATATGGTTTTATACCAAATTTTGGTTATTTCACAAAACTTACTATAAATAGAAAGGAAAAAATGAGTCTAATGAACCTAACTATTCTTCTATTTCATTCAGGAAATGAGATCCCTCAAGTTAAAAATCTACTTTCAACCCTTGGGTAAGTGAATTTTTTAAGGAATCTTGCAATTTCCCTTATGTGTATAAAATGACTAAATATGATTGAAATGCACTTTTGGGAGATGGAAATAAAATACCAAACCAACTCAAAACTGAAATGTAAGACCAAATTTGAGTATCTATCAAACATTAAGCTATCAAACACAACTTATTTTATGCAAATCAAATGAGTGGAGGACACTTAAAACTTATCTCAAAAATAATTGCAAAGTGTCCTATTTTGGTGCAAAGTGTCATGCTCAGGCAAAAGTGTCCTAACAGAACTGACTAAACATGGTCTTTAGGAGAAAGATTAAACATAGCAAATAAACTCCAAATTGTGATCTATAAAGTGCATTTGGAAGCTTGAACATAAAACTAATGGAACCTATAGCCTTTAGGGAGAATTTTGAAGGGATAAATGTTACATACCTCTCACAAAAAGTTATTTTCCATGGCTCACTAAGGACTCATTCACCCAAGGTGGTGAATGGGTCCTTGTTAGGGTTTTTAAAAACTGATTTCCTAGTTTTGTTCTTCAATTTCTGCACTTCCAACTCCCAAGTGACCAACTCCCGAAAGTCTAAAAAAATTTGTAGACATCTTTTTGTGATCTTGCAGTATAGATGACAACTTTTGTAACTTTTATTTCAATCTTTTTCTCCACTTGAGCTTCAACCCAAAACCTACAATCACACATCAAAGAGGAGAAAACTTGTTGATTATTAGGGAATAGGGGTTTGCCTTGGTCAAACCCCATTTATGTAATTAAACCTTATGATGAAACAATGAAATATGAACATGAAAAATGAAACATAAACGATGATACCTTGAATGATGTCTTGGAATGTAAACCTGTAATCTAACATGAAGTGTCCATGAAGAATGTAGATGTTGATCTTGAATTGGATATGGAGCAATGTTTAACTTGGATCTTGAATACTACATCAACACACTAGCTCAACCACATGCTTGATGCATTATGCATTTGACATGATGATATGGTCTTGGATTTCTAAAATAAAACTTCAATAATCTTCCCTTGAATGTCCTTAAAATTCTCTTGAATGATCTATAATGCTCTTGTGGAAGTGCTCTAATGATAACTTGAACTTGCTAGGTGAAACTATGTGAATTAGTCTTGTTTTTATACTAAAGATTTAACCCTGAAATTCAAATAACACAAGCCGACATCAGATCTAGGATTCAAAATCATTAAAATATTGCCTCAAATAAGTTAAAAAAAGTGGTTTCCTAAGTAAGGAGGACCCATTCGCCACCTTGGGTGAATAGATCCTAGCACAATTTTCTAGGACCAAGTTTTAGGGAGGTGAAATAATATGCCAAAAGGGGGTCCTAGGATATAGTGGGGACCCATTCACCAAGTGGTGAATGGATCCTAGGTCACTATCCTAGGACTCAAACCTTGCCAAATTAAATGTTATGCAATATTATTAATGAGTGTCAGGATAAATCCTTCATAAAATGCAATAAATAAGGCTTGGATTTGAATTTAAGGGGCCAATTAAGCTCTAATTAACCTCAATTAATAAATGAAGCCCTATATTAGTGTGAAAGTGTTGGAAAACACTTTACAATACCCTAAATAAGGCACAATTAAGTCCATTTTATCTTTAATTACTCATTCCCAAACTAAGCATGAAAAAGGGTTACTTTTTTCAACACTACATCCATATTGTTCAAGAATTTGTCTATATTTTTCTTCTTCTTTTTCTATGATGTTACTCTTATCAATAGGTGTTTCATCATATTTTGTAGCATTTTTACTTTCATGTTCAACATTTCCATTTCCAATATCATAGTCAAAAAAAATTTCAAGAATTTCATTATATTCAACATTAGAAACTCCAATTTGAATTTCATTTAAGGGTAAATAAGAACCTTCACCTTCAACAGTATCCACCATAAATTTTCTTCTGATCATCTTCCTTGCTCTATATTTTCCCTAATTGCCTCAATTTCCTCCACTTGAAGTTTCATCTTTCTTTTGGCTTCATGACAATTATTGTTGCCAATTATACAAGCAAAACAAGGAACTCTAATGATTGATAGAATCAAATTTTATTTAAAAGAGTGTATAAAAGCATGATTTTATATATAATGTATATAAATCATGAGCTTATTGAGAGAAGAGAATTTGTGGGGGTCATTGCCATGCCCAACAAATGATTTTCTTTTTTTTCAACATCCAAAATCAATAATCCATTTTGGACCGCAAAAATTAAACATAAAAACACTTGTCCAAAATGGATATCATTATTTAAAGCAGATATCTATTTTTTTATATAAACCTTTTTCCTTGGTTTTAACCTTAAGAATGCTTTAAATTTAGGTTTGGGAGTGTAAAGCCTAAGGGGTCAATTGCTCCAACATGTTTAGAGGTTTCATCATCTTTTCATGATTTCACCCTTTGTGTTAACAATATTTTCTTTCTCTAAATTTAATGAAATGAAAAGAGTTTATTTAGGAAAGTACCAACATTCTGAAAATATAAGATATGCTTGATTATGAATTTAATAGGCAGTTATTAATTATTTTCTACATGCACTATGCCTAAATTCTTGATTGATAGATTGATTAAAAAATATCCATAATTTTCAAACCATCCTTTTTAAAATTTGAAAGATCTATCACTCTATGCTTCACTAGCTATAAGTTTAAAAAAACCATTTGAATTTCATTTTTTTTACCAAGATAGATTAGCTGGAATTTTTTTAACATTTTTAAAAAGTCCTAATAAAAAATTCATAGCTAATTATTTACTTTAAAATAATAATAATAATATTCATCACATCTGAGTGTGTGTCATTTACTTATATTTATATAATTTTTTTTAAAAATGCTCATACTTAGGTTGGCCAAATTTTCATAACTAACTATTGAAATTACAAATAAACTAAACATAAAAACATTGTTCAAAAATTTTTTGTGTTAAGATGACATTGTTTGATCATAAAAACATGATTCAAGTTGGTAGTTTGTATCTAATTGTAGAT
The DNA here is from genome assembly GCA_007258455.2 of Sequoia sempervirens. NCBI lineage: Eukaryota > Viridiplantae > Streptophyta > Pinopsida > Cupressales > Cupressaceae > Sequoia > Sequoia sempervirens. The sequence goes on from VDFB02281492.1 coordinate 283,526,239, forward strand.
GGGGTGATTTGCTACTCTCAAGTCTCTAGGACAAGAAGAGTCTACAAGGAGAAAATGCTCCTCAACTACCTCAAAGGAAAAGCTCAGGTGACAAAGTTGAAAAGACAAGGAGTTTTTACTATAATTTATGTTTTAGGATAGATTTTTGCAAAAAGGACTTCAAGGACCAAAAGATCATAATTTAGAGGTCTCGAGAGCAATTGGATAGCTCTCAGCCAAGAATGAAAGTGTGGCACATGGATTTCCTCATGGCATTTTGTGGTCTCATATAGTTTGAGAACACAACGTGGTCAAGAAACACATGAATTCTACTATCTATCTAGAAACTAAAGTCTAAATGTTTTACTAAACTAACAGAATGCTAAAATAATAGAAATAATTGAAACATAGCAAAAGTGAGACCTTAAGATTTGACCCTAGGTTTTATGCACCTTTTTAAATGTCTCATTAAAGATTTGAATGGTAGTGAGTGTTTGATGGATTTGGACAAGGTATTTGATTGACTTATAGCCAGATAGGCGAGTTAACCATCCCTTAACCAAATCCAGAAATGTCCTAATGATGAAATACAATGATCTAACTAGGCTAATAGTGCAATTTATTGTTCTAATGCAAACATGGAAAACATATAAATTTATAGGAAAATTTAGACAATTGAGCAGGACACATGCACCCGTGGTTCAAATTTGAGCCCAAGCCGTGAGTGTCCTTGTAGAGATTTTCCAAGTCTTTTTTGTAGTCCTCTAATGTTGGATTTTTTGGATGTTGTGGTTGCGTTGTTGATATGTGGTTGTCATTGATGTCAACACTATTACCATTGTTGTATTAAAGGTTTATATGTCGAGAATATTGAGAAAATCATTAAAGGAAGAGTTGTAGGTTACCAGTGGAACAATGAAGATCATGAAGGTGTCTTGTTCTATACATTGAAGATCAATTGTTGTGGACTAAAGGGTTTATTGCTGAGAGTATCTAGTTCATCTACCAAAAGTTTTAGAGGTCGGCGTGAAGATTTGATCATGCTATGAACAGTTGTGTTCTGACAGTATTTCTATGGGTTTTGTTAGTGTTTCTTGATTGAAGTTTATGTGATTTTGGTAATTCTTGTTGCTACAGATGTTTCTCTATTAGTTCTTATTGTTTTTGGATGCTTCTAGATCATTCTCTATCCTTTTTGTATGTTAGTGTTGATTGATGTGCTCGTGGTCTAAGATTTTTCTCGGTATGTTTGGGTTTTCATGCTCTTGGCCGACATCATGGTTGTAACATGTTGCGGATCCTTGAAGATTTAAATTTGAATATTTGGCACACTCGAGGATATTGTTTTAGGTTGCATCATAGTATTTTCCAATGGTGTTTGATTCACATTGCAAATTTATTTGTAAATTTGGGCCAACATTGTAAATATGTTTTATATTTTTGGCCGACAAGGTTGTTGATGTAATTTCATGTTGCAGATATATAAGAGTGATTGTTTGAGTGAAGTTAGTGTGAGTATGAAGTGAAGAAAAGCTAGAGAAGAGAAAGTGTGTGAATATTGATCTATTCATTCGATTGTAGAGCAGAGTAAGAAAAATTTTGAGTGAAGTGTGAAGAAGGTTTTTTGTGCTTAACTAGAATTGTAATCAAGCTTGTGTAGAAGCTATTTTCTCAGTTCATACCTTGTAGATCTAATCCATATTGTTGTGTATTATTGGGCAGTAAGCCCTCTTGTATTTGAGTAGTGAACTCTAGGCAGTGTGCTTGAATGCATGTGTATTCCCATTATCTTTCATTATACTTTTAACAAGGTATAATATTTTGGACTAACATCCACCATGGTTTTTCCCCTAACAGGGTTTGCACATAAAAAATCTTGGTGTTCTTTGTGCTTCTGGTGTGTTGATTTTTCATGGTTTACTATTCATTCATCAAATCTAATATTAAGTTAAGTTTGAAAGATTTAAATATTCTATGACAACTGATTCACCCCCCCTCTTAGTTGTCTATCCTTGTTTTTTGAACAATTGGTATCAGAGCAGGTTCCTTTGAAGAAGTTGAAAATCTTGAGGTGATTTGAGATGGCATCGTACAAGAAGGACAGTCCTAGATTCGATGGAGCAAACTATTCATTGTGGAAAGCTAGGATGGAGTATCATTTGAGGTGTATTGGTGAACCCTTCTGGAAGATTACAAAGAATCCATATGTTATTGCTCAGAATGGTCCTTCCACTACTGTTGAGATTAAAGAAGCTGTGAATAATGTCAAGGCTATGAAAGCTTTGTTGAGTGCTCTAACAGATTCAGAAATGACAAATGTGATAGATCTGAAGACATCTCATGAGATGTGGATGAAGCTGGAAACTTTGTATGAAGGAGATGTACATGCGAAGATGGTTAAGCTACAGAGTTTGAAAGGAAAGTATGAAAATTTGAGGATGGGTGAAGATGAAAATATTTCTTCTTTTATGCAAAGAGTAAATGAAATAGTGATGGGTATTAGATGTGTTGATGATACCCTAAATGAGGAAGAAATTGTGGCTAAAGTGCTCAGATCATTTCCTCCGTTCTACAAAGAAAAGGCTCATGCTATTGAAGAAACCAAATCATTGACGAATGTGACAAGGGATACACTAATTGGTAAACTTGTTGCCTTTGAGTTGAGAAAATTTGGTGAATCTATTCCCAAGACTAAAACTGCATTTAAGGCTATTGTATCCAGAAGAAACAAGCAAAGATATGATCTGAGAGAGTGTTCTAGAAATTCATTCAAGTATAAGGAAGAAATGAAACAGCTTGAAGATGAAGAAAGAGAGGTAGAAGAGTTGGAAGCACTGATTGTGAAGAAAGAAGGCAGAGGACAAGGTAAGTATAAACGAGTGTTTCCTATTAAATGCTTCTCTTGCAGTAAAATTGGTCATTTTGCATCAAGGTATCTTAAAAGAGTTCCTAGATCTAAGCCTTACAAATCTATATTTCAAAAGAAATGTTACTATTTTGAAGGAGTGACTGATGAAGAATCTGATAAAGACAATGGAAATGAGGATGAATGGGTGTTCCTTGCTATCAAGGAAAATAGTCTGGTGGCTACTGAATCTACTAAAGTTGAGAAAGCTCTTGTAGCCTGAATTGAAGAAAAAGATGAGTGGGTTAGTGACAATAGATGCTCACATCATATGACTAGTGAAAAAACCCAAATTTTTAAGTCTTGAGAAGTATGATGGTGGGGTTGTAAGATTTGGAGATAACAATGCTAGTGTGATTTGTGGCAGAGGATCTATTTGCCTTGGTGGTAAGCATAACACTGATGATGTTCTTTATGTTGAAGGCTTGAAGCACAACCTATTAAATGTTGGACAAATGGTGGACAAGGGTTGTGATCTTCAATTCAAAGTTGGAAGATGCAGAATACTTGGAAGTTCTGGAAATGTAATTGCTCCAGGTAAAAAGACAAAAGGTAATATTTTTCACCTGAATGTTGCTAGTGAAAGTTGTTTAATTGCTCAAGTAGATGAAAGTTGGTTATGGCATAGAAGGTTGTGTCATGTGAATTTTGATAACATTGTCAAAGTAAGTTCCACTCAAGGAGTAAGAGATCTACCTAAGCTAGTGAAGCCTGCTAACATAATTTGCAAGGAGTGTCAGATGGGAAAATAGACAAGAGTTTATTTTCGGAGCAAATAGCATCATTCAAATGGATTACTAGAGCTGGTGCATACTGATCTATGTGGTCCCTCCAGAGTCAGATGTCTTCATGGAGAAAGGTACTTTATTTTGCTTATTGATGATTACTCTAGAAAGATATGGATTGCTTTCTTAAGAGAAAAATGTGAATCATTAGAAAAGTTCAAAAGTTTGAAGGCCATGGCAGAAAATGAGAAAGGTCTAAGATCAAATCAAGGGAGTTTAATTTTTTCTATGAAGAGCATGGAATCAAAAGATAGTTATCTGCTCCTCGAACCCCTCAATAGAATGGAGTTGCAGAGAGGAAGAAAAGAACAATTTTGGATGTTGATAGAACAATGATGATTGAAGGAAATGTGCCTCACATCTATTGGAGTGAAGTTGTGAGCATTGATGTGTACACTTTAAACCGGGTAAATGTCAATAGTAATTCTGGTAAGACTCCTTTTGAACTATGGTTTGGTTATAAGCCTACTGTTAAATATTTCAAGATCTTTGGAAGCAAGTGTTACATCAAGAGAGATGAGGACATAGGAAAGTTTGATGCAAGAAGCAATGAAGGAATATTTCTAGGTTACTCTACTAAAAGCAAGGCCTACCGGTGCTTTAACAAAAGACTAAGAAAAATGGTTCAGAGTGAAAATGTCAAAGTTGATGAGGACTCTGCTAAATCATCCAGATACTGTGGTTATGATTCAGATGACTAGGAAGACAGCACAAAGAAAGGGAAGAATTCTCAAACATAGAATCAACTCCAAATTATGCCATATGTTCTGGTAAAAAAACTTCCATTTGTTTTGGTAAATCAAGGTAGTCAGGAAGCACAGGCAAGTGCAAGTGCAAAAGAAGGAACAGAAGAACCAGAAGTTTAAGAGAATTCTAAAACTCTGAGGTATGTAAAGCTAAATCATTTTGAAAATCAAATTTTAGGAGACAAGAATGAAGGTGTGCAAACTAGAAGAAATATTACATAAGAGTGTTGCCTGATTTCCAAGATTGAACCTAAAGATGTCAATGAAGCTTGCTATGACGAACACTGGATGGAAGCTATGAAGGAAGAACTAATGCAGATTGAAAAGAATGGTACATGGATACTTGTTCCCAGACCTAAAGATAAAAATGTGATTGGTACTAAATGGGTCTTTCAGAATAAGCTGAATGAACAAGGTGAAGTGGTCCAGAATAAAACAAGATTGGTATATAAAGGGTATTCACAAATGGAAGGTATTGATTTTGAAGAAACCTTCGCCCCTGTTGCCAGAATTGAAGTTGTAAGGTTATTTCTTGCTCATGTTGCATATAAGAACTATAAAGTCTATCAAATGGATGTGAAGTCAACTTTTCTAAATGGTGAGTTAGAAGAAGAAGTATATATTGAACTGTCGGATGGATTTCAACTAACTAATAAGGAAAACATGGTTTATCGATTGAAGAAAATATGGACTCAAGCAAGCCCCCAAAGCCTGGTATGCTAGACTGGAAAGATACTTATTAAAGCTTGGATTCAATAAATGTACTGCTAACATCAACTTATATTTTGAATTGGATCATGACAAAGAGTTAATTATTGAGGTCTTTGTTGATGACATTATTTTTGGAGGAGATGACAATCTATGTATGAAGTTTGATGATGAAATGAAGAGTGAATTTGAAATGATCGTGATTGGAGAGATGAAGTTCTTTCTAGGATTGTAAGTTACTCAGTTAGATAAGGGGATCTTCATATCTCAGTCCAAATATGTGAGAGAGTTGTTGAATAAGTTTGGTATGGAAGACTCAAAACCTGTTGGTACTCCCATGGTAACCGGATGCAAGTTAACATAGAATGATGATTCTCCTAAGGAAAATCAAACAATATATAGGTTAATGATTGGTGGATTGTTCTACTTAACTTAGACTGGACTAGACATTATGAATGGTGCATGTATGGTTGCTAGATTTCAGGCTGATTCGAAAGATTCTCATGTGACTGTTGTAAAGAGAATTTTCAAATACCTAAAAGGAACAATTGATTTTGGGATTTGGTATCCTAAGGATGATGATCTTACTTTAAATGCATATACTGATGTGGATTGGGTAGGAGATGCAGATGATAGGAAGAGTACTAGTGGTGGTGCCTTCTTCCTAAGGAAGAAGTTGGTGGCTTTGTTGAGAAAAAAGAAGAATTCCATTTCTCTATCTACTTTTGAGGTAGATTATATTGCTAATACAAATAACTATACTCAAGTGATGTGAATGAAACAGATGTTGAAAGATATTAGAGTAGTATATGATGAACCTATTGCCATATACTATGACAACTCAAGTGCAATTAACATATCAAAGAATCTAGTGCTACACTCTAAGACCAAGCATATATCAATTAAGTTTCACTTCTTGAGGGAATAAGTGAGTGAGAAAGAAGTCAGACTGGAGTATGTTCCTACCAAAGAATAGATTGTAGACATTTTCACCAAGCTGTTGCCGAAGGATACTTTTGAGTATCTCAGAGGGATGCTAGGGGTGATTACCCCCCTAATATGAACTAAAGATGCATTTTCTTGCATCAATCCATGTGCTTCATAGATATTTACTGATTTGGATTGATGTTCCTATGGCTGTTACTCAGGGGGAGTAGTCAGATGTGCATATTTGTGGTTCAAAGCTTGTATGTGGGAAGATAATGCTTATCTTTGTGATTGATGTCAAAGGGGGAGAAGAGTCATGTGAAAATTTTTTGCTTATCTCAGGAGAAGAATCTTGTGGGGAGAAGATCATGTAGAAGAGGTTAAGGAAGAAGAGTTAGAATCTAAGGGGGAGTAAGTGTTGATTGAGAGCTATGTTGATGGTGTTTTTCACATCATGTGTTTCCATCAATGCCAAAGGGGGAAATTGTTGGATGATGTGGTTGTGTTGTTGATATGTGATTGTCATTGATTTCAACACTATTAGCATTATATTATTGAAGGTTGTATATGTCGAGGATATTGAGAAAATTGTTAAAGGAAGAGTTGCAGGTTGCCATTGGAATAGTGAAGATCATGAAGGTGTCTTGTTATGTACGTTGAAGATCAATTGTTGTGGACTAAATGGTTTATTGTTGAGAGTATCTAGTTCATCTACCAAAAGCTTCAGAGGTCCACGTGAAGATTTGATCGCGCTATGAACAGTTGTGTTTTGATAGTATTTATGTGGGTTTTGTCAATGTTCCTAATTGAATTTTATGTGATTCTAGTCATTTTTGCTGTTGCGGAAGTTTTTTTGTTAGTTCTTGTTGTTTGTGGATGCTTATAGATCATTCTCTATCCTTGTTGTATCTCTGTGTCGATCGATGTGCTCATGGTTGAATATTTTCCTCGGTATGTTCGGGTTTTCATGTTCTTGGCCGACATGATGGTTGTAACATGTTGCATATCCTTAAAGATTTAAATTTGAATGTTTGGTGCACTCGAGGATATTTTTTTAGCTTGCATCATAATATTATCCAATGGTGTTTGATTCGCATTGCAAATTTATTTGTAAATTTGGGTCGACATTGTAAATATATTTTATATTTTTGGCCGACAAGGTTGTTGATGTAATTTCATGTTGCGGATATATAAGAGTGATTGTTTGAGAAAATTTAGTGTAAGTATGAAGTGAAGGAAAGCCAGAGAAGATAAAGTGTTCAGATATTGATCTATTCATTCAATTGCATAGCAGAGTGAGAAGAAGTTTGAGAAAAGTGTGAAGAAGGTTTTTTGTGCTTAACTGGAACTGTAATTAGGCTTGTGTAGAACTTATTTTCTCAGTTCATAACCTATGGATCTAATATGTATTGTTGTGTATTGTTGGACAATAAGCCCTCTTGTATTTGAGTAGTGAGCTCTAGGAAGTGTACCTGAATGCATGTGCATTCCCATTATCTTTCATTATACTTTTAACAAGGTATAATATTGTGGACTAACATTCACTGTGGTTTTTCCCCTGGTAGGGTTTCCACGTAAAAAATCTTGGTGTTCTCTATGCTTCTGATGTGTTGATTGTTCATGATTTACTTTTCATTCATCAAATCTGAGATTAAGTTAAGTAAAGTTTGAAAAGTTTAAATATTCTATGACAACTGATTCACCCCCCTCTCAGTTTTTTGTCCTTGTTTTTCCAATAGAATTTAAGCTTCAAATTCTTTCCTACAAATCTATCAGATATTTTTGTAACTGAGTTTCTATGAGTTCACAAGATGTAGGGTTTCAAATGAAACAATGAATAAATTGTCTTCAAGATCCTTTCAATATTCTTCAAACCTGAGATTTTCACATTCACAAAGAGAGGAAATGTTGGGCCATTTAGGGTCTTTCCTTAGTCAAACCCCATGTAAGTGTTTCCACTTCCACAATGGCAATGTCAATGATAAATGGATAATTGAAAGGGAGGAATGATGAATTTAAACAAAGTACTAAAACTCACCACCTTTCGATGGCTTCCTTGAAGGACTAAATTCATACACACATCACTTCAAGGTCTTGGATCTTGCTTTTATTGATTGCTTGAATTCTTGAATGTTTGAATTTCTTGGAGACCTACAAAAGTATTAGCCTTAATAAAACAATGACAACATGAACACGCATAAACTCACATAGAATTTGAAATGATGTTAGAATCTTGAATTGTTGCAATAAAGCTCTAAAATTCTACTCTTCAATTTATCTTGAATGCCCTGACAATAATTTCTTCAATAGACTTTACTTAATGTTCAAATGATGCAATAACTAGGTATTTATAGGTCAAAAATTAGAACCTGATGGCCAACTTTAGACACTTGAAATTCAAATATTAAATGGTCACACCCGACATATTTCAATTTGGAGGTAAAATAGGACACTTGCACCTAGGGCATGTGTGTCTTGGACCTATTTTCTAGGGCAGTTAGTGTTGAGGTAATGTATTAGATAAATGCAATTGATTCCCACTTGCAATTCCTCGGAATTTGTTAAAAGTAGGCCATAAAATGCATAATTTAGGAAATTAAATACTCAATTAGGTCCAATAATTTAAAGGGGGGCCAAATATAAAGTGAAATTGTTATGGGTGAAAATTTATGATAGTACATTTATCCCCCACTTTAGTGAGAGTATGAAATTATGCTCAGACTCACATTAAAGAAAAAACTTTATGTCAAGAGAATTGTACAAATGTTGAAGATATGGGATGACTAAGGATCTAGGGGGTGGAAAAGCCCCCAAGATCCAAGATCCCATAGCAAACCAACATAGGCATAGAGGAATGCATATAGGTATGATTATGCAACAAGACAACATACACTAACATACAATGTCAGAAAACACAAAGCATTCACAATGAGAAAAAATGGTACAATGGAACATAAAGATGACAACAAAATGGAAACAAGCACAATGTAAACATGAAGAAGACACAAAAGATGCACAACAAAAAATAAAGTTAGTACTAAAATATTCAAGTCAACAAGGCAAAGAGACCTCGGTCTTAAATTGTCTCAAATACCAAACATCATCCATCGAATAAATGTTAGTTCACATGAGGACTAGAAAGTTGTATTATTTCACATCACTCATGAAATGCATAACTCCACTAGCAAGAAAGTTTTGCTATGCTAGGTTTCCATTTTAAGGGGTTCTCAAGTTCATGACCCAACAAGCTCCATTATGTGGAATCCATGAACTATTTTGAAAAAACTCACCTCAAGGGGTGCACAGAACTCACCTTATAGGGTGCAACAAAACTCACCTAAAGGGGTACCATAAAACTCACCTCAGGGGGTGCAAAAAAACTCACCTTAGGGGGCACCATAAAACTCACCTTAGGGGGTGCATAAAACTCACCTCAAGGGGTGCAACAAAACTCACCTTAGGGGGTGCACAAATGATAATAGGATAAGTTTAAAAACTCAAGGGATGTTGTATCAACACCACCAAAAGATATGGTTTACAAAAATAACAAAGGGTCTTTGCTTAATATACAAAATATCATACCTTCATGACATCACCACCAAGAGAGGGAAAGTCATGGAAAAATAAATTCAGGCCTTAGGGAATACTAGTTATAGCATTACCACCAAGGGGAATGTCGTACACCAAGAAAGGTCACACTCTTAAGAGATGTCAAGCAAAATATCACCACAAAAGAGACATTCGCATGGATCAAGAAAGTCACACTTTGATTAACAAGGTCACACTTCCTGGGAAATGTATGCTATTGTCACCAATAAGAGACTATTCCAACTACAAAAAATGAGCAAGGGACTATATTCCCCCCCTTAAAATTTTAATGTACTTGCTACACTAATATTTTAAGGAGATACAAATAGATCCCTTTCTAGAAGGAATTTACCTAACATAAGCTACCTAACCCTTTTCCCCCCAAGTGTATGGAAAAAGGTGAGCCAAATGGATTTTGATATGCCACTCCTTGCAAGATGAAAGATGATAGTATAAAGCCTAGTTTATAAATCCATGCATGGTAGTGAGTGGTGTGTGATACTACAACTACCACATGGCAAGGAGCAGCAACTAATTCTATTTGTCTCTTGTATGATTAAGTGATAGTATAAATGTCTCTTGTTGTTTCTTGTGTGAGGCTCTATAGGGACATGGATACCTTGTTATTTGATGCCACATCCATTTCAATTATAACCAAACTATTTCAAATTTTGATAACCTCTTCCATAAATTGGTTTCATTACATTTGAAGAAGATGGTTCTTCATGATCATCTTCAACATAAGTGGATGTGCAATTTGTGTTTCCCTCCTTGCTAGAAGTTGTGGATGTTTTTTATAAGCTAGTGATAGATTGTGTGGATACCATTGTGACTTCTTTCTCTTTTTTTGATTTGTGTGTAATCTTGTCTTCTCCCATGAATGTAGGTGGAAAATCTAATGAACCCCAATCATCCTCCAACAACTTTTTCACTAATGAAAGACACTTATCTTTATGCTCAACTTGTAAAGGTTCCACTTTCATAGTCAGTGTCAATATTCTAAGAGAATTTGTCATTCTAGCTTTAGTTTGTAAATCATTTTTTAGGTTTTCGACCAGCTTTTAGCATGTAAACCTTATTGTTGTATATGTACTTCATTTAATGATGAATTGTTGAAGGCACTCCATTCATTTCATGAATCCATGGTCCACCCAAAAGAATATCATATGAAAGATAATGGGGCATGACATAGATAGGAGTTTGTAATGTAACCTTACCAACTTTAATAGGTAACGTTATCACACCAAGCGACTTCCTTTCCATGTTATCAAAAAAATTAATTGACAAATCAATGGGTTGATTTAAAGCTTTTTCCACTCCAATTTTATCTAGAATATTTACAGTACAAATATTAGTCCTTGAAACATTGTCAATAAGGGAGCATCTAATCCTAACCCTTTTAATAATAGCTATTATCATCAAATTATCATTTTTTTTTTATGTTTCCAAAGGAGGTAATTCATTTTGATGAAAGAAAATTTCCAAATTAGGTTGATTCATATTCTCAATCAAAGTTTCCACATAATTTGGTTGCACACTAGGAGGGATAACAACATTTTTCAAAGCCTTTTGAAGCATGACATGGTAACTAGGTGATGTTTGAATCAAATTCCACAAGGATATCTTAGGAGGAGTGTTACAAAGTTTCTCAACAAGATCAAATTCTTGATGACTATGTCGTGGGATGTTAGGTGCAAGTGGGAGATATGGCTGAGGTAATAGGATGGAAGTTGGTGTTTGTTTTGGTTGCTTATTTTTTCTAGTTTTATATGTGTGAGCTATAGTATGATAACTTGGTTGATGTGCCACATGATTACTAATGAGTTATTTTGTGAAGTTTAAGATAGAACTTGGAGGTTTAGGAGGTCCTATAATGAGAGGTGACTTAGGAGATCCAATAATTAGAGGACTATTAGGAGGTCCAAAAGGAGTATTAGGAGGTCCAATAATCAAGGGAGATCTAATGGACAATTATGCATTCATAACCTCAACAAATTTAAGATTTTTTTGATGGTCTTCTATTGAGGGGAAATCTAATGTTGCCTTAGCATCTTCATCTAAGAAAGCCCTCTTACTATATTTTGAAATATATGTATCAATTATGTAATCCTCTTGTCCAACAATATCTTCCCAAGAAGGAGAGGAAGGGGAGAGAAACAAACAAGATTCTCTTGGCATTCAACAATTGGACCTTCTAACACCAAGATACCTTCTTCACAAAGAGGAGAGATATCAAGAGAAGAACTAACATGATTGTCACAATTTTCCATTATTGTATTCTCTTTTACCAAGCTAACCTCACACATAGGAGATATAATTGGAGAGGGATCAATTAAAAACAACAAAAGAAGGGAAATAAACTCATTTTCACATGCTTGAATAAAAATTCCTTGAAATGATTAACACAATCTGATAATAGAACATGCATTATGACAACTAAATATTTTTGCAATGAGAACATGATGTTATACCCTATGGATCTAGCTAGCAATGTTTTTAGTAAAATAGACAATTATAGTACAACTAGAGTTCAGAAATAGAATTTGGACAGTAGAAACATATAGAAAACACTAAAATAGAGATCTGAGAACAATTTCAGTACATAATAGCAAGATAGAGGCACCCAGGGCATTTGTGTCTTGGATAGGATTTTTGGAAGTTCAAAGTTTGAATGTTTAGGGTGTTATCTAAAGTTTCCAACTCTATGATCAAACAAATTTGATAGTCAATATTTTCCCAATTTTTTCCAATTTTATGTTTATGAACTTAAGAGTGAAAATGTGCAACAATGTGGAATACAAAATGAAAATTTTGAAATGTAGAAATAGAATTTGGATAGCAGAATCCAACAAAAAATAGAGGAACAAATATCTAAGACAAAATTCAGGCCAAAAAGCATGATAGAGGTGCCCAAGGTGCTTGTGTCGTAGGTAGGGTTTCAAAAAATTCAAAGTTTGAAAATGCTTGTTATTGTTTAAGGTTCTCAAATCTATGCTCAGAAAATTTTGATAGTGAATATTTTTGGTAAATTTTGTTGATTTTATGACTAGAAAAATGAAAAATGCAAGTATGCAACAATGTGAAAAATGCTTGAACAAGAAATGACAATTTGGAATACAATTTTCAAAGCTACAATGCAATAATTGACTAATTTGAAGATGCAAAATTTTAAGAATGATGATTTTATGCCACTTTGCAACAAAACTATGCAATTTTTTTCACTTTTTTTGTCTTAAATGAAAGATTCCTAAATGGATTCAATGAACAATTTCAAAATCTATGACCTAATGAATGTAATTTGGGTGTAAATCTTGATCTAAGATGACTAAAACAAACCCTATTACAAATTTCAATGCAATATGAATGCAAAATTTTTTATGACTTTTTATGATGCAAAGATGAAACCCTAAATGAGAAATGCAATATAATGCAATGAAAAATTTAGATCTAAGGTGCTTTGCTTCATGTTTTAGAAGGTATATAGTGTAACATGTCAGCATATCCAAAATGAAACATAGAAAAAGTGAGACCTTAAGATTTCACCCTAGGTTTTATGCACTTTTTCGAATGTCTCATTAAAGATTTGAATGGTAGTGAGGTTTGGTGGATTTGGACAAGGTATGTGGGGTGATCCCATAATAGTGGTTTACAATTTTTGGCCAAACAGGACATTCAAATTATTATTTTTAACTAAATCTTCACATTTGGGCACCCATAGTGGCTAAACTGTGAGGAATTTGAAGATGGTGCAAACTAGAGTCTCATCAAATTTTGTTTATAGATTCTAAAAAAAATTTAAAAAAAAAAATTGGAATCAAATTTCACTTCTTTTTCCATCTCCCACGAAAATTGATTTTTTTTAGAAAACAACATTTTTAAAAAGTGACGCACACCGTATAACGCATAACTTTTTTTCCATGAAGGATAAAATTATAATTCTTTCAAACTTAGATTTGTAACTTTGATATCTAGTGCTTCCACTTGGTTAGATAGTTTTTATTGAATATTTTTTCTTAATCAAGTTTCAAAGTCAAATGAATTACAATTCGGACCAGCAGTCACATTGTATAGCGTAACTTTTTTGTATATGTCAATTCTTTTTATTTTATTTTTGTTGGATCAAGGACTTCAATATCTGGTGCACTCATATTTTTCAAATCCTAATTTCCACATGTGAATAACAAAGAAATTCATTTTCGATGAAAAACCTATGTTTAATAAAACTTAAAAACAAATACATAACAAAACCAAAACATATTAAAATTATATTCATTGGATAGCTTGTTCTGAGGAATACCATAATCATTTGAAATAAATTTTAAATGAATTCATTTGATCCCCCAAAAGCTAAATCAAAAGTGATTTTTTATCAGCATTTTGATAGGTGTAAAGGAGATGCATTTATAGGTATGGTTTAAAACTAGCGAGGTTTTATCAAGGGGTTTTGATCTAAGGTGATTTGATCAAACCCTCTTCAATTGGAATCCTTAAAATGGAACTTTTTAAGGCTTAAATCATTATATTTTCTAAAAATATGTGATTTCAGTTAAAATTCGTTCCTCTCAGGAATTGTAAACCACTATTATGACAGCACCGTGTGATTAAATTATATCCTGATAGGTGAGGCAACCAACCCTTAACCAAATCTATAAATGTCCTAATCATGAAATGCAATGATCTAACTAGGCTAATAGTGAAATTTACTATTGTGATGTAAATAAACCAAACACAAAAAGTTACAAGAAAATTCAGAGAATTGAGCAGGACAAAGCAGGACACTGTGCACCTACGGTTCAAATTTGAGCCTGGTTTTGGAGAACACTCATGCGCAGGGCATGAGTGTCCTTGTAGATATTTTTTATATCAGTTTTCATAGTCCTCTAATGTTGAATCTAAGCTTTGAATTCCCACCTACAAATATATCGAAAAACTGTCAGATATTTTTGTAATTGAGTTTTCATGATTTGACAAGATATAGGGTTTTGAATGCAACAATGAATAAATTATCTTCAAGATCATTTCAATCTTCTTCAAACCTAAGATATACACATCCACAAAGAGAGGAAATTGTTGTGCATTTTTTGTACACACTCCCCACTAAAAGTAGGGACACTCTTTTGCTCTGGTCTTTGATGCCTTTTGGTCCTTTGATTATTGAATTTCATCACTTTCATGAGTGTTTGAATGTTTATTCTGTTTGTACAAATGATCCCTTGAAGTTATTGAAAATCCTATGTCTCAGGGTGATTTTCGGGTTTTTGATTGGTTTCAGGAATTTCCTTCCTAGACGGAATTCCCCAACTTCATTGAAAACCTGACGAGGACTGTTTTGCACTGTGTTTCAGAGATTTTGGTTCTTCGCGGAGTTCCACGTCCACCGGATTTTTCTGATATTCCTTTACCTCCTCAGATTCCTGAAGTCTATCTTGGCCTGCCTAAGGAACCTGTGTGTTTAATTTGATTCGTCATGCAAATTGTAAGGTTCTTGAGATTAATTTATTGAGCTAATGTTATCTTGGCAAGTGGAATTTTTAGTCACTACAATTGTCCTTGTATTGCTTTGTCATGCGAGAAATTTGGTTTATATATGTACATTTTGGGTCTTGTGTTTCCATTTCACCTCTTTAGTTTTGGGACTGACTTCTCTAGTGCCTTTGTATAGGTTGGTTGCATTTAATTCTCACCATCATGTCAAATATCTGCTTCACCCATGTCATGGCTTTCTGATTTTTGACATCTTTTGATTGACTATTCACTTGGATGCAAAATATGGGATTTAATTCATTAGTATGAATTTGTATTTACAATAATCGAATTTTGCAAGGTACAAATCATCTAGGGAATGGCACTTGTATATTCTTCTTTACGGTATGACAGCGAATGTTTGAATTCATGACGAAGGTGAAAAGGCTTGGGTAATCTGTGCCATAGTGGATTCTCCGAAAGGATTTAATTTTGGAAATTTCCGTCACCACTGGAATCCACAAAAGGTTAAGTTTCCTGAAATCTGCCATAGCTAGAAGTCCACGAGCCTCGTTAGATCACGAGGAGAATAAGGTGTGCACTCATGAAGTTGTCGAATTCACCTCTTCTTCACTGCAAGGCATTGATCCATGTATTATATATTATGTTCGCGAGGTAGAGCAGGCCTAACATTTCAACACCTGAAGCAAGATTTGGTGAAGTATGAGGTGTGAGTTGTGGTCATATGAATGCTTATTGGGTATTGATAATTTGAAGGAGGACGTCGGTGTTCAGAGAAATCCAAAGCCAATAAGTAGAGGTAATATATTCGCAGTTGGCTGATCAATACCGTTTGTATCATGAATCTGAAGGATGCAGCGATGGGCGTCGGTGGTCGAACCTTGTATTTACTCGCTTGAAGATCAGTATGGTGGTTATTATGTTATGCAACATTGGATGGGATTCCATATCATGGCGTGACTAGAAGGAATGGAGGTTTACGAGTTGTCACAGGTTTGAGGCTGTGGCTCACGAGATAGAGTCTGAATCATGTCCTAGTGGTTTTGATTTATCATTGGAAGGTTTAAATATGCAGAGAGAATAAAGCTCAGAGAATCTGGCCTTGTTAGGATTTCCCGAAGGTAAGTTTAGTTCGGTAATTCTGGAGTGGGGTGGATTCCTCGAAAAGAGACACATTCAGAAAAGTCCGTGGAAGGAAGAAATTCCCGAGGGAATGGGCACTCGGAGAATTCACCATGACATGAATTCCCTGAAAATGCAGAATCCCTAAGGAAAGTTAACTCATAAGGAAGTTTGCAAAGATGTGAATATCTTTACCATTGTATTCATGGAACAGAAACGATCATCAATATGTTATCGACTGATTGAAATACCAATCGATCGCAGCTCTTTCCTGTGGATTTATAAGGATGTTGTGATTAGGCCTTGCAGAAATGGTGTGAGCATGTGGAATTCGTTGCACTCAAACGAACCTTTTGTAATGAAATTCTAAAGTATCAAAGGAAGCTTAGCTCACGAGGGAGGTGTCTAACAATGATTGTTCATTTAAAGTGACCTGGTGAACTATATTTCGAGCTATCACAAATGATTAAGATAATTCTTAGATCAGAGAAATTTGTGATGGTTAAGGAGTGGGTATTCCTCTGGAACATGTGATAAATTGAGGAAGTTTGTAGTCTTGGGACCATTGCTAAAGCATAAGGCAAGTTGCCATGAGGAATCGAGGGCCATGTAGTCGACACAAGTCTAAAAGCAGATCGGATTGAAGTTGCCTTCCTTCACTTTTCTTGACATGCGCGAATGACATCGCTCTAGGACGGTCAATAATAGCTCGATGCTTTGTGAAGATGTTAAAAGAGGTGGATTGTTGTAGGATTCTTGGTTTAAAGAAAGTAGCAAAGTATGTATAAAGGCTTGAGCATGATTGTAAGGATATGTGTGGGTCACATTAGGAACAGGATGATGATTTATGGCCTACACTTGTGCTCTTGTGTTACTAAGGGCCACTCAGGGAGTATAAAATGTCTCTTTATTGAACATGCTCGGATATGATGTTTATCAAATGAATGGATTTTAGTGCCTCTTGATTCTCTTAGTTGTCGTGCCTGTATGGTTAATAATAATTATCTAAAATCTTATGATTTAAATTGAGAAGCTAATCAATTCTCATAATTTTCTTTTGTGCAAGGAAGGGATTTCAAATTGTTCTCATGCCACACATATGGAAGCGTGTAAAGGGAGGAGTTTTCAAACTATTTTGAGAAGCACTTGCATAAGAGTCTATGCCCAACTGTGTGCCAACTGGAGGAATTTTCTGGAGATTCAAGATCACATGTGGACCTGTTTCTTTCATCCAATCAAGATTTTTGTTGATGTCAAGGTGGCAGAGTCTTATTTTCTCATTGTTCCAAATTCGTGGCTGATTTTATTTCATTGGATGATGATGTATCTGGATGCCAAAACCCTAATGTAACAACTTGATACTTCTGGAGGTGCAATTGCAGCCATTGGATTAATTTAATCCTGGCCTTTCATTCAAATTGTATTTTTTTATAAAATGACAATGCCTTCTTATTTGAAAAGGGGAGTAGTAGAGGTCAGAAGAGTAGAAGATTTAGACTTAGAAGCAAATAGAGCCAGGAGCTAATATTAGAAGTTAGTCAATTTTGGAGCAAGTGTTGTAACACAGAACATTGGAATTGTTGTTGTCATTAGATGATTCAATACAATTCAAGACATTGTGATTCCTGGTGATCTCTTTGTGCTGACTTATATCTTGCATGGTTCTTGTGATTCTATCTTTTTAAATTGCTCAAGGTTATTTGATATATGTTAGATTTAGAATTAGATATGATTCAATGGTGTTTATGTTTTGATGCTTGAAGTGTTTGTAGCAATCCCTGGTCCATACTTTTTACAACTAGTTGATTGTTGGTTGCTTTGAAAAGCTAGCCTGGACTTTAATATTCATTGTGCTTAGTTCAATTGTGAACGTTTATTCATTTCAATTGCAATAGGGTTGTTTTGGGTGAATGTTCATGATCTAAAAATATTTAATGCCTTAGAAGATTGCACTATTTCTGTAAGATTGCAGATTCATCTGGGTCAAGCAGGAATTAGTTTCTGAGGGATTGGTCCATTTCAAGTGTTTCATCATTTGCATTGTTAATTTTAGGAGTAGTTTTAATCTTAAAAATATCTCTTAAACCTTTGTCTTTTGCTATTTTCTTTATCATTTGGGTTAGTTTTAGGATTAAAAGTATCACCATCTTGCTAAATTTGATAAGCTTTGAGATTCATTGTTTGCTTGTAGGAAGGTCCCCTTGTGATTACCAGCATTTTCACATTTATCACTGAGTTGTTTATGCATTGTCAAGACCTGACATAAGAGACCTTAGGGTTATCTATTGAGGCTTGTTGATAGATATTTACCTTTCAAGAGAGATAGGATACTATATTATGTCTGAGTTGTTGATGTGCAGAAAACACCATCAACAGAAATGTTGGGCCATTTGCCTCATTCAAACCTTGTGTAAATGTTTTCACTTACATAATGGCAATTTTAATGATAAATGGATAACTAAAAGGGAGGAATAATGAATAAAAAAAGTGTTGGAACTCACCACCCTTCAATGGCTTTCTTGAAGGACTGAATTCATACACATCACTTCAAGGTCTTGGATCTTTCTTTTCTTGATTGCTTGAATGCTTGAATTTCTTGGAGACCTACAAAAGTGTTAGCCTTCACAAAACAATGACAACATGAACACACATAAGGTACATAGAATTTGACATGATGTTAGGATCTTGAATTGCTACAATAAAGCTTTGAAATGATGCTCTTGACTTGCTCTTGAATAATCTTGTCAATTATTTCTTCAATAAATTTTACTTAATGTTCAAATAATGCAATAAGTAGGTATTTATAGGCATTTATTCAATTTCTCAAAAATTAGATCCCGATGGCTGACTTTAGACACTTTAAGTTTAAATATTAAATTAACACAACCAACATATTTCAATTTTGAGGGAAATAGGAGGACACTCATGCCTAGGGTGTGAGTGTTTTGGACCTATTTTCTAGGATAGTTAGTGTTGGGTGCAATGTATTAGATAAATGCAATTGATCCCCACTTGCAATTCCTTGGAAATTGTCAAAAATAAGCCACAGAATACATAATATAGGAAATTAAATACTCAATTAGGTCCAATAATTTTAGGGGGGACCAAACATAAGGTGAAATTGTCATGGGTTACAATTTATGATAGTACAATAACAAGAAGAAAACTAACATGCAAGGATTTAAACTAAACGAAATGAAATAATGAGATAGAAGAGAGGAATGGACTCACAAGAGGTCCAACACTATGCAACCTCCCACAACACTCCAAATGAACAATCTGCACACATAGAAACAAGAAAAATGTTGGGGTTGTTTGGGGTTTACATAAATTAAACCCCCATTTTGGTGTTTCCACCTCCACAAATAGCCAAGTAGACAAATAGAAAAGAAGGTGGACAAAAGCTAAATGCATTGAAAAGATAAAGAAATTGACAAGCTAAAATATCAATATGCTGCTTGACATGAAACACGATAATAAAATAAAAAGAGTGAATATATCTCCCCTCAAGAAAGCTAACAATGTCAAAAGAGAGCATGCAACACTTTGGGCAAGTTGAGAAAGACAAGATGTTGTTTTAGAAGCTAAGAACATACAAGAAAGCTTGTGAAAATGGTGTAGAGATGGTATAGAATGAGAAAGTGAGATCTAGAATAAAATATTGCAAGAATGAGTTGAGAGAATGGAAGAATGGAAAGATAGATTGAAGGAATGGGAGCTTGAATGGAAGAATAACATGCAAGAAGCCATTTTATTCAAGCTCCCATTCTTGTGTGCATCTATGGCTATAGAGGTGTTACACTTCATGAGCAAGAGGAAGTGTAACGTTCCAATGACCATAGAGTTGAGAATATTTTTGGGACATTTGTGTAGGGCATAGACGTCTATGCGTCACACTAGCATCTATGACAAAAATTCACTTAAAGTATAAAAATAAAGGGTTTAAGGATGGAATTAAAGGTAAGTGAAAGGGGAAATTTGCATTATCATCTTTTATTAGGCTAAAGGGGAGGCTATGTAGTGTGAAATTATCTGGGGTGCAATTTTAAGATACTACATTTTTCCCCCACTTTAGCAAGCATGTGTATTCTAACATGTGCAAGCTAAAGTAGAAATAGGTTGAAGAGAATATATACATGATGAAGAGGACACAAGTATTCAATCTAGTATATGTGATATAGAAGCCTAGCTAGGAAATGAAGAGGACATAGGTCTTCCATTCTACAAAGATGACTACAATATCACCACAAACATGTTAGTTGTAGACAAACATGTTAGGAAAAAAGTGAAAAATAGACATGATAAATTTCATAGACATGACATAATCTGATTAGATAAAGGATGATGCAAATAGGTATGGCTAGCAAGCTAAAGACCATATGACAAGTAGATAGGTCTATGGCTACTACAAATTGCATTGAAGGATAGTCATAGAAAAGACAAGGCAAGTCTAGTTAGGTTGCCCCCAAGCTAGATGATAAGATCATAAGATATTAAGACATGTAGACATATTTTTAAATATTTTTAAAAATAAGCAGATATGATAGCCCCCTTAGAATGATGTGTGCTACACAAAGGAGCGCATGTCATTCTAAGGAGAAGAGAAAGACAAAAAGAGATGTTGTGGCATGATATACATAGTGATATTTCCTCATGGAATTTTTCCATACAAGGGAAAACACATTGAATCCATAACATTAATAGAAAAATAGAGTCGAATAAATCAAGATCACATGGGGATCCAATTATTCAGGGTTAGAACTGATCATAGAAATAAATAGATATATTATAATATGTATGAACTATCATCACCCACCAAATAGATTGGAATGGGAAGAAGAGTACATGAAGACAACATAAAAAATTCGGCAAACATGGAAGAGGCCTAAATGCCCCAATGTTTTGCATCGTTCTCGATGTGAAAAAGCAAAGTGTATGACATATAGAAGAATGATGAGACAAATAGAAGAAGTGTATGATGGATTTTATCTCCTGTATCTAAGTACCTACAGGGGTAACAAGGGTCCTCCAAGAATGAACACAACACATTAATAAACAAGTACAAGGGAACATAAACAAACACACAAATCTAATCTAAAGATAAAGAAGAGGTATCACTCTAGTCTGACACCTCCAACAAGTCATCCTGCTCTCAATATATATCATCATAGGGAGGGAAGATGAGCCTATAAAGGGGATAGAAAGATTAGTTCCTTTCTATTTTCCTGTAGCAAGAGCTAAGGAAGAAACCTACTCAAGGTCTTCCTCACTGAGTTCATGTGAGACTAACGTCATCGATCTAGCAAAAATGGATGATAGAGTCGAAATATCCTCCAGCGAATCAAGCATACACTTCTCTATAATGAATTGATGTCACAAAATAAGAGAATGGCAAGAAACTTGAGTCATTACTGACCTCGAAAAGAGGGGAAGTGACAAAATCTAGGGAAGGAAGCATTGTTTCCATCATGAGGATGGTACAAGCCAAAGTGAAAAAATACATAGAAGATAAAGAAGACCTTTTGTGATCATCATTTGAAATGAGGTCATTCTCTAACTTATGCTTAAGTCAAGAATGTGAGGTCCTCTCAATAAAATCAAGAGAGGGAGAAGGAGAAGGAGCCATGAAAGACACAACCTTTGTATAAGGCATATCAATGGGCTTAAAGAAACAAGGAAGATCTGGTAAAGAAGTGATCAAAGGTAGCTTGTAGGAGGAGTGATGAACACTTGTACCTTCTTGGGGTGGGGCTCATCGAGATTTGTTGAGGAAGCTAGAAGAAAAATAGATGTGATGGGAATAGAAGTGGGAATGGACACAAGAACAAGAGCAAGAATAGAAATAGAAGCAATAGGGGAAGTAGAAATAGACAGAACAAGTGCATCCTTGGTTTTATGTAAAGCTTCATGCTCCCTAGGCTCATTGATGACACACTCACGTGCAAGCTGGTTATGAAGGCTATGGGTACTGGGAGGTACAACTTGTGAAGACTCCAAGAGATCATGTTCCGCTGGAAGAGTAACCCCCATAGCCATTGCCGACGGAAGAGCAAGCTCCTGAGGAGGGACAGGAGGATG
The DNA here is from genome assembly GCA_007258455.2 of Sequoia sempervirens. Lineage (NCBI taxonomy): Eukaryota > Viridiplantae > Streptophyta > Pinopsida > Cupressales > Cupressaceae > Sequoia > Sequoia sempervirens. The sequence goes on from VDFB02281492.1 coordinate 283,548,561, forward strand.
GACATAAATAGGGAGAGAGACAAGGGTCTCGACCATGGGCACCTTTCCATTTTTTGATTTAGAGGTAGGTGGAGTGTTGTGCAGTTTTTTGCACACACGCCCCACTTGGGGTGGGGACCCTCTTTTTTCGGTGTCTTTGACCTTTGATTTTATTGGATTTATCATTTTGGGGTCTTGACATGTTGGTCTTGCTCGCTTGGACCCTTCCTTGAGGTTGGAATTGATTTAAATTGAGTTTTGGGCCAAGTCCGGGATTTTCCACCTCTGGCGAATTCTTTCGGCCCTGGTTCCTTGTCCGTTTCTAGCAAGATTCTCCGATTCCGGGTTTCTGCCTGACTTCGGGATTTTCCGGTCCTATCGGATTTTCTCGGAGTGTGTCAAAATCCCGATCTTCCTGACTTCCCCGGTTTCTGTATTTCCGCGAAATCTATGTTTCCGCGCATTCTGGGATTTTCCGAAATTCCGCTTGGGGCTCGGGTTTCCGGACTTGTCAGAAATGTCTTATCGCGCATTAATGGTTGAGGTACCTTTGCTCAGACGGGTATAAGGTCGAATTTAGGGCATTTTCTGATTCATTCTAACTCCATTGCTTCCTTGCTGACTGCTCTGGCGATTGAGATTTTCATTTGAGCTTTGAGGTATTGATCCTGCTTTGTTTGCGTGAGGATTTCTTGAGTGCTAGTGCCGGTATTTTTACCTCCTGAGTGTGTTCGTTGTGTGGTCAACTTTTTAAGCTCAAATTCTGTCTTCCTTTATCCATGGTATGTATCCATTGCCCTTCCGTTTGCTCACGAGATGATTTGGGGTTTTCTTGCACTGGGTATTGTTAAATTTGGGTCGGCCCTTGATTTGATTTTGATTTTGTATTTATAGAGTCGGGGTCCGTCCCGTTTTTATTATGGAACCCCATTATCCATGCCCTGTGAGCTCCATTTGTCCGTTGGATTGCACATTTATCCTTTAGGTGGCATTTTGGGTCGGATTGCTTGTTTGTTTCGGGCGCGAAATGTGTTATCATGCGAAATTAGGGTTTCCCTTGGTGTTCGGCCCAGAACGATGATTTTATTTTATGCTTGAGTGACTTTTGTTCCGTGTCATGTTGGCTTCCCGTCCTGTGAAGATTAGAGGGCTTTTAGGTAAATCCTGAACCGATACTTTGAGCCCTAAAGCTTGCTCTGGTTTTAATGGCGGAGAGTTGGTCATTCGATTTAGGGCACCATTATTTTAACATGGGGATCCATCCTTTGAGGGATTTTGAGAGTTGGAATCCTTTGCATACTTGAGATTGTTGATTATTGCTAGTTTCGGGATCATTCGAGATCGGGTAGGGATGATCCTGTGATCATTCGAGTTTTGGTTTGCATTCGTCATTTTTTCGGGTTTCCGGGGTCGTCGCGGAATTTCCTCGCTCCCGGATTTTCCCGGTTTGGGCTTATTCCGCGGGTTGGGGTTATTCCCGGTACATTTAAGCTGTCCGCGAAAATCCGTCCCATCCGGATTTTTTCGGATTTCCTGTCTGGCTCTGTTCTTTTGACATTTTGATGATAGGATTGATGGAATGAGTGTCTAATGTTTATTTCTTGTTGACAATAAATGCATTTAATGATCATCCTTTGATTTTCCATGCGCATTAATGATTATTCGACTAATGATGATTTGGTAGCAGGAATCCGTCTGGGTCGGATTTCTCCGAAATTCCACCCCGACGGTATTTTCCCGGTTTGCGTGATTTTCCTGGATTGTCTGATTTCTCCAGATCTCGAAGGATTGGCGGTTAGCAACAGATTTTGAAGGATTTATATGATGTGTGCTAACCCTTTGGATTGATATGAGCTTAATAATTGGATTCTAATGACAATTCTTGAATGTACAGGCCGAATCAAGCAAGGCTACTGCTGGGAAGTCCAAAGGTGGTGCGGGGGCATCTTCAATTTCTGAGACAGAACGGTTGAGATTAGACATGAAGAGCCAGGTCCCTGAAAGTAAGATATCTTCTGTGTGGGCTGATGTATCTGATACCAACGTCGGTGCCTGGCGCTATGAGGAGTTCAAGCAAAGAACGGCTGCGAAGGACCAGTCAGCCTTGAGACAAGGAATGATGAACTCGGGATTGGTGCATGTGGCAGGGTTCCCTCCAGCGGTTCAGTGCTACGAATTGATTCTCGAATGTGCCCGACAATACGCTTTTGATACACAGATGGTGGTCAGCACTGAGGGACGAGTCTTGGCCAACTTCAGTCCGGCCTCCATTGCCCGGGCCTTCAGCATGCCGGATCTCCCCTCGGTCTGTGCTTTAAACATTGACACTGCCCGAACATACTATGAGAATGAGCCAGTTAAGGCTCAGCAGATCGTCAACTCATGGCTGGAGAAGCCAAAATCTCACCATTCCAAATTGCCTAAACAGTTGCACAGGGTGAAATTCAGGCCGGATATCTATGATGCCATCACACTGTTGAGCAGGGTGGCCGGATTGAGAACTGCTGGAGTATTGGAGAATTGGATGGTCCACGTGATCACCAAGATGAGTCAGGGGACAAATTATCACTGGGCAGGACTCATTAGTGCAGAGATAGACAAACAACTGAGAAATGTCCTGGAGGCAAAAAAGTTCACCATGTCCTCCTACATCATGTATGTGCTGGCCATCTCCTATCCCTACAAAGGACTGACTCCGATGGGAACTCTTGGGCAGGATATCATCTATGAAGTCTATCCGGAGCTGCATTTGGGACATAAAGATTACAGGAGGGCCAATGATGCATTCACAATGCACATTACCCGGACACTTCAAAATGCAGAGCACATCAGATTATCCGATGGGGCTAAGGGGCTGATCAAGAATTACGGAGCATGGTTTATCCAGTTCCCTACCTTCACATACCTCTGGATTGATGGATGCCCAGCTGCTCCTTACAGGTTACCCCGGTATCCTACTGACCATATGGTGTTGCTAGGGGTTGTACGACAAATTTGTGAGTTTGATGCAGTGGTGAAGAGGGAAAAGCATAAGACTGGTTTCGGAGGAGACTTCCCCCTTGGGATTGGTATAGGAGAAATGTGCCCGTCTATCCAATCGGCTCACACTGCAGGAGAGGAGTTGGAAGCCCATGGATTCTCTTTCCATTCAAAGAGAATAAATTTTGATATAACAGGAGAGGCGCAGAAAAGGGCTACCCGGGAATACAGACACAAGGAGGAATTGGAAGACTACTGGGTCAATATCAAAGATGACCTTGATGCAAGGAAGAGGAGATATTCCCGGCTGCCAGTTGAGGCCATTAGACAATACAATGTTAAGCTGATTCCGGATCAGCTTGATGATGATGGAAAGTTGGTTCAGGACCATGTTTACGAGCCCATAAAGGACAGGTCAGTTGCAGACATTGATTGGAGTGAGCCTGAGGTGACGGAGTTGGAGGACTTGATGACTCCTGTGTTGAGATTCACCTTTTCTTGGATTAAGCATAAAGTCTGGGTATTGGAGAATGCCAAGGTGCCCTATACCTTCGATTTGATGGGGAATCTCAACCCCATGTCCACTTCTGAAGAATCCGGGGAGGAGGAGGACCCCAAAGGGAAAACGGCTAAAACCTCGCCATTCAAGATTAAAGTCAGAGGTCCTAAGGGAACTGAACCTGCAACGAAGAGGAAACCAATCGGCAAGCGCAGGTGGAAGACTCTGACAATCAGCAAGTCTTCGGATGAGGAAGAAGCAGAGAAAGTTGAAGGGGAGGATGCCCCTCCGCCGCCTAAGAAAGCTAGAACTGCAAGGGTGGCAAAGAAGAAGGATCAGGCCACTTCAGAGGATGAACCTCCAATTGTTGATGTAGAGAGCTCCGGAGGGGAAAAGACTAAAGTATATACCCGTAAATCAAGAACCCCTTCCCCCAAGGATGTTGCACAGCCAAAAGACTCCCCGCCAGCATTACCAGTTGAAGAGCAAGATAAGCCTGTTTCTCCTCCACAGAGCATACCAGAACCGGAGAATCCGGATGAACAGGAAATTAGCGGGGAAGCAGAACCGTTCAAAGAAGGAACATTGTTCAGTGGGGCTGCCGAGCTCAAGGTGGAAATGAGAGAAAGGCACACTTCTCCCCTGGTACAATATGAGGATTCTCCGGAGAGTGATAAGGGCCGCAGATCACCGGAACCGGAGGAAAGCATCCCTGCTAGGACTCCATCACTGGTGCTTCCAGAATTGGGACTTGAGGAAGCTGATCAAGGTGAGCGGACTCCGGAGAAAGAAGGTGACAAAGTAACAACTGAGGAGGAGGTCGAGGTGACAACCGCGGAAGGGGAGAAAGTGACAGAAGATCCGGGAGAAACTCATACAGAAGGAATCTGGACTGACCCTGTAGCCCCGGACTGGCTAGAGAGAGAACTTGCAAAGAAGAAATAGGTGATTGTTGAAGACACTCCTCTAGATTGGGATGAAATGTTATCTCAGATCGGCAAAGGGAAGAAGAAGAAGGTTGCAAGGGTGATTTCCCGGGTGGAAAGGGATGAGGTGCATAACCGGGTAGTTCACATCGCCACCCCTGCTGCAGATAAAACAAGAGATGATATAACAGGCCAGGACTACAATGTCCAAACTATTGACCTTGGGCCAGCCTCCCTAGAGCAAGATATTGAGGAGTTTGAAGGGTCGAGTGCCACAATTGTTAACCGGCTGAAGAAAGAGACCCAATCCAAACGAGAATTGAAGAGAGAAAATGAAAGGTTGAGGAAATGTCTAGAAGAGGTAATGAGGCCTCTACAGTCTCTTCATCCATCCTCTTCTCAGACTCCGGGTTTTCTGCCTAAGGAGACAATCTCCGGAATTGAAAGGATGAAGGCCTCCGCCCAAGCTACCACTGATTGGTTGATGGATGTCCAGGCAAGAGGAGATGATGCTATCAAAGGGATTTTGTCTATAGGCAAGGATGCAGTCCGGGCGAAGGAACTGCTGGAGCATATTTTGTCTCAAGATAAGAATGACATAGACCTCCTGCTGCAGAAATCAAGGACTATCCTGGGACATGGAAAGGAGCAGTTAGCCAGGGATGGAATCCTTCCTTCCTCCAGGCTGGATGAACCGTGGGAGTGGTTTGAGGCATTGCTGGTCAGACAAGGGGGTCTAAAGAAGGTGCAGAAACGCAAGGAAATCCATTGATGGAGATCTTACAGCAGTTTATGACGGATGCATTGCCTTCTTCGAGGTGATGACGGGGAGGAAGAAAATAGCTCCCAAATATTTGAGCTTGGATCAACTGAAGGAATGGTGGCATGAGGTTTATGCCCCGGAATCTGATGGAACTGTCACCTCCCATTTGCTTGATGATGCAGCTACATACTTGGCAGTGATAGACAGGTACATGGCCAACAGGGAGGACTGGAATAAGATTGTCGAACGGTCCAAGGAGGGGATAGATTCTATTAAATGCCGACTCAGGGTCTTACCATCGCCACCTATTGCTGAGTTGGATAGAATATTCTCGAGTGTCCAAGAGACGTCAGTGCAGGAGAAAGGAAAAGGGAGTGGCAGTTAATGCTCAAGTTTGGATTTGTGCTTCCCTATTATCATAGGGCATGCATTGGACCGGACTTCCTTGGGGACTGTGCCTCGGCCGACTTGGATGATGGCATTAAATGTGTGCCTTAGTTTGTTTTCCTGGGCCGACCTGTTTTGGCGGTTTTGTTTATTTTGTAAAATGTTTGGCTAGGCCGACATGTTTTGGGGGAATTTGATATAAATAGGCATTCTTGCCTCATTGTAAGGGTGAGATATTGGTTATAGACATAGCAAGACAGTAATATAGCAAGAGCTATAGTTAGAGTATTTGAAGTTTCTTGAAGCAAACACTATATTCAGAACAGTTGAATTGTTGCAGCATTTTCTGGTGATTAATACAATTGAAGACATTGTGGTTATTCCTGGTGAAATCCTTTGTGTTATCTCATCTTGCATGGTTCCTTTGTTCTATCTTTTAAATTGCTTGAAGATTTAGGGTTTAATATTCAGAAATAAATTAGTTTCAGTTGGATAAATGATGTTTGTGATTTTATATTTGGAATGTTTGTAGCTATCTCTGGTCTATACTCCCAGTAACTATCTAATTGTAGTAGGCTGGTAAAGTCAACCTGGACCGTATATTCAAATGTGCTTGAGTTCGGTTGTAGATGCAAGTCTATGATTTGAAAATCTGTATTCCTCAGAAGATTGCACTGTTCTTGTAAGATTGCTTTGTGGGTCGAATAAGAATTGGTTATCTGAGATAGGTCCATTCCACATATATGTCATTTACATTGCTTGTCCTTGCAATAGTTTAGATTTTATTACTTCCTAGCATCCCTATCTTTTGTTGTTTCTTTATTATTCAGTTAGATTTAGGATTCAAGATCATCATACTGTCAGATCTGATAAATTGAAAGGATACAGTTTGCTTGTAGTAAGGTCCGATTGTGATTACCAGCATTTCACATTTTATCTGAGTTTTTTTATGCATTGTTATGACCTAACACCCGAGAGACCTTGGGGTGATTTTCAGTGATTTATTGTTGGAAATAACCTTTCAAGAGAGATAGAATATTGCATTCTGTCTGAGTTGTTGCTGTGCAGAAAACTCCATCAACATGGAGGAATAGGGGGAGGCCATGGAGGCCAAGATGCAACAACTCCATAGGAATACTTCCCCTTACCATATAGGGTGTGGGAAAAATCTGGAGCTGGAAGACTTGTAATTTGGACTACCACAACATGTGTGCCTTTCCCTTTCCTATTCCAAGCATAGTACAAGGAACATAGGACACCACCAGAGGTTGGGAAGCTACAGAAGAAGATAAAGAGGAAGGAGAAGGCCTATGGATGAGAGCTTATTTTTCCTTAGCCTTTGACGGGGTAGAGGGAAAAGCATGTACATAGAATCCTTCAAAGAGATAGCATGGGTAGAAGGCAGGAAGACACCATTAGAAACCAAACCTCTATTCTTATACCTAAAGTAGGCCTTCTATAATAAGTCCCATCTAAGAAATAAGGGTCCAACTAGAGTAGGCCAAAAATGATCAAGAGAGAAGCCCCCACATGACACTAGTGGTTTGTATCAAGTGTCTTGCATAGTATACATTGTGCCCTCATGATGAAACTTCAAACATTTATGGATAATAGAGGTGATAACATTCATAGAGGCTAGCCATAAAGTTCCTATTCTAATCCTGAATAGGTCATATTCTAGTATCACAATAAACGTTGCATCCAGAGACTTAGGCCCAACAAGGATCGACAAATAAATAAAGCCAATTGGTAGAACAAAAATGCCATCATGGGTACGGAGCGTGGTCTATGGATCCTCATATTTCTCCTTGTTTAGGTTATTTATGAAGAGGGTCTTTTCCATGATGACATTAACCTAACTTGTAGGGTCAACCATAATGTCAATCATGACATTATCATTGAATCGAGCCAATTTACACAATGGATAAGGTTCCCTATTGAGAAGCAAGTCATGTGGTGTGAATATTATATTAGGTGTTTTATCCACGTGACCCAAAGGAGGAACATGAGTGAACAAAACTATTTTCACATACTCATATGGACTGGGGTTGATAGATGCAGAAGTGAATGTTATGAGATTAGCAGAATGGGATGGAAAAGGATCTATGAAAAAATTGTAGTTGACTATTAGGTTTGGCTACAAATTTATTAAAAAATTTCTTTTTACCATCAAGTCAGATGGTAATGTTGTCGATGTGGTCTTGGGTAACATGCCTAAGATGTACACATCATTCAGTATCATGACCTAATACTTTATGGTATTGGAAAATTTTATGTGTCATACCATTGAGGATAGGACTCATATAGCAATCTTATCTCTAGAAGAGAAATTACACCATATTTTAATAATTTTTACAGGACATTTGTGGGACCTAGATAATTTTGTAAAATAAATATTTCATCGTATAGAGCTCTTGTCAATAGGAACATATACCATGTTCGCTTCCACTTCATTCTTTCTTGATTCTCCAAAGATAGACATAACTAATTGATTATTCAAATGGGAGGAAGAGAAGGAATCCATGTACTGAGCAACTGTTTGCTGATATTCACATAGTGAAAACACATAAATGAGCAAAAGAGGGATACTTCATTAGAAGGAACTTCTCTCACAACACTAGCAACAAGTTCATAATGAACACATGTTGTACGTTAGAATCTGGAAGGATGTAGGAGATTTGGGAGAATAGAGCTTGGTAATAGGCAATAAAATTAGTTACTTTTTTGTGTGTTCCCTACTTGCACCAAACAAAATCGGTGAAGGTGACCTTCGGTCTGATCTTTGCTTGGAATTTTTGTAAGAACTAATTTACTAGTTGGTCAAAAGAGAAGATATAATTATCAAGAAGCAAGCAATACCATTCCAAAGCAATGTCCTTGAGGTAACGTGAAAATTAGTTTTTCCAACAAAGAATCATGGTGAAAGAAGTCGATACACATGGAATTAAAAGATAATACATGCATTTGTGGATTTCCCTAACCACTATACCTATCAAATTTAGGAATCCATACCCCTTGAGGGATGTGGTATTAATGATAGCAAAAGAAAAAGGGCTACGACAATAATATAGTTGAAACATGGGTTGAGAAGTGGAACTATTCAAGTTCATTAATAGCGATTGCATCCACCCCATGTAATGTAATAGAGCATTGAGGAACGGATCATTCAATGGAGCATGACTAGTTGCACCACCACAGGTGGAGTGGTTTTGGGTTTTGGATGTAGGAACTTCAAAATTCAAAGGGACTCGACTCACTCTAATTACGTAAATTTCCATGGATGCAATGGTAGTATTATTAACAACAAGAATATCCACAACAAAAGGACTTGTGTCGACCATATGTATAGAAACTCTTGGAATCAAAGCATTCAACTGGTGACCAATTATTTTTTGTTAAACATCTTGAGGGTTACCCAAGACAAAATTTTATGAAGGGACATGGGTTTCTATTGTCACATAAAACTTCACCCTACTGAATAAAGAGTTCAATGTTCTAATGACATAATTGAAACAACCTCAAGGTGTGGGACCTTGCGTGAATGAGGTTGAGTCTCTAGAGAAGGATCGATTCCTCTTCTAATCTACGGAAAAGAAATTGATCTTAACCCAACACATGAAAACCCTATCACTGCTCTAGTCTAATAGCTCACAAGGAAAAGAGATAGAAGGATAAGATGAAATGGAATGAAGGTGATACACCAAGATAGAATTTGTTTCTTCTTTGCTTCAAATTTCTCAATACAATAACCAAACCTACTAATACACATATTCAAATATGAAGGTAAAGAACCTTACTCAAAAATGCAAGAAATAGCTATGATGATAGCTAGATTTCATTAATATAAGGCATAAAGACAAACTTTATAATGGTAGAACGTAGAATACATTTTCTGCAAAAGAAAACTATGAGAGGAACCCAAAATAAGAACCCTTAGAAAGAATACAAGTGTTTCCTTTATAGTTCGGGCATAACTTAGTTGATCCCAACCAAACCCTAACCCTACCTAGGGTTAGCAACTAGCAAAAATCTATCCAGACTAAGGTTGAGTTGACCAAATCATGAAAACCATGTAGAAGGACAAGCCCAGGACATACAAAGACCTACACACCATGCCTCTACAATAAATATTGTCTAAAACTCCTCTAAAATTGCCATGTGAAATCAAAGATCTAAGTATAGGGCAAGAAGGGAGGGAAAAAATCAGCTTTTAATGAGCATGGGTTCCCATGAGATCAACCATAACCATAAATAGGTACAATAAATGTTGCCCTCAAGCCTCAAAAGTCGAACAGATGAGTGAGAAGGTCACTCAAGTATTAATGGTGCCACCATGAAAAAACATGCCAAAACACAAAAGGTTGAGGCAACAGGCCCAAAAGGAAACCCTTGCTAGCTCAAGAATTAAATGGCTTGGAACCCTACAATACTATCATGGTCAAGATTCAGGCATCGGAGATACCTCATACCACCTAGTGAAGAAAAGAAGGTCGGAGCAAAGAACCATGAACAATGGAACTCGTTGAGGGTTGGGATTTGGGCCTACCTCGCATCATATGCTAAGGATCAAAACAAGGAAGTCAAAACCACCAAGTCCACAAGCTAGAACCTATCAGCCCTTGAGAAGAAGGGTTACCTCTTACCAAAAAAGAGGTAAGGCCAAAGAAGGAAGCCCAACCTCTAACACCTGATAGATTTGAGTTGGCTGAAACTTTTGAACACCATGTTGAAGGTTGGGTGAGAGGAAAAAGGAAGGAAAAATCGGGAAGCCCAATATCTAACCACCAAAATGTAAGATCGGCGATTGGAGGAAGAGGCTACCTCTTAATGAGTAAGAGATAAAGTGGAAGCCTAATATCATATGCTTGAAAGCAACATTGGAAATTAGAGATATGAGGGAGATGATGGGTGAATGGAAAGAAAATGGTAAGTGATAGGAGGAAAACCTGATGCCCAAAGTTCAAAAAGGAAAGACTTAGGAAAATTTTAAAGAGCTTGGTTAGGCTTCAAAGGTTGGGAGGGAGGCTTGCAGCTTACGATGAGAAGTGGCAAGTCTTAAAGGATAAGGTTGAAGGACAATGCTCAAAGGATTAGAAGAAGAAAGGGGATAAGGGTGAAAAGACAAACCCAACAACCCGAAACTCGACACATCCAATTTTAGGACTTCCTCAAGGGAGACTTATGTAAGATGGCTCATGTAGGATCTCTTAGATTGGTTATTAATGATGGATCATCAAAGGGTGGCATGAAATGTCAACATCAAAAATAAGGTTTGATATGAATCCCATTGACTAAGATTAGAAGAACCTCACCATCTAACTTGGAAAGATGGAATGCCTTGACCTCCTTGAAGCTAGTGATGACATATGGACCACTCCAAATGACATAAAATTTGGAATGTCTTCCAGGTTTGGCTCTATCTACATCTTATTTCAGCACTAGATCTCCCTCTTGGAACACTTTTTACAACTACTTTTTTGTCAAAATTTCTTTTGACCTATGTTTGATGTGTCTTTATGACTTGCATAGATTTGTTCCTTGTCTCCTCCAGTTCCAAAATCTTAGCCAAACTTACTATCATAGCATAATTTCCTTCTAATTACACTTGATTTTCCAACTCAAGATAAAGAAACTCCAATGATAACGGTAACCTTTCCTCCCTTCCATAAACTAGCATGAAAGGAGAGTTACCAATTACTCTTTTATGAGTAATTCTATCAACCTGAAGGGTAGTCTTCAGTTTTCTATTCTAGACTCTTTGATTGTCCTCATTGGTTCTCTGGATAATCCTTATGAAGCTTTATTTAAAGACTCAGTTAGGCCATTACTGTGAGGGTAATAATTAGATGAGATCTTCAAGTAAATGTCATGCCTAATTGCCCAATCAAGGATATGAGCACTAGTAAAAGCCTTGGAATTATCTAAAATGATAGTAGTAGTGCCAAATATTGTAATAATTTCATCAAGGAATTCAAACACTGAAGCATCAATGGCATCCTTCAAGGAAACTTCCTCAGTCCAACTAGTGAAGTAGTTTGTGGCTATTAAAATCCATTTATGACCAACACTTTATGGTGGATTTGTCATGTCAATAAAATCTAAACCCCACTGTGTAAATGTCTAATCAATCTAAATGGGACGAAGAGGGAGGGCAACCAACCTTTGACTTCCAGAAAAGAAAGCACACCTTTTGCAATTTATCATCCATTTATGAGGATCATTGAATAAGTTTGGCCACTAATATCTAACAGAAAAATGGCCACCTAAAGGACCATCATGGAATTCTTTTGTTGAACTAATCTACCTCTATGCATCTTAATGGGACACCACTGAAATCCTTTATGAAAATTATGCCATCCAATATGACATAGGGAATGAATTGTAATATGAAGTGTCTTCTTTTGGTTCTATCTAGACCTGGAGGATACCTACCTTCCTGCAAAAAGGTAGTCATATCATTTACCTAGCTATTATGGGCATCAATGTCGGGTGCTTGTTGTTCTTGTAACACTAGGGCAGCCTCTACAAGAGTCTCAAGTGTTGATACAAGTTGGTCACACAACCCTTTTCTTCTCACTAGCGTGGTGATTTTGATGTCAACATCATACTCTATCACCTTGGTGATCCATCCAGCCCCTTTTTCATTGATATCTCTACTTAACATAAATTCTTTAACACTGCCATGGAGGACCATTAATTGTATCTTGTTATTAGACAACATGTGTATGATTTTTTTCAATGCTCTAATAGTAGCAAGAGTTTTATTTTCAACATAGTTGTACTTGACCTCATAATCCTTAAGCCCTTCACTAAAGAAAGAGATGGGTTGCTCTATATTTTCCTTATTTAGTTGGGTTAGAAATTTTGATATACTTGCTTCACCTCCAAAATTATAAAGAATGAAATCCTTGTCATAATTAGGATTGACAAGGGTAGGATCCTAAGTAATCTCTAGTTTGATAGGTTCAAATCTATCCTTGCCTTCTTTGGTCCATTTGAAGACCATGTTTTTCTTAATCATAGAGGTAAGAGGCTTTACCAAACAAGCAAGATTTGGAATGAACCTCCTCACAAAGTTAATTGTTCCCAAGAAATTATGTAATTCCTTCTTGTGATTAGGAAGTGGGATGGACAAGATGGATTTTTCTCTTGCAGGATCAATGACCAAGCCATCCTTTGAAACAATGTGTCCAAGAATTTTTCCCTAATAAGTGGCAAAGACACATTTATTTGGATTTAGGGAAATACCATATTCCCTGCATTTTTGAAATACCTACTCAAGGTGACTAAAATGGTCTCTTGCATATTTTTAAAACACTATGATATCATCCAAGTAGACCAAAAAAAATTGTCTGAACACACCTTGAAATTCCATATCCATGGCTCTTTGAAAAGTATCACCTGCATTGGTTAGACCAAAAGGAATTTTAAAATAAGCATAGGTACCCCACTTTGTAGTAAATGGTGTCTTGTGTTGATCAAATTCTTGGACCAAAATTTGATTATAGCCTAAGTAAACATCCAAGAAAGAAAACCTTTTTGACCCACTAACTCTTTGTAAAATCTACTCCATGAAGGGGAGGGGATAATGATCCTTTAGGGAGGCTCTATTTAGATCCCTAAAATCTACACAAAGCCTTATTTCCCCATTCTTTTCTCTGATAGGAACTTAACTATGATTGATTTACTTACTCACATAATCCTTTCAGTCTTATGCATCATTCTTGACAAGTTTGATCTACATACATATCTTAAGGAGGAAGGAACAAACTTCACAAATTTGTGGTATGAATACAGATTAAAAGAAACATTATTAAAGAAAACTTGCACAAGCTAACATACAGAAATGAGAGTAGTATAAGAATTAATACTTGCTTTCCTAGTGAACTCTATTTTGCATTCTAGATTTCAGTTGAGTTACAAAATATACATTTGTTGAGAAAGGATTCACACAAATCACTAACTCTTCAGAGTGTATTATCCAAACTGTTTACAAAAAAGAAAAAAAATCCTTATATACAGACTATGTCGGCCCCCTTAGGGCTTACAAAATATCAGGCACGGAAAGATCTATCCTCAGATCTTTTGATGAAATTAATGCTTCAGCCTGTGTGTCCTTGTTGTGTGTGTCAGTGAAGAGCAACTGCCTAGAGAAAACCCCCTTAGATCTTTTGAAGCTACCAGGTGTATTTACTTCTGGTCCTTGTGTCCACCTACTGAATCCCCTTATCGAGCACTTTGAATGCTCTTGAGCCCAGAATAGATACACGTTGATTTCTCATTCTATTGATTCTCTTAGAACTGGTCAAGCTACCAACGATTCACCAGTAGCTCTCCTTGATTGGTTGGGAACACTACATGCAGACTCCCGGGCAGTCAAAACTTCTCCTGTTGAATCGCATATCGGTGAGACACAAATCGTGTCTCCCCGATGTGATTAAATCCTTTCGCGACCATCATCATAACATGGAGTTGTCACTGAGACCTCCTAGCGAGCTCAAAAGATCATACCAATGTCACTAGAGCCATTGGCAAGACACCGTTCTATCGCCAAAACATCATGTCAAAAATCCCCACTTTTAGCAAAGGCACCCTGTTTCGGCGGGACTCGCTGCATTCGGTAAGACCTCGTGGCGATGGTCTTTCATTTCACTGAGTTGTTCCCCTATCAGCAAGACAACACTAGGTCACTAAGACCTTCTTGAGAAATCATCGCTTTGTCTTGGGCTCCAAGATTCCATTCGGTAAGACCTTATCAATGTCACCCCAAGACACTTCATTCTACTGGGCTCCAGCTTTCCTTCAGCGAGACCTCATCAAGTCAGGAAGACATTACCGCGATGGTTGGGAGCTTTTCCAATGTCATTTATGTCGAGGGGACCTCCTGTTAATCCTTCTTTTCCTCCTCGGGCTCATTCTGCATCGGCAAGACCTTTTGCATCATCGAGACTTCACGGCGATCCCATCATCCTTTGCCGAAACCAACATCTCCTGCCAATCCTTTTACTTTTCAAATACTATCGACGTGACCCCCTATTGTCGCCGAGAACTACGCTGAACTCCTCATTCTATCCGAGCTCTCCTCACTTCACTGAGACTCCCGCCAATCGGGAAGATATCATACTGAAGGCGTAGATATGTCAAAGCCATATACTTCAGTGAGACTTTAGGACAGTCGCCAGGACCTCTTGGCGAAAGCCCCAACTCCTAGCGATACCGAATGTTTCATTGGTAGGACCCCACACCTGTTTTCTTTAGCCATCAAGACCCCCTTGGTCGGGGAGACCTCCTTTGGTCAGCAAGAGGTTGTGCCGAAGGCACTTTAGCTTGGCGAGGCCTCACTTCATCTGTCGGCAAGAGGCCATAGTGTCTCCCCGAATGCATTTTACCTTACCAAGCTTCGCTTTTCCTTTCGCCAAGAGATCACCAAGTCAGGGAGACCTTTCTCGGACTTGGAATGCTATACCGAAGGTCTTCATATCGATGAGACCATCTCAGTTCGCCAAGACATCATGTAGAAACCCCCTCCCTTTGGCAAACTCTTTTTCTTTTTTGGAGGCTCCACTGGTCGGTGAGACCCTTGTCGATGACACTTTCTATGTCACCAAGACTTTTTAGTGTCAGCAGAACCTCATGGTGATATCTTCAACTGTTGGTGAGCCCTTCACCTTTTTCCAAGCTCTAATCTCGGTGAGACATTACGAGTCAAGGAGACATCCTGGTGAAGTCCCTTAGTCATACCGAGGGGTTCTTTTGTGTCGGCGGGACTCTTGTCAAAGACAACCATATCAAATCCCCTTCCCTTCCTTTCAGCAAGACTTTCACCTTCGCTAAGACCTCCCAGCAAGCCCGCCTTCTTATGCTGAAAGCATCTCTCCATCTGAGGCTCCTCATACATCAGCGAGACATTAGGAGTTGGGGAGACTTACCCCGACTTGAAAGCTACACCAAAGGTTCACTGTTGTCAGCGAGATACCATCAGTCACCGAGACTATATGCTAAAAGAGATCTCATGCTGATAGGATCCCTGGTTTGAAGCACTCAAACTTAATGGAAACCCTACTAGTCAGCAAGACCTCTGGAAGGTCTTGGTGACTTTCCCCTTAGATGATTTTCATGCTGAATCTCCCTAGGGAAGTTTCTCCCACTGAGTTCCTCGTGACATAGCAACAGAGGTAGAGTCTTTTCCCTCATGTAAATGTTGCATTTCCCTCTGAAGATCTAACATATGATTATCCTGCCTAATTTAAACTGTGGGTGAAAAATAGGCAACAATTACTATGTGGGAAAGCCAAGAAGACAAAAACAAATAAAAGATAAAGATATGCCCATATGTTTATCTGTCAAAGTGCACTGTGATATGATGAATCATGGTAACCCCGATGAGGTATAATAGAAAGCTCAGATGTTAAACAAAAGCCAAAAGCATCAAAACATCACAATAAATTTCAAATGTCCTTTGCCATAGGATCAAAAGGGTGGATGGGATTGATTCAGTCTAATTAGGAAGGATACATCTTGTTAAGACCAAAGATGGAGGGTAGATTAGGTGATCAACATGACTTAGGATACTCAAAACTAATTGGACCTCAAGATACTAACAAAAAAAAATTGTTAGGAACTATCTAGGTAGGGATATACTTGATGACATGTCACACCCTAAATACCTAAGGGCTTGGGGGTTAATCAAAGATTAGCCTTGCCTACGTGAAAGTGCAAAGCCCTCGTAGTTTGATAAAAGACTAATGACTGGCCATGGATAAAAATGGAAAGAGGACAATGGTGACATCGATGGATGACCAAGATAGGATAGAAAAATACCTTGAGGGATGATCAAATCATTAGCCTTGCCTACGTGAAAGTGCAGGGGCAACGTAGTTCAAAAAAATGGATGAGAGACAAGATGAGACCTAATGATGACCAACATGATGAGAGACCCTAGATGAGGACACGGGACCAAAAAATGAAACCAACATAGATGATGAAAAGCTCAAATTTAGGATAAAAGCTCAAGATTGTGGATAGCCAATTTGAATAGTCTAATGCTCAACCAAAATATACCAAGCAATAGATAATCGGATGCCAATGGGAGGATAGGATTGATAAGATGTGTGGATAGGATGTAGGGATAGGATGGATGGAAACATAAAGTAACTAGGATGCAAGGTAGATAATGATTAAGCCCTCTACGAATGACACTTGTTGCTAGGTTTTCACCACATGTACTTATCCATGGTGCCATCAAAGGTGGTTTTCACCATAGGACGGATTATTTCTCTTTACTATTTTTGGATTTTTTGACCTTTTTTTTTGTATTTTTGATGATTTTTTACTTTTTTTTTGGTATTTTTTAGGATAGTATAACCCATCTGACCTTGGTATAAAACCTCTTCAGGTGCATGATGTTGATAGGCTCCTCTAAGGGCTCCCCCTTAAGTGTGGAAAGTCGATATTCCCTAGAACCATATTTAGCTATGACAACATAAGGACCCAACCAATTTTCCTCAAACTTTCCTTTCTTGTCTTTGTCTTGTTGGGTGCGCTGATTCTCCTTAAGGACTAGATCACCAACATTGAATTAGTGTGGATGAACCTTCTTATTGTAGCTTCTCCTAAGGCGATGTTGATATGCTTGAAGATGACTGTAGGCCTTGAAGCGCTTTTCATCCAAGATTTCAAGCTGACTTAAGCGTGCAACCCAAGTATCTTCCTTGTTGATAAGATTATTCAGAGAGATTCAGAGTGATGGAATCTTGACTTCAATCAGCAAGATAGCATCAGTGCCATAAATGAGGGAGTATGGATTAACACCAATGGGAGTGTGGATGGATGTACGATAGGCCCAAAGGGTGGGATGAAGATGGAGATTCCAATCTCAACCAGTATTATTGACCACCTTTTTAAGGATTTTGATAAGTGTCTTATTGGTCACTTCAGCTTGACCATTACCTTGTGGGTAATAGGGCATGGACCAACAATGTTGGATATGGTATGTCTCACAATGATGTTTCATAAACTGGTTTTTGGAGGGCTTTCCATTATCAGTGATGATGGTGGAAGGGATTCCATATCTACATAGAATATGTAAAAGGATGAATTTGGATATCTAAATACCCATGATTTGAGAGAGTGGAAATGCTTCAACCCACTTGGTAAAGTATTCAATGGTTGTGATGATGAAAGTATGGTCGTCAAAGGATGGAGGATAAATCTTTCCAATCAAGTCAAAACCCCATTGAGAAAAAGGCCATGGTGCTATGATGGGTTGCAATTCTTGTGCGAGAGCATGGATTAAATTTGTGTTGTTGGAAAGGTAGACACTTCTTCATGAACTCACAAGAGTCATACTCCATAGTAGGCCAATAATAACTAGCTCTGAGAATCCTTTTTGCTAAGGCCATGCCATTATAATGGGCCCCACAGATACCACTATGTACCTCATTTAATGCAACATGGGATTTTGATTCGTTTAGACACCTAAGTAGAGTGTCATCATACCATCAACAATAAAGTGTATCTCCTATGATAGTATAGCGAGAAGTACGTTGGATAAATGATTTTTGTTGATTTTAGGTAAGATTAGGTGGTAGGATGTTGTCACAGAGATAGATTTAACTGTCATGGCACTAGGATGATTCAAGACCTACAATATCGCACACCATCTCACAATTAGGGACATCATATGCTAGGATTAGCAGTTGTTCAATGAGGAATTCACAATCCGTTCAATCTTTTGGCATGTCAATAAGGGAACCAATTGTAGCCATCACATCTACTGCCTTGCTTTGGACTCTGGAATCTACTCAAATTGAATGAAGGTGAAACACTTCTTGAAATAATCCACCATGCATTTATAGGGTAATAGCTTGTCATCCTTTGTCTGAAACTCATTGTTGACCTATTTTATAATCAGTTGGGAATCACCAAGGACTCATAGATGAGTGATATTCCATTGGATGGTGATTCTAAGACTAGTGATGAGAGCTTCATACTCTGTGATGTTGTTTTTGCATGGAAATGCTAGTCAGAATGACTTTGGGATGTAGTCACCTTGAGGGGTGACAAATAAGACACCTACACCAGCTCCATTATGTGTATATGACCCATCAAAGTAGAGCATCCATGTATCTATTTTTGCAACTGTAAAGATCTCTTCATCAATAAATTTGGCTACTAATGAATATGCATCCACCAGAGGAGCATCAACCAACTAATCTGATATTATTTGTCCCTTGATTGCCTTGCAGTCTATGTACTCTATGTCAAACTCACTCAGTAGCATGACCCACTTGGCCATGTGTCCAGTTAAAGAAGTTCTGGATAACAGATATTTTAGTGCATAAACTTTTGATATTAGCTTGATGGGGTGATTGAGCATGTAATGACGAAGCTTTTGTGAAATGAAGACCACTGCCAAGCAAGCTTTTTCCATCGGGGAATGGTTGATTTTATAACCCACTAGTGTTCAAATGATGTAATAGATTACGTGTTCTTCAGAGGATTCATCATGTTGTGCCAGTAATGCCCCCAGTGCAACCGATGTAGCTGAGATATACAATAGGAGTGGTTTGCCTGGAATAGGAGGCATTAGGATGGGTGGATGAGCCAAATACTCCTTAATCTTGTCAAAGCCTTGCTGACATTCTGGATCCCACTTGAAGGTGGTCTCTTTGCACAGGAGATGTGTGAAGGATTGACACTTGTCAACGAGCTAGGCTATAAAATGCTTGATGGACCATAGCTTCCCTTGAAGGATCCTTAATTGCTTGAGATTACATGGTGGAGGCATATCCATTATTGCTTTGACCTTGGCTAGATCTACCTCTATACCTCTACTAGATACTATGAAGCCCAACATCTTTCCAGATGTAACTCAGAATACACACTTTTTTGGATTAATACGTAGCTTGTATTGCTCTAGTCATTCAAATATTTTCTTCAAGATCATGGGATACTCTTCTCTATTCTTAGACTTACCTAATAATTCATCAACATAATCTTCCATTATGATATGAATGAGTTCATGGAAGATAACAGTCATGTCACATTGATAGGTTGCCCCCACATTGTTGAGACCAAAGGGCATGACATTATAGCAAAAGGTGCCCCAAGGGGTAGTGAAGGCAATTTTATGTTGATCTTTAGGTGCAATTTTGATCTAATTGTAGCCAAAAAAATCCATCCATAAGAGATAACATGGCATGCCCTGCTATGAGGTTGACCAACATGTCAATGTTTGGAAGCAAAAAATCATCCTTTGGACAAGCTTTGTTAAGATCCTAAAAGTCTGTACATATTCTGATATTCCCATTTGGTTTGTCAATAGGCACTATGTTGGATATCTAGTTAGAGTATTCAACAGTTCTTATGAACCGAGCCTCTAACAGTTTATCCAATTCTTTCTTGACAAGCAAGGCCACTTGGGGATGCATTTTTTCTTAGCTTTTCTTTGACAAGCTTGGCACCCGAATGAACATCCAAATGGTGCACGACCAAGGCATGATCTAATCTTGGCATGTTTAAATAGGTCCATGCAAAGTTGATGATTCCTTCTTTTAACAAGTTGACAATGATGGAATGCTCTTCTTCTGACAATGATTTGGCTACGTAAGTGATTTTAGGGTCTTCTTATGTTCCCAAATTGACCTCTTGTGTCTCTTCGATTAGGATAGAAGACAATTCATACAATTGAGTTCCAACAAGGGGAAGATGAACATCCCCATCATCCAACGCCTTATTGAGGTTTTCACTATCAGATACACCCTTTATTTTAACTTTTGATGAGTTAGGAAGTGCCTCAGAGAGGTTTTCACTAGATGGCCATTTTTTTTTTGCTTCTTTTTACTTTTGTGATTAGGTTTTTCATCTTAACCCAATCCCATGAGATGTACATAAGTGTCCACTAAAGGAAAAGTGTCGATAGGTGCACTACCTCGTAAGTCCCAATCAATGAAGTTGGGATGGCAAAGGGAAAGGCTAATGGTAAAGACAAATAGGCATTCAAATAAGGAAGGGAGATCAATGTCATCATATGCGAGTATGATGGCCTCTTCTTCCAGTATGTCGTCAAGGAAATCATTGTCCTTGTTGACATTATTAGAGGTACTAGTTGATGATGCAGGACCCTTTTGCATCTTATCATAGCTTAAGCCCAAATTTCTAGGATGCACAAGTGTGTCAATAGGCTATAATCTTCCTTGTTCTTCTATGCCAAG
Organism: Sequoia sempervirens; assembly: GCA_007258455.2. Classification (NCBI taxonomy): domain Eukaryota; kingdom Viridiplantae; phylum Streptophyta; class Pinopsida; order Cupressales; family Cupressaceae; genus Sequoia; species Sequoia sempervirens. The sequence continues at coordinate 283,569,309 of VDFB02281492.1, forward strand.
ACCTCCCCCCTGATAATTGTATTTTTCAACTAACTTGGATGCACAAGGATAAGTCACTTGAAATTACTCAATAAGAGGGGGTGAAGGCTCAGGTTCTTTCCTGTATATCCATTGACTGATGTCATCATCTGGTTGATCTTGTCATGTTCCATGGGATCGGAAAGTGTTAAACCTCATGTTCTTAGAACTGAGTGTTATTGTATTCTCTTCTTCCTTTCATGCAGACTGAGAAGTTTGGCCATAAGTATGAGGAGATGGTGGCATGGCTGCTACATTTAAAGTTGTTTGCATCTCATACTTCCCACAGCCCTTATCTATGATATGGACCTTGGTGATTATGGATTAAGATGTAGTAGATGGAATAGATGATGTGGTGGATGATGGATTAGAATATGGATTTGAATATGATGCCTAAGGTGCCCCCACTTCAACTCCTGGACAGTAGTGGGAGTGGGTGAAGGAAGATTTTAAGGCATGATAGTACTTAAAGGGTTGTGGATCTGCATGTATGGTTACTTCCATCCCATTGAATGGGGATTTTAGGCATTGATGGTAAGTGGATGTAACGGCCTACATGGTATGGATCCATGGGTGGCCAAGGAGGTTGTATGGGAGTTCCAAATCAAGGACATGGCATGTGGTGTACTGCACAACTGGGCCAACCTGAATAGGAAGACAAATGATTCCTTCAGAGTATCTTTCTACATTGTCATAAGCTTTGATGGTGATATTGTGATTATTCAAGTTAGCATGGGTTTACCCTACCTATTTTATGAACTTTAGCATACAGAGGTTGAGGATAGAGCCATTATCTACTAGGGCCCTTTTCACTTTATGATAGGCTACAAGGACTTCGATGTGTAGGGGCAGTTATGGTTTGAATCGATTGACAGCATATCATTTTGACTAAAGCCCAGTTGATATGTGGATGATAGGTATCCTAGGTGTCCTACTAAGGCTTGAAATTGAGTAAGGTCTATATCATTAGGCACGTGGGTATCCTAAAGAGCTTTGGTAAGGATTTCTTGATGGAAAAGGGAAGACTTAAGCATTTCCAAGATGGATATTTGAGCAGGAGTCTTTCCAAGATGATCAACAATGTTATATTAGGAGCTCACATGAGTTGGCTAGGATGACATGGAAGGTCTAGGAATGGATATGCGGGTGCAATGGGTAGTGACAGCACATTCCAGGTCTTTTTGTTTAACATGAATCATGGATACGTGGGGCTCTACCTGGCTAATGCACATAACTATGCCATCATAGTTATAGAGTATATTCTTATAGCTGATATTGTTTGTGCTGTTATTTTGGTTATTGTTATTGCTAGGCCCGGGATTAGCATTGGAGGTACTAGGACCTTGATTGTTCTTGGGGAAATCATTCTAATATATTTGTAGTTGGGAATTGGATGATGTCGCCTGATTAGCATCCACTACTATATCTCCTTGATCTATGAGATCTTGAATATATTTTCTAAGTCCCTAACACTTGTTACTGGAATGACCTTTAATTTTGAGAAAGTCACAGTACTCATTTTCCCTATACCAGGTAGGCTTTGGTTTAGACTCATCAAAAGGATTAGTCACAGGATAAGTGACTAGATAACTTGCTTGAAGGAGCCTATTGGAAACAACATTCAAAGGTTCTCCCAAAGGAGTGAACGAGCATTTATTGTTCCCTTGATTCTGTTGATTGGACTGTTGGGGAGGACATGGCGCCCCCTATGGCATTGCTATTACATTAGAGACTGATGGTTGATTGGAGACATATTGCAACCTTTGTGAGGTTTTTTTTACTTGGACATGCTTGGTATCAGTGAACCATCATTAACAGCGTTCTTATTTTTATTCCAGTAGCGGGACTTGTCTCCAAATGACTTATCCTTATCTAGGTTATAGATTTTTATTTTTCCCTTAGCAATGAGGGCCCTCTCAATGATAGTGCCTTTCTCTATGACCTCTAAAAAGGTTGTGACACAATGAAGATTGAAATTATGTGCCATGTCTGAATGGGAATTTGCAACAAAAATTGTCACCATGTCCTTCTCATTGAGATGGGATTTAAAACGAGCCAAGGTGCACCACCTTTGTAGGTAGCTTGCAAAGGTTTCTCCCTCACATTGTTTTTCTTTCAGAAGATCTAAGGTTTCAATGTCCTCCAAGTTAAAGAAGAAGTGTGCAATGAATTTCTCTGAAATATCTGTGAAAGAAGAGATGGACCCCTTTGGAAGACCCATAAACTAGTCTAGAGCTACCTCCATTAGGCTCCTAGGGAACCTTCAGAGGAGATAATTGTCATTGTGTAGTACTTCTTGGTAGTGTGTGTACAATTCCTAGAGATGGTTCTTTGGGTCCTTGGTTCCTTTGTATTTTTCAAACTTTGGCATTTCAAAGTGCTTAGGAAAGGGGACCAATGAGATGGAAGGATCAAATGGGTAGGGACAAATTTCTTTGAATTTGAAAGAATTTTTGGATGTCCCTACTTGCAAGTCCTTTAACGTGGCTTTTATCTCTTCCCACTCCTTATTGACAGGTGTGAATGATGAGGGATTGGTTAGATTGGATTGATTATAAGGAGCATATTGCTGATATGATGTGGATGGTGTCACGATGGTTTGATCGTATGATGGCTGAGATGGATATGAAGAATTTTGTTGATATTGATTGGGATAGGTGGATTGGGGATGGGCATAAGCTTGCTGATATGAAGGTAGTGCTTGATAGTATGAGGTAGAGGTGCCATGTTGATATGATGGATGGGCTTGATAATAGGAGGTGGTGGCACCCTGTTGATATGATGGCTATTTTTGTGAGTAATACGGATTGGATTGGTAATTATAGCTAGTAGTCGATTGTTGGGAATCATACAGAGGTTGTTGTGGATTAGACTGCTCATAATAGGGATTTAGTTGCGATTGTTGGGGATTTGTATAAGATGGTTGTTGTTGGGATTGTTGGGGATTGTGATAAGGATAATTGGGATTAGGATTTGATGTGGTCATGTTCATGGAATATGAGCTTTGTGAGTGATACAAGTATTGAGCAACAGGGTTGTCTAGCATTTGTTGGAAGGATTGATGTGATTGTGTTGGGACTTGTGTGTGTTGAGGGGGTTGTTGATAAGATTGTGGTTGTTGATAAGGAGAACGAGATGGGATTTGAGGTTTTTGTGGGACTTGCGGTTGATGGGCAGGTAACTGATAAGATGATGTTGGCTGGTGAGTAGGCATCTATGATTGTTGAGGAGATTGTGATGGGACACCTTATGGCTGATGTGGAGGTTGTTGTTGATGTTGTGAAGTAACCTATGCTTGATGTGGGGATTGTAAAGGAATTGAGGTATGTTGTAGAGGTTGTGATGGGGGTTGTTACGATGGTTGTTGATGAGATGGTTGCAATGGAGGCACCCATTGCGGGTTACCTTGAGACTGATGCAAGGATGGGATATTACCTTCAAGTGGTGGTTGAGATGTGAATGGAGGTAGTGGTAAGTTTGATGTGTGTGTAGATCTAAGAGGTGGAGGTGGTGCAATGAAAGGATTTCCCCTAGTATTCCCTAGTAATTGACCCGGTTGGTTTGGTGGAAGAGGTGGTGTGGATAGTATGGGGGTTGAGCTTGTGGGATGTTCATGCTTGGAAGATTGGGAAGACCCTAGGGCATACCAAAACCAAGAGAATTGTTAGGGTCGAGGCCTTGAGGAACATTTAGATCAAGTGAACCCATAACAAAAATTGGAACCCAAGGAGGTGGTATGGGGGGTACGACTTGATAAAGCACAACATTTCCAAACCCAAATTGATACCAACCCTCTTGTGGTGGACCCTCGGGGATGTATGAATTTCCTGGATTATTCTATGAATTTTGAGGATCTTGCAGCATTGAGGGCATAGGAGGTGTAATGTTGACATACTTGGATAATTCAAACCCCAACAGTAGCTTGACACCTTGCAAGAGCAATGTGGCAAGGATTTTATCCCCACACTCATTAAGGAGGCAATCTGTCATTTTGAAATTAACAAGATTGTTAAGATATTCATCCATTGTGACCTCAGGTTGATTGACCATACTTTCATCAGGAGGTGACATAGTGTGGATTTCAGTATTGGACTGCAATGAGTCACCGTTGATGGAATCCTAAGGAATGTGAGGTTGGGCACCTTGGGACTGTTGTTCTTCCATGAGTTTCTTTGCTTAAAATTGGGTAATGGGCATGAAAATGAAAAACTACCAGGTGGACTAAGATTACGCTAAGCTACTTAAATGATGATTAAAGGATTGATTGGATGGGATGATTTGGATAAGGGGTTGGATTGGATAATCGATAGGAGGGGATAAGTGATAAGATCGACTCTAAACCAAGTTCAAAGGTTTTAACTAGATGACATATGATGTCGATGATCGGATTGGATTACGAAAAGGATGATTACGACATTGAATCTACCTCAAGATGGAAGTAGATTGATTAGGCCACAGGTGATTACTAACTCAAGACAGATAACAATCCTAAGTAAGCATGACGGATGACGATTAGGATCAGACACCTAAGCCAACTTGAATAAAACCCCTAAATGAAGTCTAGGGGATTGGGATTGATGAACTGATGATGGATATGCACTCTAGGGATGTCCTAAGATGCATATATATGATTTGATTAAGGTTTTGATGACTTTTGGAAAATGCAAATAGACTAAAATGATGATTATAGGAAAATGGATGATGATAAAAAAAATTGATTGCAAAATCAAACTTAGAAAAAAATAGGCTTTCAGTGGCCCAAAGGATTAACTCTCAGTAATTTTGTATGGGGAACGCATATGTCTCTATGTTTGACAAGTTCACCCCTCCAAGTGACAAGTTTTCCTATCTAAAGGACCATGGATTCACCTTTGTGTTAAGCAAATTCACCTATCTAAGACACAAGATCACCCTTATTTGACGCAGGTACGCCCAAGTATTAGGGTGCTCGAAAGAAATGGGTGGACACGATGGAAAAAATCACCTATCTATAGTGCAAGATCACCTATGTAAGATGTAGGATTGCCTAAATCTTAAGGGACTCAAAAGAAACAAGTAGATACAATGGACATAATCTCCTATCTAGACTCCAAGTTTTCCTCTATCTTGAGAAGTACAAACATGAGAGAAATCGCCTATTGGGGGAGAAAAATTTTCCTATTTCTTCAACTGTACGAATGAGGAATGGATATGCCTATGATAGGATCACCTATTGGATGAATGGGTTCACCTATGTCTTAAACTATACAGACGGGGATGATACAGATGGACATGGATTTTCCCCTACAAACAATAGGTTCGCCTATTCTAGGGGATGTACATAAAAGGGAGACACAGGAAAGACACAAGATCACCCCTACGGACAGTAGGTTCACCCAAAAAGCTAACAAGATTGAGTATTCTAAGGGAAAGGACAAACTCGAGAGGTATAGACTACACACAAACTCGCTTATGGGCTAGACAGGCTAGCCTATTTAGGGAACAGGCAGACGTGGGGTCACCTAACTAAGGGACCCACAAGAAAATTTGCCCCTGACAAGGGAAAACTCACTGAAAGGATGACCTAGACTGAACTCAGACATGGAATCACCCCTTTATAGGGCAAGATCGCCTATCCACAATGCAAGTTCACCTCAGTGAGAAGAAAACTCGCCACTGAGGGCAGGGATAGACTATGGTAAAGGACAGGAAACATGACAAACAATAGAAAAAAAGGTTGAACTGAATGAGACTAACGACAAGCACTAGTATCACACAAAGAAAACACATCAGGCAGCACAATCCTAAAATTAGTGATAAGGGTTTACAAACTTGATGTAGGCCCACCACCTTGGGGGACAACCCAAGGATAATACTCCATGATATCGGGGTGGTTCTCTGGATCACCCTTTCTCGCAAAGGCGGATAGCTAGTGATTCAGTGACACAGGTTCATCAACAGATGCCACGAGCTCACCTTCACACTCTCTCTCAGAGACTATCGTAGTCCACCATGAGGATTTATATCTCAACCCAAGGGAGTATGTGATGAGTAACTTTGGGGTACTGTGTGTATCCCCTACACTACACCAAGTTGTGGCTAAAACACAGGTCTCTATCTAGGCTATACAAGCTATCTCATGTGTCCTCGATATATGCTAGGTACGTGAGGCACAACCATGAACACCAGCCCATCACAAGTGTGGATCGAGATCCCCAACAAGTTACTAGAAACTCAAACCAACCTTGCATGTATTATCCAAGTATCACCCTAGCTTCGACACTTTGCTAAACATGACATGACTAGGTTGGGGTAAAACTTTACTTCTCCCCATTTATATACCCCACCGATAACACATGGTTGGAATTGTCCTCTGGGTGATGAAATCTCAGGCAGGTCTCACTAAAGGAAGGAAATACTAGATGCTTCAGGTGGTCCCCAGACTCGCATATAATGCAAGGGGAGAGCTTAGACACACTAGTACTTCTTGGGTAGACTAGACTGGACTGGAATGAATTGCCATTTCTTATCACCCAAGATCACCGAAAGGTGCAAGGGGAGTAGATACGTCAACAATTCACCCCTAAACATAGCAAACAAGGCTTATTGACCCTTTAATTAAGCTACGTGTACCTAAATTAATGTGAAAAAAAATAGATAGAGCTAACTAAATTCTTAGACCACTCATCCTACACACAAGCATTAGTAGTTTCGACCTTTGATCTTGGACAAATGAGGGGAACAAGCTACACAAATGGTTAGATAAAATTCCACAAGTCACCAATGAGCAAGTTAGTTGGTCAGTACCTAAAATCAAAATCAAATTATAGCTCAAATTGAAAATTTTAAGGATTGGGATAACCATAGATTCGCCTCTGTGTGAGATGAACTCACCCTTGTCCATGGGTCAAAATTGCCTGTTTAGGAAGATGGGTGAAGTCATAGTCACTTGTTCAAGTGGATGGGTGTATTTGATTTTGCCTCTATAATTAGTGTGTGTTCGCCTCTGTACTCAGCAATATCGTCCCTTTCTTGTATCTCTTTGTGTTTTTGCCTCTAAACTTGGCAGTTGTGATCAAAGGTTGCAAGTTCGCCCCTTTCTAGAAAGGGTGAATATGAATCCTCATGTTATCAATACAGATTCACCCTTGTGTCAAGCAAGTTCGCCCCTCAGGGGGCATATTCACCCCTGCGTGTAAAACCAAAACCTGCAAAATTCAAACAACAAGAAAAATTAAAGTAGACTCATGATGTTGGTCCTACTGGGCATGCCAGAAATGTTTGCAATGTGAAATTCCTACTCTAAGATGCTAAAAAATGAATAATGCAACAAAGGAAAAACACAAAACAATCACCTCAAGATTGGCTTAGTTAAATCTAAACAAAACACAAGAAATTAGAACATTTTACCTTGTTTAGATCGATGGTCTTGGTTGGCCCTTTGATTGCTTGGTATGTGTGCTCCTTGATGGTAAAATAGCATAAAACCTAGCTCTAAATGATGGTGAGGAGATGAGGAATGTAATGGATATTGTGGGTAGTTGGATGGATGCAAGATGGGAGCTCTATGATGGTTGCACCAATGGTGGATGTTTGGATGCTTGAGTGCTAGAATGCTAAGTGTGCTTGATTGTGGATAGTAGAAATGGGGGCCATTCCACCATTTTTAGGGGAAGTGCCTCGAAAGGAATGAATGGTCAAGATTAAGCCAAGATGCATAAGATCAAGGGCCAGGGTGAGTTGAGAACTCTAATGGAACCCCTCAAAAAAATTCCTGGTTCCACCTTAAGTCTATGAAAATCTTGGCTTGGGTCCTCATTTCTGATATTTGATTGTGTCCCCATCACTGTATTAGGGTTTTTATGTTGGTTAAAACCTTGCAGAAGTGGTCTACAAATGTTGCAACCCTTGATCGTTGCATTATTGTAGTGACTTGTGTTCCTGATCTTCGGTTGCCTAAGTTATGTTTTATGTTATTCACTGACGTCAAGTGATCGGTCCCTCATGTCTAGGTCTAAATTTTTCATTTCTTATAAGGTTAAGTAAAGGACCTTTTAGCCTTTACATTCTTTTCATTTCATGACTTAGAAGTTCTCGAGTTCATTTTCTCATGTCATCCTATGGGATCCCCTTCATTAGAACAACTTAAATGCAAGTGCTCAAAGTTTCCACTTAAGTCCTAATGACCATTATACTTTATCACTCATCATTTATTTCTTCATAAATGCATTTTTGAATTAGCGACGAGCAATAAAACAATGTTTTCTTTGATATCGCTCAGCGCAGATAGCTGCTAGAGCTCTTAAATAGAATGAGCGATGAGTAATGTTTCTTAAGGGATTGCTTATCGCCAATGGCTTTTGAGCCTTCAAATTTGTAATAGCAATAAGTGATGTCTCATTTTTTTGTTCTTATCGCTCATCGTGAATGGTCATAAAGTGATAAATTTAGATCAGCAACGAGCGATATGATGAGATTTTCTTTACATCATGTGATCACAGATATGTTTTAAATGCTAGGCTCCACATTAGCAATGCACAGTGCACATTGTAAACTTTGTAAAATCCTCCCATCACTAATTGCATGCAAACTATATGAGGAGAATTAGAAATGAGCGATGGTATTCTCTGAAAGGTTTCTTTTCGCTAATATGATAAGATCTTATGTGTGACATCTTTTGTACCATTTATTTTCATGTAGGTGTACGTGTCTAAATCTGATGCCTTCACTACATCTCTTGTCACTGATAGGATCCAAAGTGCAAAGTTGAAATAGTGATGCGCAATGGAAGGATGGACGTAATCAAGGAATAGGTCATAGGTCCAAGGGCTGAGAATCATTGCAGGTATGTTTACATCGTCGATGAGGTCGATGAAGGATGAGATTCATCTGCGATAGGCGATGATTATTGATAGAACAAGCAATGTGGCAGGATCCTGAGGATTTCGTGTAAAGTAGAAAGGGAAGCAGTGAAAGAACTAGAGAACCATTGATGAAGTTTTAAAATAGGATTATCCAACAAACTAAGCTTCATTGCATGAATACTTTCATCGCTGATTGCACCCTAAAATTTGGGGAAGATCAACGATGAGTGATGAAGCATATGAGGAAATTTTCTCTCTAAGAGGAACTATTTTGTGTACTTCGTCGATATTAATGAAAAAGCACAGACTAGGTTGATGATACATGTTGATTGATAGATCGTAATGCTTGAGCTAGCATCATTGTTTTCTATGAGAAAGTTGCTAAAGGAATAAAAAACAAGGCTCATATCACCATGGATGAAGTTTTAAATGCTTTAAGATCAACGGCCTAGACTCAAAGCCAAGTTGTTAAGTTATCAACTCGCTCGTGCGAGGAGCTCTTGAATCATTAATTCTGCATACTTCAAAATGCATATTTAATATAGATTGCTTGTTGTTCACCTTATAATTTAGTATGTAGTGAATGAGAGGTGTGGGTTAGTAAAGAATTGTGTGAGTATTAATTATTCCTGAGTTAGGAAGTAGGCATTCTTGTCTTAAGTGAGTATGTTTGCAATGGTAGTTTGAGATTCTGAGAAGTTGAGTTTGTTTGAGTCTAAGGAAGATGCTCTTGAGGATGAAATTGAAGCACAAGGAGCTCCTAATACGCCAAAAGGTAGAATGGGACTCAATAAATTCAAGAAGAATGGTGACAAGGAGAATTACCGTCAACAAGGCCAGATAGTTTTAGAAGAATTAGTCAAAAACAAAGAGAAGAGGATGGTGGAATATGAAAAAGGAAAAAAAGGAGAATAAGCATTGTAAGGCTTATCTGGAAGGACGTAATTCTCCATGTGAGGTTTCTAACAACCCTTCAGACAGTGAGGGTGACACTAATCCAGAGGGTGATTATTATCCCCTCTCCCTGGTACCATCTAAGGATTCTGACAAGGAGGAGGTGATGGTTATTCTAGTCTCGCCATGAGCAAAACATGGGCGAGTATCCTCTAAGATTGATGACTCGGAGTGATGACTACACCCTTTTTTTTTTACAAAACCATGCCCCTTTTTTTAGGATTTTCCTATTTAGCACTCATGTGATTTCTTGTTTCTAGCGCTAATGTGGAAAGTTTTCGGGTTGGTGTGTAGGAGAAGTGTCAAACTAAAGGACCTTGGCAGTGTGTATGTTGTTTTTGGAAGGTATATAAGTTTGTGTTGGAGCTACTATTGGAGAATATTCTTTGGTCAACAAGGATGAGGATTCAACATGATTGCAACAAACTCTTCCTTTTGAGGAGCTAGCATGTCTTCATTCGAGGAATATGGAATGCAGTCTCTTACTCTTCCATTTTCCTTAATGATTGCATATAATAAACTGAGAATGTCTCGAATTCTAGGGCAAATGAAATGAAATGTAAATGTAATTAAGTATGGCGTTTGTTGCTCCCTTGTTCTATAAAAGGGATATCAGGGCTTATTAGGAGGTCAAATTTTGAAGTCTCAATAGGGTTTTAGGTGAAAGCTAAGTTTAGAAAAGGCACTTTGGATAGAATACTGATAATAGGCTAGTAGTTTGTCTTGGATATGAAATCATGTATGTAGTGATCTTAAATGAGTTTATAGAAATTACTGATATTGAAACAAATATCAGTCTAGAAGCAAATACTCTCCTATGTATGTTCCTTACAAGTTACAAATGAGAAATACTAATGTTGTTATCATTTATCTTCAGATGTTCCATTTGAATGTATTACTTTGTTTGCATCTTTAATTCAAGGAGTTAATTAAAATGCTTGAATAGGGTTATAAATTATGTAAGGAATTGATAGGATTCATAAGAAGTAAATGTTCTAGGAACGGTGAGTTTTCATAAATGCAAAGCAGTATGAAAATAGTCCGATTATCTCTAAATTGAGTAGTTTACATATTATTGATCCTTACATATTTGACTCTGTTGTTCCAATTGATGAGACACTGATCATTTTGTTGGAAAATCTTGCATAAAATGAATAAATAGTGTTATGGGCCTTGGACTTAAGATAAGAAAATATTCATTTAAAATCTTTTCAAGGGTAGTGTAAGTGGGGAGTATCCCCAATTCCTAGCAAATAGATGGTCACTCATTCAAAAATCCGCCAAATCTTCAATGAGAAAGATTTTATTTGCAATAAATAGGAATCAATCTGTGTATAAATGTGTTACTAATCAAATATACTTCATGAAAACACAAATGGGATCACCCTCCCAGGTTTCATAGAGCCTAAAGTGAAGGAGTAAGGATCAAAACATCCTATACTCGTTGTGTTGACCACTAACCTTGCAGTTCTTCACCATAAGATCGGGCTACTTTTTAGAGAATTGCTTCGTTCTACTAGAAAAAAACACCAACAAACTCACAGGCCCTCACATCTTGACATGTGGCGGGTGATAGGGAAGGAAAGGAATGATGTGGAGGTGATGTGGAGGTACTAGGTTGTACCTTGGGAAGGGATAAGATCTAAACATAAAGGAGGTCCTTTTCCACATGTGGATGAGAAGACATGTGAGGAATTAAAAATTCCTCAAAAATCCTCATGGGGATGGGAGAAAGAATTTTAAATTCTTTAAAATGCCTTGGGGGATTGAATGTGAATTAAAAATTCACATGGGGAAGGGGGTGCCTTCTCAAAAAGAGAAAGCATTTAATGCAATTGACTTAGGACACATGCCATAAATGGCATGGAGATTAGGTTAGGCTAAGCATGTGATTAAGGTTTTGCAAATACTTGATTAGAAGAATTAATGACAAATTAGAGGCAAGTGGGTGATTATGGAGGATGTGACCCTAATGATGATTAGAGGTGTGCACATCCTAATCAAAGATTAATTAAATTAATCTAGATTAAAGAGGGTTATGGAGGATGTGACATGAGGAGAGAGAAGAAATGAATTAAAAAAATAATAATTCATAAAAGCTAAAGTGACTAAATTAAATAAATTGGGGTATTTATTTAATTTAAAGATGAGAAAGGGTAAGGTATTTAATTGATTTATTAAATACCTTGGGGACATTAGGATGTAGGTCAATATTAATCAAATAATAATTATTTAATTAATGTTGGTAAGGGGCGTACGATAGAGGAATACAAGGGGTGAATTTGACCATATGGGGGTGATCAAATTCAGGTGTCTACAGTAGCAAATCCCTTTGTGATGGAATGGATAAAGCCTCCCACATAGTAACATTCAAATTGGATTTTTTCATTTGATCCACTATGTTGAAGGGAAACTGACTGGGTCTAGAAGGAACCTTAGGAACAGTAAGGTCTGCTCTTGCTATTTGGGTGGCCATAGGTTGCTATATTGCTTTCCTAGGCCTACTAGTAGGTTGATTTGATTGTGGAACATCTATTGTTCTACCTATTGGTCCAACATCTGCACTTTGTTGAGGTTGTTGAGAGACTAATGATTTCCCAACCATGGAAGATGCACCGCCCTCCATTGCTCTTTTCTTTGATCTTGTATTCTAAGTTATTGTATCAATAGCTGCTTGATTTACACCACATAAATGTTCTTGATGCCAATTGACCAATGAGGATTCCTCATGTGCATGATTTTTACCACTAGCAGTTGGTTGATTTATGCCAATTTATTGCCATGAAGTAGAGGTTTCATTATGAACCACTAGAGTTTGTACAAACTCTCCATTTTGGCAAGCATTTTGATTATGAGCTTTCTCACAAGGGTAACACCACTTATGCTCTTGGGCTAGATTATTTTTCACTGGTACCAAAGCCTTAGAAGTGCTAGTAGCAAGTGGATGTATGCTATTCAAGGGTTTGGTATGATTCCACTAACTTTGTCCTTGATAATGTGGCCTATTTTGCTGATAACCTTGACCTTGAGGCTAATAGGGCCTACTATTTTGAGCTTGTTTCCTATCCATTACTATTAACTTATTGTTCATATTTTGGAGCAAGGTTCCCCAATCTTCTAGAAGTGCAACAGAAGTAGAAGGTTGGCTCGTGGAAACCACTAGAATAGGAGCCACTAGGACATGAGCTATTGTTGGTTGCAAGGGAAGCTCTAGAAATAAAGGCATTGGTGGCCTAGGAGCTATATTCCCATCTTTAATTAATAAATTTTATGCCCTTATGGCAATATCATATGCACCTAGTAAGGTAAAACCTCCCATATATTGAATCATAACAGCATCACTTTTGAGAGCTTTTAAGAAATAAAGGAAGGCATACTTAGTGGAAGGTTTCACTAAGGTGGGGATTCTATCCCAAGTCTTCTAAAATATGTAATGGAAGTCACTCATGAATTCATGAGGTGTCCTCTTAATTTTTTCAATTGTTTTACTAGGGATAAGTGGTCACTTTTTTCTTCAAAATGCTTGCATAATTTCTCACCTAACTCATCCCAATTGTGAATGGAGTTGGCTGGAAATCCTCTATACCACTGCAATGCTTTACCCTTAAGGGAAGTGGAAAACAACCTAACAACCACATTGTCTTCTATTACATCATGCACTAAGCATATATTTTCCACATATATGATATGCTTTGTTGGAGTTGTGGATGTTTCACCAATGAAATGAGGGATACTTTTGAGGGCATTGATTGGTGTATCATCCTTTTGGGCTAAAATTAAAGGGCTCTTACCAATAAAAGACACAAAAGGGTTGATTCTTGGGAAAATCTATATGGAATAAATTCATATGTGTATGAGTATCAAGTGTTCTAGCTTGGGACAATCTACCCATAGGTGGTGTAGATTAAGCTCTAGGAGATGGATTTGAGCTTCTATCTCTCCTAATGGGTGACAAAGACTATATATTTATTCTTCTTATAGAAGAAAAAGATGGTAAATATGGTAACTTAGTATATTGATAAATACCTCTAGAAGATGCCCTTGTTTGAATTTGGGGAATGAATACACAAGTTCGCCTCGTAACAAGGAGTTCTGGGCAACAATTCAATCACCAAATTTGGTGTAGAATCCTCCCTTGAACACAAAGTGACCAGGTACTTTGTTTGAGAGCCTCTTCAAGGATAGAATGTTGAGAGAAGCACCACTCTCTCAACAAGGTGAAGTGAAATTTCTTCTTGTCTCACTAGGTGTGCCAAAAATTGTTGTCACATAAAACTGTACCTACTAAACAAGGAGTTCAATTTTCTAATGAAACAATGGAAACAACCTCAAGGTGTGGCACCTTGCACGAATGAGGTTGAGTCTCCAAAGAAGGTTGACTTCCTGTTCTAATCTAAGTACAAATGTGTTGATCTTAACCCAACACATGAAAACCCTATTACTACTCTAATCTAACAGCTCACAAGGAAAAGAGATAGAAGGATAACATGAAATGGAATGAAGGTGATACACCAAGATAGAATTTGTTTTTTCTTTACTTCAGATTGCTCAATACAATAACCAAAATTACTAAGATACATATTCAGACATGAAGGTAAAGAATCTTACTAAAAAATGAAAGAAATAGTTGTGATGGGGTGATCCCACAATAGTGGTTTACAATTTTTGGCCAAACTAGACACTGAAATTATTATTTTTAACTAAATCTTCACATTCGGGCACCTATAGCGGCTAAATCGTGAGGAATTTGAAGATGATGCAAACTAAATTCTTGTCACATTTTGTCAGTAGATTCTAAAAATATTTTTTTCAAAATTTTTGGAATCAGATTGCACTTCTTTTTCCATCTCCCATGAAAATTGGTTTTTTCATAAAACATCATTTTTAAAAAGTGGCACACACCGTATAATGCATAACTTTTTTTCCATGAAGGATAAAATTATAACTCAAGTTTGAATTTAGATTTGTAACTCCGATATCTAGTGCTTCCACTTGGTTAGATAGTTTTTTATTGAATATTTTTCTTTAATCAAGTTTCGAAGTCAAACCAATTACAATTCAGACATAGCGCAACCATATAACGAGTAACTTTTTTTGTATATATCAAAATTCAATTCTTTTTTTTTGTTGGATTAAGGAATTCAATATCTGGTGCACTCATATTTTTCAAAAAAATAAATGATAATCTGTTATTTTTCCACATGTGGAGAACAAAGACCTTCATTTTCAATGAAAAACCTATGTAAATAATAAAACTAAAAAAACAAATACATAATAAAATCAAAACATATTAAAATTATATTCTTTGGATAGCTCGTTCTGAGGACTACCTGATTCCAGTTGGGTTTGTGAAGACTCCTCCATTTTCATCCTCAACCCAAGCTTCAAAGCGTAAAAATTAAGGTTTTTTTTGTGTTTTAGGGGGAGAATAAGGAATAAGGGGGGTTCATTTGAACCCCCTTAAATATGCATTTTTCTTTTATTTTTTGGGCGAGAAATATGGGCCCAATAATTAATGGGTTCACTCGAACCCCTTTTTGGTTTAGTCAAACTTGTAGGTTCATTCAAACCCCTAAAACCAAGTTTTTTGCCATGGGGTCATTTTTTCTCAATTTTCCTTCCTCTATCAAATTGTAAACCACTATTGTGGCTTCACCGGATGATAGCTAGATTTCATTAATATAAGGCATAACGCCAGACTTTATAATGGAAGAATTACAGTGTCTACAAAATAAAACTATGAGAGGATCCTAAAATGAGAACCCTTAGAAATAATACAAGTGTTACCTTTATAGTTCAAGCACAACTTAGTTGATCTCAACCAAACCCTAATCCTACCTTGGGTTAGAAACTAGCAGAAATCTATCCAAACTAGGGTTTAGCCGACTAGATCATGAAAACCATGTGGAAGGATGCAAGCCCAAGATGCACAAAGACCTACACGCCATGCCTCTGTAATGAATATTGTACAAAACCCCTCCAAAAATTCCCCCATGAAATCAATGATCTAGGTATGGGGAAAGAAGAGAGGACAAAAATTAGCTTTTAATGAGCATGGGTGCCCATGAGATCAACCATAACGATCAAAAAGCATAATAAATGTTGTCCTCGAGCCTCAAAAATCAAATAGATAAGTGAGAAGGTCACTCAATGCATTAATGGAGCCACCATGAAAAAACATTCCAAAATGCAGAAGGTCGAGGCATCGAGCTTGAAAGGAAATCCTTGCTAGCTCAAGAATTAAATGGCTTGGAACTTCGCAAGACTATCGCCAGGGAGTCAGGCATCAAAGATATCTTGTGCTACCTACTAAAGAAAAGAAGACCAGAGCAGAGAATTGTGAACACTAGAACCCACCGAAGGTTGGGATTCGGGCCTACCTCACACCACATGTTGAGGACTGAAATGAGGGAAGTCGAAACCACCAAGTTCGCAAGCTAGAACCTGTCAGGCCTTGGGAAGAAGGGTTACCTCTTACCAGGTAAGAGGTAAGGTGAAAGAAGGAATCCTGACCTCCAACATCCAAAGGGTTTAAGTTGGCTGAAACTTTTGAATGGCATGTCAGAGGTTGGGCGAGAGGGAAAAGGAAGATGAAAGTGGGAAGCTTGATCTCTTACCACTAAAACAGCAGATCGGGGATTGGGGATCGAAGGAAGAGGCTACCTCTTACTAAGTAAGAGGTGAAGTGGAAGTCTGATATCCAATGCCTGAAATCAACATTGGAAGTCAGAGATTAGAGGGAGGTGATGGGCGAATGGAAAGAAAATGGTAACTAATAGGAGGGAAACCTGATGCCTAAATTTTGAAAAGGAAAGACTTAAGAAATTTTTTAAGAACTTGGTCGGGCTTTGGGGATCAGGAGGGAGGGTTACAACTTACAATGAGAAGTGGTAAGGCTTAAAGGAGAAGGCCAAAGGCTGATGCCCAAAGCATTAGAAGAAGAAAGGGAGAAAAGACAGCCAGAACAACTTGAAACTTGACACTTAGCCAATTTTAGGACTTCCTCGAGGGAGACTTATGCAAGATGGCCCATGTAGGATCTCTCAAATCAGTTATCAATGATGGGTCATCAAAGAGTGGCATGAAATGTCAACAATCTCCAGAATATTTTTAATCCCTTAAAGTAACTCCAAACCTTTATGATCAAAAATAAGTAAATTTCTCATACCGTTAAGGAGAGGAGTTGCTTGAGAGTAAGCATTTTATTTTATTAAAAAATCTTCAAACTCTCTAAGTCTTACTTCCAAAGAGTGAATTTGATCAACAAAAACCATAAGAGAAGATTCTCCAATTATGGGAGAGGAAGAGTTAGAAGGAGAGGTTGGTGGGGTATGTGTTTCAACTTCAATAGGAGGAAGGGAGAAATCAACAGTCCCATAGAGAACTCCTCAAAATCTAGACCTTGACATGGAGGATTGAACTATCTTCTAGACCCCATATCAAGATGTTGATAACTCCTTCTGACTACGTGCTCAGAGGTAGCAAATTGGGTTGTGAAGCTCATAAAAAATGTCACAACGCTCTATCCAATACACATATTGATAAGAGAATAAATTTTTTTGACAAAAAGACAAAGGGAAGAATAGTTTCACATCGGGTTCACCAAAATATAGAGGAGGATATTTGCTACTCCCGAGTCTCTAGGACAAGAAGAGTCTATAAGGAGAAAATGGTCCTCAACTACCTCAAAGGCAAAGCTTAGGTGGCAAAGGCGGAAAGGCAAGGAGTTTTTACTGCAATTTATGTTTTAGGATAGATTTTTAGAAAAAAGACTTTAGGAATTGAAAGAGCAGACTTCAGAGGTCTCAAGAGCAAGTTGGCTAGCCCTCGACCAAAGACAACAATGCGGTGCGCAAAAGTCCCTGTAGCGCGTTATGGTCTTGAACGATCTGAGAATAAAATATGCTCAAGAAATGCATGGAGTCTACTATCTATCTGGAAACTAAAGTCTAAATATTCTACTAAATTAACAGAATGCTAAAATAACAAAAATAACAACATGAAGAAAACTAACATGCAAAGATTTAAACTAAACGAAACAGAATAATGAGAGAAGAGAGGAATGAACTCAAAAGAGTTCCAATGCTATGCAACCTCCTGTAATGCTCCAAATGAAAAATTTGCTCACATAGAAATAAGAAAAAACTTTGGGGTTGTTTCAGGGCTTGCCTTAGTCAAACCCTTGTTTTGGTGTTTCCACCTCCACGAACAACCAAGTAGACAAATAGAAAAGAAAGTAGACAATAGCTAGATAGATTGATAAGATATAGAAATTGACAAGCTAAAATATAGATATGCTACTTGACATAAAACACGATAATGCAATAAAAAGAGTGAAGATACCTCCCCTCAAGCAAGCTAACAATGTCGAAGGAGAGCATGCAACACTTTGGACAAGTTGAGAGAGTTGATGTGTTGATGTGGAAGCCAAGAACATGCAAGAAAGCTTGAGAAAATGGTGTAGAGATGGGGTAGAATGAGAAAGTGAGAGCTAGAATGAAAGATTGAAAGAATGAGTTGAGATAATGGAAGAATGGAAAGATAGATTGAAGGAATGAGAGCTTGAATGGAAGAATAACATGCATGAAGTCATTTTCAGGGGCGTCTACAACCACTGAGGTGTTACACTTAGCGGGCAAGCAGAAATGTAACGTCCAAAAAACTACAGAGTTGTGAATCTTTTCAGAACGTTTGTGCGACACATAGACGTCTATGCGTCACACTAGCATCTGTGCTAAAAAAACACTTAAAATCTAAAAACAAAGGGTTTAAGGATGGAATTAAAGGTAAGTGAAAGGGGAAATTTGTATTATTGTCTTTTATTAGGCTAAAGGGGAGGTTGTGTATTGTGAAATTTCCTGGGGTGCAATTTTATGACACTACACTAATGAAATCCTTCCATCTGTCTTAAAGGGGAAAGGGTACCACATAGAATGTTTAAGAGACCTAAATATACATATTGAGCATGCCATCTATAATAAACTTAATCTATTTTCCCTTGTGACCCAAAATAGAGAATGTTATTTTGTATAAATTGTTAAATTGAAATGTGGCCCAAGAGAGAGAGACACTATCATGTTCCAACTTATGGTAGAAATTGCAAATAGATAATTTCGAAATCTACATTCTTAGGAACTTCTTATCTATAAACGATGGTTTCTAAGTTACACTATTAACAACACTCTAATAATTTATTATATTCTTTGTTTTTCTCTATTTGTTTGGTCCTAACTATTTGACAAGATAAACCCCAATGCTGCTATCAAATGTAACATGACACTCTGAAGATAATTAAAATCTTTTAGATATTATAATGACATCATCAAATATTCTTCTCCTAAGAATAATCAAGTCAAAATAATGATAATCAAATATAATTTTATTCTAACCAAAAAACAATTATCAAATAATAGTATGAAACTAAATTCACAAATAATTCTTTGTAAAATACATTTTCATAACTTAATACCTACATCTTCATCCCAAACTCAATCATCAAACTACTCAACAACTTGATCTCTATTTTTTAAACACTTATTTCATATGCATTCCCAAAAACATCAAATTATTAACTTCCATGCATTACCAAAAAAAATCAAATTTTAACTTCAAACTCAATTTAACAAGCATAAGACTTACCACAAGAACTTACCCACCTATTATAACAAAGATGACTCATTATTACCTTGTCCAATCAAATCAAGAAGTTTCTACTCAAGTAAAGGGGGGAGTTGGGCACTTCTCGCCTTCCAATGAGTAGTTAGACCATGATTGAACTCCACTAATTCTCCTTCTTTGATTGAGTTTATTTAGTCTTTCAAAAGTTAGTGTTTCCATTTGTGCTTTGTTTTGCTTCAAAATATTGACATGTTTATAATTGGTTTAGTGGTACAAATTGCCCAGTATCTAGGTCAACTACCAACCACCACAACATCTTCTATCTACAAATTAATATAAATTATTCAATAAATTCTAGAAAGAATAAAGAGAAGCCAGCGTTTTTCGCACTAAAATTTTGGGTGGTTCCATCAAAGGAGCATTATTATTGCATACGATACTTTACTATAACGTCAAATCGTAGGACTCTAAATTCAATGCAATAGATATTTATTATCTTATTTATTTCTGTAAGTCAAACTGATTCAGCAAAAGGCAGACAACGATTAGGGCATGCTGGGGACGCATCACCCGAGTCAACAATAAGATACGGCGTTCCCTAATTCTTTATCTGCTTCTTCTTGCGTTCAAACAAGAATCGAGTTGCCGCTGAAGAAGTACCAGTCAAAAAGAATCGACGCACCGAAGCTCCAGATCTGTGTATCAAGATTCTAGATTACCAAGATTAACCGATTACGGTTTCACTGTTCAACAGACTATAAACTTCGAATTAGCGACTTAAATGAAGTCGATTGATGAGAGTACAAGTTGAGTTTTCCCGCACGGAAGTCTCTTTCATTATTTGCCGAATGTTTCAAGACCGGGCATTACCTGGTGGGTACAAATTCATGTTTATCACTGTGATTACTTCACTTTTCTTGTTTCTCGAAGATGAGGCCACATAGTTTCTTTACGCCCTGCGCTATTTTCCTACAGTTCACAGCCTGCCTCGCGGGTTCCTATGAAAAATGTCACAGCCCTAACTTTGATTGCGCAGGTATAAATATGTCGTACCCTTTTGGGATTCTGAACCAGGGCTGTGGTCTCCTGGGCTTTCAAGTGGACTGTATAGGGAGCCCTGGGTTACACGTCCACGGAAATGACTACAGGATACTTAATGCTTCCTTGATCTCTCAAAGAAGAATTACCATAGTAAACCAAAAGCTTTTCGAAGCCTGCCACTTGGACCCGGACGTTTATGATGATCTCAGAAACTCTCATTTTCTTGTTTCGCATCAGAATTCTAATGTTACAGAGCTTCGAGACTGTGGAAAGAAAATACCCAAGCAAGTCGTTAAGCTTGACTGCAATAGGAGTGGTGAATATAACGGATGGTACTTGGGGTTTGATGTAGAAAAGCCCGAGTCTTGCTCCGAAGTCTATTCAGTCCCTGTTTTAGAAAAGCGTATAGCGGTACCTAAAAATAGCTCACAGATTATACAGCTTTTACGGAGAGGATTCCAGGTAGACTGGCAGGATCCTAAAATCATCTTTCCAGATTGTGGCAGCTGTGAGGCAACAAACGGGCTGTGTGGTTATTATCCTTATACTGAAAATTTCTGCTGCCACTGCCCAAATGGGCAAACACATCTTTTTAATTGCTCGGATGGTAAGTTAAATTTATCTCTTTTGTAGTTTTATTTAGTGTATAGAAGCATTCTGGGCATCGCAGGTTACATTTGAAGTTAAATTTTAATATCCTCGTCATTTTGTATCTAAATGGAATGTTCAGCCGATAGAATTAGCCCTAGTCGCAAGCATTGGCTTCAACTTTCCCACCCCTGAAGATGATTTAGCAGAAAGATTTCAATCTTCCGACACTAATTGTCATATATAATTGCTTCAAGAAGCTTCCGACACTGTGATACACTGCAAATAAAAGATAGCCTGAATGTTCAATTTTAGGTGTTCCTTACAATCCTCCTGCAACCATTCCATTTTAACTATCAACATCAAGCTTTGGTAAATACAGACTATCAGCTAACCATGGCACATGGTATTCAAAATGCTAGTTTTACATACATGAAATTTCTGCACTCCTATCAAAGCCACTTTCTACTGAGAAAACTTAGAAGGCTGTCTAAACCATTTCAGATCTTGTAGTCCGACATCATAGTAGTCCCATTCTGGGCTTGTGATTTAGTATACGGAAATCTTTTAACTTGTTCCTTACCAAAGAAAAGGGCTTTTCTAGTTATTCCATCTGTCTTTTTCACTGGAAGATTGGTACAGAGTTTAATGTGGATCCAATTGACATGGGTAGTCCGGCACTTTTATAGGAAGAGATTTTCTTATACAGATATTGCTGCCCTGTGATGATTAGCATTTTGTGACCAAGATTCTGCCAGTAACATTCTTTTGCGTATTGGCCATTTGTTTGTCAGATAAAAGTTACCTATTGATTTGTTTGATTTTTGAACATGTTCTTAATTAATTCTCTTCGTTGTGAGCAGGTCTTGGAATAGTCAGTCCATATCGCCGGAAGAAATCCATCAGTCCTGGCGTAATAATAGGTAAGAAATGTTCATTTGATTTCAGGATATGTTGGTTGCTCACGCAACGCATCCAAGCAGTACCCACTAAGTTATAAAATAATTTTCATAACAGAGATATCATTTACATCATTGCTGTGAGCAAGTGAGCTTCCATTTGCTTTAAACATCTATTTGTGGAGATATGCAACTAATTGTTTAGTGACAAGTAAATCTTAATCTTCTTTTCCTGTCATAACAAGCTTAATGACTGAACAGAATACAGGTAGATTTCTATTTATTTTTAATTAGGCATTCGAGATTTAGTAGTAACCCATCATCAGGATGACTGAAAAGATTAGATTACAGATTTTAGCAGCTTATATTAGTTAATCAATTTCATTTAACACATTTTTAAGTAGTTTACGGTCTTGAGATGGGACTTAGCAGGTCCATTTCAGGCTTGGATTCGGCCATAAATTTGATAAAGCTTTGTAAATTAAATCCAGTAAACTTGTTCAAATTATACCGTTTAGTTCTTGCCTCTAAAGGCAAAGAATTTCAATTATGCAGATACCAAATTGATGTTGAACATCCTCAATCAAAAAAATCTGACATAGCTCAATCAAAATTTACCAAAACAATGAGCAAAATCCCTTTTAATAAAACCCTCCATGCTCCAAATCCTGTTTTTCTATGGTTGGTGTCGTAGGATAAAAATTTAGATTTTACAATGAGGGATAGAGGAGCAGCTTGCCAGCTTTAAGTTACTTTTTCCATTTGGTTGGGTGTAATATATATGGTGTTAAGAGTAGATTCAGCTGCAATAGAGAGAGCTCACTCAAAACTTCGAAAGACATAATTCGCATAATAACTCATCTAGCATCTTAACAAATAAACTATTCCATCATTATGAAGCTCTGAATATTTAAAAAGCTTAAAAAGCCTCTTCTGTTTTTTGTTTTCCCCTGCCCTGTTTCAAATTGTGAACATATATAGTCTACCACACACATCAAAATTTTCTTCTTGAGTATATAAATCGTTGTGTAAGCGAATTTTATTCATCCTGGTTCTAATGATTCGGCAAACTATAACTTTTTACACTTTGCTTACTTTAACACCATATCCCCTGTTCGTTACAGGTGGTAGTATTGGAGTGCTGGGAGTGATTGCAGCAATAGGACTGATACTACTATTCTACGTTAAATTAAAGCCAAAGCGGAACATAGAGGACCATGAATTCTGCAGGGAACGAGGTCACAGCACAGAAGCAGGGCGTAAGATAGGGATCCTGCCAATTTTCTCCTATCACGAACTTGAAGAAGCCACAAATTATTTCGGCGAGGAGAACCATCTGGGAAACGGAGGCTGCGGATCAGTTTATTTGGGCTACCTCAAAGATGGCCGATCTGTAGCAGTAAAGAGACTTTACCAGGACAACACCAGAAGGGTCGAACAGTTCCTTAATGAAATAGAGATCCTCTCATCATTGCATCACCAAAGCCTCGTGAGGCTATTCGGCTGTACCTGTCCGAACAGCAGAGATTTATTGCTGGTGTACGAATATATCCCCAATGGGACCCTAGCGGATCATCTGCACGGGGAAAGGAAGCGACCGGGGGGACTAAGCTGGGGAACCCGCTTAAACATTGCCATAGAAACAGCCCAGGCATTGGCCTTCCTCCACTGCTTCGACCCGCCAATCTTTCACAGAGACGTCAAGTCCGCTAACATTCTCCTGGACGAGAATTTCAAAGCCAAGGTCTCAGATTTTGGTCTCTCCAAGCTGGCGACTCTAAATGCCAGCCACGTCACTACAGCGCCGCATGGCACCCCCGGGTATGTTGATCCGGAATACCATCAGTCCTTTCAGCTGACAGAGAAATCCGACGTGTACAGCTTTGGGGTTGTTTTGGTGGAGATCATTTCTGCTAAATTAGCTGTGGATGTCAATCGAAATAGAAGAGAAATTAGTCTGGCTCATTTGGCGATAGCCAAGATCCAAGTGGGGGCATTGCATGAGCTGGTGGATCCTGATTTAGAGATTGAAATGAACTATGACGTGAAGGAAATGGTGAATGCAGTTGCGGAACTGGCCTATGAGTGCCTGGCGGACGAGCGGGACGACAGACCGTACATGAGACAGGTTGTTTATCGGCTTGAGCATATTAGAAACTTGGGGTCCAGGGAACAAAATAGGATCAGTATTTCATAAGACCGTGGGAAAACCACCAGAAGCTAACAGAGCCCGGCGGCTGCGGGCTGACCGGAGTTCCCCACGGTTCCCGGCGCTCGTGAGCAAACACTAATTTCCAGATTGCGACCTGTTGAAAAAGGGATTCCAGTTCCACTTTGGGTTGCAAATTGTGGAATTATTTAAGCAAGTTTAGCCGTTTATAACAAAATATTTGCCGCCCGTGCGCTGGTGGATTCTCTTTTCCTTGTCGTTTCATACCGTAAAGTAACGATTCCTTCGTCATTGATCCACGTGCCAGAGGCGGGGCCGGTGCCTAATTTTGATGGCGGTATTTAGGTGGTTTAGCTGTAAAATATAATTAAAAATTTTCTGAAGAGAGATTCTGGATAAGCTATCCAATTTTTCATAAATTATTTACATATATTTTTTATTTATATATTTTTTTTAAATGTTATTTAAATATTTAATAACAATTTTGAATGTCAAAAATCGATTGATAGATAAGGTCGATGATCAAATTTGATGGGATTTTATTTATTTATTTTATGAAAGATTTTATGTTAAATTTAGGTTATTTTCATAATTCAATTTGGAAACGCAAGCCTAAGGTGATATCTTTTCAACTAAGAATTAAGGATTAAGGGGTATCTATCATACCAAAATTCCTTAAGACATAGTCTCAACTTTGCCCCTTGTAATATTAAGGGTCTTACACTTAGCAAGACTTAATTCCTTGTACACTCATTCACAATCATTCAATTTGACTAACATACCCAAAATTGACTTAAACACATTCACAATCATTCAATTTGACTAATGTATCGAAAATTGACTAGAACACAAATGTTCTTAAAAATAAAATATTTACCAAATACATAACATGTCTTTGTGAAGAAAACATTTCTTATGACTAGTTTGAAATTAGAGACATTGTAATGGAATGGAAGATCAATTTAAAACAAAACATTTAAACATATGTTTTTAAATTATTTTATTTTACTATTACTATTTAAGTTTGAGAAATTTAGGTGGAAAGTTTTGAATATTTTTTATTTTATAATTTAAAATTATGACAAAAACATATATTTGGAAGTAAAAAAATTAGATATTCATGTTCTTTTTTCTTATGTTTTTGGGTTCACTTTAATTAGTTTGTCTTTTATACAATGATAAGTGTACAAGTGTTATATTGTGTTCTCAAAGTAAATTTTTCTCAGTAGAAAAGATGAAGTCTAAAATGAAACATTTAAACATATATTTTTAATTTATTTTATATAAGTTTGAGGAATTTAGGTAGAAAGCCTTTGAATGTTTTAATTTTATAATTTTAAAAAAATGTGTATTTATAAAGATAAAATTTGAATACACATGCTCTTTTTTCTTATGTTTACACTTTAATTAATTTATCTTTTATGTAATAATAAGTGTATAAGCATTATATTCTTGCAAAAAATTGACTTATATAATTCTATCTTTTGTGTCTTTATTATCACTCACCTTTAGGAAACTATTTTGATCTTATAAATTATTTAAGTTCACTACAAATTAGATATGTGAATGCAAAATTGACCTATATCATTTCTATTTGTGTGGGTCCAAATCTTCAAATTTAAAAATTTAAATCTTGCTAGGTCCTCTTTCCCTAGCCATTGTAAGTTGACTTAGTGTGCATGTTTGTGTCTACTTGTGTGTTATGTTGAACATTATATTTAAGGATATTTAGTATTTATTTTGAGATGATTGTGAGGAATCAATAAGAGATTCTCATACAATATTCATGATACATTCATGTAGCAACATTATCAAAGCACACATCATCTTTGGCATCCATGTATTCTTGCTTGTTATTTTTTATGATTGCTAGAAATTTATTGAATTAGTTCACCTAGGAGCTTGACCAAAGGAGAATCAATCATTCGATAGCAAATTCCTATGCACCACACACCTACAAACATGGTTACACAACAAACTAAGATGAACCTACAACGCTCACTAACCTCTTGCTAGTTCACTTTTGTGGGCCTAAGTTCAAATTTATGCACCAAACTAATTCCACATGCATTGAGATCAATTCTACAAGCATGGACCTGAACTAAAACTTGTGGTACAATTCAGTTTTTAGATGCTAAGGTCTTCATTAATATTTATGCTAATTTTATAGCACCTTGATGAATTAATCCCAAGCATCTTCAACAACATATTCCTTTATCTAGATTTTAGCTAAGTGTTTTATTTAATTTTCTGTAATAATTTTTTTATTTAGCGTTATTGTTCTATCTCCTACATTCCTAGCATAGATTAATTGTTGAATCATTCATTCCATTACCTTTTTGTGTCAACACTGATGGTTGTCATAACTTATCTTGCATCCCCTAGGGTTTTGCTAGCAGTTGTTGTCATTAATGTCAACACTGATGGTTGTCATTGATGTTAACACTAAGAAGGTTGTTGGCAGTTGTTTTCAACATTGGTTGCTAGTTGTAATTGAAGTTAGCACTTGTGTAACATGTTAGTCCTTGGCATTGGTTGTCTCTGTTACATTCAGTTTCAGCTAACATTGGTGATAAAGAGAAGAGTTGAAGAAGTTCATGGTTGGATGTCATGCCTTATCAAAGAAGAATTAAAGGAGTTCATGGTTGGACATGCCTTATCAAAGAAGAATTAAAGAATTTCTTGCCTTACCAAAGTAGTATTATTGTTGATGTCCATATAATGCATTATTTCTATCAGCAAAGTTGTTCTCATACTGATATGTTTAGATGAGGATCATAAGCATTAAGATGAGTATTAGAAGCATGACTAATGTTGGAAATATGTTGTTGAAGGTCTATAGTATGTCTCTTGCTCTCTCTTGATGTTCTTGATAGTATATATGTTGTTGAAAGAAAGATCTAGTCTTTGCATGTTCCTCAATTGATTCTAGTTCAGGAAGATGCATTGAAGTCTATCTAGAAGAATGCTCTACATTCCTCCGTTGTTGCAGTTCTAGTCTTGTGGTTTGGTATTCAATGTTAGTGCTCTATGTACATTACACTCCTATCTTTTTAGGTCACCTGTTTTTCCAAGGAGAAATCTATGAATTGCAAAAGGTCGGAAGTGTTGCTAGTTTTTCAAACTAGTCTAGGAAATGCTTCACATTTCTCTGCATTGATGTCCTTGATCCTATGGCTTGGTGAAATGTGCTCTCAACATTTGTGCAATATCTTAGTTCCAATATCATATGATGAAGTGGTCCACAAGTTGTTCTACTAATGCTACATCATCTGATCATGTATCTTGTGTTTCCTAAACAAATTGTTTTGTACCTATTTGATATGCAATGGCTATTGATGGCATGACAATATGAAAGAAGAGTATGGAATTAATTTTGGATGTTCAAGGAACATCCCTATGTGATTCACATATTTCTAATTGGTTGCTTTGGTGCTGCATTGTGTCTTGAGTTAGCTTTCTGGGTTATTTGTGGGTATCTGGTTGATTGAGCATGTTCCTTTGTTTGTTCCATGTGCTTGGGGGGTTGTGCCAACAATGGATGATGTGTCATGATAGATTTGGGTTATGACCTATTTTGCGTAGGTTTGCATCAAGAAAATTCAATTAAAAGAGAGTTTAAGAGTCGACTGGTTATGTGATTCAAATGTTTCATCCACACATTTCCTTGATGTCAACTTAGGTTGATGTGCGCCTACATATAAATCATTTTTGGATCACATTGAAAGAGGTTTTAAGATTGTTTTGGTCCTCTCTACCTTCGGGATAGGACCACATTGTGCTTTGGTGGCCAGTTAGTTATATTCATTGATTATTCTCTTCTTAGCTGACCTAACTAAAGAATTGAAGTGTTACGGTGGTTATAAATACAAGATCATTTCAAATGCAACATGTGTGAAAAGTGTACAAGTCTGAAGAAGAGTGTGTGTGACTCATATTGAATATCTAGCAGAGATAGTGTTAAAGATTGTGAAAGGAAAGATCAATTGTGCTATAACGCCTCAGTCAACAGAGTGTTGTGTTGGAAATCTTTGTAATTCTCTTTAAATCATTTTGTATCATACCCTGAGATAGTGAATCTCATCAGGTTCCTATATCTTTCTCTTAGAGTTGATTGGTACTTCAATGTTGCAAGTCCTATTGTATCTTTTCCTAGGTAGTGAGCCTTATATTGTGAGTTAAGTCTCACCATGGTTTTCCCTCATTAGGTTTTCCACGTAAATCTAGCATCTCCTTGCACATGTGCATGTTCTCATTTTCCATCTCCTTGTCGTTGATATGATTACGGCTATATCTTTCATTGGTTAAGGTTGTTGAAGGTGTTAAGGATTCTAATTGCTATAATCTTCTCTATTAATGCTCTAGTTAAAGTCAAATCTTTATCTACTAAAGGATTTTGAGTTGTGCTGAAAGTTTCAAGTTTCAAAAGGGGTCAAGTTTTGTGGACTAATTCACCCCCCCTCTCGATCTCTAGAAGTTTCCAACAATTGGTATCAAAACCAAGCTTTGTAGAAGCTTAACCGCTTGAGGCAAAGATCTGGGATGATATATGATGGTTCATACAAGGGTCGTAGGTTTGATGGGACTAATTACTCCTATTGGAAGATGAGAATGGAAGGACACCTAAACTCTCTTGGTTTTGGTGTTTGGTAATCTGTCATAAATGGTTATGTTGCTCCTACCACTCCTATCATTGATCTTGTTGAAATCAAATTGTATGAATGCAATGCTAAAGCCAAGAGTATTAATCTATGTGGATTATCTAATTCAGAATTGTTGAAGGTGATGAATTACAAGTCTACCAAATATGCTTGGGAGAAGCTTGACAGTATTTATGAAGGAGATTACAAAGTGAAGCAAGCCAAGATGCAGATCTTCAAGAGCGATTTTGAAACCCTACGGATGGTAGATGATGAAGACATAGCAAGCTATATGCTTCAGGTTCAAAAAGTTGTCACTGGCATTATTGGTCTTGGTGGAGAAGTGAAAGAAAGTGAAATTGTGAAAAAGGTTTTGAGATCTCTTCCAAAATATTACAGTCATAAGGTGTTTGCCATTTAAGAATCCAAAGAATTGGATCAGTATTCAGTTGAGGACAGGTTTGGTACACTTACTGCCTTTGAAATTGTGGACACAGAAAAAGTAACCCTTCTACTTTTTCTTGTTTTGTCCCTCCTTGTGCATATTTGGCTTGATTTTGCCTTTATTTAATATTGCAATGTGGCCCACACATTCACATTAGGTCTTGAATCTTTATGAATCATTAAGACTTGATGATGTCTTGTAAAGGTTTTGTGAAGTGTTGTGACACATTTTCACACTTTTCTAGACTCTTCTTCTTATAATTCACCTAAATAACCCCTTTATATCACTTACCAAGTCTTATTTTAAAGTGTTGTAAAGTATTGTAACAAACTTTCGTGCTTTTCTAGACTTGTCATCAACAAATACACCTTTCTTATGCTTTATTTGGCCCCTTTATGTACTTATAGGCCTTAATTAAGTGTATTTTTGAATGTAAACCCGACAAACATCATTTACGACAACTTAATTCCTGACACACATTCACATGCCTTAAGTGGGACCCATTCGCCACTAGGGGCAAATGAGTCCCTCTTGGCACAAAAATCAAAATAAATTTAAATTACTAGCGATTTTTTATTCCTAAAGACCTAAGGTTGGACTGTGATGTATTTTCGGGAAATTAGGGCATAATTGTGTATAAATACATGATTATCTATTCATTTTAACCCCCAATCAACATAATTCATGCATGCATCATAAGATTCAAGCATTTTAGCATTTCATCACTCAATCAAGCATTCAAGCATCTTGGAGCAACATATCTTCAGACTTCAACATCAAGGGTTTGGTGACTTTATGATATTGCATGTTATTTGTTCATCATTTCCTCATTATTTCATTCCATTATGAAGGGTTTGATTACCAAATTGGGGTTTGACCAAGGCAAACCCCTATACTCTAACCCTTAACCCTTTTTCCCCCCTCTTTGCATGTGTGTTTGCAGGTCTTGTAGGTAGATTTGTCAAAGAGAAAGATTTCAAAAAGGTGTTTCAAAGTCATCAAACTCATCAAAGTCACATAACCCTATTTGAAGCTTGGAGATCATTTTCTTGTCAGATTTTCCAAATTCAGATCCGACAAACTATCAGGCAGAAAAGTGCAGACCAAGACCCATAGAGTTGACCCTTGACTTTTCAGAAATCTGCAAGTGGAATAATTCACCATCTATGGGGAATGAATCCCATAGTTGTAAAAAGTGTTTTTCTGAAGTTCTGTGTTTCTGGCATCCTGAAACCTGTTTCGACAAATTTTACCAGAAACGGGACTAATTCGCCATTTGTGGCGAATGAGTCCTAGTGGGATTCAACACTGATCTCTGCAATATTCTAGAACCTTTCAACATTAGCTTTTAGCCTCCAGGTGCACCTCTTTCAGTTTCATTAAATTTTGTTCTTGTTTGTTCATGTTTTAGTTCTTTTTTTGCATACAACACTGTGTTTTTAAACACTTCATATTTCTTATTTTTGCATTCATAATCAATAGCTTTTATTCATTTTTTGCATTTAGATCATCTCATTTAGGCATATTGATTCCATATCACATTAATCTTTGAATGTTTACGTTGCATTTTGGCCCATCTTTCCCCTTTTAGGTGAAAAACCCTAGAAGCTCTAGAAAGACATTCAGGTGCCAAAATCTTTGTTTACAGAAATGAGATAGTTTGGTCAAGATGGTCCAAAGAAATAAGTTACAATTCAAAGCCAAAAAAAATATTGAAGATGAGGCTCTTGATCAGATTGAAGACCTTGATGATATTGAAGCTAACTTTGTGAGAAGACTAAAGAAAGGCATTGGAAAATACAAAGGTAAGTTACCTTTTAAATGTTTCAATTGTGGAAGAATAGGTCACTTTGCATCTAAGTTTCCATATAAAGAATTAATTGATGATAATAAAAGAGAGATGATCAAAATAAGTTTCTATTCTAAAAAAGGAAACTGCTCTTCTGAAGATGATGATGATGATGATGATGATTCAAATGATGAATCTTTATTCATGGAAAAAAGAATAATGTTGATGAATGTAAAAGGTCTGGTACTATGCTAAACAAAAAGGCTATTGGAAGGTTTATGGAAGTATGGACTACTTTTCATGCAAAGGAAGAAGCCAATTCTTGGGTAATTGACAGTGGTTGTTCTCATCACATGACTAGTGACAGGAGTAAGTTCATTAGTCTCAAGCAGGTCAATGGTGGAGTTGTTAAGTTTGGTGATGAAAATTCAACACTAATTTGTGGCAAAGGAGATATAACAATTGATGGAAAGAATGAAACTAAAGATGTCTTATATGTCAAAGGTCTGAAACATAATCTCCTGAGTGTCAGCCAAATGTGTAGCAAAGGCTACAATCTTACATTTCATGCTAGTGGATGTGAAATTAGAAAGGATAGGTACAAAAAACTAGTTGTTGAAGGAACAAGGACAAATTTCAATCTCTATCATCTGAAGGAGGCTAATGGAAGAATCTACCTATTGGCTCAGTTTGGAGAGATTTGGTTGTGGAATAAAAGGATGGGGCACATCAACTTTGACAACATGGTAAGGATTGGTTCCTGTCATGCAGTGAGATATTTTCCTAAGATAACCAAGCCTTTGTCACACCCTGTCTCATATTTACCAAGTTACTTTTTACCTTCATAAGTGATAACGAAGATAGATGTAAATTACAACTTAAATATATTTATTAAAATAAATATTAAAATATGCATTAAGATGTTATTGGTTTTAAAGGAATGATTATGTTTATATTGATGAAATGCAATGAAAGAATATGTATTGCAATGTGAATATTTTAATGCTTTGATGCCAATGTTTTATGATGCAAATGGATTTAATATGAACGGCTAACTACCTATGCAATGTATTAAGTTGGATGCAAGAACATATTCAATCCCTCAGGTATGCGAGGGGGAGTATCACTCAGGAGAGGAGCTTAGTCTAGTAACCTTTAATGAGCCTAATTGAGCTTTCACACACTCACTTCTAGTTTGGTCAAGTCAAGTAAATAGCTTGGGAAATGGTAAAGTAACCTTCTATTAGGGTGCGAGTATTTTTTGTACCGGTATGGGGTTTTGATCTTTGAATGCTCTTGTTTAAGGTTGTGTGATTGAATCTTTGTGTAGAGTGAAATTTCTTTTTGTGTTCATATTTGTATTCCAATCAATGGTAATAAGATTATATGTGTTTGTATAAAGATATTAAATCATGTATATTAATATATATGTATATAATAACATATATACATATATATTAATGTACTTGTATATTTGTGTGTATATATAATTGTTGTTTTGATATGTGTTTATATAGCCATTAAACTGACAATTAATGCATTTGGTAATCTTGAAACTATAAATATATATTAATATATATGTGTGTGTGTGATTGGTAATACGATTTAATAAATGTATATATATATATATGTATATATGTATATATGTATATATATAATATTGTTAGCTCCCCAAATCTACACCCTTTTTGCTAAGCTTTTTTTAATTGCACTCAACAGATTTGGACTAACATGGGACTGCTTTCAGGTTGTGGGTGACCTATTTGAAAGCAGACCTCTAGTGATAAGGGTTGGCTTCCCCTTTTTGATGCCACCTAACTACTTTAAACTCTGAGATAAGGGGAAGAAATTGCATAAAATAAATCTAATACAAAAGGAAACTAAGGTGATACACCAAAAACCTAGACCTGCTAACAGCCTTGCACATTCAAATCAATATTTCAAAGCTAGCTCACACAACTCCCTTTCCAATACAGTTCACATTAGTAATTTACAAAGAGGTTTGTAATAGAGTTTTCAAAAGGAAAAAATAGACTTCACAATCAATAACACCATTAAACAACACAGTTTATAACCTGTAAACATGCATTTTTTGTCAAATGGATGCATGAAACATGGGACAAGTTTGTAAGGAAAATGACTTTTCACAAAATAGACTGATCAACCATTAATGACACACCATAAAACATGAAGAGAGAATGTAAAATACTCCAATCTATTAATTCAAAGTGCTTACTGTATAATAGGCCTGTCTAAGTTACAATGCAGCTCCATGAAAAATAACTCCAAGAAAGAGCAAGCTATCCTTCAGCTGAAAAAGAAAGAACTCTCTAAAATGTTCAAAATGAACATACTTAAGCCAAAATACAACCAACAACCCACACAAGTCCTTCTAGAAACCTAATTCGGATGAAACACAAAGGCCAAAATAGAAGCTTCTAAAAACACTCCAAAAGGCCTCCAAATGCAGAAAAGACAAACCAAGTCCAAGGTCACACTAAAGGTGTGACAAAATAGCCTCCAAAATAGTCAAATACATCCTCCCACACTTTCTCCATGTTGACAAGTCATCACCAAATCTAGACCCACACACAAGTCATGCAATATGTGTGTTTTGAGTCACAAGACTCAAGAAATATTACAGATAATGACTTTAATTAAGTGATTTATAAAACATCACTTAGTCAAGTCATTTTACATTCGAAGTACAAAATAAGGGGCCCACCATCTTCTTGTGTTACATTTGCATTAAAAGGCACAATAAAAGTGATTTTCAAATCACTCACATGATATCTTCAAATATTGAAAACCAATGCAAAAATATAATGATATGGCTAAAAGCTTATAAAAAGTCTCCAAGGCATTCACCACCAACTCACCATATTCTGCATCTTGCCCACACATATCATATGCATTATTTTGCAAAGACATCAAAGAGCTTCAAATAGCTTGGCCAAAAGGTCGACCTCCAAATTCCTTAGAAAGAAAATCCCAAGTCACATGAAGTTGGGCAAAAATCAAAGGCACCACACATAGGTCACATTGCATACTTCATTTTTTATTTTTAAAAAACACCTAGCAATGAGTAAAAATAAAGGGAAAACCCCTAAGGCACAAAATGCCTAAGTGATAGCATATGATGTAACATGGAGACTAGCAAAGTTTTCAAAAAATGGGAAAGTTTCGAAGGCATAGAATGCCTAAGGGAGAACATGTTTCGGCCCCCATGTTTCTCATGTGTTTGATTTTTTTTAAACAAGGGATAAAAAATCCCATCGAACTCAAGTAGGGTCAAGCCCTAATCATCAAACCACCAAAATAATGAGGAAACACCATCATTCGGTCATGGAACATTTTGGAACCAAGATGCAACCACCAGGGTTTGAGCAAACACAAGAAAACATGGAGATTCACACTGGTTTTTTCGATATTCTTTGATGAGAAACAAGGGAAAAGAGGTAAAGGCTCGTTCTGAAGCTTAAAATCTGCATTTTTTTATCATTTGGAAGCCATTTTTGAGCTACAAGTCGCGGCTATCTTGTGCTTTTCTGATGCAAATATTTTGAACTCCACTTTCTCTATGATTTCCTTTTGTCTCAACCGCCATTGAGGTGTTCTCTGAAGCTCCATTTTGAGTTGAGGTCGTGTTGGGTAAGTTTCTTCTGCATAACCCTTGTACTCTTCATTGTTTTCTGCAAAAATAGCTCATTTTGAGCTCTATAGCTATTGAAAATGTTGCTTCTCAATGAGTTTATTTATATCTTCTCAACTTTTCAACGAGACTCTTGTTTCATTTCTTGAAGGAAAGCTAAAAATATTATTCCTCTGTGAATTTTTGTAACTCGAGTTTGAATGTACATTTGATTTTCCTTCATGTACTTTCCCATGCTCGACTTTGAGTCTTTATCTAAGCAAAAAAAATAGTTGGAACATTTATTTCTGCACATTTTCCTCTAGGTTTACCCTAAACCCACAGCTCCATGCTTTTCCTCTATGATTTCATACAAATTCTTGTAGGAAACTTTACATTCCCATGCAAATTCCACATTTGATTATTTTGCAAAAGTAATGGACACTTTTTAACATCCATGGTCGTGGCCATAGGGTTTTCCTTGAGCCTTCAAAGGTGGAATTCTGGAACTTTAAAGGAATTTTCTTGCAAAATATAAACAGGTTAAGCTCTGGTAAGCCGTCATCTATAGAACTTTCACCATTCTCATTGTTATTGCAGAAAATATGCTCCTTTCGAGCTCTATAGTTGTAGTCATGAATAAAAACCCTTATTTTTTTTTGTATTCTTTTAGCTCGAGCTTATATCTATAGTTGACTGGTTTTCTTAAAAAAAATTGGGAATATATTTGACTTCGTTGTGTCTTTCATTCAACATTTCTCTATTTCAAGAATGAAAACCCATTTCTATGTGCTTTAAATCTATTTGGTATAATAGAAGATTCTTGGATTCCATTACTTTCTGCAAATACCTGCCATTTTGATATGTGCTTTTGTAGATATATAGAAAAACCCCTTTCTATCATATAGCCATAGCTATACATTTCTTGTATTTTCTACTTTTTCCCCTCTATTTTTTGTTGATCCCTTGAAAAATAAGCACTGTTGTCTTTGTTCACTATGGCAATCATCTTGCTCCAAGGAGGGTTCTCTCGAACCTAGGTTCATTCAAACCACCATTTTCCCCCCTTCTCTACCTCTAGCACCAAATTTCTCTAGAATTTTGCCCTTTGAAGCTCGAGTTGAGGATGAAAATGGAGGAGACTTCACAGACCCAACTGGATGATGTAGTCCTCAGAACGAGCTATCCAAAGAATATAATTTTAATATGTTTTGGTTTTATTATGTATTTTTTTTTTAGTTTGATTAAACATAGGTTTTCACCGAAAATCAAGCTCTCTATTCTCCACATGTGGAAAAATAGCAGATTATAAAAAAAAATTAAAAAATATCAATACACTAGATATTGAAGTCCTTGATCCAACAACAAAAAAATTGAATTTCAATACATACAAAAAAATCTATGTTGTACACAGTCCACCTATGTCTGAATTGTAATTGGTTTGACTTTGAAACTTGATTAAGGAAAAAATATTCAATAAAACACTATGAAACCAAATGAAAGCACTAGATATCATAGTTACAAATCTAAATTCAAAAAAACTAGAATTTTATCCTTCATGGAAAAAAAGTTATGTTGTATACGGTGAGCATCACTCCTTAAAAATGGTGTTTACTGAAAAAAGCTAGTTTTCGAAGGAGATGGAAAAAGAAGTGCAATTTGATTCCAAAAATTTTGAAATAAATATATTTAGAATCTACAAACAAATGTCACAAATCACTAGTTTGCATCATCTTCAAATTCCTCACGGTTTAGCCACTATAGGTGCCCGAAAGTGAAGATTTCTTTATAAAAAATTAGTTCAGTGTCCAGTTTGGCCAAAAATTATAAACCAGTATTGTGGGATCACCCTATCACGAAATTATGTAATATGAAATCAATACAATGGAAAGTTGTAATACTTTGTTGTAATGCAATGGGAAAGTTTGGAATGATGTTTATTTCAAATGTGCATATTATTAATGAAAAGAAAAAATTTATTGCTAAGTATTGGCATCATAGTTTATTTACTTGAGGTTAAAAACGTAGTAAAATTTTTGGGTAGAATAGTGGGCATGTTACACATGGTATCAAAGTTTATAGGTTCATCTCTAGAACCTATGAGTTCATTACGTAAGTGATGCGTAAAACCTATCAAAGTTAATGGTTGAAAAGTTTGTATGCTAAGATGACATGGGGAAAAGAACAAAGGGGAAACAAAAGGGAAGATAACACTCCTGAAAACTTTTTTAAGCTAGGACTAGGCAAGAGTCATCCTTGGGGTTAAAAACTCCTAAACCAAAAACTTATTAAGATACACCTTTGGCTTGCAGAAGATTATGCAACCAGGTTTGGTAGGAAGGTTATGGAGGATTACCAATGAGTACCTTCGCCCTTCAAAATAGGTTAAATGACTTTGATGGATACGAAGAATTGAAGTAATCTCCCTCATTGATGGCAACCTATAGATGTGAAGAGTCAAGGAATTTGGATTAAGTAAAGATACTATGAATCTATGAGTATGCTTTATTGAAAAAGAACTAATTGTTAGCAAAAATTAGAAACTTAGTTGAAGTAGAAAGTCAACATTTTGTGAATTAAAATCAACAAGAGAGGTATCAAGGAGGAAATATAAACCTTGACAAACCTGATTTAGTTCAAGGTTAAGATCTTGTATAATAATTTAAATAAAGAC
Source organism: Sequoia sempervirens (assembly GCA_007258455.2). Taxonomy (NCBI): domain Eukaryota; kingdom Viridiplantae; phylum Streptophyta; class Pinopsida; order Cupressales; family Cupressaceae; genus Sequoia; species Sequoia sempervirens. Next base: position 283,606,619 of record VDFB02281492.1, read on the forward strand.
CAAAATGGTCAGAGAAGAAGAAGAAGAAAAAGCAACATATGAAGAATAAAAGTGGACATGATTCCACCAACTAGAATAGGAAAGGTCAATTTGGAGTTCTGATTAAAATGGGGAAAAGGAAACTAAACAACTTTAAAGTGTTTAAGGTTATGAGAAAATGAGATTACCGAGAAATGGGACAAAAACACTTATAAAGATTATTGCAAGTTAAAAACATCAAAAAGTAAATTGGACTAATATGACAAGGGATTAGTTAGTACATAGTTGGTAGAAGTGCAAAATGAACTTACCAACTTGTCAATGAAAGTAAACTTATGTTCAGAGATTCCAAAAGGAAATTGGATATGGAGGGAGGCTAGGTGTCAAATCAAAAGAATAATTTGGAAATAACACTCTAAGGTGAAGACACATTTGTCATAAGGGATCCACATGAAAGCTCATTTAACACATCAACAGAAGGGGCTTTGCAGATAAGGGATAATCTTCTACTAGGTTTAAAGGATATTAGTATACATGGAAAAGAAAATTGGAATAAAACACTAGAGTACCTTTTAGCTTGTAAAGTTGCTAATTATTCATTAGATTTCAAACTATTGGGGATCCAACTATTAAATCTGAGAGATTGGAAGGCGATGATGAATCCAAAAATTTGGAAACAAAAAAAAGTATATTCAAGGTATACCATGGAGGGTAAAAAAATCAAACCAAAGTCATTCAAAATCCAACAACAAGGAATGTTAAACCAATTTAATCAATTTGGGGAGAGTGAATTTTTTCTAAGAGTTCAACTTTAAGATGATCTAATATTGTGGAAACACTAAGGGGGGGAGGAGAGTAGATAGACTCAGATAAAGTACCCCATATGATAAAATTTAATGATGTAATTTTCAATTTGGAAGACTTTTGACTTCTTCATAAGTCACAATTCAACCGAAGTCTTATACTTCATGACCACAAAGGTAGAATGATTGTAATTATTAAGTGAAAGGTATTGGAAAGGTCAAAAGCTTTTGACTATTAAGAGAGAAATATTTTCAACACAATTTTATTCATATTTGTTTTGGAAGATTGATTTGTTATTATCAATAATGTTTTGGAAAAGGATAGGCAGCATGCTTAATCATGTAAGGCAACATTATCACCTATGGAATCAAAAATGGGAGAATTATATACTCATGATCTTGAGTTATCAAGGAATGTGCATGCTTGATAACTAGGTATATAATAATTGCTGACATCTTTTGGAAGATAATATCAAGCCAGCATGATTAAACAAGAATTGTTACTCGAACTAGTATAAGTGCTCATTGGAAGAAATAAATTAAGCTAAAAATCGGATTACAACTTTGGAAATGATCAAAGGATGAAAGAAATCCAAGATATGGATGTCCTAATATGAAGGATTTTTATCTCTGCAAAATATCTAATCAAATTATACTTGAAGATAAAATGAGGTATAAGCCCATGGAAGAGGTTTCACTTAGTCGGGATGGACTATAATGAATCAGAGGAAGAACCTAAGTACCAACTGTCTAGAAGATTAAGGAATGAAAGGAGGTAAATTGATGTCATATACAGAACACTTCAATGAAAAAATTATTTGACTAATGGGAAACCACTATAATCTGGAAGGGAATAGAGTAGGATGCTACAAGGTATGTAGCAAGTTACTGTCCAGAATGTTAGAGGATGAAGATAGGATGTCATCATCAGTAGGATGTGTATACTCTCATGAGATTCCAGAGAGGAGTTGGTGGATCACTGGAATACTTTTGATCTTTCTATGGAACTTGCATAATGTGATGGTGAACGGACTCACCAAGGTAACCAATTTTGATTGGAAAATTTTATTAAAGGATTAACCTTAGATCCAAAAGGTTGTCAAAATGGAATAAATAGATCAAAAAGGATCAAGGAAACTTTGTTGATACAAAGCATAAATTAAGAAGCAATATTATTATGCTTAAGGTAAATGGTTGAGTCAGTGATGGATGGTCTCGACTTCTGAGTTGTCTTTAGGTGTAAAAACCAAAGGGAAAGATGGGACCCACGGTGTAGTGTGCAATACATAGGCATTCCTTTTCTATTTGGATTACACTAAGGATAATTGTATTAGCCGGTGAGAACGAGTTTATTTTCCATTCACTGCGATATAGGTGTCATGTAGGATATAGTCACTATTGTACTTATGATGTACATATGAGTTAACATAATTATGACGAATATTTCATTGGAGAGAGTATGTGTGAAGCACACAAGTTCTCCCTATACGTTAGCTTAGACCCTCAGTGCAAGGTCCAACATGGCCGAGACTGCAAAAAGGTCATGCTATGGGGGAAGAGTATTTTTTTATTAATACTCTAGTTCACCTACTTTCGCTTGTACATTGGAATTTTTAAAATCCATTCACCTTAGAGAATTTCCTTTTATAGAGAGAAATCCATTAAAAAAATTGTATTCATAGAAAGAAAAAGATTTAGAGGGAATACACTCATATTTTAAGACCTAAGTATGAATCCAATGGATTTAGGTAGGTCCTTTTTGAGGTTAAATTTGACACATTTATGAGTAAAATAAAAAAATTGAAATATTTAGGAGGATTCTAGTCCATAATTTCCTAAATGTATTCTCAATAAGCTCTAAGTAGGGTTTATTCCATAAATACAGTGGGAGGAAAGGAAGCCCTACCTAGACTTGAACTTCATTTGACACATCTACCCACATATTGAATTAAGCAAACCAAAATTTAGAAATAAAGAATTGGAGCCCATGAACTAGGGACCTCCTTAGAAAATAACATATATTTCCTCCAAATGTATTAAAACCAAAATACATAAATACATTTGTTCTAGAATATATCATACATCTTACATCATGATTATCTAACATTCTAAGATGCATTAGAAAATGAAGGCCTATAGACACCTCAAAGGCCCATTCCACCTATTGGGAGGAGAAAATTTTTGGGCGATGGCCAATGTAAAAGTTAAAAATCTCCATGCGATTTCAATTGAGGCTGTCTTTGAATAAATTCATGGCTTCTATGTCAACCTCATTTGATTTGGTAGAGTATGTGTTGAAAATTGTTGTCAATGGTCCTTCATCAAGCCCTTGTAAAATGTAGATATTACACTAAAAGCCTACTCTCTCAGTTTCTTTTTATGAAAGCATGGATGAGAATCTTTCCCTAACGTTTCTTCCCCAATATCAATACCACATTTTTCAACAAGTCTTGATATATTTGACTATCATGGAGGTGTTCACTTATGAACATGTGTAAGCCAATAATTTATTCTACAACATTCACCACCCTTGCATCCTCAACATTGAACAATATTTATATCTGAGTTGTTGATTCTTCAAGAATACATTTTTATTCACACTAAAATATATTCGTTATGGCATTTTATGTGCAAAACTAAACATTTCTTGTATAAATATTGAGATGACATTTCCAAAATATAGCCCAAGAAAAAATAAGGTAAGAGACAACATCTTATCTCATTGGCAAGGATCTCTATAAATGATATGAGAACATCCTATTCTAAAAAGACATGTTTATCTACCTCCAAGATGTTGTTGATACCCATCCACTTGATATCATTGATATTTTGATCACATTGATCTAATCAACACCTTTATTTTCCAAAAAATTTGGTGCTTTGTTCAATTCTCTAAAATGTGTGTTAGGGTATACTCTTCCAATTTGTCTAAGAAAGGCCAAATCATATCCACCAATTTTTGTAACTTCCAATTCAAAGTATTTTTCTTCTTAACAATATTAATACATATCATCAAGTCACCCTTGATGTTCATCACCTTGAAATCCTTCTATTTGCTTAATCTTATTCCCTCATAAAGTATTTATAATTCAACTTCATTGTTTATTCCATGTTTGAGATTCTTAGATAAATCCCAAATGAGGATTCCCACCTCATTCCTAATGATGCATCTCACACTTGAGATCTTGATAATTCCTCTTGAGTGCCCATTTAAATTTAATTTCAATCTCTCTTGGAGAGGCCATATGTAGATACATACATACATGTTGGGATTAGCTAGATCTGAAAGTGTGAATTGATAATTTTCCACAAGTGAACAAAATATGAGCACAATAGTATGTTTATAAATATATAAAGAGTATGTAAATATAATGATCACTTTGCATATATAGGCAAGGATGAAGAGGTAGGAAGGTACCACTAAACGAATGACTACTCCTCCAAAGGTGCAACACTTGTGATCTCACTTGACAAGTGTATGAGAAAGTGGAAAGTATGCATGTACTAGGTGTATCAAATGATGAGAACAAATGTTTCAACCACATGAACTAAGACAGAAACGTAAAATTCCCTAACTAGAGACTTAACAAGTGTGAATGGGTTAATCCTAGGAGTGGAATATTAACAAGATGTGAAATAACCCTATTTACACTAATACCCCCTTAAGTGAAATTTACGAAGTAATGTATGCAAGATGATGAGTCCCATATATATTAGGCCATGCTAGGTACTCATGTAAAAATTTCTCATAAAGCAAAGAAAAGGAGAAAATCCTGGTGGGAAATAAAAATCCCTCTCCAAAAGATGCTAATGCAATGAAATTTACAAGTGAAGAAGATAAAAGGACTCATAATTACCCCCAAGGACTCCTATCACATAAGTATGAGAAACATTCCCCCCATAAGAGAGAAAAAGAGAGACAATGGAGAGTCCCATAAGATGATAGATCATACAATGTTGAGTGATGCTCAAAGAAGAATGCCAAATGTGATCCTTAAATGTCAAAAAACATTTCTTCCTCATGGAAGAAGGTGAAATGTATAAAGGTGGATGAAATCTTCCCATGTAGAAGAATCTAAATGATGCACAAGATCCTTGAATACAATGATGGTATCTTTGAAATCTTCTCAAATGCTCCATGTGAAGGTTGATGCAAAACAAAAACCAAAGATTTAGTTGTGTTGATAACAACATTAAATGGTTTTCGTCAAAAGTTCCTGCCAACTCTATAAAATGGGAATTACTAAAGAAGTATGATATTCCTTATAAGTAATCACCCCAATCAATTATAGTGGAAACATGACTATGAATATCCCGCTGCCCTGAATCATAAGAAACCAATTATGTAGGAACACTCAATATTAAAGAAGCAAGAGGTGAAGGAAATGTGATATTAGTGTAAGATGAAGGAATTGATTAGGGGGATAGAAATTCAAGGTTCAAACAACGAAACTATGTATCCTTTTGCATGCTAAAGGTATCAATGTCATCTATACTCAAACCATCACCAAAGCTAGAAAAACCAAAGGAAGAAAAGGAGTGTAATTTGGAATCATGATCAATATGTCCTATAGCAATGATATCTCTACTCTACAAATATTTGATAATCACGTAATATGGTGTGAACTCAATTGTTTTCCTTGTGCAACTATATGTAATATAATAAATGAAAAGGGGATTAGTGGATAAGAAAGGTACATAAATTACACCATTGAATGTAGCTTCACCAATCTCAATATATCCTATTTCAAGAGCTAACATATAGGTGTTATTTTCCATTAATATTGGTGGGAATGAACAAGGCTCAAATATGGAAAATATTTCCATGGATGCAACCATGTGGTGTGATAGCCCATAATCAAGAAGTCACTTATGTGATGTGTTGTTTACAAAAGTAAAGAGTGCCATACCCTTATGCTTAACTTTGTCTAAATTTGTGGATGATGTTGATGGAGAAGAGGAAGAAACACCCATACTAGATGTAAGCAACTGAATTTTATTTTGTTTGAAGAAGATTTCTTAATTCATCAATTTCTATTTTGTAATATTGGTGTTCTTCATCCCTTATTTTTTTAGTGTAGGAAAATGTATCCCTTTACATTTTTCACACTTGTTTGGGCCCTCCCTGCTAAAATTGGGCTTCTTTATGCCTTATTTGGTCTTATTTTGCATCCACAAGCCTTATTTAATGCATCTTTCTAGGGATAATCCTGACACATACCTAATAACCAATCATTTAATTTAATGATTTTGGATTGTATGGCCCATATTTAGTGGTTTGTGACTCATACACCACCTTGGGCATATGGGTCCCACCTAAGTTTTGGGGCCTGGTCCTAAATTTTGCATAGAACTTAACATTTCTTGAAAATTGTGTCCCAAGCTTAGCCAACTGGGACTCATACACCCTAATTGGCGTATGAGTCCTGCTTAGCTTGGACCTATTTTAAATTCAAATTCTTGGTGGGATTTTATTCTCCTAGATTTGATGTCAGCTTGAAGTGTTGTAATGTCAGGAAATTTGGTTTAAACAAGTATAAATACAAGGTTATTTCACATATTTTCTCCTAGAAACTTTTATGAGCTCATTTCTATAGCAATTTGATGAGATCAAGAGCATTCAAGAGTTGATTATCAATCATTTTGGAGCTACATTCAAGAATCAAGCATCATGTTAAAGTCATCATGCATCATGTTTGTTTTTGAGCTAACATTTGTGATGTAGGTTCTTATGATTCAATCAAGTGTTCAAGATCAAGTTTCATAACAACAATCAAGAGTCAAGATCTACATTCATGATAACCATCTCATACAATATTGTAGCCTTTGTTCCAAGGGTTTGGTGAGTTGCAACATTGCATATTTGTTCATTCATCATTCCTTCATTCTATTTGATTTCATTTTAAGGTTTGATTACCAAAATGAGGTTTGACCAAGGAAAACTCCTATCCACTAACAAAACAATATTTTTCCCTCTCTTTGATGTGTGATTTGTAGATTTAGGTTGAAGATCCATTGAAGAGAAAGATTGGAGAAAGTTGTCAAAATTGTAAAGTTGTCAAAGTTGTCATCTATCTTGCAAGATCATGAAAAGTCACCTACAAGTTAGAATTCAGAGTTTCAGACTTAGAGATTGGAAAGGAGAAAAGCTACAACAGATCAGTAAAGGATACCAGAGTTTTAGATCAGCCCTGATAATTGGGACTAAATTGCCACTTGTGGCGTATGAGTCCCAGTATACCATTTTTCAAACATTTTTTGTAGATCCTAGTTTACCAGTTGTAGATTTCGATTTCAACCCGAAACCCTAAACTGGGACTAAATCACCCCTACTGGTGTATGAGTCCCAGTGTGCTTCAAAAGTCATAATTTGGGATTACAGAACTTGCTTCAAGCATCTTTAGTTCCAGGTGCACCTTTATTTATCTCCAATTTGCTATTCTGATTTAAGTTCATTTTCTAGGCCATATAGTTAGGTTTTGCATGTTACTTTCATTTCTTGTCTTTCTAAGCCTTTGCTTAGTGGTGAACCCCCCTTTTGTCTTTAATCACACCCTAGGATACTTTATAGCAAATCCCTCTTCTCAATTCAACCATTGGATTGAGATCTCTAAGGTTTCCTTGAATGAAATAGGGTTGAAATAGGGTCCCCTTGTGTGTGTTGTCCATCTCCTAAAAGATAGAAATTCACACCCCTATTTTCTTTGTTTTAATTTCTTATATAATAAGTACATTTGGGATTCTCAGAATATTTCCCTTTTGATGAGGGAGATGAATCAGATGGATTCTCTAATTTGGGCCCCTTAGCTTGATCCTTAGTTTGTGTCTTTCCTTTAGATTTTAGAGCCTTTTGTTTAGTTGCAACAAGAGCTTATGGATTTGAAGGCTTCATGGTGCCTATTTGAATGAGTTTCTCTTGCTTCTTTGTGAGAGAAACAACAAAAAATAAGAGAGAAGGTATAATATAGTTCATGCACCAAAAATATTCTTTATTGCATGAAAAAGTAAAAACACACTAAATATTGAGCACCTAACTTTGATAAGACTCTTAAGACAAATTGTTCATCTTTTTTATCTATTCCACATTGCTTGATTTGAAACCATAGCGAATTCAATTTAATGAAGAACTCCTAAATTGTGTTAAAGTCTTGTGGATTAAGACTTATTAGTTAATTCTCCAAATGATGTCCCCTCATTAGATCTTGTTTTCCAAATAAAATTTCTAATGTTTTTCATACATCATTAGGTGTTGTGGTAGATTCAACATAGAAGATAAGGTCAGGAGAAATGGACATACATAAAATATCATAGGCTTCATCATTACCATTATGTCATTTTCATTTTTCAACTACTCATGTAGGTTTAGGTTCTAAACCTATAGTGATTCGATGTAATCCTAGTTTCTTGAGCTTTATCTCCATTGACTTATTCCATCCATAGAAGTGAAATAGAGTTAGGATTAGGTCCATTTTATAGAAAGAGACACAAAACAACCCTCCTGATGTGATTATTACATATTTTATGACCCCCAAAAAGACATGCAAGAAAATTTTACAAGTTTTTGAAGATTAGATACCACAATATTCCATTTATAACTCAGAGATTTTACAATTTTTTTTAAAAATGACAATTGAGATCTTAAATTTACATGCAAAACTGAATTTATTGTGAAATTCTAATAGGAATTTTTTCTAAAAATTTCTAATAATCTAGGTAAAATTTACGCCTCATTGAAATTCACTTACAAAGTTGACTTTCAAAAGGTAAAAAATTAGTTCAAATAATAAAATTTTCAAAACTTCTTGATGCCAAAGTGTAGACAATAAAACCATCTTCCTGTCGACTATTTACACTTGAAAAAATACCCTTCTCATTTGTAAGTTACGATGATAAGAAATAGTCCCTCCTATACAAGCATTTAATGGTCATCTAGTGGTCAAATTAATTGCTAATACAAAATGCTAGCAATTAGCACAAATTATTAGAGGTTAGCCAGAAAAAGGCAATGATTACAATAAATTTTAATGGTTACATTAGATAATAACATATAATGATATGATTACAATAGTTAACCTCCAACATTAAACATTATGTTTAATTAACAAATATAACTCTCACAATGACATGTGAAACCATGAATTATGCAAACTGTTGATGTAGTGCTCGGAGGCCACCACAAGGGAGGTTAGTTTGAGTTAAGGGTGTTGACTTGGTGGATGGCCAAATGGAGGAGAGATTGAAACCTTTGGAGTTTGCTGAAAATGCTATTGTAGGTGTATGATGGGAAAAGTTGCTACCAATGGTGGTGCTTTCAGAGAAACTCATGACACAATCTTTCTCGTCATTACAATAATAGACCTTTGTGAGGTCATAGGGAAAAATCCACATGTAGGAAACATTGTAGGCCATTATAGGAGGTGTCTTGATTGGTTCCTCAATAGTTACACGCCATCAAATTTACCTCTTCACTGTGAAAAAAATATTGATGAGAGGTAGTTAGGAAGATGATGTGGATGGTTGGAAGAGTAGGTAATATGTTGCTAATAATAGTGTTTGAGGCACATAGAAATGGTTCACTCAGTTGTGGGTCACGTGTTGAGGAGGTTGCATGAGTAGTCTCATCGATGGTCACTTGGCTAGAAAAGTGCACCTTTAAAAAGAGATTGAACCACCTCTAGATGGAGGATAAACAACCAAATGACATACTCGACATATTAATGGAGTACACTACCAAGATTTGAATATTCTAAGGAAATGGCATAGAGATGAGTTGGAGCCTATGATGGAGGTGGAAAATCGCCATGATCGACTCCTTGATGAAGACTTCTCCTTGGTAAATCTCTAATTCTTGTGCATCACCCAATAGAGAAGAAACCTAAATTGTAGGTGTAGTACAAAGGTCGCTTGAAAATGTCTAACAAAGGTTAAATAATGCTCAAAAAAATAGTCAATGTTGAGCTCAATGGTGTGAAAATGTAAGACAAACCAAGAAAGACGAGATGGAATGGTGAACTTCTATACTTGTATCCCCTCAACAAAAAAAGATCAAATATGTTGATGTCCACAAATAAATAAACCTTTTAACAATTGTTACCATGAAAACCTTCAACTTTGCAAACATGCCTAAATAGGTGTTTTGAACAATTGTTCAAATCTTGCAATGAATAAAATTTTCTATGTAGAGATGGTCTAGCCAAAATTGCAAAAAATAAAAATTATCAAACTTGGCTAAATAAAGGGTAGTTTTTCATTTTTCAGGCCTTCTGAACACAATGGTGATGTTTGATTGGCTCCATAATGTTTCAATGATAGGACTATGTGTGAGAGTCACCTTGATATGAGAGGAAATGTGTTCTCATGGCTTTGATACCATGTTGGGATTAGACAAAATTTGGAAAGCTTGAATTGATAACCTTCCACAAGTGAACAAGATATGAGCACAATATTATGTCTATCAATATATGAAGAGTGTGTAAGTAAAATGAACAAACTTGCATATATAGGCAAGGATGAGGAGATAAAAAGGTAGGAATGAATGAGTGACTATCCCTCCAAAGGTACAACACTTGTGAGCTCACTTAACAAGTGTGTGAGAAAGTGATAAGTATGCATGTACTAAGTGTCTCAAATTATGAAGACAAATGTCTCAACCACATGAAGTGAGACAAAAAAGTAAAAATTCTTGAGTGGAGACTTAACATGTGTGAATGGGTCAATCCTAGAAAGAGGAAAATACTAACTAGACATGTAAAGACTTTATTTACACTAACAATACATAAATATATGTGTAAATTTACATGTATATATATACACACATACATACACACACACACACATATATACATATATTGTAGTGTCATAAAATTGCACCTTGTGGTAATTTCACACATACACATTTAGGTCCAGGCCTTTTTTATGGAAAAAACCTATAATTTCAAATTTCACAATTCTAACTTCATAGGCGATAATGATGAAGCGCTGGCAACCTAAGTGTTTGATTCTTGTGAAGTATTGGGCGGACACTAGTGCGATGCATAGACATCTCTGTGATGTGCTAGCGTCCCCAAACTTTCCAATATTCAAATGTGAATATTTTGTGTTCTTTTCCCATGGTATGTGTCATAGTAGCAAAGATATGTGTCTAACAACTCCTCCCACCCATGCAACTTAAAAAAAAACTCCCTTTTCACTCTCATTTGAAAAGGAGGAATCTAAGAAACGAAGGATCTCTCTTATACTCTCACTCTTATGGTAAAGCTCTACTGAAATTCTCTCTCAAGCAACAGTCAACACTCCTCTTGCTCAAAAGTATCTTATCTATCAATCCAAGAGAGAAGCCACAAATTGTTGATCACACTCTCTTGTCATTCTATTTCATATGATCTTTTCTATGTAATCTCATCTTTATTTATTTGTATTTGTGATAGGGGTTCTCCTCCTTGTGGGGTTTGTTTCTATCACACGTCTATTATATTTGTGATAGGGGTTCTCCTCCTTTGTGGGGTTTGTTTCTATCAAACATCTTTGCTTTATGCATTTTTTCTATCTCGATCCTATCTAGCTACCTATAGAGGTGGAAACATTGAAACATGGGTTTGACTGAGGCAAACCCCTAAACAACCCCCAACATTTTTCCTATTTTGTTTGTGTGCAAATGAACAAATTTAGCAAATTGGGTATTTTGGATTTTGGACCTTTATTGTCTATTTCATCAGAGATGTTTGCACGACACACTAACATCCATTGTCAAAAGCTAATCCTCTTAAAAGTACAATCTTTGGTTTTTGTACCTTCTATTTCTGTATACTAGAGAATTTAATTTTGTCATTTACTCTTGTAATTAAGTGAATTTGATATTATTTATTATTTATCTTGTCACCAGAACAATGTCTTTTGAGGTAAATTGAGGGCTATTTTCTCCTTAGGATCCCATCATCTTGAGGATAGCGAGTCCCCTCCTTTATACACACACACAAACATATATGTACACACATATGTATAGATGTATATAAACATTAACAATACATACATATATATGCATGTATATATTTATGTATTGTTGCAAAAACAAGGACAGACAACTAAGAGGGGGGTGAATCAGTTGTCACAGAATATTTAAACTTTTCAAACTTAACTTAATCTTAGATCTGATGAATGAATAATAAACCATAAACAATTAGCACATCAGAAACACAAAGAACACCAAGATTTTTTTTACGTGGAAACCATGTTAGGGGAAAAACCACGGTGGATGTTAGTCCACAATATTATACCCTGTTAAAAATATAATGAAAGATAATGGGAATGCACATGCATTCAGGCACACTACCTAGAGGTCACTACTCAAATACAAGAGGGCTCACTACCCAACAATGCACAATAATTTGGATTAGATCCACAGGGTGTGAACTAAGAAAATAGCTTCTACACAAGCCCGATTATAGTTTTAGTTAAGCATAGAAAACCTTCTTCACACTTCGCTCAACCTTCTTCTCACTCTGCTCTGCAATCGAATGAATAGATCAATATTTGTGCACTTCCTCTTCTCTATCTTTTCTTTTCTTTCACACACACTCACACTTCACTCACACAACCACGCTTATAAATTCGCAACATGAAATACATCAACTTAGTCAGCCAAAAATATAGAACATATTTACAATGTCGGCCCAAATTTACAAATAAATTTTCAATGTGGATCAAACACCGTCGACTAATATTATGATGTGACCTAAAACAATATCTTCAAGCACGCCAAACATTCAAATTTAAATCTTCAAGCATCTGCAACATGTTACAACCATCATGTCGACCAAGAACATGAAAACCCGATCATACCAAGAAAAATCTTCGAACATGGGCACACCAATCAACGTGGACGTACAAGGATAAAGAATGATCTAGAAGAATCCAAAAACAACAAGAACTAACAGAGAATCATCTACAGCAATAGAAATTACCAAAATCACATAAACTTCAATCAAGAACACTGACATAACCCACAGAAATACTGTCAGAACACAACTATTCATAGCAAAATTAAATCTTCATGTGGACCTCTGAAACTTCTGGTAGATGATCTAGATACCCTCAACAATAAACCCTTTAGTCCACAACAACTGATCTTCAATGTACAGAAAAAAACACCTTCATGACCTTCACTGTTCCACTGGCAGCCTGCAACTCTCCCTTTAACAATTTTCTCAATATCCTTGACATATACAACCTTCAATACAATAATTCTAATAGTGTTGACATCAAAGACAACCACATATCAGCAACACAACCACAACATCTGACAATATCCCCCTTTGGCATTGATGGCAACACATGATGTGAAAAATACCATCAACATAGCTACACTTGCTCTCCCTTTGGTTTTGACTCTTCTCCTCATATGCTCATCTCCCCCTAAAAATATTTTTCACATTGCTCTTCTCCCCCTTTGACATCAATGGAAAAGATAAGCATTATCTTCCCACATACAAGCTCTAAACCACATATCTACACATCTAACTACTCCCCCTGAGTAGCAGCCACAAAAACATCAATCTGGATTAGGAAATATCTATGAAGCACACGAATTGATGCAAATAGATGCATCTCTAGTTCATATCAGGAGGGGTAATCACCCCTAGCATCCCTTTGAGATACTCAAAAGTATCCTTCGACAACGGCTTAGTGAAAATATTTGCAACCTGTTCTTTGGTAGGCACATACTCCAGTCTAACTTCTTTCTCATTCACTTTCTCCCTTAAGAAGTGAAACTTGATTGATATATGCTTGGTCTTAGAGTGTAGCACCGAATTCTTTGATATGTTAATTTCACTTGAGTTGTCACTATATATGGCAATAGGTTCATCATATACTACTCTGATATTTTTCAGCATCTACTTCATCCACATCACTTGAGTACAGTTATTTGTAGCAACAATATACTATGCCTCAGCAGTAGATAGAGAAATGGAATTTTGCTTTTTGCTCAACCAAGACACCAGCTTCTTCCCTAGGAAGAAGGCACCACCACTAGTGCTCTTCCTGTCATCAACATCTCCTGCCCAATCCACATTAGTAAATGCATTCAAAGTAAGATCATCATCCTTAGGATACCAAAGCCCAAAATCAACTATTCCTTTTAGATATCTGAAGATTCTCTTTACTGCAATCACATGGGATTCTTTCAAATCAACCTGAAATCTAGCAACTATACATACAACATTCATAATGTATGGTCTGGTTTCAGTTAAATAGAGCAATCCACCAATCATTGACCTATATCTTGTTTGATTTGCCTTAGGAGAATCATCATTCTGAGTTAACTTGCATCCAGTCACCATGGGAGTACCAACAGGTCTTGAGTCTTCCATGCCAAACTTCTTCATATTAGTGTAGATTTTTTTAATATTCATTTTTCCTACACATTATTAAGCATACCTTAGGTTATAGGAGACTTGGTTTATGTGAGGACACGTGGCGTAATCCATCGATTACATGTGTTTCTCTCACCCACACTTGGGTGTTTGAGTTTCACACCCTCTTTTGGCCTTATATGCCACCTCACAAAACCACTCATTTGTCTCTTTCTGAGTAGGTTATGCCACCTATTTGGCATTTTCCAAGTAGGCATAACTCCCACCTACTTTGGTTATTTGGGAGTTATTACCCCTCTTGGAATTATATGCCCATATTTTTTTATATATTCAATACCCACCTCTCCCTCTTATCAAGTCTAGATGAGTTGATATCAACTCAATTAGTTCAAGGGAGAGTTGAGGCATATTGTATCATTTAGTGTGTGATAATAACATCATTTTGTTATTGCACCATGTTCTAGCATTTTATCTCTTGCTTCTCTCGTGTGGAAGGCTTATCTTGGTTTTGTAGGTTATCCTGGGTGCTCGAGTTCATCAGCAGCTCTTACATGGTATCAAAGCATCAGATCTGCAAGCCCCTTCTTGAATTTGAGATATTTGTGAGTGTTTTAACCAGTATTGTAGGTTGCAGCATGCCTTTGCTTGTCTTAGGTAGCTGATTCTACCTTTGCATGACATTTTTTGGTTGTTGGGGTCATTTTTTGTTCCTAAAGGCATCTATTTTACACTATATCCACACTTTTTGTATATTTTAAAGAAAATCCGCTATCTGGGTTTTGTTTGTAGTAGAAAAAAACCATCTGGGTTGTTGCTATTTTTTGCATACAGGTTATATATTTTGCAAAAACTAAATCAGAACATTTCAATAGACCCCCTCTCTGTTAGAGTTTTGCATTTTGCACCCAATCTTCAAAAGCCTGTAACTCGGTCATTTTGACTTCTTTTTGCAAGCATTTTTTTTTATTTAGGGTAGAATTTCACAGGATTTTCAATGGTGGAATCCATTTTTGTTCAAGTGATCCAGATTTTCCAAAAATTCAGTTTTCTCAGCAGATTTGAAGGATGGTTCTCATTTTTGGAACTTCAAACAGCTATCACTTTCACATATGACCTCAGATTGAGTGATTCTTGTTTTGAAAGTTGATATTTTTTTGAGCACTACACATTGGTGCTATTTTGAGGTTCTTATTCTAAGATTATTTTCTACTTTCAGTATTTGGGTCCAATATTGGACATTGTAAAACTCTAGAAACAACTCTAGAATTGTACTCACACTCAATTATAAAGTACCACCATAATATTTTTCTTGGGGGTCATGATTGAGTAATTTGGGGGCGTAATATTTGGCCTTTGAACTAGCTTATATGTCTCTTGATTGGTCTATTGTGTGACTAAAGTTGAGGAGTTTAATATGGGAATTAAAACACATCCTGTTGTAATAAGGTTAAATCAATGGAACTTTAAGTCTTGGCGAGATGGAATCCTAATACATTGTAGGTGGCTTAATCTTTTTCCCTATCTCTATGGACTAGTTCCTAAACCTTCATCAAAATGGAAGAGAGTTGTGTGGGACTTAAAAATAGAACATATCCTAGGCGTAATTGGTTGTAGTTGTGATACTGATACACAAATGGTCACTGATGGTATTGAGATCCCTCGTGACCTTATGACCAAACTTTGGGAGATGTATGGAGACTTGAATGAACCTCCATTCCCAGAGGATCTTGTTGCGGATTGTCTTGTTCCACTTGTAGAGTTTTGACCTATTGATGATAAAACAGCTGAAACACTTTCTGATTGGGAAAGGTATGGTAGTTTTGATGACATAGAATCTTCTCCTCCTACAAAGACATCTATTGAGACTTCAGTTTCTAGAACTCTTAATCCAGATTTAGAGGGTACATCTTCTTCATCTATGAGTCAACATCTTGAGGCTAAGGACTCTTCTATTCCAACATTGGTAGAATCATCTATTTCATCATGTTTTGAAGATATAATGGGGGATGATAGGTGTAGTCATATTGCATGCACTAAGATCTCATCTCCTTCATCTACTATTGTACCTGGGGATGCTCGTGATCCAACATTTTTGGCTCCTTGTGATTCAGTGTAGTAGGACATACATTTTCTTTTAGACTTGGCTACTTGTGATGAATTCTTGACAGGGATTTCATACTTGTTCGTGAAGTCTCATATTGCAGATTTGGGAGACATTATCAACAGTATTAATCTTCTCTTTGATGAAGTTGCTTTGTCTTCTTCAAATGTTGAGGGGAAACTTTTTGACCCTCTTGTTCTTTACTCACACAATCATTCTTCACTATTTGACACGACTGTGGTCACTATTGAGCATGATTTGGAGGAGGATCCTTTGTCTTCAAAGGAGATATCTTTGTCTTTTGATTTTGTTCTACATCCATCTCCATTAGGTTTTGGATTGTCATCTTTTGCAGTGTGGCCTAGAACACCTAATGTGATGGCGACATCTTTCAGCATCGACATGTGGACACCTGAGCAAAGTTCAGAGACATCATATGTTTTCATCATTCTTCCTTCATATTCATTTTAGGAATGGGAAGATATCCTGCATACATCCTTTGTTTTCCTTCTTCCTAAGGGGAGAAATATTGTTCAACGATCTTGGATCATCTTCAACTTCTTGTGTCGAGCATTCACCAACAATGTAGGAGATTTTACATTGGGGGACTATGCAGTCTCTCTTCTTCTTCTCTCTTGGGGGAGAGTTTTGTCCTACGGGTTTTCTCTTTCTCATATTTTGAGAGATTTCATCATTGTACATGGTTACATTACATGGCCTTGTAGCCGGAACCCATATTTGCATTGTTTGATCCTTTCACCCACCTAAGCTATGCTTAAGGGGGGGTGTTAGTGTAGGTTTTTTTAATATTTATTTTTCCTACACATTATTAAGCATACCTTAGGTTATAGGAGACTTGATTTATGTGAGGACATGTGGTGTAATCCATTGATTACATGTGTTTCTCTCACCCACACTTTGGTGGTTGAGTTTAACACCCTCTTTTGGCCTTATATGCCACTCACAAAACCACTCATTTGTCTCTTTCTGAGTAGGTTATGCCACCTATTTGGAATTTTCCAAGTAGGCATAACTCCTACCTAATTTGGTTATTTGGGAGTTATTACCCCTCTTGGAATTATATGCCCATATTTTGCTATATATTCAACACTCACCTCTCCCTCCTATCAAGTCCAGATGAGTTCATATCAACTCAATCAGTTCAAGGGAGAGCTGAGGCTTATTGTATCATTTAGTGTATGATAATAACATCATTTTGTTATTGCACCGTGTTCCAACATTTTATCTCTTTCTTCTCTTGTGTGGAAGGCTTATCTTGGTTTTGCAGGTGATCCTGGGTGCTCAAGTTCATCAACAACTCTTACACTTCATCAGCTCTCTCACATATTTGGACTGAGATATGAAAATTCCCTTGTTTAATTGAGTAATTTGTAATCCCAAAAAGAACTTCATCTCTCCAATCATGCTCATTTCAAATTCACTCTTCATTTCATCAGCAAACTTCATACATAGATTTTCATTTCCTCCAAAAATAATGTCATCAACAAAGACCTCAATAATCAAATCTTTGTCATGATCCAATTTTAAATACAACTTGTTGTAAACAGTACCTTTATTGAATCCAAGCTTTAATAAGTATTTGTCCAGTCTAGCATACCAGGCTCTAGGGGCTTGCTTGAGTCCATGTAGAGCTTTCTTTAATTGGAAAACCATGTCTTCCTTATCAGTCAGTTGAAATCCATCTGGTTGCTCAATATATACTTCTTCTTCTAGCTCACCATTTAGAAAAGATGACTTCGCATCCATTTGATAGACTTTATACTTCTTATATGCAGCATAAGCAAGAGATAATCTAACAGCTTCAATTTTGGCAACAGACGAAAAGGTTTCTTCAAAATCAATACCTTCCATTTGTGAATACCCTTTACATACCAGTCTTGCTTTCTTCCAAACCACTTCACCTTGTTCATTCAGCTTATTCTGAAATACCCATTTAGTACCAATCACATTTTTGTCTTTAGGTCTGGGAACAAGTATCCATGTATCATTCTTTTCAATCTGCATCAGTTCTTCTTTCATAGCTTCCATCCAATGTTCATCATTGGAAGCTTCATTGACATCTTTAGGCTCAATCTTGGATATCAAGTAGTACTCTTCTGCAATATTTCTTCTAGTTTGCACACCTTTAGTCTTATCTCCTATAATTTGATTTTTAGAATGATTTAGCTTCACATACCTTGGAACTTTGGGACTCTCTCAAGCTTCTGGTTCTTCTGTTCTTTCTTCTGCACTTGCACTTGTCTCTCCTTCCTGACTTGATTTACGAGAACAAATTGAAGTTGTTTTATCAGAATATATGGCACAATTTGAATTTGATTGTGTCTGGACATTCTTCCCTTTGTTTGTGTTGTCTTCTTGGTCATCTGAATCATATCCACAGTATCTAGATGATCTAGTAGAATCCTCATCAACTCTGACATTTGCACTCTCAACCATTTTTCTTAATCTTTTGTTATAGCACCGGTAGGCCTTGTTTTTAGTAGAGTAACCTAGAAAGATTCCTTCATCGCTTCTTGCATCAAACTTGTCTATATCCTCATCTCTCTTGATATAACACTTGCTTCCAAAGATCTTGAAATGTCTAACAATAGGCTTATAACCAAACCATAGTTCAAAAGGAGTCTTACCAGAATTACTATTGACATTTACCCAATTCAAAGTGTACATAGCAATGCTTACAACTTCACTCCAATAGATGTGAGACACATTTCCTTCTATCATCATTGTTCTAGCAACATCCAGAATTGTTATGTTCTTTCTTTGTGCAACTCCATTTTGTTGAGGGGTTCGGGGAGCACATAACTGTCTTCTGATTCCATGCTTTTCACAAAAAGAATTAAACTCCCTGGAGGTGAATTCACCACCTCTGTCTGACCTTAAGCATTTGATTTTTAGACCTTTCTCATTTTTTGCCATGGCCTTGAAACTTTTGAACTTTTCTAATGCTTCACATTTTTCTCTTAAGAAAGCAACCCATATCATCCTAGAATAATCATCAATAAGTAGCATAAATTACCTTTCTCCATGAAGACTTTTGACTCTGGGGGGACCACATACATCAGTATGTACCAGCTCCAGTAATCCATTTGTATGATGTTTGCTCCGAAAGGAAACTCTAGTCTGTTTTCCCATCTAACACTCCTTGCAAATTGTGTTAGCAGGCTTTACTAGCTTAGGTAGATCTCTTACTGCTTGAGTGGAACTTACTTTGACAATGTTATCAAAATTCACATGATAGAACCTCCTATTCCATAACCAACTTTCATCTACTTGAGCAATTAAACAACTTTCACTAACAACATTCAGGTGAAAAATATTACCTTATGTCTTTTTACCTAAAGCAATTACTTTTCCAGATCTTCCAAGTATCCTTCATCTTCCATCTTTGAACTGAAGATCATAACCCTTGTCCACCATCTGTCCAACACTCAGCAAGTTGTGCTTCAAGCCTTCAACATAAAGAACGTCATCAGTGTTATGCTTACCACCAAGACAAATAGATCCTTTGTCGTGAATCACACCAGCATTGTTATCTCCAAATCTTACAACCCCACCGTCATACTTCTCAAGACTTACAAATTTGATTTTGGCACCAGTCATATGATGTGAGCAACCGCTGTCAATAATCCACTCATCTTTTTCTTTCATTCAGGCTGCAAGAGCTTTCTCAACTTTAGCACATTCAATAGCCACCAGACCATTTTCCTTGATAGCAAGGAACACCCATTCATCTTCATTTCCATTATCTTTATCAGACTCATCATCAGTCACTCCTTCAGCATAGTAACATTTCTTTTAGAATCTAGATTTGTTAGGCTTGGATCTAGGAACTCTTTCAGGACACCTTGATGCAAAATGACCTATTTTACTACAAGAAAAACATTTAATAGGCAACACTCCTTTATACTTACCTTGTCCTCTGCCTTCTTTCTTCACAATTAGTGCTTCCAACTCTTTTACCTCTCTTTCTTCATCTTCAAGCTATTTCATTTCTTCCTCATACTTGAATGACTTTCTAGAACACTCTCCCGAATCATATCTTTGCTTGTTTCTTCCAAATATAGTAGCCTTAAATGTAGTTTCAGTCTTAGGAGCAGATTCACCAAATTCACTCAACTCAAAGGCAACAAGTTTACCAATCAGTGTATCTCTTGTCATATTCGTCAATGATCTGGTTTCTTCAATAGCATGAGCCTTTGCTTTGTAAGAGGGAGGCAATGATCTAAGCACTTTAGCTACAATTTCTTCCTCATCTAGGGTACCACTGGCACATCTAATACCCATCACTAGTTCATTTACTCTCTACATAAAAGAAGAAACATTTTTATCTTCACCCATTTTCAAATTTTCATACTTGCCTTTCAAACTCCGTAACTTAGCCATCTTCACATGTACATCTCCTTCATACAAAGTTTCCAGCTTCGTCCAAATCTCATGAGTTGTCTTCAAATCTATCACATTTGTCATTTTCGAATCTGTCAAAGCACTCAACAAAGCTTTCATAGCCCTGACATTATTCTTAGCCTCTTTAATCTCGTCAACAGTGGAAGGACCATTCTGAGGAATAACATACGAATTCTTTGTAATCTTCCAGAAGGGTTCTCCAATACACCTCAAATGACACTCCATCCTAGCTTTCCACAATGAGTAGTTTGTTCCATCGAATCTAGGATTGTCCTTCTTGTATGATGCCATCTCGGATCACCTCAAGCTTTTAAAGTTTTTCAAAGGAACCTGCTCTAATACCAATTGTTGGAAAAACAAGGACAGACAACTGAGAGGGGGGTGAATCAGTTGTCACAAAATATTTAAAATTTTCAAACTTTACTTAATCTTAGATCTGATGAATGAATAATAAACCATAAACAATCAACACATCAGAAACATAGAGAACACCAATATTTTTTTACATGGAAACCCTGTTAGGGGAAAAACCACGGTGCATGTTAGTCCATAATATTATACCTTGTTAAAAGTATAATGAAAGATAATGGGAATGCACATGCATTTAGGCACACTGCTTAGAGCTCACTTCTCAAATACAAGAGGGCTCACTTCCCAACAATGCACAGTAATTTGGATTAGATCCATAGGGTGTGAACTGAGAAAATAGCTTCTACACAAGCCTAATTACAATTCCAGTTAAGCACATAAAACCTTCTTCACACTTTGCTCAACCTTTTTCTCACTCTGCTCTGCAATCAAATGAATAGATCAATATTCGCACACTTCCTCTTCTCTATCTTTTCTTTTCTTTCACACACACTCACACTTCGCTCACACAACCACTCTTATATATCTGCAACATGAAATACATCAACTTAGTCAACCCAAAATATAGAACATATTTACAATGTCGGCCCAAATTTACAAATAATTTTCAATGTGGATCAAACATTGTCGGCTAATATTATGGTGTGACCTAAAACAATATCTTCAAGTGCGCCAAACATTCAAATTTAAATCTTTAAGCATCTGCAACACGTTACAACCATCATGTCGGCCAAGAACATAAAACCCGATCATACCGAGAAAAATCTTTGACCACAGGCACACTGATTAACGCAGATGTACAACAAGGAATAAGAATGATCTAGAAGCATCCAAAAACAACAAGAACTAACAGAGAATCATCCGCAGCAACATAAATTACCAAAATCACATAAACTTCAATCAGGAACATTGACAGAACCCACAAAAATAATGTCAGAACACAATTGTTCATAGCACGATCAAATCTTCACATGGACCTCTAAAACTTTCGGTAGATGATCTAGATACTCTCAATAATAAACCCTTTAGTCCACAACAACTGATCTTCAATGCACAAAACAAAACACCTTCATGACCTTCACTATTCCACTGGCAGCTTGCAACTCTCCCTTTAACAATTTTCTCAATATCCTCGACATATACAACCTTTAATAAAATAATGTTAATAGTGTTAACATCAATGACAACCACATATCAGCAACACAACCACAACATCCAACATGTATATGTATATGTATATATGGATATGTATATATAAATGACCTACATATACATTTCTATAAACATATATGTGTATGTATATATACCTACATATACATACACATACATACATACATATATGTATGCATATGTATATGTATGTATGTATACATGTATATATATTCACTAAATAGTTGATAAGTTTATTAGTGTGAGAGCATCTTCTGTGGAACCCTTTTTCTTGAAAATTGTTAGATTTTTTTTCTTTTTTTATAGGCAAATTGTCACTAGAGAGGGTGACACTCATCAATTGCTTTGACAAACACATTACATTTTGTAGGACCTTACACAATAAAAAAACAAAATACTTGAGAATCAAAACACTTGAAGATCAATTTGAATCAGTTCTGGAAGCATAGGCTAAATGCACGCAGATGCCGAGATCCCCCTTTCCTCGACCTGCTCAACTCCTACCTTCGAGAGGGTGTCAGCCACCCTATTCGCCTCCCTGAAAACATGTGATAGTCTAAAATTTTACACATTCCTTAGAACTAAGTTTATTTCGATAGCCCATTGATCCAATTTCCAACTAGGTGCTTGGCCTGATCCGACCATCCTTACTACAATCAATGAGTCGCCTTCTATGTCAACATTATGCCAGTTTTTGAGGATGCAATACTTCACACCTTCGTAAAGAGCAGCACATTTTGCTTCATTATTTGTGCCATCCCAGATTTTGAGAGAAGCTGCAAACAGAAGCTCTCCATTTTCATCCCTAACAGCAAAGCTAGCACCTGAGGGCCCCGGGTTTCCCTTCGAGGCCCCATCGAAGTTCAGTTTTAATCTTCCTTTCGGGGGTAGGGTCCATTTTACCTGAATCCTGTTCTCTTTCCTTTTGAGAAGCTTTCCAGGCGGAGCCTGAATCAACGGCCAATTTCTAACCATCTTCCTATCCCATGCCGAAAAATATTTGAATTTTCTTAATTTTAGCTTGCCATTCATATGCTCACTTACCCCTGATTCCACCTTGGACAAAATACTCTCCATGGAGCCTGATTTTTCTTTGAAGATCCTTGTGTTACACTCGCGCCAAAGCTGCCACACAATCATTGCCGACAGCTCATTCCACAAACCTCCTAACGCCGCACCATGGAATATATTAGGCCAAGATTCAAAAACCAACTGTAACTTATTTGGAAGTGGCCCAAACCACCCCAGCTTTGCACAGAAATGTCCCCAAACAGCCTATGCCACATCACAATTTAAAAGAAGATGCTGGACATTTTCCAAGCTTCTTTTACACATTACGCACCAGTGAGGCCCATTTATGTCGATCCTTTCTAGTCTTTCCTCAGTAAGGATTCTTTCTTGAAGTGCCAGCCAAGCAAATGCCCCCACTTTGGGGAGGACAAACTTGCCCCAACATAACCATTTTGGCCACATCGCCACCTCCAATTCATATTTGATTATACTATACCCAAATTTCACCGAGTAGCTCCCTGATTTTGAGGCACACCATATAAGACTATCAAACTTGTCCGAGATGAGAAGGTGTCGGTTCTTCAGCTCATTTTCCAGTGCCACCTTTAAGTGCTCCTGTAGGAAATCAAACGGCTTCCAGGACCAATTCCATCCACCAACATCCTGACAAAGGGAAAGATAATTTCTTAATTCTTCACCATAGGTTGCTTTTGAAGGGCCCACCGCTTCTGCAAATTCAGGTATCTTGCCCAGGATCGGGTATGAATTCCACGAGTCATCCCAAAAGGACGCCGTCCACCCATCACCTACGCACCAAGAAAGATGGTCACAAATGACATCTCTGGAATTCAAAATGAAGTTCCAAACTACCGATCCCCATTGTGGATTAGCAATTGTTAAAATTATGGCTGGCTCTTGGGAATCGAGGTACTTGGTTCATAGGATTCTGCCCCATAGAATTTATGGGTTTTTGTACAACAACCACGCCAGCGTTGCTCCCAGAGCTCAGTTTTGGAGCTTCAAATCTTTTATCCCAGCGCCCCCACACTCTTTTGACTTCATGATTATATCCCATGATAGCAATGGGATACGTTTCTTATCGTAAGAACCCTCCCATAGCACTTTGTGTTGGATACCTGAAAGCCTCCTCATTGCCTTATTTGACGCCTCCAAACAAGAGAACATATATATGGGGATGGTTGCTAACACTGATTTAATCATGACAATCCTCCCTGCAAGCGATAACCATCTGCTTCACCAAGACTCTACCCTCGTGGTGCATTTGTTCACAGTTTCTTCCCAGTGGCAATATTTTGGAGAGCCTGCGATTAATGGAATACCCAGATACTTCGCTAGGAAATGATCAATCTTGAATTCTAGGATATCCACCAACCTCCTTTGCAAGCCTGCTGCTATGTTGAAGAAGAAAATGCTTGATTTCTCCTTGTTTATTTTTTGCCCTGCTTGAATGCAATAAGCCTGGAGGGTGTTTTTTATTATAATGGCTTCCTCCACTGAAGCAATGCCATAGCACATGGTGTCATCTACGAATAACTCATGGGAAATGGCTGGGATAGATTCAAAAATATTTATGCCTTTCCAACTACTCCCAGTGACCACCTTCTTTATCTGAGTGCTTAAAGCTTCTGTCATTATTATATATAGAAAAGGAGAGATCGGGTCTCCTTGCCTTAAACCTTTGGCTCCACAAAAAAACCCACAAGGGGACCCATTGATTATTATAGAGTATCTAGGGGTTGCAATACAACTGTATATCCATTTCAACCACAAATCATTGAAGCCTAGTTTCTTCTTTACTTCCATTAGGAATCTCCAGCTTACCCTATCGTAAGCTTTGCACATATCAATCTTCACCATCATGCCTTTCTATTTTGAGTGTTTAAGGGAATGAGCGATTTTGTGGGCCACCACAATGGCATCCGAAATACTTCTACCAGGAACAAAACCACTTTGTTCTTGCGAGATCAACCTTGGGAGAATGCCTTTAAGCCGATTAGCCATTATTTTGGTTATCACTTTGTAGGTGGTGTTACATAAAGCTATTGGTCTATAATCGGCGAAGGTTTCACAATTTACTTTTTTCTGAATCAAGACAATATTGGTAGTGTTTAAATCTTTTAGGATTGTGCCCTTCTTTTTGGATTCCTCTACTACCCCGTGAAGATCTAGCCCAATGAAGTACCAGCATGTTTGGAAGAAGCCAGCATTGAAACCGTCGGGGCCCGACGCTTTGTCCGGTTGCATTTGGAAAAGTGTTGTTTTGACTTCCTCCAATGTCACTCTCCCACACAAAACTTTATTGTCCTCCTCCGTTATTTTTGGTTCCATATCCACCACTATACTCAGATTTACTAGCTCTCCTTCATTTTCTCCTCCGAAGAGAGAGGAAAAATACTCAACACCGGTAGTTTGTATATCTTCCTCCTTTATTTTCCAATGGCCATCCGTAGTCATTATTTTCTCTATTCTATTCCAACTACGCTTCAATTTGGTTGAGCTATGAAAAAATATTGTGTTCAAATCCCCTTCTTGTACCCAAGTGTCCCTAGATTTTGACCTCCAGTAACACTCTTCTCTTAACAAATTTCCTCATATTCTAATTTTATTTGTTTCTCCTTCTCAAATTCGGTAATATTCATCCCTTGATTTATCACTGTTTCCCCCAGATGTTCCAGTTCCTCTTCAATACGATTTTTCTCTTCAAAGATATTTTTGAAACTTGATTTATTCCACTCCCTCAATTTTCATTTCATTCTTTGCAACTTCTTCTGAAAGATAAACATTTTTGAGCCCACCAAATGGATTGGTTCAATCCACCACTGCTTCATTAGTTCAGGAAGTTCCAGAGCACGTAGCCACATCTTTTCAAACTTGAAATGCCACTTGGCTGGTTTTGATTCTTCATTGATCCGCAGAGCAATTAGAAAATGATCTAATATTGCTATTGGAAAAATTGAGGCTTTGGGTAAAAGATTTCCCTGCAACCAATCTTCAGACACCAAAAATCTATCGAGCCTTTCCACTATGTTAGTGAAGTTTTTCCTTCTATTATTCCAAGTGTAAATGCCATTTGATGTTTTAATGTCAAGCAATTTATTTGATTCTACGAATTGCACAAAATCTTTTTGAGCTTGAGATATTTTCCTTACCCCTCCCAATTTTTCTTTTAAGTCTATAATTGCATTGAAATCGCCCCCTAAAATAACTTTTGAATTGCCTAAATTATTTGAAATAACTTCCCATAGGATTTTTTTTTCTTCCGATTTAGTTGGTCCATACACATTATGAATTTCATAATTTGACATTGATTGAATGACTGTGACTTTCAATTTCATCCAATTAGAATTAGAGAGGATCAAAGATACCTTGAATTTCCCTAGCCACCAGAGGACCCCCAATCCACCAGAGGTTCCAATTGCATCAACAAAGGTGCCATCCCAATTCTTATAGAATTTGATGAAGGCTTTGGTTTCTTCCCCTTCCAACTTTCTCCTGAAGAAGAATAATGTCTGGGTTTTGACTTTCCAACTGGTGTTTCACTAGTCGCCTTTTGTTAGGGGCATTTATGCCCCTAACATTCCATGAAAAGACCTTCATCTTTTGCCAAGGGAGGCTCATGCTCCCTTGGATCTCGTCATGTATGATCTTATTGAAGGCTGTTCACCTTTTAGGACCTCCTCCTCTCTTTTCTGCTTGTTGGTTTTCCTTCCAACCCTGCCCGATTGGATGGCTTTTGCCGTCTGTTTAATTCCTTGTTTTTCAACTGTCCCCAATTCTTCGAGGTAGTCCTTCTCCGAGTGAGTCTCCTATTCCACATAAGCTTCATCATTATACCATTCTAGTATTTTTATTGGAGAGTTTTGTTCATCCTCCGTGGGACCAATTTCCCCTTCTTCGAATTGCAAACCTTCCAACCCATCGGGAACATCCTGGTCTTCTACTAAGACAATCTGCTAGAGCTTTACCTGGGACAAAGCTTGGAGGCCATTTTGCCCCAAGACACTTGCATCCTTCTGCGATGACTCCTCTTTGGGCGCCTCCGTCACTGTAGATTTTTGTTTTGCTTTCCATACTTCCTTAACGGTTTGTGGGAAACTCTTGCATTTTTCCACATTATGGTTACGACGTCTGCATTTCAAGCACAAAAATTTGGGATATTCAATCTTGATACTTTGTTTCCAACTTCTCCCATTCGAGACTAACTCTATTGATGAAGGGATCGCCTTTATTGCCAATATCAATACCCTTGCATAAATGAGAGTTTCTCCCTTCCTCATGTCGATTTCTAATGTGCATCACAGGGAGTTACCAATTTTTGATAGACATCCACCTGACCAGTATTCGAATGGAAAATTATATAACCGAATCCACGTTGGGCCATTACGAGGATCAAATTGCAGCAGATTAAAATTTCTTTCCCACCTTTGCAGGAAAAGGAAGGAGGAGTCCTTCTGCCATATTTGTGTATCCATGATTTGTTCCCTTTCCACTTCACTACGAAATACTATGACAAAGAAGCCTTTAGGTAGAAATTTCAAAATTGGATCCATCTTCCAATTATCGATAACCTATTCGCCAATTGTTTTGCGAGATAACCGTTTTCCCAAAAAGCGTCCGATAACGACCCGCTATTCCAAACACTTAGCATCGTTTTCTACCAGCATTGAAACATCCACCGGGGAAACAATATTTACTTCCTTCTTACCTTCAACCGAATGCTCCTTGCCTCCTTCAGACCTTCCCTTTTCACTTTCGCCAACACCATGATTTGCAGAGGGACCTTCCTGCATCCTTCCGACCCTATTATTAAACAAATCAAAACATTAACTAGTAGTTCAAGAATGAAAATTGTTAGATTAACCGACATGTGTTAATTAGATATGTTTTCATTTTATTGTATATAAATGATTAACATTACAAAGATATTAAGGCATGCATGCCACCAGAATTTTGTTTGATGCATGCACAAAGATTGTGTAGGCAAAACCCGTGTTCCACTACTTCCCTATCACCTAATGATCTACTTCTCTTTCTAGGTAAAAGTATAAATCTATGTCACAATTTTATAAAGGAAATGATCAATACAAATATAAATTTTCAACTTTGATTGCATCAAATTGGTCTTTATGTTTTGAATTTCAAAATGGTATAATCTAATCAAATGTAGAACTCTTGATGAAGTTTATTTTTCGTAATTTTTATAATTTTTAAAAATTGGTTTTATATATTTTTTTGTGGATTTAAGAGCAAAATTTGAATTGTTAATTTTTTTAAAAAAAGTGAGTACATAGGATGTCATAAAAAATAGAGCAAATAATTTTTTCCTTGATTTTTTTTCTCCCAAATAACTAACATTAATATCTAGTGCATGATTTTTTTTGTAATAACATTTTAAAGTCAAGCTTCACTAGAATGTTATACCTTTCATGAGATTTCAACTTTTCTCCTTTTTTTTATTGTTTAAAAAAATTATACCTTTTTGAAGAGGATTCTCTCCTCTAGTGCACCATATATTTTTCAAAATATTTATATATATTTAATTTATTTTTAAAATTTATAATTAGCCTCATGTTTGATTATAAAAACTAGCTTACAATAATGTTTATTTATTTTTGGATTCTAGACTCTAAGCTCTACAAAAATAAATAAATTCATGAACATATCCCTAGTTGGAGAAATTCATAGTTGAAGTTGATTTTTTGTTAATTTACCCCTAAAGATAGGTTAAGTTGTCACATAGGAAACCATATAGACAATTTTAGTTGAAACTATTTAGAGCTAAACTGTTGGAGCAAAGCTCCAAATCACCCAGGAACAACCTCCTGCAAATCAACTTTCACAGTCGAGATATTCACCAAATATGTGATGCTTTATTAAAAAATCGAGATAATAAAATACATTATTTTATAGGCTTACAAATCCATGAAAAACATAAATGGGTGTGCAACCACCCAATATGGGAAAAACTAATATAATTTTCCCTAAGCTAAAACTTAATTATTCTAACATCCCCCCTTAAGTGCAACTTAAGGAGAATGCAAATACAAAAAGGAATCTCTCGCAATCGGAGAAAAGGAGAAAAACTTGTGGGAAAAAAACCCCTCTCCAAAAGAGAGAAAAGAAAATAAAATAAAATGAGTCTCTAAAAATTGTCCACGTGTCTCCTTCACCAAGTATGATGATGTCACCAACCAATCAGGGACTTTCTCAAAAGGTGACAAACTCGGACAATGTGGAAACATATAAGGAACAAAATCTAAAGACAAAAGAAACCTCCTCAAAGCCACCAATCCATGAGAGCTTCCACAATGACTCAACGTGAGCCTTTTCTCACAACAACATTAGCAAGTGCAGTGGTATATAAATGCTAAAAATCCCTCCCACACTACCAATGTGGGACTAAGGATCCATCAACCAACTTCAAAGGAAAAACAGGGACCACTTCTTCCATTTCACATCAAATCCCTAAATATTCCATTCAAAAAACTTTATAAAGATGTGTTGCTCGACAAAACACAAACAATCGCCTCCAAGAGAGATATACGTGCAACCACAAAAGGAAAAAGTGTGCCTCCAAAAAATGCTGCCAATAATTGGAAACAACCATCAAATGCCTTGCAATAGATAAAAAGAGCCCTCTAAAAATCTGCAAAGAAAAGCTTCTCTGTAAATCACGCCAGCAAGGTCCAAACTGGAAGAAATGTCCTTACAAAGTTTGTAGAAAATCAAGCCTTTAAGGAATCGCGTCCAGCCTTGAGAGATCGCAGCCTTCAAAAAAATGCCTCACTCAAACGACTTGGCTTGAGTAAATACGGGTAAAATGATGGCACATATCTCCTTCTCTTAAACAAAAAAGCCAGGTTGCCTCTAGCAAGGATGAATCGGACCACAATCAAAACCAAAATCATGTGCACCCCAAAGGAAATACACAACCCCCAAGAAGAAAATCACGACCCAACAAAACAAAAAGAAATCAGTTCTCTCTAAAGATAAATCAGCCTCAACACATGAATCGAGCCTTCAGAAAAATTGTGGTTGCCAAAAAAACTTCCTCCTCTCTTCTAATTGTGTCTTCCAAAAAGGAAATTGAGCCTCAGAGAAATGACCTGGGAAAGAAATCTTCCGTCGTGAGGGAAAATCTCGTTCACACTTGGCTGAGATCGCACCTAGATGATGCAACCACAAATATGAAAGAAAAAACAGCTTTCAAAACTACCTTCCAACAAACATAAAATAAAGGCTTCAAGAGGAAAATCAAAGATAGGAAACTTTGAAATTTTAAAATTTCAAATTTCAGAACAATCTCCAGAAAATAATCTATCTCAAAATGAATCGGCCAACCACTCCTCAAAATATTTTCAGAGAATAAAATCTTCTACCAGGAAAATGTGTGATAAACCTTCTCCGTCCCTTAAAAGGGCCATATTTAACCACATAAAATATGCACAACAGAAAACTCAATAAAGGTGCAGGCTAACCACATGAAGGTCTGCCAAAACACCAGTGATCTCAACTTTGATAAAGGTGCAGGCTAACCACACGAAGGTCTGCCAAAACACCAAGCAAAAAATCCTCAACAGAAGGAAGGGCAGGAGATTTGCTCTGATACCATGTTGGAGCAAAGCTCCAAATCACCCAGGAACAACCTCCCGCAAATCAACCCTCATAGCCGAGAAATTCACCAAATATGTGACGCTTTATTAAAAAATTGAGATAATAAAATACATTATTTTATAGGCTTATAAAGCCGTGAAAAACATAAACGGGTGTGCAACCACCCAATATGGGAAAAACTAATATAATTTTCCTAAGTTAAAACTTAATTATTCTAACATAAACTATTTCACTAAAAAACTATTTTGTTGGTCAAAAGTGTGACACAACTATGTGCTTTAACCCTTATATAATTGAAACATCCACTTGGGACTATGGAGGCTCTTTTGATTACTTTTCAACATTCGGTCTACAAATATGGGATGTTGAATAAGAAAAGAATCACATTTTGATATTGTTTAAATGGAATATATGGTTGTAGATAACAATCATAAGAAATTTACAAATATGTTGAAGTCCAGAGATGGAATTTTATCAAATTTTAGATAGGAAGCACTGATTTCCATTGATGTAAGGGTTTCTAATACTGAAAGGCAAGTGGGAGATTGATTGAAAGTGAAATTTTAAATAGACATTATAAAGAAGAAATGAGTCACAAGTTATTTTTTCTCACATGTTCTTTTAGATCATTCATTATTTCTAAAAAATAACTTGAATTTAAAATTTAGGATACATAGTACACTATTATTTAATGGAATTCAATTCATTTTATGCACAATACTTCCTGGAGTGACCTATTTCCATTGTAGATTATTTTTCCTTATAGTTTTTCTATTGAAATGCTTTCTTAATTGCAAATTTATAAGCTATTGACTTAGTATATATCTTGGTTAGATAGATGTATCACATATAAAACCCCTCTTCTCTCCCATTTATTGATTTAATCATTATAATTTTTATGGGGTGAAGGTTAAGGGGGTTGACTAAATCGATTTAGTTTTCATTTCAACATAATGAATGATTTCTAGTAGTCAACTAGCTTACTAAACTAAGTTGCAATGATATAATCAGTCAATATAATTTCCATGAGTATCTTATGTATTATATAAGTACTAAAAATAAATACATTCTATAACTACTTCTTTACATTCAAAACATACTAATTTAGACCAAAATGTAATAGAAAAATATAAGCTATTAAATTTTGAAACACTAGTACCATACAATTGATTTTTTTTTCTCCCATGCCCATCACTTTAGCACTATTATATATCTATATACATGTGAGTAGCTTTCAGTTAAAATTCATTTTGTGCTCTTCTCCTTTTGAGCTCCATCATAACCTACCTTAAGACATAGCGTGGTATTCTCTCATAAGCCTAAAATGGGTTTCCAAATACTCTGAGCTACACTTGTTGAGAAGTTTATTACAAATTTCCTTCATAAACTTTTTATCTTTCTCCTCTATGACCTTTATATTTTTGAAACCCATTCTAATGTACACAATCTATATTTTCTCTTTACATACACATTGTGTACACCCTACTTGCAACCAAAATGTATGCCATATAAGGAATACAAAAGAATAAGAATAAAAGAGTGAATATTATAATACTATAGAAAAGAAAATGAAAAACAAAATGTTGTGTGGTTTCACTACATGCCCTAAGAATACAAGGCTTGGGGACCCAAGTTGAAAATAATGCTTAAGGCAAATGCTAGTTAGTTGATGGTCTCTAGGAAATATGTGGAAAATTGAAAATCTTGAAAATAATTCATGATTCAGTATACTGGGTGTTAAGTGTATCAAATATTAGGAGTCTAGGTAATTTGAGTTTAGGTGAATGATTAGGATGAGTTCGTGAAGGGAGTTTAACAAGTTGTTGAAGCTGAGAGTCAAAATCCTGAGGATTTGAAAAAACCGGTAAAAGTTAAAAGTCAGGTTGGAATTTGTTTTGGGGAGTAAAGTATATCGGCTAGTCGGGTTTCAAAGGCAGTCAAGTATATCAAGAGTTGGGTACCTGGATACCCAGGTAAATGGTACATTAATGTGGGAATGTTCAAGCTTGTTATATGGTTTTTCCTGAATGCACAAAACATCTGGTGACCCGCCTAAAGTTGACAGTTGCATGGGAATACATTAGTTTGTTACTTATGGATTAGTTTTAAAAGGATTAATGATAATGATAGTTTTATGCTAATAAAGGTTTTATTAATGTTTTAAAAGGGTATTGATATATAGAATTTTATGTGTAGGAGGAATATGTTGTTGGACAACGTTTGGGTATGGACAGTCAAGAAAATTTACATTATGAGCAGATCCAACACTGTTACCAAGTTGGGTGGCATACTCTAAAAGCTCATGTGAGGACAAAGTATATGGAGAAGTAACATGGGTAACCAGGGAACCAGAGATCCAAGTATTACTCATGCAACAAAGGAGGTGTCTAGTTCTAGGGTGATATACTTATGAGCATTTTTCTCTAAAGCCATAGCCTGAAGGCAAGAACACAAAGCTAGTGGATCAAAATTTCTACATCCACCTAACTACTCTGAATATGCAACTAGTTCCTACATTTTGTTTGAAGATTCAATTGATAATCTGCTCAATCTGGTTTGATATCCTGATTATATTTAAAGACAGGGGTCCAAAAGTTTCTATTGACTTATTTTAGAAGTCCCTCTCGCCAAATGTTATGTGCCACATGTTGTGCTACGATTCATCCCTTAGATTCTCTTTCATGATTTTATTAAATTTCTTGAGTGCCTTGTTCTTATGAAAGGTCGAGAGTTATTTTATTTTGATTAAGTTCAAAATTTGTGGATTCTGAAGAACTAAAACTTTTTCAAGTTTTATTCTTTTTCCTATTTTTTATTCCATTCTAGATTAAAAAAATGTATGTTTCATATGAGATTAACTAATATCAGGGCCAATTCAAAGTTATTTCTTGATATGAAATCATACATAGTTG
Organism: Sequoia sempervirens; assembly: GCA_007258455.2. Classification (NCBI taxonomy): domain Eukaryota; kingdom Viridiplantae; phylum Streptophyta; class Pinopsida; order Cupressales; family Cupressaceae; genus Sequoia; species Sequoia sempervirens. The sequence goes on from VDFB02281492.1 coordinate 283,640,394, forward strand.
ATTGTTTGTTCCTATTGGAAAATACTGTGTGCTACACCAAATTCGGGTGCATACTGACACTATCTGGTGGCAAATAATCCACATTTCTTTAAACCCTTGCATCATTCTATGCCTAGTTGTGAAGCAGTCTGGTGAAGTATAGAGTGGTTTTCTTTGATTTAGTTTATTTCTTGAGGCATGCATGGATAGTACTCGGAAGAAATATTTACATTTCAGTATATTTTTATGCTTTGTTCTAGATTAGATGCTTTATATTTTCAAAAAATGTTCCAATTTAATTGATAAATTCATTAATTTTTATCATAAATCTTTCGTTTCCATGAAGTTGTGAAGTACTTAATGCTAAATTTGCTTGAATATATGCAAGTAATTTGAATTTTATGAAATGTTATTGCAAATCTTTAATTTCATGAAGTTGTTAAGTGACCTATGGCCAATCAAATTGAGACTATGTTTTGATCATTTGGATACTAGTTTACCTATGACAACCATAGAAACCCTCGTGTTTAACAAAAAATTACACAACAAACCCTCAGCAAACCTAGTGCGTCAAGAATTGACATTCCCAAGCCTTGAGCTCGAGTTAAAATTACCTTAGATTTAGGTTTTCCTGGTGGATCTTTCAAGTAAAGGTAGCTTCTTGCGGTCCTCTGTGAGAATTTATCTGCATGTTGGTGTGTGTGTGCAACATTTGCATCAACAAAAGTGGCACTAGGAGGGAAAAATTTTATCCTTAAGTTGGTATTGGTGTCCTAGTCACATAGTTGAAGTCTACTTATGAGTTAAGGGTCTAAGTAAGACTAGAATGATGAGTGAAAAAGAGATGGAAAAGCTTCAAAAAAATCTTAATTGGAGACTTTCACCCTTGATTTTGTTCACTTTTGGTCAGGTTACAGAGTGTAGAATTCACAATCGACCATAGTGAAATTGATTGTAATATTTTCTTGACTAGGGTAAGTTTGGCTATTCATAAGGTGATTCCACTAATGGAAGAGTCCTTAAGTGTGAAAAGGAGGGAGTCGTTACTAAATTGGTGTTTGAATTCTAGGAGAATGCATAAACCTAGTGGAAATAGAGTTTTTAGCGGTTCAACCATTAGATTAAATGAATTTGCTAATTGTGATTGTTATGTGGAAATCCCAGAAGTTTTGCAGGAAAAGAAGCAATGTCATGAGAATTTGGGAATATTACACTTTAAGTGTGAATTTGAAGGAAGCAAGTTACCACTCTTCACACACGTGGACGATGGTGAGAAGAAGAAACAAGTGAAACAGGCAGGAGATGCATGCTTTTTGCCTCTAATTGTGAATCCATGACTTAAAAGAGAAGAAACCTTTAATTTTAAACAAATGGCAGAGTACCAGACTTTTACTTTCCCTCTTTTTGATAACTTCGTAAATCATGTTGAATTTTGGTCTAATAAGATAAATGGTGGTGTTAGGGTTGAAGACAATACTGGTTGTCAACGAGGTCCTGAAAGAAGAAGTGACCACACAATAAATGCAACCATTCATGAAATAGAGCAAAAATAAATAGAATGTCATAAATGAAGGATAGATGAAGGTACAAGTTTGAGACAATGAAAAAAGTGTGTGCAATCAACTGTCAATTAGGTGGTTTCCATACATTTTAGTAAAATTTTGGGTAAGTACGCCTTCGAAGTTTCATTCACTAAATGCATAAAATTTTGAGTAATTCATAATTACAGTATGTTATCTGAATGTTACTTAAGTGAATTTAAAGATAAGCTTGCTAAAATTCGGACTAAAAGCATTATGAAATTAGTGATAGAGAATAGGGTAAATTGCTCAATTAGGGTAACTTGTTTTCTTAAGGCCAATTCATTTTTGTTAAGTTAGTTTGCTTTAATAATTTTCCCCTATTTTTTGGTTTAGGTCTGAAAATTAACAAATTTGTCTTAACTTAAAACACATGATAACTAAATTGTGAAAACATTTCATGGAAAATTGGAAAATATAAAACCATTTGAAGTAATGCATGCATGAACAAAGAAAATAAAAATTTTAATTATATTTTATAGTAATAACCCTGTATGTACATGGAAATACAAAATTCTTTTTATAAGTCGATATCAAAAAAGAAAAAAGCAAAAGGAAGTCAAATTTTCAAAAAGTTGCGATGGAACAATGGGCATACTAGTCAACCAATTTCTTGTGCCTTGTCCTAACATATACCCCAGGTAGGTGTTGTCTATGTGGTCATCAAGGTCAAGGGTGTGCAATGTAATAAGGAAGGGCAGAAGAGGAACTATTTCTCTCTGGTGTAGAAATTGTGGAATGTACTCAACCATTGGAATTCCCACGATAGGTTGAGCAACAACCAAGATGGTGTCTAGATTTCCCAGGTAGTCGAGTCGCACTATCATAAGAATAGCATAATGAACTTCAGCTACAGAGAGTCTGAGGTCCAGGAGAGAAGCCACGAACCATGTGAAGATAAGTCTAAATTCACCCCTTAATAGGACATGATGTTCATAAAAGTTTCCTCAAGAACCATACGTAGAAAAGCTTTGGTGGAAGGCATCCTAAGGAAAAATACTTTCTGAGCTAATGGCTTGTAACTCGACCTAGGAAGTTGGTCTAGCGATGAACATTGGTAAGACAAATGGGGGTATCCATAGGTTGCAAACAAGAACAAATACAAAGAGAAATTGAAAATTGAATATAGAGGTGTGAAATTTGAAGAAGATTGTCGTATTTATAGAAAGCCATGAGAAATTTGCAGTGCATAGTTTCCTTGAGCTAAAATCTTGGAAATGCAAGTTGAGGTGATGAAAGTACACTTTCCCTCAAAATTGAAAGTTAAATCAAATAAATTCTCACAAAATTGGTACTTAGTACTTCGAGGATGGCCAATACAAAGATCATGAATCGGGAAAATTCAAGATTATAGAATTAAATGGTGGTCATTTCAGTTCATTTGATTGAGTCGTAGTAATTATGAATTGTCCAAGTGTGTTGCTTGGAAGAAGAACTAGATTGGTGAGTTGGCACACATTGGAGTGTTGAGAAACTTGAGAAAATTAATACATGCATAATTATGCATGCAAATTAAATGAAGAGCATGATGGTCGGGTTAAGGTATCATTATGACAAGCCTGGTGCATTAATGTAAGTGCAGAGCCGCCAAATTTGAAGTCGACCAAGTTTAATTTAGTGGGTTGCCATGGGTAAAGTAAAATGGATGGGTGGCAACTAATGTTTCTAAATTTAGAAGGGGTCAGGTGATTTGATGACTTGCAGCTAAATTTTAACTTATGTTTTTTTTTAGATAGTGAATTGCAATTAGTTGGAGTCTGGCACAAGGATGCTAAAATTTCACCAGGAAATTTCACATACAGGAATTTCACTAATTGAATCTTTTGGGAATTGGTGAAAATGATGAAGGATATTTAAATTGAGTGAAAAATCAAAAGGTAACCTTTGCTACCACTATAATTCCCAACCTAATAGCAGGCTTCATTTCCTGCAAGTTGAAGCAAAAGAGCTTACATTGAAATATCAAATAAAAAAATGAATATCAAAAGAGAGAATTCAACTCTTTAGGCTATCCAGATATCTCTACCGGGGCTATAAACGCTTGGCTGGAAGTAGAGCTATGTTTGGGGGAATTACAAAAATAACCTTATCGAGGCTATGGACGCTTGACTGGCAGCAAGGCAATATCCAAGTTGGATGAGAAGGATTGCCAAATTAGGTAGCTCAATGTAAATGGACTGATAGTTTTTATCAAGTACTAGAGATGACAATAAATCAAAGCACACATTGATACTTTCAGGTGAAATTTTATTCTCTTTATACTAGAATTCAAGTGAAGGAAAGGGGTTATTGTAGAAAAATATGCATAAGTTATAATTTACCGCGGGTGGTCAAGTCCCAGGTTTTCTTTTTAAAATTGGTTTTGTTGGTTGCAAGTTATTGTCTAGTTTCACAACATGCCACAAGAATACAAGGCTTGGGGACCCAAGTTGAAAATTAATGCTTAAGGCAGATGCTCGTTAGCTAATGGTCTTTAGGAAATATGTAGAAAATTTAAAATCTTGAAAATAATTCATGATTCAGTATATCAAGTGTTAAGTGTATTGGGTATTAGGAGTCCAAGTAATTTGAGTTCGGGCGAATGAACAAGATGAGTTTGTGAAGGGAGTTTAATGAGTTGTTACAACCAAGAGTCAAAAGCTCAAGGATTTGAAAAGATTGGTAAAAGTCAGAATTCGGGTTGGAATTTGTTCTATGAAGTATATTGGCTAGTTAGGTATATCGGGAATCGAGTACCTGGGTAAATGGTGCATTAATGTAGGAATGTTAGAACTTGTTATATGATTTTTCCCAAACACACAAAACATCTGGTAACCCACCTAAAGTCGACAGTTGCATGAGAATATATTAAAGCATGTTACTTATTGATTAGTTTAGAAAGGATTAATGATAATGATGGTTTTATGCTAACAAAGGTTTTATTAATGTTTTAAAAGGGGATTGATAGATGGAGTTTTATGTGTAGGAGGAATATGTTGTTGGACACTGTTTGGGTATGGACAGTCAGGCGAATTTGGATTATGAGAAAATCAAACAATGTTACCAGGCTGGGTGGCATACTCTAAAAGCTCATGTAAGGACAAATTATATGGAGAAGGAACATGGGTAATTGAGGAACCTAAGATCCGGGTATTACACATGTGACGAAGGAGGTGCCCAGTTCTAGGGTGGTATACTTACGTGCATTTTACCCGAAGCCATAGCCTAAAGGTAGGAACACAGAGCTAGTGGATCAAAATTTCTACATCCACTTGATCACTCTAAATATGCAACTAGTTACTACATTTTGTTTGAAGATTCAATTGATAATTTGCTCGATCTAGTTTGATATCTTGATTATATTTTAAAGACATGGGTCCAAAAGTTTCTATTAACTTATTTCCAAAGTTCCTATCACCAATTTTTATGTGCCATGCATTGTGCTACGATTCATCCCTTGGATTCTCTTTCATGATTTGATTGAATTTCTCGAGTGCCTTGTTCTTATAAAAGGCCAAGAGTTGTTTTATTTTGATTAAGTTCAAAATTTGTGGATTTTAGAGAACTAAAACTTTTTAAAGTTTTATTCCTTTTCCCGTTTTTTGTTTCATTCCATATTAAAAAATTGTATGTTTCATCTGAGGTTAACTAATATCAAGGCCAATTGAAAGCTATTTCCTGATATGAAATCATACATAGTTGATTGTTTATTCCTATCAAAAAAGACTGTGTTGTGCTAGATTTGGGTGCATACTGACACTATTCAGTGGCAAATAATCCACATTTCTTTAAACCCTTGCATCATTTTATTCCTAGCTGCGAAGCAATTTGGTGAAGTATAGAGTGGGTTGCTTTGATTTAGTTTATTTCTTGAGGCATGCGTGGATAATACTTGGGAGAAATCTTTACATTTCAGTATATTTTTATGCTTTTTTTTAGATTAGATGCTTTATATTTTCAAAAAATATTCCAAAATTGATAAATGCATGGATTTTTATTGTAAATCTTTCATTTCCATAAAGTTGTGAAGTGCTTAATGCTAAATTTGCTTGAATATATGCAAGTAATTTGAATTTTATGAAATGTCATTACTAATCTTTAATTTCATGAAGTTGTTAAGTGACTCATGAGTGATTAAATTGAGACTATGTTCTGATCCTTTGGATACTTTACTTGTGACAACCATAGATCCATCGTGTTTAACAATAATTTACACAATGAACCCTAAGTGAAACTAGTGCGTCAAGACCTGACATTCCCAAGCCTTGGGATCAAGCTAAGATTACCTTAGATTTAGGTTTTCCTAGTGGATCTTTCAAGTAAAGGTAGGTTCCCGCGGTCCTCTATGAGAATTTATATATTTGTTGGTGTGCATGTGCAACATCTGCGTCAACAACATAATGTAGAAAAAAATGACACATGTAGTATAATGTAAGAAGAGAGTGCCATTGCAATGAAATATATTAAATAAAAGAACACATAGCATATTTATGGATATATGCATCACAAATATGTTTGATGGTGTATTCCCCAATTTTAATTATTAGAGGGTTAATATTTTTTTAATCTATAAAAATTAGACATAGAAATTCAACTCAACATATATAATTATAAAACAAATAAAGATAAGCATGACATAAGAAAATATATTTTAAACTTCTATCACATGGTTGAACCACTTAGCATTTATTCTCCAAAGATAAACTTGTAGTAGGCATTACATATTTGGTATCAAGAGTTTTCGTGTCTCAAATAATTAACTAAGAAAATTGGGGTTCATCCCATAGTAAGATGGTTAAGTTATGGCATTGTTGTTGTCATCATCAAGGTTCAAACCTCCATTGAACCATTATGATCACATGCATTGTGCCTCTGCTGATCCAATGCACTTGTAGGCTTGTACCTTAGTATTGATGTTGTTGGCATTCATTCCATGAGACTTAGTGCTCTTGATGGGCACTCATTCTTTTGAATTTGTGTTCCAAACCCTCACTGGCTAGTGCACTTATGGTTTGGACTATTCACACTAATGTTATGCATTCATGTTAGGGACGAGGTCCCCCATTTGTGGCCTCATCTAGTTTGGGCTAGGCTAACAATTTCACATTTACTGATAAAAAAATTAGCTAAGATTTCTTTTTAATTCATAAAAATTGTAAACACTAGTGATAAATAAATAGATATAGTTGTAATGTAACAAAAATATTTAACCAATCCTTGCATTTAAAAACCTAGCAACTCACTTGTTAGTTCAAGTCTTTTATTTTTATATTCATATATTTTTAACATGTATCTTATCCACCTCTATAAAGATGACATTAATTTTTTTCTTAAATTTGTGTATTTTTTATGTGCATGCTTTTTGTTGAGTTGAATTTTGTTCCATAAATTCTCTTTGTTTTTTTATAAATTTAGATGAATATGAAGATTCAATACTTCTTAATTCTTTGTATTTTTTTTTCACGACATAAATCCTTCTAAATAGTTGATATTTGAATTGAATATGGGCCAACACTGTAAAAGTGCATTATGGCAACAATTATCAATTCTTAGTTCACTCTTTACTTAAAGTTTTGAAGACTTCTCTGCCAAGATTAAGAATTTATACTTTGGTATGATCAACAAATGTTTATGTTAATAAAATAAAATTTATATGCTTTATTGTAAAAAATAATAAAGTATACAAAATATTTGGATAATGATAAATTATATCAAAATATTTAACATTCATAACTTTTTGTGATAAATATTTCTCATTTAATATCATTAGTTTGTTACAATTAATAGCAAATCTCATTCAGATAGGAATATGATTAGATTGTCATCATTGTATACACTTTTACAATAAGATGTTTCATATGCTTTATCAAGAAATGTCTATTTATAACTATATTTTATAAATTTGTAAATGCCTAATATTAACCCCTCACTAATTTATTTTGTGGCTTGATCAAGTTGCACAAAAATGATGTAGCAAGATATGAAGATGATGTTACAAAAAGATGAAATACAAGATGTTTTAAGAATGCTAGACTGAAACTTTGCCAATAAATATTTATTTATAGCATCATTTTGGATAATTTGTAAATCTCTAATATTAATCTCTTATCAATTTGTTTTGAAGCTTGATCAAGTTGCTCAAGGATGATGTAGCAAGATGAAGGAAAACATGATGTTTGAAAATTAGCAAAGTGAAACTTACCAAAAAATGTTTATTTATAATGATATTTTATAATTTTTTGAATGCAAAATATTAACCTTTTACCAATACTCCAATTAATTATTCATCATTGTTACTATAAATTTCAAATTCTAACACCATAATTTGTCCATTGTCTATTTTAAAATTGTAAACATATTTGAATACATTAATAAACAAAATTATAAAAATATTTAATAAACGTCACAATCTAAAAATAAATAAATAAATAAATAATTACCTTCTCTTAATATTTTTGCTCCCTCATCACCTCACATAATACATCCTACTCAAACCTTTGAGAGAGCATTGGATTTGGGGCAACATTTGCTCGTACTCAAACCTTGGTACCCCAATTTTAATCCTTTATGATGTGAAGCATTCAAACTTAAACCCATTTGGGTCTACCTTCCACTTCAATTCTGGTTCGATTCTTGCTTTGAAGCAATTGGAAATTCCTTAGGTGATTTTTTGGCGGTTGATAGAGATACTTTTGATTTCACCCACACAACTTTTTCCTGCATACTAGTGGATGTGGATGTTTCCAAGGATCTCCTTGCAGATATAACTTTCAGAATTGCCAGTCACTATTGGACTCAAATATTGGATTTGTTAAGGAATAAGATTGTCTAGAAAAGTTACAAGATGTTTCTAGAAGAACTAGAATCTTCTAGAAGGGCTAGAATCTTCTAGTAGCTAGAAGCAACTAGAAGTTATTCAAGGAAAAGAACATTCCAGTTTTGAAGTTCTCTAGAATATTAGAAGTTTATAGATCTTAGAGACACCAAGTATAAATATGAGACTATTCATTGTGAACAACACTACTGTTGAGGTAAGTTGTTGGATTGTATGTAAGCAAGTTAGATCAATATAATTTCTTTCACCCATTTCACAATTGTTTTATGATTTGTTTTTCCCTATTTGTTACTGTTATTTTATTATTTGGGCCTGTTCTTACATGGTATCAGAGCTAGAAATCTTCTAACAAGGTTAAGATATTGCTAGATTGATATTTGATTAGCAAGATAATCTTTAAAGTGGTTTAATCTAGATTTGTTTGAAGGCTTTACAAATGAAAGTTTGTCAATCTTTGATGGAAGTGGTTTCACAGATTGGAAGATTGCAATTAAGAATGATTTGAGAGAAAAGGCTCTATGGATTATAATGAATAAAGAGATTAGAGAACCTCAACAAATGAAAGAAAAGGAGTTATGGAAATGCAAGTTGGAACAAGCTAGAGGAATTATTGGTAAGGCCTTGAGTCCCAATCTCAATAGAAGATTTGTTGATGTTGATAACCCAATAGAACTGTGGGAGAATCTAGAAAAAGAATATAAAGATGCATATTTTTCTAGTGTGTTCAACATAGAAGAGAAAATGGTGTACATGGGCCCAACTAATTTTGAAAAAATGGCTGATTACTTTATTTAGGTTACATATTTAAATGCCCAATTGAAGAAAATAGATGTTGGATATGCAAAAAAAGGATTTTTAGTTGATTGCAATGGTTGAAAGTAAGCTTCCCCAACCTTACAAGGTATTTAAAGAATCAAGGAAAAGGGTTATTCATTTAAATCCTAATATCCCCCAACAAACTTTTGATCAATTTTGTAAGTTAGTTTTAGATGAAGATGCTCAACTTATTAAAGGAGGTTGTATTAAGAAGAATCATGCTTATGTAGCTGAGGGTAAATAATTTTCCAGATATGATGATGGAAAGAAGAATTGGAAAGGATAATAAATTTTGAAATAATGGTGTTCTAACTAGCTTCCTAGAAATGAAGGTGTAGAAAAATAGTTGGAAATAAAAACCATTATTTATAGGTATTGTGGAGGTGAGAATCATATGGAAAAATTTTGTTTGAAGAAGATGAACAATGAAAGACAACAATAAAAGCCTAAGAAAGAATGATTTACGAAAGGAAAGACTAATAAAAAATGTTCTGTAGCCATGTCCAAGCAAGTAAAATCAAGTGTCGAGGTAACTTTTGAACCTGAAAATACATCTAGAGTAAAGGGGGGATACTTTGCTTCAGATTCTAATAAATAATGGATTCTAGATTAGGAGCATCTTTTCATATTATTGGAGATAGATCTTTATTTGTTAATTTTCATGAAGGAAAGAATTTAGATCAAGAAATCACCATTGGAAATAAAATGAAACTATCAATTCTAGGAACAAGGTCTATTAGTGTAACAAATGGAACTTTGAAAAATGTTTTACTGGTTGAAGGATTGGGGGTGAATCTTATTTCAGTATATAGAATTGCTCAAGTTGGATATGAGTTTGTTGTTACTGTTGATCAAGTTATTGTAAGAGATAGAAAAGACCCAAAAAGTGTTATTGCTATTGGTAGAATTAAACATAGAGAAATTCTCTTTAAATTCATTAGATTTGTTGATGATGAATACACACTCTCCCATGCTTTTGTTTCTCTAAGTGATTATATGTCAAAATTGTGGTATGCTAGAATTGGATATACAAATTATAGAAAACTACAAAACATGATTATAAAGAATATGGTAAGAGGATTAACAAAGATTTCAACATCTGAAGGTGCATGTGAAGGATGTGTGTTAGGTAAACACCATTGAGATCCTTTTGATTTTGGAAGAGCATGGAGAGCAAGTCATCCACTACAACTCATTCATAGTGATTTATGTGAACCGGGATATCCTTCCATCTTAGGTGCCAAGTACCTTCTCACTTTTATTGATGATTATAGTAGATGATTATGGGTTTTATTTCTTGAAAGGAAAAGTGAAGTATATGAGGTATTTCAAAGGTTTAAGGCATTAGTTGAAAACAAAAGTGGAAAAATAATTAAATTCCTAAGGACAAACAATGGGGTGAATATTGCAATTATGCAATTGATTTTTTTTGTGAAAAATATGGTATTAAGGTACAAAAATAGTTCCATATACTCCTCAACAAAATGGAGTAGCCGAACGAATGAATATAACTCTTTTAGAATGACCTATTGTATGTTACATTTTAAAAGTTTTCTTAATAAATTTTGGGGATTGGTTGTTTCTTGTGCTGCACATATTGTGAATAGAATCCCCACCAAATCCCTCACAAATGTCACTCTTGAAGAAGCATGGAGTAGAAGAAAGCCTCACATTAGGTATTTTAAAGTATTTGGGTGTATTTCCTAGGCTCACATCCTAGAAGAAAACAGGAAAAAGATAGAACCAAAAAGTCATAAATGTTTATTTATGGGCTATAACGAAGAGTCAAAGGCTTACAGATTGTATGATTTGGAAACCAAAAAAATCTTTATTAGCAGAGATGTAAAGTTTGACAAACATTCATAGCTTAAATCCACAAATAATTTCCACATTTAAGATATTTTACATAGAAATAGAAACTCTATTAACGAGGATGATAAGAGCACTACTACTAAAGATGATATAACTAATAGTAGTGATGAAGAAGAATAACTTTCAGTTAGACAAAACACAAAGAGTATTGAAGAGATATATAGGCAAAACCCAAAACTCCTAGGAAGGAATGGCAATGCCCTCATGGAAAATGTCTTATAAATAAATGGCCCAATCTCATATGAGCAAGCTAGAGGGAAAAAAGAATGGGAGCAAGCCATGAAAGAGGAATATGATGCAGTACTAAAAAATAAAGCTTGGGAACTTGTGCCCCTTCCCAAAGGTAAGAATGTTATTGGTTGCAAATGGGTTTACAAAACAAAATTCAAATCTAATGGAGCCATAGGAAAACACAAAGCTAGATTGGTTGCTAAGCGATTCAATCAAAAGGAGGGTGTTGATTATGAAGAAACATTTGCTCGTGTCATCAAAATGAACATAGTTAGAATAATTCTTTCTTTGGCAACTAGCCTTGGATGACATGTTCATCAAGTGGATGTTAAAAATACTTTCTTAAATGGAGATTTAATTGAAGAAATATACATGAATCAACCACCTAGATTGGTAGATGAACAACATCCTCACCTTGATTGTAGATTAAAGAAATCACTTTATGGTATAAAACAAGCACCGAGATCATGAAATTAAAAGATAGATAGATACTTTCAACATTATGGGTTTAAAAGGTGTAGATCTGATCCAAATTTTTATGTGAAGAAAGCTGAAGATGAGATTATTCTTGTTGCAGTTTATGTAAATGATTTACTCATTGCTGGACCGAATATTGGGATAGTCAATGATTTAAAATGAGAACATAAAAGGGCATTTCATATGAGTGATTTGGGAGAATTAAACTATTTTCTTGGTTTACAAGTTTGCAGACTACATGATGGATTGTTCTTCCAATCAAAATATGCTTTAGATATTTTAGAAAAGTTTGACATACTAGAATGCAAGCCAATTTCTACTCTCTTTTAGTTTGGAATCAAGCTTACTAAAGAATGTACTTCCAAGAGGGTAGATGCTCCTTTATACAAACAACTTGTGGGCAACTTGGTTTATCTAGCTCATTCTAGACCAAACATTTGTTTTGTAGTTAATCAAGTATCGAGATTTAAATGCAAGAACCTAAAGAAAGTCATTGGTTGGCTGCTAAACGGATACTATGGTATGGTCGTGGAAAAAATTACACTATGGCCAGAAGTCCTCAATTTCTTTGGTTGGATTTATAGATTCAAATTGGGGAGGTGATATAGATGACAAAAAATCTACAGGCGGTTATGTTTTTTAGCTTGGATCAAGCCCCATTACATGGAGCAATAAAAAGAAAACAACTACATCATTGTGTTCATGCAAAGCAGATTATAAAGCAACAAAAGAAGTAGGAAATGGAGCAGTTTGGATTCAAAATCTTCTATTTGAGCTTGGTTTTTCCCAATGTTCTGCTACTACTTTGTATTGTGTAATCAAAGTACCATACATGTTGCCAACAATCATGTTTTTCATGCTAAAATAAAACATATTGAGCTTGATGTTCACTACATACTAGATCTTGTTCAAGAAAATATTGCCAATCTACAATATTGCCCAAGTGAAGAACAAATAGCTGACGTATTTACTAAAAGTATGACTAAAGCCAAATTCTTGAAATTGAGAAAAATGCTTGGTATGTTAGAGGTGAACATTAAGGGGGGATGGTAGTATAATTTTCCCCTTTCCTTTGTATCTTCCTTTCTCTTGTATCTTCCCCTCCTCTTTCTATCTTCTTTGTAATATTCTATCCAATCTTAAGGGGGGATGTTAAGGAATAAGATTGTCTAAAAAATTTACAAGATGTTTCTAGAAGAACTAGAATCTTCTAGAAGGGCTAGAACCTTCTAGAAGCTAGAAGCAACTAGAAGTTATTCAAGGAAAAAAAACATTCCAGTTTTAAAGTTCTCTAGAATATTAGAAGTTTCTAGATCTTAGAGGCACCAAGTATAAATATGAGGCTGTCCATTATGAACAACACTACTATTGAGGTAAGTTGTTGGATTGCATGTAAGTAAGTTAGATCAATATAATTTCTTTCAACCATTTCACAACTGTTTTATGCTATGTTTTGCCTTGTTTGTTACTGTTATTTTATTATTTGGGCCCGCTCTTATTGGATTATGAAGGATTTCCTTTTTGTTGCCTATGGTGCTTCAAAATTGGACACTTCAACAAATTGTGTGAGGGCCTATCCAAACTTGGATTCTTTGGGGTCTTAGTGGAAAGGCGATCTGCCACAACATTACATAGTGGATACTTCCACTATGCACTTAGAAAAGTTAGCCGCCTTAGCTCCCAATCCTCCTTCATTCTCTAATACTCTCTCCTCAGGTGGGGGATCTGACTTCTGCAAATTTTATACTTGGGGTTGAAGAACAATTAATTGGGGTGGTTGAAAAGAAGCAAGAAGTGGTGTCGATGGAAAAGAGGGATAAGGTTGATGTGCCACCAGATACCCTAGAGAAAGGAGATCTTAAGAATGCTATAGGGCATGACATAGTCTCCCAACCTAAACAAGGTTGGACAAAAGTGAAGAGGAAGAAGATCTTTCCTTCAAAATCCACCCATCAAATGATGTTAAGATCAACCATGAAAGAGAAAGATCTTAAAATTTAATTTGATTTTGTTCTCCCATGTTTTGATGGGATGATAGTGATAGTTTTTTATAAATTCACCATTACAGGTGATATAGTAATAGATTTGGCACCCCTATCTTTGGACATGCAAATTATCAATTTTTACTTTCAAATAATTATATGGGGTATAACTCCCTTATGCCTAAGCTTACACATAAAACAAATCAAATTGAAGAGACTAGGGGGAGGGTACCATTAGCCGTTATAGCTAACTTCTCGTACCCTAAGCTTCTAAATGGTATGTCAGATTTCAACAATTTGTTTGGATTTCTTTGTATGCGACTTAAGAGCTTATAGCTAATGTTTCGACTTTTGGGAAGTTACGACAAACACAGTAGGATTCATTATGTACACAAAGGTCAAAAGTGGTCATTTCAAGTTGACCTCTGATATATATTCTCTAGTGCGCCAATAACCATTTGCTTTGACCACCACAAAATTTGTACAATTGATCCAATAAATATGTACAAATGTCCCAATAATTGTGTACTATTGGTACTAATAAAGTTGTACAACTCTTCCAATTAAGTATATTTTTTGTAACTATTGGATATAAAATAGATAACTATTAATACATTTGAAATTTTTTTATGGACTTTTAATTAACATGTATCAATGAAGAGTTATTGGAACATGGACGCCCTAACAAATTTTAAAATTGCAAAATAGGACCAGAATTTAAAAACAAAAGATCCAGACCATCATATTCAAGGTTCGTTAAAATTATCTACGGGCTAACGTCCATTTTCGTTATTTTTTTGTTTTAAATAGTAAGCGTTACAAATGCCGAAGGCTTTTTTCTGGCGCATGGAGGTTGAGGCATCCAGCAAGAATGTTCACTAATGAGGAGATACAGAAGCAGCGAACTGGCAAACAGGGAGCTCCCAGGAAACAATACCTCCAGGTTTCTATTTTTTTTCGATTCCATTTCTTATGTGTGAAGTTGCATTTGTTATAATTTTAGCTTCGCTGGGCTCTTTACAGGGTTCCTGATTGCTTAGGGTTTCAACAGCTGTAATTTTAAAAGAAAAGCAATCCAGGCTTCAAAATGGGTAGTTTGGTTTTAAAATTGGAAAATATATGATAAAATTGTTAAAGAAATTCAAATTTAGAGGTTGGTTATAGGTTAAATAAGCAACCCTTAACCACTCAGCTCCTCTAGAGTGTACATAAACTATTGGAAGCCTGAATTATAATCGAAGCGAATAGGAAATATAATATCATATATTAAATAACAAAAAATACAATACAACGCCGACATTATATCTCATAAAAACAATAAAGTGAATTAGAAATGCACTCAATAATAACATGATACACCAATGTAATAAAATTTTTGGTGGAAGTTGCAGGCTTGAATTGGGAGGGGGGTTAAAGCTGTACTCCTCATTTGAATAATATATAAAGTAAATGAAAAAAACAACCCGTCTGTGGAATGCATCTATAAGGAGTTTGCATACACAATTGTTGTCTTCCTTGACGTTGACCTAAAAACCACCTTTATATTTTTTTCTTCTAATTTCTTCTCCTTATATAACTACTGGACAGCATAATATACATACCATACATGATTACATCTACACTCTATCCTCGATTTCAAATTGCAATGTGCTTTGTACTACATTTAGCTTGATTTCCGGGACTTATGCTGATTACTTTCGCAGTCTGTGGTACCTCAATTCCTTGTTATTGTTGCCCTTGATTTTTGGAGCTTCATGCTATTAAGCTTCAAAGATACAAAGGCCCAAAAGAATTTTTGAGAGCTCCAAAACTTATGGGTGCAGAAGCTCTCCGAGACTTTCAAATCTCAGGGTTGTGGAAGCGCCTGTCTCCAACTCAGACTAAGTAATTATTTTTATGGTTTTTGTCCGTTAGAAAAGGGAAGAATAACTGGTTAGGAAGATGAAACAAGATTTTGGTGTCCGAGTGGAATTCTGAGTTACACAACTACAGAGTAATGAATTGAACATGTGAAATTGATAACTTGGCAGGTGTTGAAGTATCAACATTTGACACCTGGTTTACTTTAAGCTAAAGGTATGCATAAAATCTTTTCTTAGAAGCGTCAATAGGGCGTGGAACATGGTATGTTTATCACCATAAAATGTGTTTATGTTTTCACTCTCGAGCACTCAACATGGCCATTGAGTCCATTCCAATGCTAGATCACAAAGTAGACATTTGTATGATCTCTTTGGTGCTAGAGCTCAAAGTGGACATGAACATCGTCTTTGTTAAATTTTCAGACTTTGGTGAACAGATTTTGAACTCAGAAAATTAAACCCTAAATTCTATGAAACTTAAACTTGATAACTCCTATCCAAACTGCGGATACTGCGGATTCTGAATACAAGAATCTACAAATACTTCACACTGAAAATATGAACAACAAATATACAATGTTGAATTCTCAAACCTTTGACTGCCTTCTCATTAAATCTGAAAAGAAATACACTGCACTAGCTCAAAACTGGAATGATCTTACACCTCTGCCTTTCTTTTGACATTTGTAGATAAAAAAGGCAAAGAACTGGAAGTGTACACTACCTTGCTTCTGTGTTACCAGAAACTAGAAACAGAAATGGTAATGTAAGGGGAAACAAGATATCTAGAGGTTGTTTTGTAATGTCCCTTATTGGGAATGCCCTAAATCCTTAATTTTAAATGAACAAACGGGTTAGAGAATATCTTCCACCTGATTGAAGCCCTGCACACAAATTAGAAACCATTTACCTGTCATGTCCCCGAAATAATTTGAATTGTTGGAGGGAAAATTATCATAGTTCCACGGGGATGCGTCCCCCTCGAAAAAAAGCGGTCTCGGAGACGGGGATGTTTCTGAGACGCAGGGACGTCAGGGAAACGTCCCCCCGCCGTCTCCCTGTCCCTCCGCCGTCCCTTGAACGTTTCCTTTAGAGGGGGACTTCTTCGCATCTCGGAGTCTCCTCGGAGTCTTCTGGGCATCTCCAAGTTTCCCAAGTCCCCCTTTTAAAATAATGATTTTAAAAAAAAAAATTAATAAACAAAGCTTTATCATGGTTAAATAATTAAATTTAAAGTTTAAAATTTTAATATGATTAGTTTATTGGTTATTATAAATTAAAATATAATATATTATTGTTAATTTTATGTGAACAGATTAAATGCACAGAAAAATAATTCGAAATCAGACAAAATAACACAGCATATACCCTGGGAAAACCCTCCTCTTGAGGTAGAAAAAACCCAGCAACAAAGATCTCTCTTATATTTGATGTAACAGTGGCAATTTACACATTACAATGAGGTCTAACACAAGACCGATATTCAGCACTGACAAGATGAAAAACATATAACAGTCTGCCAATTCATACCTGTTATATATGAGATGGCTGTATACAGAAATAGCATTTAACAGTACTCACAAACAATAATAGTTCTCAATCTGTTAGATATGAATCCGCATCATAATGCTTCACACTGATCCTCACCCTTGAGTTCGCACAGATCCGAAATGGAGAGTTCGCAACTTAACACAGATCCGATATGGCTGAGTTCGCACAGATCCGAAATGGAGAGTTCGCAACTTTAACACAGATCCGATATGGAGAGTTCACAGCTAACACAGATATGAATGGTAGAGTTCTCAATAATTCACAGTCTCTTATTCGCACATGATAACCTATTCGCACTTGATGCAATATTCGCATTTGACAATGTAGAACAGAAATGAAGAGATCGAGCTTCTCTAGGTGATTACAAAGGACGAAGCAAGGTGAATAAATACAAGTGAACATCCCTCAAAGACTTTCAAGTCGGCCTCTAAGAAATCACGCATTTTCTTAAGTGAAAGTCGGCCTCAAATAACCATTAAATGACTTCTAAGAATTTTGAATTCTTTTATGTCGGCCATAGTACAAAACAATAAATATAAATTGAATAGCCAACGGCTATTATTCAATTTATGTCTTCCACGAAAGAGGTGAGCTGGAAGGAACTACCGAAGCTGCTATAACATTAACACTCCCTCTCAGCTAGGGAGAGAACTTCCAGCTGCATAATACAAATCATCTCCATATGAGGTTCATCTGCCACCATTACCTGCAATCAGATATAAAGAGAGAAATATCACCTTAACGTGATATTTGATATCGTCTCGATATCAACCATCAAATGGTAAGTACTGGTGTTCATCACTTGCGTGATGTTGTTACCTCAACGTGACTTTCACCATGGCTCTCCCAGAGGGTGAAACACAAGTACAAGAGGATCATCACGGACTCTCTCGCATGATGTTGTCATGGAGTCACTCACATGACATCCACCATGACTCAACTCAGAGGGTGGAAACGAGGGCTTTCACCTCAAATTCTTCCGTCACAGAAGAAGGTGCAATAATAAGTACAAGTGTTCATCACTTGCGTGATGTTGTCACCATCATCCACATGGACTCCAGAGGCAGGGTGAAACAAGGGCTCACCAAATTTTCGTCACAAAGAAAATGCATTAACAAGGATTTCACCTTGAACTTCTCTCTCACAGAAGGACTCTTAAGCAAGGCTCACCGATACCGAGACTCATACTAGTCAAGGTGGATTCTCCACCATACCAAGCTTGTCTAAAGTATACAAACTTTATCCCGGGCGAGGTTTGGTGAGAATATCCGCCGCTCGCTTCATCGTGTTAATGTACCAACTGTATACCTTCAGCGTAGCCATATCTCGATATAGTGGTACTTGATCTCAACATGCTTGATGCATGAAACACAGGATTGACAGCTTTCACAACTTTGATTATCACAATGAATGATAGTAGGCTCCATCGATTGTCCAAACAATCTCGCAAGGAGCTTATGAAGCCACACTTCTCGAAGCTACAAGCCGCATGTACTTTCACCCCTACCTCAATGCTTCGGCTTCGCCAGAAATCATAGCGTAACCCAACGGCAATACCAGAGGTGCTCTTCCGATCTCACACAACCCGCTAATCATAATCGGTGAAACCAAGTAACTCCAAGTTCAGATTCGGTATACTTCAATCCATATCCAACTGTGCCGCGCCAAGTATCTCAGGATATGTTTAGCTGCAACAAGATGTATCTGTCCGGATCACACATAAAGCGGCTAAGTGCACTCACTGCATAGCAAATATTAGGTCTAGTGTTAACTAGATACATCAAGGATCCAATCAGCTGTCTGTACAACGTAGGATCCACCAAATCTGAACTAGCTGCAGCCTCCTTCAATTTATGAAGATTGGTCTCCATGGGAGTAGACATGGATTTGCAATCCATCATGCCAAATCTCTTAAGTATATCAATGGTGTACTTCCCTTGATTTAAAATCATACCATCTGACTTCTGCCAGACTTCTAAACCTAGGAAGTAATGCATGAGCCCAAGGTCCTTCAACTCAAATTCAGAAGTTAAATCCTTCTTACATTCAAGAATCAGGTGATCTTCTCCAGTGAGGATTAGATCGTCAACATATAAAACCAAAATTAATGCATCACCATTGATTACCTTGAAGTAGAGATTTGAATCAGCATCATTCTTCAAGAAACCCAAGCTTGATAGATATTGATCAATTCTTTCATACCATGCACGAGGAGCTTGCTTAAGACCATACAAGGCCTTCTTCAGCTTGCAAACATGAGACTCCTTCCCATGAATCTCAAATCCATCAGGTTGCTCTATATAAACCTCTTCCTCAATCACTCCATTGAGAAAGGCTGTCTTCACATCCATCTGGTGAATCTTCCATCCTCTAGATGCAGCAATAGCAATGATGGTTTTGATAGAAGTGTAGCGAGCAACAGGAGCAAAAGTCTCATCATAATCAACTCTCTCTTTCTGAGAAAACCCACAAGCCACAAATCTTGCCTTGTACTTCTCAATGCTTCCATCTGCAGCATGCTTAATCTTGAATAGCCATTTAGAAGATACCATAGACTTGCCCTCGGGTCTAGGAACGATATCCCAAACATCATTCTTGAGAATTGACTGATACTCCTTTGTCATAGCGTCTCTCCAGACTTGAAGTCTAGATGCTTTCTCAACACAGGAAGGCTCAGATTCTATAATCTGACTCATCAAGGCAACATAACTGGAGAACTTATGTGGCCTTTTGCTTTCTTTGAATGTGCCTCTAGGTGCTGCAAAGCTTTCAGCCTCTTGCATAGTGCGACTAGCCCATAGAGGTCTCTTTCTTCCAATAACAATGTCAGTAGGCCCATCAGTAGGTTCCAAGGGTTCAACTGGATCAAGATCTTCCTTTGGTTCCATTGTCTCCCTCTGAGTCTCAGGAGTATGGTCAACTTCCATGTCCTGAGGAGACTCTTCATTATCAATCTCCATATGAATCCCTCTGGATCTCCTGAATGCAACATCTTCCTCGAATGTGGCATCCCTACTGATCTCTATCAACTTCTGACCTTGAATGTAAATTCTGTAAGCTTTTGAAGTCTCATTGTAGCCCACAAATATTCCCTTCTTGCCAGAAGGTTCCAGCTTGGTTCTCTTTTCTTTGGGAACATGAACATAGACAGGACAACCGAAGATCCTCAGGTGACTGACTTCAGGCTTCTTCCCTGTAAAGGCTTCTTCTGGAGTCATATTCTCCAAGATCTTATGAGGACTTCTGTTCTGAACATATACAGCTGTCCTGGAAGCTTTTGCCCATAGGAAAGTTTGCAAATCTTGATCATGGATCATGGCCTTTGTTGCTTCCACAATCGTTCTGTTCTTTCTTTCTGCAACACCATTTTGTTGAGGATTATAGGGAACACAGAGCTCCCTCTTAATCCCTGCATCAATACAAAAGTTTCGAAAACTACTAGAGGTGTATTCTCCACCATTGTCAGATCTGAGGACCTTAATTCGTTTACCAGAAAGATTTTCTGCCAGAGCTTTAAACTCTTTAAACCTATCCAATACTTCCTCAGATTCTTTAGATTTCAAAAAATAAATCCAAGTTTTCCTAGAGTGATCATCAATGAAAAGAACATAGTACAAAAAACCACTCGAAGAAGGAACAGACATAGGACCACATAAATCAGAATGAATTAGATCTAAAATACACTTAGATCTATTTTCTCTACTATGAAAGGGGGCTTTTATATTCTTACCTAATGCGCAGCCCTTGCATGTACCTTCGTGCTCCTGGTTGAATTTAGGAAGGCCCGTCACCATCTTCTCCATAATGGGTAGGGCTTGGAAGTGTAAGTGAGCCAATCTCCGATGCCAAAGATCACAAAGGCTGGAAGAGTCATGAACCAACGCTTGAAGAGGATGTGAGCAAACCTTGTAGAGGTTATCATATCTAACTCCAATTACTTGAGCATCCTTGAAGCTAGAGTTTTGCATCCACACTAGAACTTTGCCTTTGGAGAAGGCAACTTGATATCCTTTATCTTCCAAAGCTGAAATAGAAATAAGATTACGCTTGATTCCGGGAACATAAAGAACATTACCCAATTTAAACGATATGTCGGAATCCAAGTGAAGTGTGGAGGTCCCAATTCCCTTTACGAAGTAGCTGGCATTATCTCCAATGATGACTTGTTCAGAAGATTCCTTTTCCACCAAACTTGATAAGTGTTCCTTGAATCCGGTTATATGACGAGAGGCACCACTGTCGATTATCCAAGTGTTGGTGTCGGAAGGTACACAGCTTGATAATGCTGAATGAGACAGATATTCACTTGAATCCTCAACCTTCAAATCATAAACCATCTTGACAAACTGAACAAGTGAGATGACCTGAGTGCAATAATCTGATCACGATCCTCAAACCCGCTCTGATACCATGTTAATTTTATGTGAACAGATTAAATGCACAGAAAAATAATTCGAAATCAAACAAAATAACACAGCATATACCCTGGGAAAACCCTCCTCTTGAGGGAGAAAAAACCCAGCAACAAAGATCTCTCTTATATTTGATGTAACAGTGGCAATTTACACATTACAATGAGGTCTAACACAAGACCGATATTTAGCACTGGCAAGATGAAAAACATATAACAGTCTGCCAATTCATACCTGTTATATATGAGATGGCTGTATACAAAAATAGCATTTAATAGTACTCACAAACAATAATAGTTCTCAATCTGTTAGATATGAATCCGCATCATAATGCTTCACACTGATCCTCACCCTTGAGTTCGCACAGATCCGAAATGGAGAGTTCGCAACTTAACACAGATCCGATATGGCTGAGTTCGCACAGATCCGAAATGGAGAGTTCGCAACTTTAACACAGATCCGATATGGAGAGTTCACAGCTAACACAGATATGAATGGCAGAGTTCTCAATAATTCACAGTCTCTTATTCGCACATGATAACCTATTCGCACTTGATGCAATATTCGCATTTGACAATGTAGAACAGAAATGAAGAGATCGAGCTTCTCTAGGTGATTACAAAGGACGAAGCAAGGTGAATAAATACAAGTGAACATCCCTCAAAGACTTTCATGTCGGCCTCTAAGAAATCACGCATTTTCTTAAGTGAAAGTCAGCCTCAAATAACCATTAAATGACTTCTAAGAATTTTGAATTCTTTTATGTCGGCCATAGTACAAAACAATAAATATAAATTGAATAGCCAACGGCTATTATTCAATCTATGTCTTCCACGAAAGAGGTGAGCTGGAAGGAACTACCGAAGCTGCTATAACATTAACAATTATATTATTAAAATTTTAAGACTTAGACTCTAAAGTCAAGTCTAAATTAATTTTTTTTGTTTCACTTCATTTCTTCACCCGTTCGTGTGTGCCCTGCGACTGTGCATCTCGCGTGAGAGTTTGAGAAGGGATAACTCAGAACTGAGAAGTTGAGAAGCAAAGCTCAAGGTTTCAACTTTCAAGTTCATTGTTCAAGTTGTGCATGGATTCAGCCCCAGGTATTTTCGAATTAGGTTTTCGTTTTAGTTTTTAGTTTTTACCGTTTTTATTTTTAATTTTTTTTTTCATTTCAAACTTCAAAATGCTCGACATGGGCAAGGGTTTGTTTGGGCTTGGAAGTTGGAACGAATGCCTCAAAGGGACATCAGCTCATGGAATGCGATGACTTCATCGCATTCCATGAGTTGCCGTCCCTTTGAGGCATTCGGTCCATAGTCCACTGCCGTCCCTTTGAGGCATTTGGTCCACAGTCCACCGCAGTGGATTGTGGACCGAATGCCTCAAAGGGACGACAACTCATGGAATGCGATGAAGTCATTGCATTCCATGAGCTGCTGTCCCTTTGAGGCATTCAGTCAACAGTTCAATACGGTGAACTTATTAATAATTTTATTAATTTAAAAAATGTAAATTTTTTTATTTAATTATTTTCCAATAAATTTTGTAAATTTATTTTATGTTATAAATTAATAAAATTATAATATTTATGCCTGCAAAATGTGGAAGCACAGGTAAGGCATGTGAATTTTTAACACTGTTAAACAGTTCACATGCCTTACCTGTGCTTCCACATTTTGCAGGCATAAATATTATAATATAAAATAAATTTATAAAATTTATTGGAAAATAAAAAAATTTCATGAATGCATTCAAGTCAAATAGTTCACATGCCTTACCTGTGCTTCCACATTTTGATGCATTCAGTCAAACAGTTCACATACCTTGCCTGTGCTTCCACATTTTGATGCATCATGCATTCAGTCAAAGACTCAAACAGTTAACATACCTTGCTTGTGCTTCCACATTTTGGCTTTGCAAGTTTGCAGACCACCCTTGATGCATTCAGTCAAACAGTTCGCATGCCTTGCCTGTGCTTCCACATTTTGCATATCTTGCAATATTGCAATCCATGAGACCACATGGCACATTTATTTCAACTTTCAAGTTTTTAAGTTTTAGTTTATACTTATAGGTTTGATTTTTTTTTTTTTACGTTGATTGTAGGTCTGATTATTTTTTATTTTTTAACATTGTTTTTGCAGCATCATCATCATAATGAGTTCACACAACAGAAGTGATGATGAACCAAAAAATCAAAGTGCAAATGATTCATCGGATGATCCTGACTTTCAAATAGGAGGGGAGGTCGAGGGTGAAGTTCAACCACAAGTATAACATGGCTCAGCCTCAAATACTCAAACTACCACAAGTTCCATTGGTAGTAAAGATAATAGCTGCCCTTCAGAACTCCTTCAAGTATGGGCCAAGGGCCCCTTTGATCCAAAAAAACCTTTAAAACAATTTGCATCCAAGGTAGCAACAAAGCCTGGGACAACTAGGGGCACTAGATTATGGAAGTGTCACATGTGTGAGCTTACATGGTTTGGTAGCATTACAAGAACTAATGCACACTTTCTTCTTATTCGAGGCAAAGGTGTAGATGTATGCAAAGTTGTGGCAGGTAACTTGAAGTACAGGGCTGAAATTTTAAAATTATGGGGTTGTAATGAGGATGAAGTGCCTACATTTGCTACATTGCCAAATAAGAGTATGGGTGATCAGATTTCAGCAGTGTCTACTTCTACTTTGCAGAGTCAAAGGCCACCAAATCCGTTCAGTTCAAGACCAAGTGCAACAGAGCCTAGGGGGAAATGTAAGATGGCATCTTCACAACCTTTAGCAGATTTATTCAATGTGCAGGAAAAGGATGAGGCAGATGATGCCATTGGCAAATTCTTCTTTGCCAATGGCATTCCATTCCACGTGGCTCGCTCTCCTTATTATAAGGAAGCTGTGGCAAAGATAATAAGGGCAGGACAATCATATGTGCCACTAGGGGAGAATAAATTGAGGACAACAATCTTGGATCAAAACTATTCCAAGATTAATATTTTGATGGAGAAGATGAAGAGAACCTGGGTCACAAGTGGATGCAGCATAGTCATGGATGGGTGGACGGACATTAGGCATCGTCCACTCATCAATATCATCATCACATCTGTAGCGGGTCCTTGTTTCCTTAGGGCTATTGATTGTTTAGGGCATAGCAAGGATGCCCATTATTAGTTTCAGATCCTCAAGGATGCTATAGAGGAGGTTGGGCCACAAAATGTGGTGCAGGTAGTGACAAATGCGACCCATGTGTGCAGAGCTGCAGGGAGGTTGATTGAGGCAGCCTATAGACACATTTTTTGGACTCCTTGTTGTGTGCATGCTATGAATAATGCACTTAAGGACATGGGTAAAATCAGCTGGATCAAATCTATTGTCAGTGATGCTAGAGATGTGCAGATGTTTATCTGCAACCATCATCATTCACATGCGCTTTTCATGTCCTTCTCCAAGAAGGAATTCCTGAAGCCTGTAGAGACTCAATATGCATCATACTTTATTCTCTTGGAGAGGATGCTTGAGTTGCAAGAGCCTTTGCAACTAATGGTAATGACAGCAGAATGGAACAGATGGCTTGAGTCGAAGACACAACAAGGATTGAGGGTTAAGGAGGTGGTGAAGAATGATGTCTTTTGGGCTGATGCCAAATATATTGTCTCCATCATTGAGCCAGTCTTCAAAGTTATTAGATTTGGGGATTCTAATGCACCTTCCCTTGGAGAGGTATATGAATGCATTGATTCCATGCTTGATCAAATGAAGGCTAAAGTGCGAGAGAAGGACCCCACAATGTAATTCTACACCGAGCATATTTATCCAGTCATTCAACATAGATGGGAGAAACTCAACACTCCCTTACACATGGCTGCCTACGCATTGAACCCAAAGTGGTATGTGCCATGTCCTGGCAGAGTGACACCTATGGAGGATGTTGAGGTGAAGGAAGGGTTCGTGAAGGCCATTGACAAAATGTATGATCCTATAGAGGCCAGCTTGCTTCATACTGAGTGGACAAAATTTGCTACTCTTTGGGGATATTCATAGGCAGCCAAAGTAGATTTGGAGACTATGTCACAGGAGGACCCCAAGTTGTGGTGGACTATGCATGGGCCTAGATCTTTGATTACTACTCTAGCCATTCGTTTGCTGTCCCAGGTTTCTAGTTCTTCTGCTTTTGAGAGGAACTGGTTCACTTATAACTTCGTCCACTCTGTTAAGAGGAACATGCTCACTTCTAGGAGGGCAGAGAAGCTTGTGGCTGTCCATAGTGCCTTACGTCTCATTGATCGCAACACAACTACATACAAGGAGAGTCCAACAGCTAGATGGGATGTAGAGCCAGAAGAGCCAGCATAGATAGATGAGGATGCTACACAGATAGGGCTAGTTGGTATTGGTTTAGATGAGCTTGAGCATTTGGGGTCCTCGTCCGACGGTTCCAGTGATGAGGAGATTGGCATGGAGCTTGAAGTTGGAGATGATTAGATCATTAGAGGCATCAAGCCATTAGCTATTTAGTATTTAGTATTTTGTTTTTGAAGTTTGAAGTTTGAACACTATTGTGTTGATAACTTGATACTTGATTGTAATTATGAATCATGACTATGAAATTTTGAAATTCAAATTATGAATATGAAATAGCTAGTTCTCATTCCAATCACAATGTCTATTAAGTATTAAGTTACAAGTATATTTTCATTTTGATTTTCATTGTTTCAATGTTCACTAGTTCAATGAAATCATTGCAATGTGTTTAAACTCTAAAATTTACTTATTCCTTAGGCTTTTACAGTTATACATCTTTTTATAACTAATTTTTCAAGTACTATAAGTATTTTAGCGCACTGCTCCCCCGCCGCCCCCTTGCTGCCATTCCCCTGCCGTCCCCTTGCCGCCCCCAAACTTAGGCCCCCCGACCCCACACCCTCGAAACCTGTCCCCTGTCGTCCCCCCGTCCCCGTCCCCGAAACTCGGTGGAACTATGAAAATTATAAAAGTGTTTTTAAACACTATTTAATAATAATTATATATAATATTTAAATAATAATAAAATAATAATATTAAATATAAATTTGAATTATTAATTAAATAACATTTAAAATTATATCTCTGGCCGACCTTCCTTAAGGTGGGCGCTAAAAATAATATTCGAATTCCTTTGGCCGACTTCTTCTATGTTGGCATACGTGTTTGATATTTATTGGAGGTTGTTGTGCATTGTGGAGGCATCAATGAATGAAGACATAGAGATTTGATTGCATAGCTGGTCACTGCTTGGTAGGACGAAAACCATATTTGCTAGGAGACTGGTACTGGTACTGGTATGGGAGACTGGTACCGGTACTGGTATGACTTTTTTTTGAAAATAGGAGACGGGGGGTACTTGGAGATGCCATCTTTTTTTAATATAAATAAAAATTAATAAATTAATAATTTATAAAAAATATCATGATATTATAAAAATTTTCATATTATAATTTTTTAATGCTTTTAAATTTCATGGGAGACACAAAAATGTCCACTGGGAGACGACGTCTCTGGTATTAGAGACGCGTACCAGTCTCTGAGATGTGTCGCCAGGGGGTAGGGGGCAAGAGACGCGTCTCCTGACAACTATGAGGAAAACCCGGCCATAAGCTCTGTGCCTTCGTTCTTTCATCCAACTCATTTCCACCATTGTTTGATCGCATATATCGCTATTGCAGGTTGAGTAGAAGCACCAGTTTGGGGAGGTTGATTAAGGCGAATATTGTGGCCGAGCTTGGCTTTGGCCACGCCTCCATTTACCCGAGCAACGCTGAGGATTAGTGACTGATAGCTAGTCTTGCTTAGGCTAGCAGAGACAAGTCTCAAGATTTTAATCCCTGTCACACATCTCTGGAGGTCCCAAATCACTTCACTGTGCCAACTGCCAACTGGGACGTGGGTTTGGAAGTATTCATCAATTGGATCTTAGTGGCCTTGTACTGATGTAGAGGAGAATTGTGGCAGAGAAGAATGGTATCGAGCAAGCCAATTACTACCGCCATTGTGAATTGATCCCCACCTACTGTGTAGTTGTTTGTTCCCTGCAACTGTGTTTTTCAGCATTCTATTATTTCGTGTTTCTCAATAAGATCTGAGAATCTGTATATGTTGTGTCGAACATGTTCTTTGTTGCAAACAAATCTGTGTTTATATATATATATCAGTGACATCTTTCCTGTGTTACTTCTTACCGTGGCTGTGCATAATCAGTATTGGAAGTCAGGTTGGATATTCTCTGCTGTTTATTATAACTTGGATTGCAGTATATGTATATTCATAGATCCAATTATTCTTTTGTAGCGACTTTAATTGCTATTATTGAGTCTTCAGTTGCTGATCTGGGTAATTTGTGAGTCAATCCGCTATTGAAGTCTAACCAATCTGAACGCGAAGTGTTTGGGGTTAACAAATTGCTGTAGCTCAGCATAATCAGGATCTAGCACCTTACATTACCACAATTACATTGATTTGCAGATTACCACCATTTACCACAATAATACTAATTAGCTGATTATCATAATTAAATATTAGTAAACTCAAGGCCAAATTACTAATCCAATCACAAAGCACTTTAACATCCTTGGAAGGTTTGATTCACCATGATGGAGGAGTGAGGTTACAATGGGTGTCCTGGTGACCAACTCTCCTAGGCCCAAAGGCAGTACCCTTTGAGACAAAGGCAAGTACCCCTTTGGCCTCCTTGAGACTACTTGGTCCCCCATTATAGAACACATTGGTCCTCCATTATAAGACACATTGGCCCTCCATTATAGAACACATTGGTTCTCCATTATAGGACACTTGGTCCTCCATTATAGAACACATAGGTTCTCCATTATAGGACACTTGGTCCTCCATTATGGAACACATAGGTTCTCCATTATAGAGGCGGCGTACCTAGGAGAGTGCCTCACTGCTGCTCCCTTTTGTAATCCCCTTTCTTCTATCATGGTGCCCATATGCCCATAGCAATTTAATCAAATTCAGATTTGCAAATAATCATATCAGCAGAACATAATGGATTAGGATTATGATATCATAGAATATATATAATAATATGCATGAGCCCTTGATCCCATTTAATAATGTCTTATTTCCTTTAATTATTCTCTCACAAATATATCACTTATAATACAACTGAATCCTTATTTACGAACCGATCTCTTACTTTATTTCCTATTGATGATCTATCACCAATATATTAATTGCAACCCACAAGATAAATGATAGTAATTGATATAATTCAAAAATTCAGAAATAAAATAAATAATACTGACATATCTCGGCTTGGTCGATCTGCTCTTTTCTTATTCCCTAATCCCTTATATTATATTCCTTATCTGCTGTTCTTCCCCCCGAATATATCCAAAATTCTTATCTTTTATTACCCAGATTTGGTCAAAGGACATATTCTTTCCTTACACCTTCCTGACTGGAGATGTGTCTCTTAATCCAATTGATGTCTTGGAATGAAAGTCAATCGGCCCTATTAGATGAATCTCTACCATTTGGATTGGATAACAACCGCTGCATTATAGTATGTAATCGCTGCTGAGTTAGGAATCATTGCATTATTGGTAATTATTATTAATTAATTTAGTTATTAGTTTGTGAATATTTATTATAATAAATGTATTATAATATTATCTATGATAATTATAATTATAATAATAATATTTAGATTGTCATTATATTTACATTTTTTTTGATATTTATCACATTTAGTTATTTGTATTTCAATATTGAAATATGATAGCATTAAATTGCTAATATGTATTTTGTTTATTTGTTTGCATTTCGATGTATTTCAATGTGTTACAATTGTGGGGACATGAGAGTCCTCACCTCCTAAATTTGCTTGTCCTCAAGCAACTTAAGATTTGAATCTAAATATTGCTCCTTTTGTGATGATATTAGCTTCAGTTGTGACCAAGTGATTCATTGAATCATACCAATTTATCTCAAGGTTGAATGGTGAGGAATGATCTCCTCTAGATGTTAAATATAGAAGTGAATACACCAATTTGTAAGTTACATGCATTGCCATTGTTTTTGATTACATAATAAAATTAAACTAGTAAGAATGAAAATAGTCAATTTCAAAATGAAATAATGTAAGTGAAGTACAACAAAAGATAAAATTAAATGAAGTAGGCGTTCACTAAGTCTGAAGTCTCATTCACTAAAATAAATCGAACCATTCAAAGCTGACAAGGAGACAAGTAAGTAGTTGAAGCAAACAAACAAGTAGGTGAAGTAGACATGCAAGTACCTCAACCACATAAGCAAGTAGCTCAACCATACAGGCAACCAACTCAAGTAGACAAGCAAGTAGCTTAAGCACGCAAGCAACTAGCTCAAGCAAGTAGGCAACCAGCTCAATCACCCAACTAAGTAGCTCAAGCACGCAACCAAGTAGCTCAAGCAAACAACCAACCAACTTAAGCAACATGACATCAATGACAAAATATTCTACAACATGTCCATAATGCATCCTAGATAGAAAGAATATCGGTGCATTGCACACTACATCATGGGTCCTATCCTTTCCTTCGGTCTTGTGCACCATTGGACAAGTGGGAAGAGGATTCAGTGCATCCTATACTACGCCACGAGTTTGTCCTCAACCCCACAAGGCCAAGTATATAGTTTGACAACTGGGAAGGGGATTTGGTGCATCCCGTACTACACTGTGGGTCCATCCACCATCCCAAGGTCATTAAGTATATAGATGAGTACACAACATACACTTGAAGTCACAAAGTATATGTAAGGTATACGCATAGTTGCATAAATACATGTGGGTCACAAAGTATACACATGAAAGGCACATGCCTATAGAAATGCATGATTGACCTACTTAAGAAAAAGGTTGAATAGTTAATTCTAATTGAATGGCGGTTAAAGTAGGTATGTCTCGCAGGTTGGCAGGAACATGCTCTGATACCACTTGTAATGTACCTTATTGGGAATGCCCTAAATTTGCCCTAAATCCTTAATTTTAAATGAACAAACATGTTAGAGAATACCTTCCACCTGATTGAAGCCTTGCACACAAATTAGAAACCATTTGCCACAATCACACTGATTAGCAGATTACCACCATTTACCACAATAATACTAATTAGCTGATTATCATAATTAAATATTAGTAAACTCAAGGCCATATTACTAATCCAATCACAAAGTACACTAACATCCTTGGAAGGTTCGACTCACCATGATGGAGGAGTGAGGTTACAATGGGTGTCTTGGTGACCCAACTCTCCTAGGCCCAAAGGCAGTACCCTTTGAGACAAAGGCAAGTACCTCTTTGGCCTCCTTGGGACTACTTGGTCCCCCATGATAGAACACATTGGTTCTCCCTTATAGGACACATTGGGTATTAAAAGAAAAAAGTAAAGTCTGAATTTAGATTTCCAAATCTGAAACAGTAGTTAACGCACTGCTTAAAATAGAATGTTCTCATGCAAATGCTGTTCTAAATATAACTGCATACCAAAAAAATTGAAAGGAGACTAAAGTTGACACATGCATATCTAGGCAAGCATGCACCCTCTACTTCAGCCTATATACCCATTGCTCCAACACCTCTTCATGCTGCTGATATCTACACAACTATGCCCTTTTCACATTGCTGTGCACAAGATGGAGGCTGAAATGCTACTGTGCTGGATCTGCTGAATTCCACTGCTGCTGATGTGCGCCTGTGCTGAAAAGAACAAAAACTGATGAACAAGGTAAAAAATCTCAACAAACTCTCCTGCACTACACCACAAAGTGTACCTCAGTAGGATCACTTGGGCACTATAATAAAATGTGAATCTCAACAAGTCATTGAAGGCACTAGACCACAAGATAAATCTGAATATGGTGTTGTGGTCACTAAACCACAAAGTGGATCTCAACATGGCGTTATGAGCACTGGACTAGAAAGTGGACGTAACTTGGTGTTGCTGGACCTCAACATGGAATGCATGCACTTGACCACAACCTAGAAACTTGTGGGAGTAAATGGTGACTCCCCAACACCCCCAGGAATAGTTGCTAGACCAAAACAGCTTCCACAAGAGAGAGAATGGCAAGAAAGCTTGCTTCAACAATGCAAGATTGAATAATGGTTAAATATGCTTGAATGCAAATGTACATGATATGCCTTGCCTATAAAGGCAAGGTAGAGAGATAGGATTAAACAAGATCATGACAAATGTCTTAACCTATGACATGAGACAACTAACAGACTAACTACCTAGGAATCAAGCATTACTAGCTAGATAAGATAAGTTCTGAAAAAGCCAACTAATACTTCTAGAAATAATCTTTTATCCTAAGTAAACTTAACATGTGAATATGTCCCCTAATTACCTAATGAGTGAATTAGCTAGGTACAAGACATTTATTCACACCAACAAAACTAATCCAACATTGTCGTTTTTCAGAAGTCGACTATAATGGTCTTTAAAATGGTGTCATTTCTACTAGAACCCAAAAATAATCTTGAGTATGAGGGATGAAATTGTTCTGCCAAAGATACTCCTTCACGAAGCTCCTTCTAGACATTTTGATTTAGATATTGATGCTCACAATTTTGATTATGAAATTTATCTTTTCACAAGTGCACCACTTTTGAATCTTTAACTGCAAATGCCTTCACTTCATCGAATTCATATGCATTCAACTCATGCTCCCGTCTTCTCCTCAACTTCTTTGTTTGGTATGCACCCTACTAACACTTGATCTTCTACACTTATTTTGTCTCTCTTGCTTGGCACATCTCCAATAGTTCCACTAAGTGCATCGTATTGCATTGTGGAACCATTTAATTTCTGGACAATTCCAATGGTTGTTTCACTCAGTGCATCACATTGCATTGTGGAAGCTTTAACTTCAAGACAATTCCAAGGTTGTTTCGCTATGTGCTTCATATTGCACTTCAAAAGCACTCTTTTAACTTTAGCACAACCTTAATGGATCTCCCATTAAGGGTTTGCATTGCAGTTTTGCAACACCATTTTAGTGCAACACAATTCCTATGGCTGCTCCACAAAGTGCATCACAGTACACTTCTACAACTTGTTAGAATAAATCAATATATTATTAATTCTTGTAATAATTATTAACAATAATAATGATCCTTATTATTATTGTTAATAACCTTCATACAAACTTTTGGGTGGTCGGTTGGATGTGTTTCTTAACTGACATCCTCATCTATTTATTCATCTTCTGATCAATAATACAATCACTCTTTGCTCTACATGATTCTAAATTTTAATATGATTCCTCCTCCAATTTTGGCCTGTTATCTCCTATGGTTGAGTATGCACTTGGTGGGCATGAGTATTCAAACTGATACCCACTTGTTGGACTTCCTCAATGGCTTCTTGTCATTGCCTAAGCATCATGCATGGTAGGTTCTTACAATGCTTTGATATAAATTTAAAACCCAATCTTCTCCTGCTTCAAGTGTTGGCATTTGACAACCTTCTTTGCAGATAGAAGTGCTTCTTTGTGGCACAAGGGTTTCATTGTCACTTGACTTCATACACGTGTTTCTGTCTCTTCTGCAGGTGTTTCTCTCCCTCTTCATGGCTTCACAGGCATAAAAACATATGGCACTCTGCTGCCAAATTACTTGTAGCAGTGAAGTTAGAATCTTTTTGACACTTCTTGACTTGTACATCTTGAGAAAATGATTTAATAAAATGGGGATTGTTAGAATAAATAAATATTTTCTTACATCATTGTGATAATTATAATTATCATTATTGTTAACAACCTTCAATTGATGTTTTGGGTGGTTGGATAGTTGTTTTTCGTAATCT
Source organism: Sequoia sempervirens (assembly GCA_007258455.2). Classification (NCBI taxonomy): domain Eukaryota; kingdom Viridiplantae; phylum Streptophyta; class Pinopsida; order Cupressales; family Cupressaceae; genus Sequoia; species Sequoia sempervirens. Next base: position 283,673,819 of record VDFB02281492.1, read on the forward strand.
AAATCCTCATGTATTTATTCCTCTTGTAATCAATTATACAATCATTCATTGGTCTTATGGTTCTAATTTAACCTTTTTGTGCATTGCAGTTTCATGGCCACTCCATCAAGTGCATCGCATTGAACTCTTGCATACCCTTTTAGTGCAGTGCAACTCTAACGGCTGCTTTGGTAATAACATCACATTACACTTTTGCAACACTATTAGATGTAATACAACTCCACCAAGTTCATCACATTAGACTAGTGCAACACTCCTAGGCCATTTAAAGATGTCTTTGATCCTTTTCAAATTTTCACTAGTCCTTGATATATTCACTTCCCATAAGGACAACCTTTCACTCCTTTCTTTTCACTTCTCTATCTATATTCTTAAATGTACTCAACCTCAAGGGGGATTTCACTTTGGTCTTCTTTTGTATCCTCTTTCTGTGTGAAACATAGAAAAATGGGTTAGCGTTCAAACACAGGGTTTTATACCAAATTTGGAATATTTCACCAAACTTACTATAAATAGAAAGGGCAAATGGGGTGAATGAACCTACCTATTCTTCTATTTCATTTAGGAAATGAGATCCCTCAAGTCAAAATCCACTTTCAACCCTTAAGTGAGTGAATTCTTTGAGGAATCTTGCAATTTCCCTTTTTTTGTATTAGGACAGGGGTCTAGGTCAAACAACACTTTTGGGAGACACACTAAAAATAGTAAATCAACTCAAAATTGAAATGTAAGACCAGATTTGAGTAGATTTTTTTTTATAAAAAGGGGTATAAATTTATTAAATCAACTAGTAAAGTACAACAAGCAAGGGCCTTAAGCTCGAAAGAGAAAACAACAACAAAAAGAAGCCCCTGAAAGGGGCACAACTAATCATCCATATTTTCCTTGACCAGACTCTCAAGATCATGAACACAATCCGGAGGCAAGTGAGCCCAATCTCCCACCTTCCATCCCTCCAAGCAAGGAGAAGCCCACTTAGCCAGGCAATCAACAGTCCTATTCCACTTGCGGGGAACATAGCAGAAAGAGATTGCATCCAAAGAAGCACTTAGACTAAGAATTTGTCTACCCACCACAGCCAAATTCTAATCCACATCCTCCATCCATTGCAGATTCAACATATCCACCACAACCTGGGAATCAGACTCACAGATAATCTTGCTCCATCCAAGAGCACATCCTCTTTCAAGAGCCAAGAGGACAACAAGAGCCTCCATGTAGTTATTGGTCTGTAACCCCTTATATTTCGAAAAGAAGAAAATAACCTTACCAGAGCTATCCCTGCCTATTCCTCCAACCCCAACATGCCCGGGATTTCCCCTAGAAGACCCATCAGTATTGATCTTAAGAGCCCCCAGAGGGGGGGAGGACCACTTTCCCTCCCTACAAACATTCCTTTTAGCCTGCCTGCTTCTTGTAAGTTTTAATGATCAGATTAAGTGCACAAAAATTAATTCAATTGAACACAATAACACAGTAGATACCCTGGGAAAACCCTCCACTTGAGGGAGAAAAACCCAACAACAATATATCTCTTATATATTGAATCACAATAGAGTCTCCTTTACAATAGAGGCCAATTATAAGAGCCTGTCACATGTACTACAATCTGATGCAGCAGATTGAGATAAACTGATGATCACAGTCAGCAATATGTTGATCTCCTTCTTCAATGATGATCTCATACTGCCTTAAGAGAACTCGCACACACAGAAAATGATGTCTATCTTGAATGAACTCGAATTGGATAAGCGAACTGAATTGACTTGTAAACTTGATGATCACAATGAAGAACAAGCTCTAATATATATACATCTTTGAGAGAAAGACATGTCTCTTCCCAAACAGGTCGGCCACAAGCAAGAAGACGTCTTTCTTAAAAGTCGCACCACTTGAACAAGGTCGGCCTTGTTAAGAAATCACGCCTCTTCATTTAATATATTTTTGCTTTAACAAATAGAGGTGTCTCTATAGAAAATCACGCCTCTTGAGATTCTATAAATTAAATAGCTTAGAGCTATCATTTAATTTATTCACCAAAGAACATCGCTGGAGTATTACTCCAGATGCTATATGTAACATTAACACTCCCTCTCAACTAGGGAGTAAACTTCCAGCTACACAAGACATATCACCTCAATGTGATGTCTATCACTATGGCTACAACCATAAGTGAATAGAAGAATGTCACCTCATCGTGATATTAGATATCGCCTCAACATGATATCAACCATAATGGCTACAACCATACTATGGTGTGTACAAGTGTTCATCACTTGCGTGATGTTGTCACCTCAACGTGACTTTCACCATGACTCTCTCTGAGGGTGAAACACAAGTACAAAATATGTCATGGAGTCACACACATGACATCCACCACGACTCAGCTCAGAGGGTGGAAACAAGGGCTTTCACCTCAAATCTCAAAGAGAAATGCATTAACAAGGGCTTGCACCTCAAATTCCTCCGTCTCAGAGGAAAATGCATTAACAAGGGATTTCACCTTGAAATTCTCTCACAGAGAAGAACTCATTAAACAGGCTCACTGATACTGAGACTCTTTCTCAGTCAAGGCTGGATTCTCCACCATACCAAGCTTATCTCGAAAGTACACAAACTTTATCCTGGAGAGAGGCTTGGTGAGAATATCTGCCGTCTGCTCATCAGTGCTGATGTACCTCAACTGTACAACCTTTTGTAGTACCATATCTCTAATGTAGTGGTACTTGATCTCAACGTGCTTGGTTCTGTCATGGAACACAAGATTGACAGAAAGCTTCACACAACTCTGATTATCACAATGAATGATAGTAGGCTCCATTGATTGTCCAAACAATCCTACAAGGAGCTTACAAAGCCACACTGCTTCCCGAGTTGCCATACAAGCTGCAATATACTCTGCCTCTGCTGTACTCAATGCTACAGATGATTGCTTCCTATTGCACCAGGAAATCATAGCAGAACCCAAACTGAAGCAACAACCAGAGGTGCTCTTCCGATCTATGACACACCCTGCCCAATCAGAATCTGTATAGCCATGTAACTCCAAGTCTGCATATGAAGAATACCTCAACCCATATCCAACTGTGCCGTGCAAGTATCTCAGGATATGTTTAGCTGCAACAAGATGAATCTGTCTCGGATCACACATGAACTGGCTAAGTGCACTCACTGCATAGCAAATATCAGGTCTAGTGTTAACTAGATACATCAAGGACACAATCAGCTGTCTGTACAATGTAGGATCCACCAAGTCTGAAGGCTGCAGCCTCCTTCAATTTATGTAGGTTGGTCTCCATAGGTGTAGACATGGATTTGCAATCCATCATACCAAATCTCTTAAGTATATCAATGGTTTACTTTCCTTGACTTAGAATCATCTCATCTGGTTTCTGGACTTCTAATCCAAGGAAGTAATGCATGAGCCCAAGGTCCTTCATCTCAAATTCCGAAGTCAACTCCTTCTTGCACTCGAGAATTAGGTGATCTTCTCCAGTAAGAATCAAATCATCAACATATAAGACCAATATTAATGCATCACCATTGATTACCTTGAAGTAGAGATTTGAGTCAGCATCATTCTTCAAGAAGCCCAAACTTGACAGGTAACGATCAATCCTTTTGTACCAAGCGTGAGGAGCCTGCTTAAGACCATACAAGGCCTTCTTCAACTTGCAAACATGTGACTCCTTCCCATGAACCTCAAATCCATCAGGTTGCTCTATGTAAACCTCTTCCTCAATCACTCCATTGAGAAAGGTTGTCTTCACGTCCATCTGGTGAATCTTTCATCCTCTAGATGCAGCAATAGCAATGATGGTTCTGACAGAAGTATAGCGAGCAACAGGACGAAATGTTTCTTCATAATCAATTCCCTCTTTCTGAGAAAACCCACGAGCCACAAATCTTGCTTTGTATTTTTCAATGCTCCCATCTGCAGCATGCTTGATCTTGAAGAGCCATTTAGAAGATACCACAGACTTGCCCTCGGGTCTAGGGACAATGTCCCAAACATCATTCTTAAGAATTGATTGATATTCCTCTGTCATAGCATCTCTCCAAACCTGATGACTAGATGCTTCCTCAACACAGGTAGGCTCGGATTCTATAATCTAACTCATTAAGGCAACATAACTGGAGAAATTATGTGGCCTTTTACTTTCTCTGAATGTGCCTCTAGGAGCTGCAAAACTTTCAGCCTCTTGCATAGTACGCCTGGCCCATAGAGGTCTCTTTCTCCCAATAACAATGTCAAAAGGCCCATCAGTAGGTTCCAAGGGTTCAACAAGATCAATATCTTCTTTTGGTTTTGAAGTCTCCCTTTGAATCTCAGGAGTATGGTCAACTTCCATATCCTGAGGAGACTCTTCATTATCGATCTCCATATGAATGCCCCTGGATCTCCTGAATGCAACATCTTCCTCGAATGTGACATCCCTACTGATCTCGATCAACTTCTGTCCTGGAATGTATATTTTGTAGGCTTTTGATGTCTCACTGTAGCCCACAAATATTCCCTTCTTGCTAGAAGGCTCCAACTTAGTTCTCTTTTCCTTTGGAACATGAACATAGACAGGACATCCAAAGATCCTCAAATGACTGACTTCATGCTTCTTTCCTGTAAAGGCTTCCTCCAGAGTCATATTCTCCAAGATCTTATGAGGACTTCTGTTCTGAACATATACATCCGTCCTGGAAGCTTCTGCCCATAAGAAGGTTTGCAAATCTTGATCATGGATCATGGCCTTCGCTGCTTCCACGATTGTACTGTTCTTTCTTTCTGCAACACCATTCTATTGAGGATTATAGGGGACATAGATCTCCCTCTTAATCCTTGCATCAACACAAAAATTCCGAAAACTGCCAGAGGTGTATTCTCCACCATTATCAGATCTAAGGACCTTAATTCTTTTACCAGAAAGATTTTCTACCAAGGCTTTAAATTCCTTAAATCTATCTAACACTTCCTCAGACTCTTTAGTTTTCAAAAAATAAATCCAAGTCTTCCTAGAGTGGTCATCAATAAAAAGAACATAATACAAGAATCCACTTGAAGACGGAACAGACATAGGACCATATAAATCAGAATGAATAAGATCTAAAATACACTTAGATCTATTTTCTCTACTATAAAAATGGGCTTTTATATTCTTACCCAAAGCGCAGCCCTTGCAAGTACCTTCGTGCTCTTGGTTGAACTTAGGAAGGCCTGACACCATCTTCTCCATGATAGGTAAAGCTCGGAAGTGTAGGTGAGCCAATCTCCGATGCCAAAGATCACATAGACTTGAAGAAACATGAACCAAAGCTTGTAGAGGACGAGTGCAGACCCGGTAAAGGCTTTCATGTCTAACTCCAATTACTTGAGCATCCTTGAAGCTAGAGTTCTCCATCCACACTAGAACTTTTCCATTGGAGAAGGCAACTTGATATCCTTTATCTTCCAAGGCTGAAATAGAAATAAGATTGCGCTTGATTCCAAGAACATAAAGAACATTACTCAACTGAAGTGTGATGCCGGAATCCAAATGAAGTGTAGAGGTCCCAATTCCTTTCACGGAGTAGCTAGCATCATCTCCAATGATGACTTGCTCGGAAGACTCCTTCTCCACCAAACTTGATAAGTGCTCCTTAAAACCGGTGATGTGTCGTGAAGCACCACTGTCGATCAGCCAAGTGTTGGTGTCGGTAGGTACACTGCTTGACAATGCCGAGTAAAACAAATATTCACTTGAATCCTTTTGCGGAGAAGCATCATCAACATCCGCAACGGTGACTTGTTGCTTAGGTCTAGTTGGACAATGCTTAGCGAAGTGCCCAAACTTATCACACCTAAAGCATTGAATCTTGGACATGTCTCTCTTCTTCTTGAAGGGAGGTGCATCATCATTACCCTTGTCTCGATTCCTCTTGAAGAATCCTTTTCTTCCATCTTTTCCTTTCTTCTTCGAAGCATGGGAGGCGAGAACATGAATATCTTCATTCTTTGAACTTTGACCAATGCCTCTAGCCACCAACCTTGATTCTTCTTGAATACAATCAGCCCTTAATCGATCAAACTTAGGAAGTTTAGATCTTGCACTAATTCCTTGAATGTAGGACTCCCATGATAATGGAAGACCATTGAGAGCAAGCATCATTAGATCTTTATCATCAACCACATGGCCAATTGTAGAGAGCTGATCTCTCAACTCCGATATTCTCATGAAGTAGGCAATCACTGTTTCTCCTTTCGCCATCTTCACATGGTGAAGTTGTTGCTTCAGTGCAAGAGCCCGGTTGGTGTTGTTGATTTCGTACATCTCCTCTAATGTCTTGAACATCTCCCTTGCAGTCTGCAACTTGGAAACAATAGGGACGATGTGGTCTTTGACGGAATCAACCAACAACTTCTTTGCTTTGATGTCTTTCTTCCTCCATTGCAACTTCTCTTCTTCCTCTTCAGGTTCGGGAACCTTGGTCTCCGCAAACTCAGCCAAATCATTCTCTTCCAATGTGAGCATGATTCTAAATCTCCATGAGGTATAGTTTGATGCTCCTTCGAGTCTATCCTCAATCGTCAATCCGTTCACCATCTTGATTGATGTAAGGATAGACAAAGAACTATAACAAGAGAATAGAGTATTGCTGTGAAAAACAAATCTGATCACGATCTCCTCAAACCCGCTCTGATACCATGTAAGTTTTAATGATCAGATTAAGTGCACAAAAATTAATTCAAATTGAACACAATAACACAATAGATACCCTGGGAAAACCCTCCACTTGAGGGAGAAAAACCAACAACAATATATCTCTTATATATTGAATCACAATAGAGTTGCCTTTACAATAGAGGCCAATTATAAGAGCCTGTCACATGTACTACAATCTGATGCACAGATTGAGATAAACTGATGATCACAGTCAACAATATGTTGATCTCCTTCTTCAATGATGATCTCGGACTGCCTTAAGAGAACTCGCACACATAGAAAATGATGTCTATCTTGAATGAACTTGAACTGGATACATATCGAATTTGAGAGAATAAGCGAACTGAATTGACTTGTAAACTTGATGATCACAATGAAGAACATCATCTAATATATATACATCTTTGAGAGAAAGACATGTCTCTTCCCAAACAGGTCGGCCACAAGCAAGAAGACGTCTTTCTTAAAAGTCGCGCCACTTGAACAAGGTCGGCCTTGTTAAGAAATCGCGCCTCTTCATTTAATATATTTTTGCTTTAACAAATAGAGGTGTCTCTATAGAAAATCACGCCTCCTGAGATTCTATAAATTAAATAGATTAGAGCTATCATTTAATTTATTCACCAAAGAAGATCGCTGGAGTATTACTCTAGATGCTGTATGTAACATTAACACTTCTAACCTGCTGTTTCTTACAAAGATCATCACTAGAACCAGCACACAAAATATTCAAATTTTGAACCACTCGCACATCTCGAGGATCAATATCCTCAGAGAGGTCACACTTCGCAGCTAGGGTCTCCTGAAGCATATTTATTACTTGCAACCACACCTGTTGCACTATCTTCAACTTACCCTAAAATATCCTACGGTTCCTTTCCAACCATACCTGCCAGATAATAAATCTTGGACCAATATCCCAAGCCACCTCTAGAAAGAGAGTCTTAGAAGGGGTCTACCAAGACTATTCCAGAACTCAACTAGAGAGCTAGCATGAACACAAACATGCTTCCAAGCTTCCCACCACCAATGCCATATAACCCTGGTGAAAGAGCATTGGAAAAAGAGGTGCGAGCAAGTTTCTTCACTTCTATTACATAAAACACAGATAGAAGGCCCATGAAAACCCCTCTTTTGAAGATTCTCCCAGGTAAGACATTTATTCTGCACCACAAGCCACAAGAAAAAATTACATTTAGGCCAAGCTGACTTATTCCAAACCTGCTTCCACCAAGAAATGTCCCTCTTATTAAAAGTTAGTCTCTCCAGCTCTTGATAACCGGAGGTCACTGAAAACTTTCCCTTCGGATTAGGTCCCCAAGTGAGGATATCAGCTTCTCTCAGAAAGTTACACGCTCTGCCTGCAAGAATCCTAGCTAGAGTCTCCCTCTCGCCCTCAGAACCTCCTGGAGGCCATTCATGGGGATCTTTCCATTTGGCTACCTCGCCACGATCCACCCTTAAAGTCACTTTAAAATCCTCAAGTTTACTCCAGCTTGCTGCAAGAAAGCTATCACAAAGAGGTTGAAGGTGGGGGTATTGAGACAAGATAGGAGGGAACCCATCCAAAGAATCCTCCCAGAACAAGGCCCCCGAGCCCCTATTACAAATCTAGAAAAGACCCTTTTTAACTAACTGCGCTCCTCTCTTCAGAGTATCTCAAATCATGGATCCCCTTCCTGTCAAATTGTATCTTGGTACCTCTTTCCCATCCACTCCACCGAGATACTTAACATTAAGGATTTTAGCCCATCCTTGATCCTGGCTTATCCACCATCTCCAAAAGAGCTTTGCAGCAAGAGCATTACCATTCAAGCTCGTTTTCCGCAAACCAAGCCCACCATCCTGCTTTGATCTACAAACACAATCCCACTTGACTAGACTCCACTTAGAGGAGAGCAAGTTACCTGTCCATAAAAACTGCCTGGAAAGAGCATCAAAATCCTTAATGAAACCAGCCGGGGCAGTCTGCACAAAACACCTGTAGATAGGAAGTGCTTGGACCACGGATTTCAAAAGAGTCATTCTACCAGCAGTTGAAAGCCACCGATGGGTCCAATGACTCACCTTACTGGGAAACTTATCCAAAATTTCTTGCCACACACCCCCTGGCAGTCTATGGTCTAAAAGAGGGATTCCAAGGTACACAAAAGGAAGAGTTCCAATTTGAAACCTCAAGATCTGAGCAATCCGAGATTGAATAGGAGCAGGGGTATTGAAGAAAAAAATATGATACTTTTCTTCATTAATCTTCTGTCCTAAGGCTTTCACATAAATATCCAAAGCTCTTCGGAAACTAATTGCCTCCTGAATTCTCACTGCACCCATCAAAGAAGTATCATCCACAAATTGGAGATGAGGAGGAATGCCATGCCCCCACTTCCAACCCTGAATCAAACCCTACCTAACTTGAGACTTGAGAAATCTTCCCAGACCTTCAGCCATTAGAATGAAAAGGTAAGGGGAGAGAGGATCCCCTTGCCTAAGGCCCTTGGCCGCTCCAAATAAGTCTGTAGGTTCGCCATTAATCAGGACAACAAAAGAGGGTGAAGTAATACAGCTCATAACCCGGCTAATCCACTCACTCCCAAAACCAAAGGCCTTGAGAACTTTTTGTAGAAAACTCCATCTGACCCTATCATAAGCCTTGGCCATGTCCAACTTTATGAACATAGCTTTTTCCTTAGATGCAGCCATAGAATGCACCACTTCCACAGCTATGATAATCCCATCCAAAATATGTCTTCCTATAACAAATCCCCCTTGCGTCTCGGAGATTAGATTACTGAGCCATGGCTTTAACAGTTCATCAATCAATTTTGTGATTATTTTATACGTCACATTGCACAAAGCAATAGGTCTAAAGGAGTTAAAAGAGTTAGCTCCTTCCTTTTTTGGAATGAGGGCAAGGAAGGTTGCATTCAAAGCCTTAAGCATCTGCTTATTGCTAAAAGACTCCTGCACCACCTCAAAGAGATCCGTCTTGACCATATCCCAGAAAGCTTGAAAGAACTCTATAGGAAAACCATTCGGTCTTGGAGCTTTACCCTTTTTCATTCCAAACACCAGTGCTTCTAACTCAGATAGTGAAACGGGCTTCATGAGGGCCTCATTCATTTCAAGAGTGACAATGGAGGGAATGCAATCAAACACCAAATCCTCCTCAACCCTAGCAGGATCAGAGTCTTCTGAAAACAAACTCCCAAAAACTTTAGTAACCTCAAGAGCAATCTCCCTATGGGAGGAAACTAGAGTCCCTTCAGCCGTCATGAGAGAGTTGAGAGCACTCCCATATCTTCTATCCTTTACAGTGTTATGGAAGAACTTAGTGTTTCTGTCCCCTTCCTGGAGCCAATCAATTCAATCCTTTTGTTTCCAATAAATTTCCTCCCATAGCTCCCATTCCTCCAATTCTCTCAGCGCCACAACTTCTTCTCTATACAACACATTAAATAGACCCTGCTCTCTGATTTGACGAGTAATAGTGTCCACCTTCAGCTGAGCATCTCTTTTAGCTGCAAAGAGGTTGCCAAAGCACACCCTGTTCCACCTTTTTAGCTTAAACTTCACATATTGCAATTGCTTGACAAAGGAAAACATAGCGTTGCCGTAAGTAGGCTTCCCTTCCCTCCACCAAGCAAGCATATGATCCTGAAGAGAAGCATCCCTTAGCCACATAAGCTGAAACTTAAAAGAAGGATTCTTTGTCTTTCGAAACTTAGAAGCAAACAAAAAAATTGGCCAGTGATCTGAACCTCTCCAGTCCAAGATCTCCGACCTGGTATTCCAATAGTCCGCCATCTAGAAGTAGGACACAAGAAATCTGTCTAATCTTTCTGCAATCGCCTCCGCCCCACATCTTCTATTATTCCAAGTGAACCCACCATTGGAAGGTGGAATATCCACAACCTTCAAACTTTCAATGTTACTCCTCAAAAGGCCCGCAGCAGGGTCGAGCTTGGGATTACCTCCACGCTTCTCTTCCAAACTTAAGACTGCATTAAAATCTCCTACCAGAATCTAGGGGAACAAAGGAGCAAGAGAACAAACATATCCTATATGTGACCAAAGCAAAACTTTTCCCATGAAATCAATTGGAGCATAAACATTAGTAAATAGAAGACTCTCACTGGTTTCGCAACAAGTGGCCACCAAGGAAATAGAAGACTTGCTAGAGACCCACCAAAGTGGGACCAGCTTGCGAGGATCCCATAAAAGAGCCAAGCCTCCCGAACTTCCTTGAGCGCCAATGCATTGACAAAGACATCTAGGCCAAATATTAGCAGCCGTGTAAACCATCCTATCAATAAATAACTTAGTTTCTTGAATAAAAACCACCTCAGGAGAATAAGACTTAATCAAATCCTGAATAGCCTTTTGTCTAGGGATGCTATTCAACCCCCTCACATTCCATGAAAGAACAATCATTTTTGAGATAGAGAAAAGTGGGAATCAGTGGTCTTCACAGAACTAGACTCCACCAAAGTCTCTCCCACTAACTTCACCTTTTCTTGATCTTTTCTTCCTCCCCACCTTAAGAGGCTTATCCGAAGCATATTTTTTAATGGTTTTTTGATGAATACCTAAACCAGAAGGGGAACCCCTTCCTTTGCTCTCCTCTTGCAAAGTTTTCCTAGCGCAAGACATAGGATGGGTATGAGCTGAAACCTCCTGCATTTCTTTGCATCCACTTGCTCCCAACTTGCCCAAAGGCCCTGTGGAGGTATTTGTGTCCATCTTCACTTCCACAGCATCCTCCTGTGGATCCGCCTAAATGGCATTGTTCTCATCCCCACCTGTTTCCCTTGCCTCCAAAAGATCTTGGCTAGCAGGCATATTAGCAATGGTTCCATCAAACTATTCCAAATCATCTAGAGCATCAAACCTATTGAACACATCATCCGCCTGTCTGTCCTTAAAGGTCCTCTTTTGGCCCCGACCCTTATTGCGAGTTCGGATAGGAATGAAGCCCTCCTTATCCTCCCTCATGGGAGCTTTCCCTTTATCTTGGTTAGGAGGTGCACTTGCTGACCCCATTTTTGAATCCCCTGCAGGTTTAGATTTAGGACACATCCTCTGCAAATGCCCATATTCATGACAAAATCGACAACGAAACGACAATGTTTCATAATCAAGCTGCTGGATCCATGAGCTTGATCCCAGCCGAATTTCCATGGAGTCAGGCAAAGGCTTGTTCAAATCAATTTCAACACATACTCGAGCATAGGTGATTACCTTCTTTTCCATAGTCTGTCTTGAAGGGCCAACTGGTTTTCCAAGCTGGCTAGCAACCAAGTTGAAAATATCCTCTCTCCAAAATTCCAACGGAAGCCATGGTAATCTCACCCAAACCGGAACTCGTGAAGGAAGCTCTTCCGTAGGATTAAATCCAACATGCCAAGGCTTGATAAAAAGGCCAACTTGATTATAAAAATAGGGCCCCACTTCAAATACTTTATTCCTGTCTGACATGCAAGTAAAAACCACCTGAAAGTAGCCATTGGCCGCCAACATTACGTCCATATCCCCCTCTGGACACCATGTACGATGAGCCCATGACTCCAGAAAGGGCAAAGACACCTGGATCCCCAGAAACTTACAGATCAAAGCATGTTTTTACAGATAATTGATGTTATCCACAACAGACTCAGGCTGGATTTGAACAATAGGTCTATTATCGCTCTTGGCAAGGCATCCGTTCACCTTTGAAGGCCTAAAACCTCCGGACAAAGACGAAGGCTCTCCCATGCCAGAACTATTTTCACCAAAAATCGGGTTCTCAAGCAAAAGCCCTGATGGATTGCTTCCCGCCACCACATTCATAAAAGACATACTCATCCTGCTAGATGAACCCCCTCTCGAAGCCATGCAAGGCTTGAAACCAAAAAATCCCTAAGAGCCCAAAGATCGCTTGAGAACAACACTAAAAAGAGCACAGGCCACCCTCTGCCAAGTTTCAACCACCAGACCAAGCAATAGTCCACCCACAAATGCCAGAACACACCCGAAGAACAACATGCAGAGCAAGCAACTCATAGATTTTAGTAGGAAAACGGCTAAAGAAAGCACCAAATGAAAGAAAAAATGACCACCCTTGGCCACAGCCCCCGTGCGATAGAAAGCCCCCTTCGATCCTCCACCAAAAAACACCATAGGACGCACGAGGTGCAGCTAGGACAAAGAAACCCTAGCGCGCGTGCACAATCCTGTTCGCAGCGATGCCATCTTCAACTCAAGGCACCGATCTGAGTAGATTAACCATAGAGCTATCAAACACAATTTGTTTCACGCAAATCAGATGAGTGGAGGACACTTAAAACTGATCTCAAAAAACAGTCGCAAAGTGTCTTGTTCTGGCGCAAAGTGTCTTGACAAAAATGATTGAACAAGGGTTTTGGGAGAAAGATTAAAAATACCAAATGCACTCATTTAAAACATTTAAAAAGTGAGCTTTTCAGATGAAACACAATACTATCAGAAACAACAAAGCTTTTGGCAGATCTGAGAATGGAAAATGTTGTGTACCTCTCAGAAAACACTGTTTTCAGAAGCTGTCCTAGGACTCATTTTCCCTATGGTGAATGGGTCTTGTGTAGGGCCTTTCAAAATCAATTTCTAGGTCCTTTGCTCTTGTGTCTGCACTTCTAGATTCCTGGGTTTCATAGTCATACAGTCGGAAATAAATCCGGGATTTGAGTTTCCGTGAGATGATAACAAAGGTGACAACAAATGCAATTTTGCAATTTTGCACTTTTGAGATCTTCAACTTTTATTCAACCTGCAAATCTGCAACACACAAAGAGAGGGAAAAATGTTTTTTTTTGGGTGAACGGGGGTTTTCCTTGGTCAAACCTCGTTTTGGTAATCAAACCTTGAAATGAAATGAAATAGCATGAAAGGGATGATGAATGAACAACTCAATTTCACAACTCACCAAACCCTTGGATGAACCTTCGATAATGGAGTTCTGCAACTTGCATTCAATGGCTTCAATGGATGTGGATCTTGACTTTGAATCTTTGCTTGAAATGATACTTTGAATGCTTAATTGAATCATGAAATCTACATCACAATGTTAGCTCCAAAAACATGCATGACTCCACATAACTTCAACATAATGCTTGGATCTTGAATGCTGCAACAAATGATGAAGAAATTTGCTCTTGAATACTCTTGAGTCTTGACAATAATCTTAGCTCTTGTAATTGATCTCTCAAAAATCTCATGTTGATTTGATAAAATAACCTTGTAATTATAGTAATTTATCCTTAATTTCCCAAAATTCAAATATCACAAGCCAACATTGAAATATAGATTTGAAAACATTAAAATACTGCCAGAAACATAATTTAAATTAGGGTCCTAGGTCTAAGTGAGGACCCATTCGCCAATGGGTGAATGGGTTGTAGGTCACTCACCTAGGACACACATTGCTCAATGAGTCTTATGTTTAAGCATTAATGAATGTCAGGTTTCCTCTTCGGAAAATGCAATTAATTAGGCTTGGATTTGAATTAAAGGGGCCAATTAAGGCAAATTAATCTCAATTAATTAAGGGAGCCCTAAATAAGTGTGAAAGTGTAAAGAGGTACACTCTACAACACTAAAAGTAAGGCACAATTAAGTCTATTTTAATTAATAGGGCCCTAAACTTAATGTGAATATGTAAAATACATATTACAACACTAAATTAAGGCATAATTAAGTTCATTTTAATATTAATTCCTAATTAAGTGTGAAAAAGGGATACTTTTTTTCTACACTACACCGTGCTATAGGCTCTTTATCTTTCATCACATCTCTAACTTTTGAGCTTCTAGTAGGAACTCATTTGCTAAGGCTAAAACCAACTCGCCAATCGTTCTCATTTTTTCTCTCATGGGAAGCTACTCAAAATTCTTTCCCTCCCTTGAAGAATTGAAAGGTTCTATTTATTGGCATGCACTGCACTTTTGTCATCTTATTGAGATCTACAAAATAGCACATGTTTGCACATTCATGGTAACATATTTCACATAACTTCTTCTTGGTAATTTACAATTTGGAATTTTTTTGTGCACTACTTAGTCACCATTTCTTTAACCCTATTGTTGTGCCCTACACAACATGCCCCATTTTTCTTTTGGAAAAATGTGGACCCCTTTTGTTCCCTGAATTAATTTTCTCACTCCTTATAATCAGTTAGGAGAAGGTGCTTAATTTTACTTGGCTAAGGAAGATCATAAAATTTGTCCCATGCCAAATTCCTTAGTATGAACTGTTATTGTTGTGTTTGCAGAATTTTTTAGTACTATTGCACATTCAATTCTTGTCTTGGAGTCCTAGAAATTCCCACAAAAGGTCATGTTAAAGTGTTAAAGAAAAGTTGTGGATGTTAGATAGGATACTAGATAATGGTTCATTCATGTTAAATTGTCTTGTCATCCCAATTTCTCTGCAAGGAAGTGAAAAGGTTAAAAAGGCTTTGGAAAAATAATTTGCAGAACCTGATCTCAGACTGGACTTGACTTGAATCACACACACATATCTACATTCAGTCCTAGTTTCTGCAAAGTCATCAAAGAATTTATTTCTTGGGACGAAACTTGAACATTAATGATGTCCACCCACCACCATGCGACATTAATGGCTGCACAAATTAAGGTTAGTGCAAAGCATAAACCCAAATTTATCAATCAATTTGACACTTTGCATTTGTAGACAAAGAATTAAGTGCTCTCTGCAATCTTGATGACCAACAAAGCAAGAACCAGAGATTGTGAGTGCCATTATAGTGTACAAAGAGTTCTGTAGAGTTAAAGTGAACTCATGGCAAGGAGGGTGAGGTGAGCTTTTAGCTTCATGGTGTTTCAGATATTACATTTTCGGAATTTCAAGTTTTCAGTCATTCAAACAAAATTTCATTTTGATAAAGAGGTTAGAACTTAAATGTTTGAATTGCGTTTATTAGCTTCAGCTCTCTATGAATTGGAATTGTAATCAGAAGTTCATTTTTAAATCAAATTGGGGTTAGAATTTGAAAATTAGCTGTAGCAAGAACCCTAGGTTAAAAATGTCGTTGTTATTGGTAATCCCAATTTGCAAAATTCAAACAATTAATGAAAATCCTAAATTAGTTAAGGTAATCAACCAAAAGCCCTAGTCCATGAGCAAAACGTACAAAAATCGAAAACTTTGGGTAAATACTCAATTTGGAAACTACTAAAAAATGCCAAAACAATGCCCTAAAATGAAACGATTGTAATTAGATCAAAATGGGTAACAAGAAATAACAATTGGCCAAAATGATAACATCTTGGATCATGTTGATTTCCCACAAAATTTAAGATGATGAACTTGTGAATTATTTTAGTATAGGTGGATACTTTAAAGAATGATATATCCTATGTTTGCTTCCAACTATATTTCCCACATGAAGTCCAAAGTTTGGTGAAACTTAGGTAAAATTCATTGTTGTCCAAATTGTGGAATCCCTTGATGGATGTGGACCTTGTCAAAAGATTGCAAAATTCTACTAGATTGAAGGACATTTTTCCAACACTACCAAAAGCTCTAGATTCAGTATTAATTCTTGCAAGACCTTTGAGGACCTTTTAAGCCTAAAAGTGATGCAAAATTTGATTAAGTAACTAGATAGGATACAATCTTAATACATACCCAGATCTACATCCTATTTTTGCATCCAGATTGGACCTTAAAGAAATATTGATATTTGTGGAAGAAACTTGGACATTGTTATCTTCATAAGCAAATTAAAATATCTACATCCACATCACATCCTTGTAAGAAGTCTTTCACTTATAGCTCTAGAGAAACAACAAGATACATGCAGACTTTATCTAGACAAGAGGACATTTTTAAAGGATGTTTTAATATCTAGATCCTAATTGAACTTCCACAACATAACTAATGACTAAGAGTTGTTAAATGTGAAGTAGTAAACGATGATCCAATGGTAATGAATGTCTTTTTCCTTGTCTTATAGGTGTTGATGTCTCGAGCAAAGGAAATGAAGTACGAGTTCAAGGGTGTAACATCAACATCGAAAATTCACTCAACATGGGGGAACATCTGTAACACAGATATTGGACATACAGACATGGAGGATTTCAGAAAAATGATGCAAAGTGCAAATGCCACAAGCTGAGCACAAAGAATGGCGAAGAATGGGATCACCCAAGTTGGAGGATTTCCTACCTCAGTCCAATGTGTAATATTGGTGATGACTTGTGCAAAGGATTATCATGTAGGAATGTAATATCCATGATAGGAGATTTCTACTCAATTTAATTCCAGTCAACACAAATATCGAGATATATTACAAGATCAAATCTAATACAACAAATATTATTCTCAATGTAACTAGAAAATGGATAAGAATTCCCTTTGAAAGTGAACAACAACCACAATAATTGATTTACTCATTATTAAATGTGAATTCAACTTACAATCAATTCAGGCTTTACTAGATTTTCTAGAACACCCACAATAGTATTATTATCAAGAAATGAACATATTAACAACAATGGGTGCTAAAGAAGCCACCACATATTTAACAAACCCTAGGCATTAAGGAAGCCGCTTATCACTCAATCAAATAAGTGTTGTAGAAGCCGCCCAAACAACAGGTCGTTGAAGCTCAAGTGCAATCCCTATGTGAGACTAGTTTAGGGCATTTCATCGACTAATTAGCTATGGAAATTAGGAGGTTTCCATCCTCCAATCTGCAATGATAGATGAATAGGCTGTCTGATCTATTTGAGTGAAATCAATGGATAAACAAGCATGTCTTCTCTCGAATCTCATCTAGATTAAATATGCAAATTTCAAATTCTTTTTCTTTGCCTCCAAAATACATCTACTCACAATCCTTGGTTGACACCGCTTTAAAAATGATCAGCTTGTTACATAACACTTGCAGCCCCATAATCTGGGTGCCCAATTTAAACACTTACGTTTTCCTATGTTACTTCCCCTTGCAGCCCCATAATCTGGGTGATCAAATCTAATACAACAAATATTATTCTCAATGTAACTAGAAAATGGATAAGAATTCCCTTTGAAAGTGAACAACAACCACAATAATTGATTTACTCATTATTAAATGTGAATTCAACTTACAATCAATTCAGGCTTTACTAGATTTTCTAGAACACCCACAATAGTATTATTATCAAGAAATGAACATATTAACAACAATGGGTGCTAAAGAAGCCACCACATATTTAACAAACCCTAGGCATTAAGGAAGCCGCTTATCACTCAATCAAACAAGTGTTGTAGAAGCCGCCCAAACAACAGGTCGTTGAAGCTCAAGTGCAATCCCTATGTGAGACTAGTTTAGGGCATTTCATCGACTAATTAGCTATGGAAATTAGGAGGTTTCCATCCTCCAATCTGCAATGATAGATGAATAGGGTGTCTGATCTATTTGAGTGAAATCAATGGATAAACAAGCATGTCTTCTCTCGAATCTCATCTAGATTAAATATGCAAATTTCAAATTCTTTTTCTTTGCCTCCAAAATACATCTACTCACAATCCTTGGTTGACACCGCTTTAAAAATGATCAGCTTGTTACATAACACTTGCAGCCCCATAATCTGGGTGCCCAATTTAAACACTTACGTTTTCCTATGTTACTTCCCTAAGCCCATGGGAAATGAAAAATGGGCTTATGGGTCAATCTGAAATCGTATTGGAAAAGGGGACGTGATAGTCCTCCCTCCCCAAGATTGCTTGCCCTCAAGTAATTCAAATTTGGATGCTTTACAGCTCCTTCCCATGTAGCATCTTCAATTGGGAAATCCTTCCACCTCACCAAATACTCACAAATGGTTTTGTTCCTCAGCTTTCTTTCTTGAGTATTCATGATAGCTTTTGGTATCAGAATGAGTCTTCCTTCATCATCTAAAGGTGGCTAGTCTTTGAACGGTACAATGTGTTGTTCCAATGCCTTTTTAAGGAAAGAAACATGAAAGATGTTGTGGATTTTACTATTCTCTGGTAGCTCTAGTCCATAGGCTACTTTCACTTTTCTTATAATCTAGGTATGTTGAATGTAACAACCCTGGTGTTCTACTCAGTAAAATTTCAAAGTTTTCACCTCAAGTGAATGATCCATGATGCCATAACATAGCAATAAAATTTTTTCTTTCCCATAATGTAAATTAAATGCATATTTGAAATAAACACTGTTCCAAACTTCCATTGCATTTCATTGTAATTTCACAAATCTTCCCATAACATAGATTTCATATTGAATAAACTCAAGTTTATCATTCAAGAATACATCCTTTCATATAAATGGGTACAAGATACATACATAGCTCTTCTAAGCTTCATTTGGCAATAGGTATACAAACTAATACTAATGTTGCCGCTTTGGTGCATACACTCTAGTTGTCTCCGACACTTGCGCAAACATTCGCAAACCTCAATCGCCAATTGATGAGGAGAAGCATCACTCAAGCACTTTTCCGCCAACCACGGACTCAAATGCGCACCCCGCACATCTACCACATATCGTAAGATGGCTCTACCCTTCAACGAAGTGTTTGGCATGGTAACCTCATAACAATAGCCTATCTGAGCTTAGTGTTGTGCCCTGCATAGCTAGATCTTGCATCCACTACAATCCTGAACTAGCATGCATAAAAAGAACACAGTGAACTGACAGTGCAATTAGTGGAAAATTACACTACTTTGGCCAAAGTATTCTCACCCAGTACTTCGAGTGACAATCTTCCTATTCACGTACACTACCATAGCTTGGTTTGGATTATGACCATTCATATACTATGCCTAGGTAATTTTTCTCCATAGTTAATCATTAACCTCATAAATAACCTATTTCCCTTTTCCCAAAACACAATGATATCACTACCAATAAAGCATAAGCATAAGTTTCACCCCCTTCCCTCATTCCCCCTACCCCCTTTTGATGGATATTCTAGTCCCTAGCTATAACATACAAGCTTTTCTAGTCTACACATTAACTTTGCATAAACAACTTAACAAGCTATTCCCTTCAATGGACATCCTAGTTCCCAGATTAACTTTATAATCTAAAGTATAGCTTCATAAGCTTCATCTTATAATAGAATAAATATTCATAACTAACTGACTCTAATCAGGAGTATTTCATGAAAATAAGTGATTCTCTTCATGAGTATAAACTCATTAGTAATTGACCTCAATTGAAGAGTAATCATAGTAGTAATGATTCTATTTGAGAGCGTAAGCTCCTTAGTAAAAGGGTTTATTCAAAGAGTAGAATCTTGTCATCTATATGACTTCATATCAAGAGTATAGAACAACCATTTAGGTAACAACTCTAACTCAATAGGTAATCCCACCTATAGCTCCAAACAAATAGTATTTCATAAACTCAAGTGATCAACTTAATCACATAGGTGAGTTTTAACCTTGGTATATCCTAATCCTAGGACAAAGACATCAACCAATGACTAGTCCGATCATATAGGTTAATCTAAACCTATATGTTCCAAACAAGACCAAATAAACAACCCAATCAAGTAGGTTATTCTCAACCTTTAGGTTTCAATAAGTAGTCAAGTACATATCCCAACCCAGTAGGTAAATTTTAACCTAAGGTTTCATTCTTTAATCAAATAAACTTCTCAACTCAAATAGGTTATTCTAAACCTAGGGTTTCATTCAAGAGTAAAGTATGATCAAGTGATCATTCAAGTATAGATAATTGATGTGGTTTGCATAATGTCGTATCATATCTTTCATACCTTCACTTTTGTTGCAATGCTAACCTTAACCTTCCCAAGGTTTCCTAGCATAATAAGTTACAGTATCTAGTCACTTCATGACATTGATACATTTCACATTATACATGTAGTATAGACTACCTATGTATAGAAACATCATTATCTAAATCCCCGTATAGGGTATATAAGAGTATTAAGATACTTCCTTAGGGTATATAAGAGTATTAAGATACTTCCTTAAGCTAATCACATTTCATCATTCCTAGTATATATTACTAATGACGACCATCACTCCTTAATATGGAGAATATAAATATACTCATAAGGAAAACATAACAACATGATTCTCTTACTTTCCAAAAGCAAATAGTTCATTTCACTAATGCAAGCATTCTCATGCAATTTCAAACAATTCAAACAAGACAATCAATCTTTCATATTAAAAGATAAACATAAGGAGAATAGAATTCCATGCTTGTCAATCGCTTAATCCGATCGTCTCTTTGAACCCCTAGCTTGGCCTCCTCTTATTATCAACTTAACAATCAACCTCTCTTCACTAATCTCACTAAAACTTCCTCACAAAAGCTCTCAGCAAACTAAGATTCACTCAATGAAAACTACAGCAGAAATAGAGCAGCGTATTGTTGCAGATGAAAAGTGTATGAAATGAGGTGAGCTCACCCTCTAAAAACAAGGTTCAATCTATGCCACTTCTCAGCCATAATCATTCGACTCAGCTTGCCAGAAGAAAGGTGGTGGACTCCTATCAGTTTAGTCACCAAAACTATACAGCAAATGGATCTAATGCTTGCCACAACAGATTTGACAAGTTCATAAAGCACATGCTTTATACAGCAAATCGGTTTCTAGGCAAGATAGACTTCTAAAGTAATCAGAGAATGCATAATATGGCGCCAAGTTTGCAGCACATTCCCTATTCTCAAGGCCGTGGTTTCACAGAAGAAATGGTCAATCACATATTTGCTGCACATACTCAGCCGACTTATTCTATTCTTGGAAAGCGACACATAACATTGGCTCGACCTCTTAGCATTTATATTGCTGTTTGACTTGGTACGTTGCACTCAAGAAATGCGTTGCGCTTTATTTCTATTTCATTATCTTTTACACAACAGATGTAACTCACGTATTTTCCTTTGCACTTTATTCTAAATGATAAATGCGCCTTAATATTCATTAGAGCGCTATTATATATTGCACTGCATTCATATTTCATCGACCACAACATATATCATATGAATCAGCCATATAATCTCATTCTAACTCAAACGCCTATCATTCCTCCTTGCATTTTGTCATACTTTGGGTGCTGGTTGCAAGCTTCACATATGCGCTATCTAAGACTTGGTCAAAAGTGCATTGGCTACTTGGTTTATGCGCTGCACGCGGTTCCTATGTTTATGCTTGGTTTTACTTCACATTTATGCATAGTATCCAACATTCAAAACTCCCTTACTGTGCACATGAATACACTGGTCAAAAGACCATGTATTGCTGCTTATGTGTTGGTCTATGTTATTTATGGCAGTGATTTGTTTATGCCATAGCAGCGCTCTATATAAGCATCACGTTCTCTTATAATATAACAATTATTTCCAACTTATTTCACATTTCATGTGGAGTTTATTGTCATCACATGGCTTACTCATTCAGCCTATAATGGCTTTTGCAACATCGATATACTTCATCGATTCATACAATTGCTTTCTATCAATTGATTCCCATAATAATAATCAATATATATATATATATATTGATTGTATAATATACACATATATATAATACTTATTAACAAGAAGTTCATTAAATAACTATTCGATATATGAATGCATATCCATGTTAACATTTATCCATAACAATACTGTATGTATATATATACATATATACACGTATATACATATATCGTTGTGCTTGTATGGATACTCCATCAGGTCACACATACGTGTATGTCAACATGTGTGTATATATGCATACACGTATCATGTTACTATTCCATATCAAAATGAATACATTCATATCCTCATCGACATGTATCTTCATTAAGTGCACACACACACACACACACACACACACACACACACACACATATAATTGATTCACGTACATGCTCATAAGTATTTCTACTTACATACATGTGCACATACTTATGCTGTCATGCATGGTTCGTTTTATATATATATATATATATATATATATATGTTTACTATTAATGTACATATGAATCGATGTAAGTTAACTATTCATAAAGCCCAAAGACTCAAAGATTCAATCACGATAACTTGATCACACAATCAAAGACATCAAAGACATTGCTCAAGTATTTTCAACCTATCCTCTAAGGTTAGTTACTTGGTTCCAACCGACTTGACTCATCTAGACCAACCAATTCCAATAAGCCAAGACTAAGACGAAGGGTTCACTTACTGAACCCCATCTGACTCGACTCTTCTAAACCAAGTCTAGGTTGTGAGTGTGTGTAAGCTCAGTAAGGTTTCATTCAAGGTTACTTGACCAAACACTTCTCTTGAGTGATACTTCCCCTCCCTTCCAGAGGCGTGAACCTGTACTTTCATCCAACTTGGCACATTTGCAATGGTAGTTAGATGTTCACATGAAATCCACTTTCATCATAAAGCATTAGAATACTCATGATACATATTCTTTCATTGTTCATCATCAATATAAACATAATTACTCTTTCAAAGCAATAATAACTTAATACCTATTTCAGTATTCCATTCCTTTATCAAACATATCAAAATCATGATTGCATTTATCATCCTATTTACCCGTGAAGGTAAAAGTAATTCAGTAACAACAAGATGGGGTGTGACATTGAAGATGATCATTAAGGGATTTCAATACCTCGACTTTGCTTGATCATATCTATTGGTTTGGGAAACCTGTTTTTTGTGATTTCAAGACTCACAAAGGTTAGAGCATTGTATCCATACAAAGCCATAAATGGTGATATACCTATGGACATATGGTAGGTGTTATAAGAATGTTCTCCCAAATATGACCACTTGATCCAAGTTGTTTATTACCTAGAAATACACTTTCTTAGGTACTCTTCAATCATGGTTGGTAGGAGACTGGTGCTGATACCGGTACAAGTATCGGTATGTCTATTTTTGAAAAATAGGAGATGGGGTTACTTGGAGACGCCATTCAAAAAAATAATTTAATAATTTGCTAACATTAAAACTAAAAATATCATGACAACAAAGTTGAAAGTGTGGTCCTTGAAAGATGCCAATGCTACTCTTTTGGAGCGATCTAAGTCTCCACTCGCTTTGTAGGACCAAAACTAATATTAAAACAATTAAAATTAAAAATACTGTGGATTTATGTGGTCCTACATTGAAGATATTATGAATTTTTATGAAATGCCCTCTTGATTGTATATAGATTTCAGCGCACAATTTGTCTAAGCATGATGGGCTTATGATATATGTTTCTTTATCTTTGTTTCTTTTAGAATTTTTAATTTCTAGGCTATGATTGTGAAACCAACTTTTATTGCATGAGTTTGAATGCCATAATCATGGAAATTGGATGGGATTTTGAAATTAAATTACATATAGAAATGCTCAATCTTGCATAGCGTCACATCTACTCAAATTGTTGCAAAAACACCTCGTGTGACATGTATTAGTTATTTTGGTGTATGACAAAGGGTTTTTTTAGGGCTTTTGTTTTTTTTAAATTGCAAACTGAAGGAAATGTCGAGGGGGGGTTTCTTGCAAGTAGGGATGTCTCGGCACATTTCCGATACGGGAAACACGTCTTAGGGGGTCGGAGATGCATATCCTTGCAACATTGTCTTCAATCCATGTGTTGACAATTTTAGTTTTCCCATTTGTCTAGGGTTGATAACTCATGCTAGGGATGAGCTTTGTTTTTGCCAAACAAAACAATTTTTGCCAAAAGTGACTCGAAAAATTGCCATCTTGGTCACTAATAATGTTCTTAGGTAACCCATGTAATGTGAAAACCTCCTTGATAAATAAATCAACAATTTGGGAAGGTTTGAAATCAGACGATATGGCATTAAAGTGCACATATTTGGTGAGTTTGTCCACCACAACAAAGATGCAATAATTGCCTTTTATCTTGGGTAACCAAGTGATAAAGTCCATAGATATTTCCCATTTTTGCTTAGGAATGGGTAATGGTTGAAGTAGGCCTACAAAATAGACTTGTTTTGCCTTGTTTTGTTGGGAAGATGAACATTCCTTAATGTGCTTGAGCACATCCCCTTTCATTCCTTTGTAGGAGAGTCTCTCTCTGATTTGTTTGTATGTCTTAAAATACCTTGAATGCACAACTAATGGAGTATCATGCATGGCTCTTAAAATCTTTTTCTTCATCTTTGATTCTAGGATCAAATATATCCTCTCGTTATGTAGAATTAGGTCTCCCTCCACTTTGAACTTGTCATCTTGTACTCTTCCATCCAATAGCTTGGTAGAAAAATCATTCTTGGTAGTTGGTCTGATTTGTTTGTATGTCTTAAAATACCTTGAATGCCCAACTAATGGAGTATCGTGCATGGCTCTTAAAATCTTTTTCTTCATCTTTGATTCTAGGATCAAATATATCCTCTCGTTATGTAGAATTAGGTCTCCCTCCACTTTGAACTTGTCATCTTGTACTCTTCCATCCAATAGCTTGGTAGAAAAATCATTCTTGGCAGTTGGTATATTAAAATACAGTGTTAGTCGGGGATGCGTGCCCAAGTCTAAACCCCCCTGTTCCCATCCCAGAAACGTCCCAGGGATAGGGGATGGCTAGGGGACGACAACGGTGTACTATGTTTAATATCACATAATGAAATCTGAATTCTAAATGTATATTGAGCATTGACAATGAATTCTTAACACAAATGTTATATGCTAAGTTTCTATAATGTATATATGTATGCTTTATCCATGTTTTCATATGAATATTTAAAGTTTCCCTATATATTTTAAATTTTTCTATATTTTATATTGCCGTCCCCCCGCTGTCCCCAAATTTGGCCTAAAAAATCGGAAACTTGGGGACTCGTCGTGCCGTCCCCGTCTCGGAAACTTGGGGTAACACTGTTAAAATATGATAGTGGTGACCCAACTAGTGGAGATGTTAGAAATGGAACATAAAATGGGTCTTTGAGATAATGCATCAACAAATACATTATGCCTACCCTTCACATATTCAATAGCAAAATCATATGCATGCAACTTGATTACCCACTTATGTTGTCTTTCATTCAGGTCTTTTTGATTGAGAAAGCACTTAAGTCTGTTGTGTTTAGTCTTAACCACAAACTTGCTACACAACAGGTATTGTCTAAACTTCGCTAAGGCATGCATGATTGCTAGCATCTCCTTATCATAAACATAAACCTTCTTTTTTGCTTCTATTAGTTTCCTACGTTTAGAAGCAATGAGATGTTGTTGCTACATCAAAACAGCTCCAATGCCTTCACCAAAAGCATCGCATTCCAACACAAAAGGAAGTGAAAAATTTGGAACAACAAGCATTAGACACAAACTCATTACATTTTTCAATTCATTAAAAATCTTCTTGGCAGCATATGTCCACTTAAATTCTCCCTTCTTAGTCAGATTTATGAGTGGTCTTATGAGCTGAGAATCCTTTTACAAGCCTCTTGTAGTAGCTGCATAATTAGAAGAATACTCTTAATTGTGACACATTCTTAGGGGGTGGCCAATCTCGAATGGCTTAGATCTTCTATTGGTCCACTTGGACTCCTTGTTCATTGATGACATGTCCCAAATATAGAATCTTCTTAAGACCAAACTCAAACTTTGGAGTATTTGGCAAAGAATGAGTGTTGCTCCAATATGCTCAAGACTTCATCCAAATGCTTTAGGTACTCTCAATAATGAACTAACAATATCATCAAAGAAAACTAAGACAAACTTTATTAATTGCTTGCTAAATACCTTGTTCATTCATGATTGGAAGGTTGCCGGAGCATTAGTCAAGCCAAAGTGCATGACTAGAAACTCGAAGTGTCCGTAATGACACCTAAAAGTAGTCTTTTGAACATCTTCATCGGTCATCCTGATTTGATGGTGTCCTGAGTGCAAATCAATCTTCAAGAAGTATATAGCTCCATGCAACTCATTTATCTATTTGTTGATCTTGGGGAAATGATATATTTTCTTGATTGTTTTCTTATTTAATGCTCGATAGTCAACACACATTCCCATGGTATCATCTTTTTTCTTCACAAGTACTATTGTAGAGACAAATGGACTAGAACTCGGCTTGATCTAGCCCTTATCCAACAATTCCTTTATTGCCTTCTCTATCTCTTCCTTGCGGATCTTGGGGTGACGACAAGGAGTGATTATCATTGCTTTTGCATGTGTTTCAAGCTCAATAATGTGTTGGAACCCTTGGTCAGGTGGTAATCTTGGGGGAATGTCCTCAAAACCTTGCTATGCTTTGTAATGTCCCCTTCTTAGCAGTAGTTCCATTTGATGATTGTTAGCCTATCCTGAAGGCTCGTGCTAGTTGGAAGTGAAAATTAGGGTTTCCTATTTTCTAGGAGGTTTCTTTTGAGCTTTTAGGGGATTGCATGTAGGAATTTTGCAATGGGATTTCTGGGTCTTTTTTGGGTTTTTAGAGGGCTTCAAAATGGTATAACATGCATTTTCATCAGATGACATTTTCAGACTTACTATTTTTAGTAAGTTATGACGGCTGCCCAGTTTGTGCTCTAACGGAGTTTGGAGTCACTATTTTTAGCAGTATGCTATTTTTAGTAAGTGCTATTTTTGGTAGTGCTATTTTTTAGCAGCAGTTCAACAGTTCAACATTTAGTGTCTATTTTTGGTAGGGCAAATTATGCAGTGTGTCTCCAGCATTCTTGGAGCCTGTTTTTGGAAGATGGCGACTTAAGTTATGATTTAATATTGCCTTTTTGGACCCCAATGCCTAGCCTCATGACTTCAAGTTGTTTTTATGTTTGGTTTCTCTTTTGGATGCCACATTGGGAAATATATTTGATTTTTATAAAGTTTAAAATGCTAAGTCATTTTGGGCGCCCAAAGTCAAGTTGGTCAAATGTGAATTAAAAATGAATATTTTAATCTCCTTCTTGGGCATCCCTTTTGGAGGGAAAAGGTGATTCAAATTTTTGGGTCAAAAAAGCAATATATACAGGGCCTTGCCTCTTCTTTTGGCATCCATTACTTATCATAATGAAATGTTGCTGAAATTGTTTCAGAACTCTTGCTTCGGGGTTTGCATACCTCCTAGCCTTCATTAGTTTCGAGTATGAGAGATTGCTCCTAGCTGATCAAAGACTGCTTCTTCACTTTGAGGTTGCAGATAGAGCTTCATTGGAGATGGATTCATTTGACGTTTTCTGATTTTGATGTGGTAGCGAGTTTGTTTTCAGTTTCTGCTCATTTTGGCGTGTTTTCCTTGAATTTCTTGTTGCTGGTTTGTGCTTGGCTGAAGCACATTTTTTGATAATACCTTCCGGAGGAGTTGGGCTATTGTTTTGGGTACTGTTCCTATGCATTCCTCCATCTTGGGTGCCCCTTTGCTCAAGATTTGGTAATTTTTGGCGGAGTTTGGGATTTTTAGTCAAGGTTGCTCTTGCCTAGAAGGCTGTACCACATGCTGCTGCTGCGTCGAGATGTGTGCTGATCATTTCATGGCTGATTGGAGTGGTTTGTTGGCTTGAGATGGGACGCCTAGCCTCTAGGTCGCCTGTGCTTTTAGTTTGAGATCAATTGGAGAAGTATCAAGGGAGATACGAGCATTTTGGTGTCTCTAGGGCTTGCTGGTCTAAGTTTCTGATCGCTGCAATTCTTTATCAGACCTGGTATTTCCTTCATTTTGTCATTTTTTTATGTTGGATATCTTTGTATTTTCCTTGGAGGATATTGTCTAACATTTGGGCTTTCCAGTTGATAAGAATATCTCCATATTAGTGCATATGTTCTTAATATTGTAACACTGATTCAGTAGTACTAATCAGCCTTTTATTTTCAGTATTTGTATTTCCTCTCCCACTGAATAAGTGGTCAAGTTTCCTTTTCATTTCTATTGCCTGTTGAAAATTTGAAGAGGTCAGCTTGCCGGCTATGCATTTTACTTTCTTTACTTTCCAGTAGCATATTGAAAAGTGGAAGAGGTCGGCTTGCCGCCTAGCATTTTATATTTCCTCAGTGTGGTCGGCTTGCCGCCATCATCATTGTAATTTTAGTTATTCTAGTTTATATCGAACGATCCCCCTACACCGTATGCTCTCACCTTGACCACTTTGAGATTTGGGTGATTAGAAAGTGAAGTGTTGCATTCCAATTTGCTTATCTTTCATTAAGCTAATGTTAACCGATGAAGTTCTTGTGTCAAAATTGAAAAAAAAACCTAAGGGGGATATTTCATGCTTGTCCAAAAATAGCTTGTACATCAATATGATAAGCATCCTTTGTGCTTATGGATGAGCTTTTAGGTGTGATCAAGCATTTGGCCACCCAAGCAACTTGTCCTCTTCTAAATGCTCTTTCCATCCTTTCAATAGTAATCACTCAAGATGCTCCATTTTTGATTCCCTTGAGGATTACTTCCTTTCTTTCATTTCTTTCATTTCGATCCATAGATTGGTAGTTTTGTGCAAATTCTGCAAGAGATTATAGCCACTATACTCTAAGTACCATGTTAGTATCTCCCAATCCAACCACTTAGAAATATTCATAGAATGGATGATCTCCAATAGTCATTTGCAGTTGTTGAATTCTTTGTGCACATGGTATGGTGAAACCATTAGCCATGCTCACACTGAATCCTTTGAAATCTTCAACAACTAAGCTCTATTTGCCACAAGGCCTTCATCAATAAAATTGTCAGTCGCTCCAATGCCAATCAGAACAGTGATCCTGTGGCTTGCTAGCACTATGTGAATCTTGAATGGATTGTACCTTTGAGTTCTAGACATAGCCACGGGTGTTCCTCCACCTTTGTCTTCTTCTTCATCAAAATTTTCATTTTCCTTCTTAGACTCAATTTCTTCTACTTTCTCATCAGAAAGGACTTCGATATAGTGGACCCGCCCTTTGCCAAGGCATTTGTGTCCTCACTTCCAAGGTTCTTTACAATGGAAATAGAGTTGCTTTCTCCTTAGTTCATTTCAGTTGTCTTCATTTCTTTTTACTAGTGGTAGAAACTTCTATGTGCTTGGCTCTCCTATTTGGAACTTCTTTTGATTTATAGGAGAAACATTAGCATAAGATTATTCTAGGGTAAAGAAGACTCCAGGGTAAGAGCTTTTTTGATTGCACCTCAACAACTCAAATAGTCCTACAAATAGAACTGTGATTCTCCTCTTAGACAAATCAAGGACTTTGACTATGATCCTCTAAAATTCCCCTATGTAGTGCTCCACCTTCCCATAGTGTTTTAGCTAGGCCAATTCTTGAAAGTGGATCTCTAGATTAACCCAATCAAACCTTTCAATCACTCTTTGGCTAAATTCTTCAAAGTTAGTGATGAGATTACACCCTTGTGTCACAAAGCCATGATGCCACCAGTTATGGGCTATCCCTTCCAGGTGCAAAGAAGCACACTTGAGAGCTTCTTCTTCATACATTGGATTTAGAGATAAGTAGGTATTGATTTTCTGTATCCTAGCACAGGCTGAACACTTTTGTGTCCCATTAAACATGGGTACATGAACCTTGCCCAAGCATTGTTGCAATTCCTTGTTAGCTTGATTTTAAGCTGGCTTCTTATGGGTTTGAGGATCATTTTGGAGTTTGATGCTGCAAAAAGTAGCAAATGATAGATCATCCCAAACTTTTGGCTCAAGAGCTTTGTACTTAGCAAAGTCTTGAGAAGTCTTCTATCGACTTTGTTAACTCTTCTTTCAGTGGGTCTTCTCTTCCTTGTAGGAATTTGGGTTGGAAGGGATTGGGTGAAGAACTAACAATTTGATTAACCCTTGATGAACTTCCCCTTACGATATGTGATTTTGGAGTTCTAGGAGCTTTTTGAGCTTGAGCAAATTGCACCAACATTGCCATCTCGTCTTTGAGTGCTTGGGCCATTTCTTTTTGCCCTACATCCAAATGATCATTGCATCAAACATTGCCTAAGCTTTTTCATCCTTTGGCAAATTGTGCCTCTTTTTATCTGCCATCTTATTCCCCCAAATTGTGTAAATCCTTGATCCACAAGCTAGTAGGATGAAGGTTCTGATACCACTATAATATCCACGATGGGAGATTTCTACTCGATTTAATTCCAGTCAACACAAATGTCTAGATTTATTATAGGATCATATCTAAATACAACAAATATTATTCTCAATAGAATAGGCAAAATGGATATTAATTCCTTTTGAAAGTGAACAACAACCACAACAACCAATTTACTCCTTATTATTCAATGTGAATTCAACTTACAATCAATGGGCTTACTAGATCTTCTGGAACACCTGCAGTAATATTATTATCAAGAAATGAATAGATTAACAATAATGGGCACTAAAGGAGCCTCCACATATTTAACAAACTCTAGGCGCTAAGGAAGCTGCCTATCATCAAATTTAATAGGCACTATAAAAGCAGTCCAAACAATAGGTTGTTGAAGCTCAAATGCAATCCTTATGTGAGACTGTCGAGACCGGTTTAGGGGTTTTTGTCCACTAACTAGCTGTGGAAATCAGGGGGTTCTCATCCTCCAATCTTCAATGGTAGACGAATAGATGTCCAATCTATTCGAGTGAAATCAATGGATAAATAAACGTGCCTTCTCTTGAATCTCTTCTAGATTAAATATGCAATTTTCAATTTTCAATATGCACATAACTTTTGGCCAACACCATTTTAAAAGTGATTAGCTTGTTACATAACACTTGTGGCCCCATAATCTGGGTGCCCAATTCAAACACTTACATTTCCCAGTGTTACTTCCCTATACTCTGCCAAAGATCTTCCAAGGCTCCTAGCAATAGAAAGGATGGATCCATAGTTGTTAATGAGAGAAAATATATTGAATTAGCAATCACTTCAGCAACCCAGAAAATGGATCGAAGTGATAGGACTAAGGGAACATCTGCTTATTGCATGCTTGGAAGAGATGAACAAACTCCATGATCAAGTGAAAGATATGGAATATGAAGATTTGGCATTGATTGAAGATTTGACAAGCCGCTTCTATGATACTAAAGAAGACTTAAAAGATATCACAAAAATGTAGGATGACTTTAGAAAGATCATGTTTTTAGGTTTGGATCAGGAGCCATGTAACTTTGTGTTGGAAACTATGAATAAGATGGTAAAAACAAAAAGCATACTCAAATTATATGAAAAGGACATCCCAAAGAGGAAGACAAAGTATGTACTAGCCTTATCTTCTTTGAAACCCATTGCTTCGAGTGTCACTTTATACAAGAACTAGATGAAGATGTAATACATAGAGAAGCTGAGAAGGACAAAGAGATGATTATTGAGGATATTGTGAATACAAATGAAATAGTAGGTTGAACTTGATGCCGACTTTCCTACTAGATCTAGATCCTACCTTTTGTACATTTTGAAATTTTGTTCCAAGATGTCTCAATTGTTAGATCACAAGTTTGTTAAACATGTATGGTGGATATAATTGATACTCAAATCTTTTGTATTTGTAAATATTGATTCTTGACAAAGGATGAATTCTAGTTGCTACATTGCAACTAATTTTGGGGGCCTTCATCTGTAAAAGGCCATGAATCGTATTTGTACAAGGTAGAGAAATTGTTGATACTAGTGGAATTCTGCACAAAAACTATTTAGAATTTACTTCATGGTTTCTCATCGATTAGTGAAATTTTGCTGTTATGAATTTTGAATGCTGTGACTATGCAATGGGCGTCATGTTCATGCCACTAGCTGCTTGCTGACTGTAAGTCACCTTGTGTGATAAACTTGAACATTCTTTTCTTCTGATTATAAAGAACATTAAATTGCACCAGAATTGGGTATTTAGTATGTTTTTGTTATTAGATTTTCATTGAAGCCTACACTTTCTTTGTAGTGCTGTGAGTAATCTAGTTAAGCAAAGAATAGTAAATTCAACATTTGTCTACTTAATCATTCATTGACTGTAATGAATTTCCAAAATTAGGATCTCTTAAGTTTAGCTTTAAGTAAAGCATCAATAAAACTTGAAGATCAGATCGTATGAAAGCAATGTTCCACGGAGTTTCGGGGACGGGGACGGGGGGACGGCGGGGGACGTGTTTCCGAGATGGGAGACGGGGGGCCTAAATTGGGGGACGTGAGGGGGACGGCGGGGGGACGGCGGCGAGGGGGCGGCGGGGGGGTGGCGCTAAAATACATATAGTACTTGAAAATTAAAACTTAAAAGATTAATAATTTAATTGTCTAAACTCTAATCAAATTCAACATGAAAATGTTGGACAGACATCAAGATTCATGCCTAGGGACATTTGTGTCATGTCCCCAAAATTACGACACTAAAAAACCCTAACATTGAAATACAAACGAATAAATAAAATGAATAATAAAATACATATTGAAATTATAAAAGGAAATACTGGCAATTTAATACTTTTATAATTACAATTATCATAAGATAATACTGTAATTATAAATATATATAAATATCAACAATGCACAATAAACATTGGCAACTTTAAAAATTATTATAATCATTATAATATATAAATTCAAAAAGATATATAATATAAATAACAAATATATATATTTACATAAGAAACCATTAAATATAAAATATATCGGTGTGAATTATAAGCAGCAAAAGGTAGAATGTGATTATAATTCATGGAATGATGATGCTGCATACAAGCCAAGGCGAGGATTCGGCAGCTGGGCAGACGAAGACCTTACCGTCACCTCTCCCAAGAGACATTTCAGTTTTGCAGCTCCGGTG
The DNA here is from genome assembly GCA_007258455.2 of Sequoia sempervirens. Taxonomy (NCBI): domain Eukaryota; kingdom Viridiplantae; phylum Streptophyta; class Pinopsida; order Cupressales; family Cupressaceae; genus Sequoia; species Sequoia sempervirens. The sequence continues at coordinate 283,707,207 of VDFB02281492.1, forward strand.
GAGTTTGGTGAGGGAAATATCGACGTTGTTCTGAGTATAAAAATGAGGGGAAAACTAAGTACGATGACAATGGATTAATGTCCATAAAAGAAATCGCACAGGACCATTGCAAACCCCGCAACCATTGCATTCCATGAGCGGACATCTCTGTGACGCGCTCAAAAAACCAGGTTTCCACATTTTGCATACAATGTACATGAAATCGCGAGCCAAAATGAAGGGTTCGAAAAATGAAATACCTCAAATGCAGTCGAATGCACCAGACTCCAGTCGAAAAACCCTGCGGCTGCCACTGTAAAATAATATTTCATCAAATGAAGTATAATAAAACTTAGGTTAAAATGTTTTTAACATAACATATTCCGGCGTTTCCATGGCGTTTCTGTGCGCGAAATTCAGGGAAACGTCTCCCTTTAGGAGGAGACGGCGGGGGGACGGCGGCGGTACGCAGAGACGGCGGAGGGACGTTTCCCAGGCGTCTCCCCGTCTCGGAAACGTCCCCGTCTCCGAAACGCGTTGTTTTTCAGGGGGGACGCGTCCCCGTGGAACACTGTATGAAAGTGTTCTAGCTAGAAATGCTATAATTAGATTTCAGATCACATAACACTTATTTAGGGTTTGAATGTTTAAAGCTTCTTATCTTTTGAGATCTAACCCTTTCTTTCAGATTTCAGTATGTAAGGCCTCTTGTTTAACAGCATCGCAACAAACATTGAGTTATCGTACATGTCAAGACCTGACATACAAAGCTTTGGGATAGTCAATTTCTGTTTCAGAAATTGATTTCATTTCAAGAGAGGTGTGACTTTGTTAAGAATTCTCATCTATGTCGAAAGTGTCAAACACACACATCAACACCTATCATGGCATTCTCTATCTTTTCCTTTAAGACTACTTTGTGACATTTAATTTTCTCCTTTCCAATGCTCAAGTATAGCTATTTCCTTCTCTTATGGTTTATCTTTTGCTTGAGCTTCTTGAGCTTTCAACTCTCCTCTTCCATTTTCAATGGCCAAATATGCCACATCTGAAGCGAATTTCCTCAAATCTGCTACTGTGATCTCGGCTCTAATATTCCCTTCCTCTTCAAGAATAAGAGTCACATATTTAACTTTGTTTTGAGGAACTTTTTCTCACTGGGCACATTGCTTCCTAAAGTTCTTGGCATATGCTTGCATTTGGGCACATAGCTCATGATTTTTTTTAATCTAGACTCTCAGTATCTCTGCAATTTCTTCACCATCTCTGTCTTCCTCTTTCTATTTAGTCTCTACGAACTGCAATTTCTCTTTGAGATATTTCTTTACTTCTTGGCTAACCTCAAACTTCAATTCTGCAATTTTACACACAACTCAGCCTACTATAGATTATTTCTCAGCTACCCAAAATGGTCTCACTTACTTCTCAGAACACCCTACTTGTCCTTTATTCAATATTTAACCTATCATGGTGTGACAATGATGGCATGGTCGTGGGTCAAATGAGCAACCACTAACCACTGAATCGGGCAAAGTGCACACCAAAACATTGGAAGTATAAAATATAAAATTTAAAAACAAAGAATGGAAAATATGCAATTCTCTTTGATTTTAAACTTTTGAAAAACACACCACATGGCTACATTCTATCCTCATTCTCAAAGTACAATTTTGCTCACTAATCCTAACTCAAATTTGGGCCTTTTGGCAATTTCTATTATAAGCTTTGCTTATTCAATTCCTTGCAAGATTCCCTCATCTTTTCAAGCTGTTTTTCGAGTTCCAACTCTTGAGGTTGCAAAATTCCCCTATAATAGTCCCGAACATCTGAGCTGCAACAGCCTTTGTCTCTAACTTATCTTCATGTTTCTGGTCTATTACTCAAGGGAGAAATAACAAATGAGAAAAATGAAACAATTCACTTTCTAGTTGTTATAAGATCTTGGTTGTTGAGTGGGATTTTAAGCTATACAAATGGAGATTGATCAAACTGAGCTACATGTTAAATTTGTCAAATTAAGCTTTTTGTTAAATTTCTTAAATTGAGCTGCATGTTAAATTTGTCATCTTGATAAAATGTTCACATATCAAAATTTGATTTGTGGTAGTCCTTCACGGTTGGATGCTAACTTTCTGAAGTGTGCATATAATGCCTCATGAGGAGGGTTGACAATAGTGATATAGGATTTGTTAGTTACCTGGTGATTCCAGTTAGTCCTGATCTGAGCAGGGTTAAATAAGGGTTGTTCCCTTACACTCCCCTACTTGGTGAGTTTTCCCCAAGATCTGTGAGTTTGGCATACTTGCTAGTTTTGGTGTGACTTGTGAGTTTTGATTTAGGGACTCGCCCCTCAAAAAAGCACCAAAAAAAATCATGAAAAAGAAAACCTAACAAATTAAACCGAACAGAAAAAACAAAAAACAAACATAAATCGCACAGTAAGTAAACACAAAGGGAAGAACAAAATTACAGCAAGCACACAAGTGATTTTGGAGCAGCAACACACAACAAAAACATCAAATACAAAAGTCAAAACAAGAAACACAGAAACAAAGTGCAAACGGTCAGTTTGTAGCAGCCTGTGGTGCATTTGGATTAGCAAATTTGAATAGATCTGTCTTTTCTTCTTTTTGTATTGACCATAGTAATTTTTCATTTTTTGCTCTTTCCATTATTGAACAAGAAAAAAATGAAGAGGAGATTTTATTCTCCTCATTTTTCTCTAGGTTTTTTTTGTTCTATAATTAATAATCATTTTCTTTCCCCCCTGCCCCCCCTGTCTATTTTTTAATCTGTCCTCTATTTTTAATTATGTAGCCTACTTGCAAATCATCATAATATCGGCACAGCAAATAAAATAACCTTTATTCGAAACATGCCACTCAGGTTAAAGGGAAATTGGTTTGCAATTATTGCAAAACCAAACTTAGTGAAGGAGACATTAATTACCTAAAATTACACTTTACCTATATTTTTGGTTGAGATGCTTCTGTTGAGCATTGTTTGTCATTGATGTCAAAGAGACTGTCTTGGTGCTTTGTTGATATAGGTTGAGTGAGTTGCTTTAAGGTATCACAAGGTTACTTGTTTGGTTTTGATGCTTCATGACAAGTTGCCTATCAAGTTGTCCAAGACATAAATATGTTCACTTGGTGTCTTGGTGGTGTGAGTTTGTCTTCATATTTCAAGACCATCTTAATCATGCTTGCCTTCATGCATGTCTTGCATATGTTTTCATGCTAAGGGTTTGATGACAAAAAATCTTACATGGCATCATCCTAGCGGTGGTCATTTAAAGGTTTGAGTCAATCACTAGTTTCAAAGGTGTTTTTTAAAACCCTCAAGGTTGTCATGTCCCCAATTGACGAGGCCCCATTTCAAATATTGGCAGTAAAATAGTGTTTTTAAACACTCCCTCTGAATTTTATAATAATTAAATATTTAAAAAAAAATAAAATATTAAATAATAAATAATAATATTAAATTTAAATTATTAAAAATAATATTTGAATTTATTGTTGTGGCCGACCCACTCGGTAAGGTGTTCTGGAGCAAGGATTTATACTGGCTCGTGGCTCCTTGATCGACATCACGAATTTGGATGCAAATCTTGCCAAGTGATTGGTGAGGACGTAGTCGCTCATGCATTGGCACACAGGTACTGGACATAGTCTCAGTTTTGGGAAATTCGTGTCAAGTTTCTCTATACCTTCAGCATTTGCTCATCTCCAAGTTTCGTGTATTTGCATATAGGATGTGAATCATGCTCAAGATAGCAAATATTCCATTATAGCCGCGTTAACACACATCAGTCGCCATCAAATATAGTGAATGGGCGTATAAGAGGAAGCGATCACCTTCTCAGCGATTAGGCCGAGCCTAACGACTCTGGCTGGGTGTACATGCACAAACCCGATCATTAGTGGCAGTGCTTCAGTGTTGGTATTCGGTGTTGGAGACTACTTCATCGCGATCCTCATATATAATTCAGCCAAGACACTCAATAGTTGGAATTGAGGACGCTGAGAGCACCATTCGCCACATCACTCGAGAGCAAGACACGATAGTCAAAATTGTTGGCGCTTCCAATCTGCATCTCATCACGGGGTAGGAGCATTGTAGCTCCCAAGTTGCGACTGTCATAGGAGACCCGACTTTGATCCAACACATAAGTGACATCAACCAAGGCACCTATGTTTATCTAACTATCGGGCGACATCAACATTAAGATTCAGAGCTTCAAAAGAGCGATTGACTGAAGACGTCTCTCTGATTTCACAATGGAGAGACCCCTGTTGTGGCCGTTTGCATTTATCTGGGCGATTGGCGTCACTTTGTATTGAGGTTCGGTGTAAGAAATATTCTATATCAAATGGTTTGATGATGTGGTCAACTGAATAATGTTCGACTGTCACTGTGTATGAATCCTGAGTGATTGCTATGTTCAAGTCTGGATTTATTTATATGCCTTGACTACTGATAATTATAATTTTGTGTGATTCATTAGATCTGAGTAACAATAACTATTTGTTGTGGTTGGAAAGTCTGATTACAATCTGAAACTTGCAGTGCAAACTATCATTTACTCCATTGTTCCCAGATTTTTCGTATTGAATGCATTCAATTGATTGGTTAATCTCTAAGCTATAGTGCAGAATTGGATCGCCATCTTACAGAGGTTTAGAGTTTATAGTGATTACCAATGCAAGTTCTTCATACGCTATAACTTGAAGATGATTTATTGTTATGAATTGAGAGTTGCTTAAGTCACCAAGACATATACTATCGGCCTAGCAAATGTCTTATTCTTATTATGTTACTTTTAACACTTCAAGGATCTGTTTTTTGAAGTAGTATCCCGCGGGCATCCTTGATAAAATGATCCAATTCATAGGTTTGAATTGCAGTCACCTCGAGCAAGGGAATACAAAGTTTATTATGACCACTTTTTGATTTTTAGTAACCGTCTTCTTTCAAGAAACTGTCTCCATTCGATGGTTCTTCAATTATGACTTTGAATGACTTGTTGAGAACAAATGCAATCAGTTAGATACATAAGGTTTGTGATTAACGACAATGGAACAAAGGTTTAATGATTTTTCAATCGGGGTTTTGATTATTATAAAAATGAGACTTGAGCACGGTGTAGAGGGTTCAGTGAAATGAATTAGTAACTCTGCAAGTTCATTGTTTGACACTGTATGAACTGAGATGAATGATCTGAATATGGATAGATGCAGTTTGCAGTACTCGTTGTATTGCAGATATAGAAGTAAAGTTTCTTGAGTTTCAAATCTAAATGAAACATTCAAGAAATGAAATGCTCTAATACAGAGGGATTCTTTAAATGGTTTCTTTTGTTTATTGTTTGGTATGACCTGATTAGAATCATAAGAGTCTGAAGTTTAGTTTGCAGTAAGGTTGGAGTTTGAATTTGCACAAGCAAATGTCCATGTGAATATCACTTATCACAGAAGACATGATTGTATAAATGTCATTCTTTCTGTCATCTATTTGCACGTTGTTGGCATTTAAATTAGCACCTCTGGAGTGCTGATTGTAAATGTTCAGCTATTTCAAATGTTTTGCAACACTTCTTCGTTATTTAAAGAGAAGTCCCTCTCCGCTGAAAGCAATGCGTAAGGAAGGGAATGGTTAACTAAGGTTCCTATCTTTTTGTACTTCAGCGGTAGGACACAAGGGTGCACAAACACAATGCGCCGTAGCTAAGCTTTTCTCTGGTTTCTGCAGATCTTAACTACGACTATTCTAGCTTTTAATCTATCCAATACCTTCAAGGTAAACAGAGCATGAGGGTAAAGGAGTGGGAATGGATGGTTGGATCACCTGAATTCGCCGTCTCTTGAGAATATGACCAAGGCTCTGAACTCTCGGGTATACACCGGGATAAGGTTGGTACAAGCAAACACTCTTTACGGTAAACTAGATTTGAGACCTGCCAAGGAGGAGGAACCCCTATCCGAGGTATGGGCTAGGAAATGGTTTACAAGAAACAACAAATTGACGATGTCTTGGCCAACAAGCTTGCTAAGGAGGAGGAACCCCTATCCGAAGTATAGATTGAAGGACAATACATTAAACAACAACGAACGATAACTGTCAATGACAAATATCCAAGGAGGAGGAACCCCTATCCGAGGAGGGAAATGAAACAAGCAGCTATTAAATACAAGACATAGAAATAACTCAAATAGGTAGATCAAAATGCAAGCGCCTTCTGATATTCTTCTTCAAGCTTCTTCAACAAATTACAAAGGTTGGGATAGCAAAGGCACGAAATCATGCACAATTACAATTGATCAACGAACTCTCATCCAAGAGTGAACAAATATCTGCTTTCAAAGCTGTTGGCAACAATGGCGCAACAATTTTGCATAGCAAGTAAAAGTTAAACAGACAATGAGCCCAAGGCTCTTATTTATAGAACTCAAAGGAGTGGGCAACCCCAAAATCTCCTTGAGTTAACAATGAGTTCTTGCCAATCAATTAGCAAGATTTATTCCTAAAAGGGGGGAACAAGCAGTTAACTGGAAGACTACTTCAGTTAACTGAAAGTAAACAAAGAGTCAACTGGAAACTACTTCAATTGACTGAAAGTAAGCTAAAGGTGAACCTTAATGCAAAGTATCCCTCCAAAATAGACATCCACGTTTAGTGGAGATTTGAGATCCACAAATTATGGAAGTCAATTAGATATCCTTAATCAGTGGGATCTGACAACTCATGATTTGTGGGATGTGGAGTTAACTTGGAAAGGGACATCAAGTTGACTCCCACTACATTTAATGCCTTCTTGAGTTGACTTGGAATGAGGCATCAAGTCAACTTCAAGTATCATAAATGTCAATTGGAAGGTAGGACGTCCTTCCTAGGTGTCTTTTCACACTTCACCATTTCTGGTCAACAGCTCCTTGATCCATGTGTTGACTTCTTCCGTTTCCAGATAGTCAATGCTTTGATGACACGACATCTCTTCTTGCGCAAGTTATTGCTCTTAGTAACTTGGGCGGCTCCATGTTTGGAATGACCTCTATGCAACTGGCAAGCCAAGGTGCTTACTGCCACGCGGGAGGTGGTAATATTGGTCTTTCTGCTGCAAGATCAGCCTTTCTTTCTTCTTAGTCCAGAGTAATTGCTACGGCTCTCTATTGAGTGGGAGATGTATTCTTTTCAAAGATAAAGATCCGTAGACTGCTGATGATGTCCGTTTGCTCTCCAGCAATGTGTGTAAGATCTGGTTGGAGAGTTGCTGGTGCAAGGTCTGGTTGTTCAATTGGAGCCCAAGGACGCCAAATTGTCATTCTGTGAAGAAGAACTCGCCTGTTGACTGTAAACACGGATGTGTTCAGACAACTTCTGAAAAACCCCTGAAAATAGCGCCCTGCCGAGAAGTATTTTTCCGGAAAAAGTTTGGCACATGGGTTTTGTTCGTGCTTCAATGCTGAACAAGCCCAGTTCCTCAGAATTTTGATTCTGAAACTTTTTGGAAAAAACCCCCAAAAATAGGGGCAGCAAGTTTGCTAATTTTGGAAAATCTGACGAGATGGGTTTTACTGGAAAATTATGCTGAATCTACCCAGTTGATCAGATCTGATGTAGCCTGCTGCTTTGTGCGACATGCAAGAAAACCTAAGACAAGAAGAGAGGAAGTAGACAGAAGATGGATTGGAAGTTTTTATCTGACTCTTTGAGAAAATCTGTCTTTGAATCCAACCTCAGATTAGCAATCTTCTTCTGCTTCAGATCTGCAAGAAATATCGAAGAACGGATGAAAACCTTGGCCAGATCTGTAAATGGCGTCCTTGAGAGCTTATGGCTGTTCTTGATCATCAACCTGCAATGAAATAATGAAATGGGATGCCTATACCTTGATTACATAGACTCAAGCCTTAGATCCACAAGTTTGGGGACCTAACTCATGATCAAAAGTGGTTTTGGCTTGATCTGAAGTTCAAAAAGGTGATTTCCACTGATCGTGGAGTGTTTTAGCCAAGTTTAACTCAAAATATCTTGACTTTAGTCAACAACTTGACCTTTGACTTCTTTTAGGCGTCCCTTTTGAGTTTTGCAAGTTTTTTTTTATTATTTTCTCTCCTGAATGACCTCAGTTTGACCCTGAATCTATCCTGATTTGTTGATCCTGAGATGTTGCTGACACATTCACTGCTGAGTTGGATCCAACCTGAAGAGAAGTGCCTGGGAGGCATGATGGTAAAAAGCTGAGTTTATGGCTTCAAAAGGAAGGGCGCCTTTTCCAAGAAAGGGCTCTTTTGCTTATGCCTTGGTGAATTTTCAATCTTCGCTCTTCAGTCTTTTGAAATGACCTCTCGTGCTTTGGTCTGGATTTCTCGTTGATCGGAGAATCAGATGATTACGCTTGATATCTCGCTAGGTAGCCAGCTCTGTTTCGCCGAAGATGATTAAATTCAGAAAACTTGGAATTCATTCTAGGGTTCCTTTATTCAAGGGCGCCCCTCCTTGAAAAGGGCGCTTTTGTCCTTTAGCAAGTTTATTTTCATCTGAAAAGTAGCCTAGTTTGATCCTGATTATTTGTTGACTGTCCTGTCAGATGTCTGTGCTTTCAGTTGGGTCATTGAGATCTACCTAGGCTGAGAAGGTTATCTTGGGAAGCCTTTTGTCCTTTATCAGCATCTGGAGGTCCAAAAGGAAGGGCGCCTTTCTTTTGAAAAGGCTCTTTTGCTTTGATTTTCGCCTTCGACAGTGGTTTCCTGATATTTCTTCAACTGCCTCTTTTCACTTCATCAGCAGTTGCTTATGATCCACTCCTCGGAAGATTTATCTGTTTGTTTCGTTGTCGCGCCAACAAGCAAACGCCGAGGATGATTGCCTTGTAAGATCTTGCAGACTGCATTTGACCTTTAAAGATCATGGGCGCCCTAGCTTGAAAAAGGCTCTTTTCAGCATGTGAACTTGCCTCTCCTTCGTAGTGTTTCCAGAGTTAGTCAAATTTTGACCTTTTTCATTTTCAGGAATCTCCTTCATCAAACAGCATAATTTTAGACCTTTTCCGCCATGGTTGCGTCGTTGAAGCTTTCGAAGCTTAGCTTTCAGCACCTGGTACTGGCCAATCTGCCATTAATGGCTGCGGAGCTCCTAACTTTGTTCCTGAAAAATAGAAATAGACCCACCAGAGTAAAACATGTCTTTTGATGATTCTGACTTGACCAATGTGATCGTGAAGCCTTTTAATCCTATCAAAATCATTTTCAATCATTTCTGGGAAGGTCCTATTTTCGGGGGTTTCCCTAAAAATAGGGGCGAAAAACCCTGATTTTCAAATTTTCAAAATTTTGCATATGTGTTCCTTGACAGAAACCCACAAAGACCCTATGATTGGTTTGACCTAAAACAGACTTTACACGACATTTTAACAAGATTTAGCTCAATTTATACTGAATGCCAAAAAATTTATTTTGGGTACAACACACGTACAATGGAGATTTCCAGTCAAGGTGTATGTAGAGGTCATTGGTCATTGTTTCATCAATTTGTTCATAGTGTGTTGAAGAGCAGTTTTGTAGAGAAGGATTAAATGCTGAATGTTTGCGTATGAAAGAGGGAGATGGAGTTTGTAGATTTGTTGATACAAAGATGGAGTAGTGGAGTGTATTGTAACAAGGTAACCCCCTGAAGTTATATCTTTTCATTTATTGGAGATTGGTCATTAAGACCATGGAGGTTTTTCCAGTGAGGCATATTTGTAACTAGTGAGGTTCCTTTGCCAGTGAGGCATACTTGTTACCAGTGAGGTTCCTTTGTCAGTGAGGCATATTGTGTAGCCAGTAAGGCTCTGTAGTCAGTGGGATTTTATTAAGCCAATGAGGCAATTTTTCCTGAGTGGTTTTTTTATCCCTATGAGAGTTTTCCACCCATAAATCATTGTGTTATGCTGTTGTGGTTCATATGGTTTTCATGTCACATGCAATTTAGTCTTGCTGTTTCAGTTACATACTTTGTGTTGATGCGGATTTTTTGACCTCAACCAACATTAGAATAAAATACCCAATGAAATATCCTACTCTCTCTTGAACAAAGTTTCCAATGTGCTAAGCTATGTGATCACAAAGTAGACTCCAAGGTTCCTTGTGCATATAGGATAGTCTCGATTGGTTTTGCTATGTTTTGTTGGTATTGCAAGGGGGACTTACACTTGATTTATTGGTTTAACCCTTCTTCCTTTAAGACTTTAGCAACAACTTTTCAACACTTTGGAATACAGATACTATTGTCTATGAGTGCTGAGATCTTACTATTGTCAACTTTGAAAATAAAATAGAAAAGGATAAGTGCTTTAGAGGCTAGGCTAATTCTAAACTATTCTTAGGAACTCAAGAGACAAGTGTTGGACAGCGAAATAAAAACCTACCTTTGTTTTGCCAAATACAACAACTAGACAAAGATGGTGCAATCTTCAAAGGGATTCACAAATGATATCCTATTACTCAAGGCCACCTTCAATTTGAACAATGAACATAAGTAATACAGTTCAAGTTTAGCAATTTGAAAGGTCAGACTAACCTTACACATCAAATAGAAAATCATTCAATTTAAAAAAGGTATGAACAAACTTCGCCATTACCAACACTATCAATCCTTCATTCATTTAAAATTGTGGAAAACAAATCTATTCTATCGAGGAAATATGAAACCATGCTGACTTTCAAACTAACAAATGCTCATCAATGAGTCTAATTATTATTTTGATAGCGCTCTAGCAACAATTTCACAAGTCTCCCTGAACAAATAAAATGAGAAGGGTTTATATAGGCACTCCAATTACAAAGCAACGACCCAAATTGATCTGAGCTCAATGGCCAAGATTATCCCAAGAAACCATAACTAAGAGTTCACTTAGAAAAGCATAACCAAGTTCTGTGACACATGGCGGAAGGAAGAAGAGCCACTTGGAGCATGGAAGACATTGACACCTTGCAAGCTAATAAAGCAAGCTAGATTCCAAAACACAATTCCCCTTGGCTTGTTCTCTGGCTATGAATGCAATGAACCTTGCCATTACTAAATTGAGTTCCTCCATTGATATGCTCGGTAAGGTATCCAATTGCTCACCTATTACATCCAAGGCTTCAATGCATTGAGCAAAAGTGTCTTCCCACTTACCCTTTTGCCTCTGAAATTTGTTCATATAGATCAAGAGAGATAACATATCATCTAACTAATTTTCATTAATAGCCTCCATCTCTTTGAAATAAACATTTTTCACATTTTCCTTTAAATCTTCCTAGTTCAAACCATTTGTATCATTGGCCTCCTGTTCTATCAATCCTTCAAGCGATGTGAGGATCCTGAGTTGTATCTTTCCAAGAGAGTTTTGCATACCAACACATTCCTCTTTCATCTTATCATATTTTTTCTTTTTTGCTAGCAAGGAACAGTACCATCTATTGAAGTCATAAGAAGCTCCATCATCAATAACATCTTGAACCAACACTTGCATAGATATTTCCTTTAATGCCTTTAGGCGAGGTATCACCTTGTCTTCTACGTTTTGGAAATCTTCCCAATTCTCTTCCATCTGGCGAATTTCAGTTACAAGCATAACTGATTTATCATAAGTTTGAACACACCTCTCTAGGAATTGCTCCACTTGCTTTGAGGTATTTTTGACCCATCTTCTGGTTGCTTGACTTGTAACTCTCATTGCGTCAAGGCTGTCAACAGATTCTTGACAAAGGGAAGACGGTGGAATGAAAGCCTCATTCTCTTGCCTTAATGGGGCTGTCATTTGCTGGATAAATTCTATTAGTCTGAAATTCTCCACTTCTAATCTTTCTTTCTTCTCCTCTGTTTTGTCAAATTTTTCTTTAATAGCCCTCAAGGTAAACCTCTTATGGATTCCCCCTTGAAGTAGCTGAGTGATGTACATGAGAAATGCATCATTAGTTTTCTTGTAATTGTCTTTATGATGCAGCTACAACTGAGGGTAACAATGATATACCTTGAATTGGTTACTCCGAGGCCCTACTTCTCCTTTACATATTAATCCTCTATACTTTGTGAACTGGGCGAGGATGTACACTACGTAAGAACTCATGTAGAAGGTCTTTGTTTTCTCTAGATTTCTCGGCTGGATGTCAATATTATCACTTATCAATTTAGCCCAATTTATCATTTTCATTCATAATACAACTTCTTCCACATATGGGAACATCCAAACCTTAAGGAATGCCCCTTGAGGAGTACCCATAACTCTGTTCATCATATGGATCATATCGTTATATCTTCTTTGAAATCAGTGCAAATCAACCTCTTGGGTAACTTGGAGCGATGTTTCTCTTGTTCCTTGACCCAATTAGTACTGACTATATCCATATAGGCCTCCTTCGCTTGATCAAACATTTCTTGTGATTCCTATCGAGTTCTTCTCAACATCTTGTGGCAATGAGGAATGCCAAACACTTCCCTAACTGAGTCTTCAGTGAAATAAGCCAAAGTTATCCCATTAGGTGCCTTGATGGATCGTGCTTGTGGATCATACCTTTTGGCACATTCAACCATCAATTCACTACATTGAACTGCAGGTGGAAAACCTACTGCTTGATGAAGTTCACATTTGATCATGTTTGCTGCTATGGGCGTTTGGTTTTGATTTTGGGTGCCAAACATTCTTCTCTTGTGTTGGATTACATTGAATTAGTCAAAGTTGGTATCTCCAACTTTCCTCCACTTAGATGATAGCTGGGATTTTGGATAAAACCCTTTGAGAACCTCCTTGACTTGATTCTTCCTAACTCCTCCCACATTCTTTGATGTAGACATGGCACTTGTATTAAGCTTGAAATTAGAAAGCATGCATAAATTATAATGAAGGGGTTATGCTTAAAACCCTAAGGCCAGGTGAGTGCATTAATGGTGAAATAAATTGATTTAGAATTCCAAAACTTCAACTTGACTGCAAGGATTGATTAGAAACTGAAATATTAGGATTTAGCCTGCAATAAATGCAAAGAGAAAAAATAAATTCTCATTACCAACCCTTGTCCCTTCAAGAATATTCAAAGAAATTTAATTTTTTGACTGGAATTTGTAGGTCTGAAGCTGGGATTTATCTACAGGTCTGCAAACTTAAGATTTAAATCCTTATTTCTCCTTTCATTTCTCTCCATATTCGCAGCTTGTGAACCTGTAGAAGCCTGAATTTCTTGACTAAAACCTGCAATTTGTGAATGTATTTCACTTCTTTTGCTTGTAAACTCGGATTGATTGACTTTGCAACTCATGAATATTTTGTGACTTGATAAAGTTGCAAAATTAAGAGAGGCGCCTATGAACTTGCCTGTAATTTCTCATGGTTGTGCTGCAACTTCTTGAGAAGAATTTTAGACTTGTGTCGAATGAAAAGGAGACTTCAAGCGCTTCTCTTTATAAGCAAACTCCTTCCTTATTTAAGGAATTCGGCCGATCTCATGATTGGATGCTCTATTTAGAAAAAAAGGAAGAAAGCTTATCCTTAAGCTCCCTCTTTCTAATTTCTTCTGGGGCGCATTCCTTATTTTTCGCTTCCTTTGGCTTGCTTGTGAAGTTTCCAAGAAAAACTTGAGCTAACTTTGTTTTAACTTGCTAGAGATATGAACTTAGGAAAGTCGACCCCTATGTGGAATTTTTGGATTTTGAATTGGATTCTTTATCCCTCTCCCAAGTAAACTTTATGCCTTAGGCAATTTTATGTACCTCCACTTGGGAAATACGCCCCCCAATTGAATTTCCTATCATTTCAAATGAATTTCTTACCTTAGGGGTATCTTTAGATTTCTTGAGAACTTCAACATGGATTTCTTGAGGTTTCAATTGGATTTTACTCGTTTGCCTTAGAGAATTTAATCCACTTCGAATTGGATTTCTCTTGACTTTGACATATTTGCCCAACTAGAATTTTTACTTCATTAAACTGGATTTTTTACTCTTGGAGGTGGGCGAAATTCAACTGGATTTCATGTGACCTTTAGTAGATTTCCTCTTTGATGGATTTTATTTCAAGTGGATTTTCCTCTCAATTGGATTGGATTTCAGCTTGATTTGCTTCTAACTGGATTTCCTTTTTTAACTAGATTTCTCAAGGATTCAACTGAATTTTCATGATGGGCAAACTTCATGGGTTGAGGAAGATTTCTTCTTGTTTGGGGTGGACTTTATAGGATTTCTTCAACTTAGCATTTTCTTGCCTTGACACTTTCAAAACCCTAACCTTGACACTTTCTAAAAATAGAAAAAAGGCAAAAAGCAAAAAGCAAAATTTATAAATTTAGTAAGTCCTCGATTGGTCCCAAAATGCCAAAAATGAAACTTTCGGAAAAAGCAAAAAAGAAAAAAAACACATTTTCCTTAAAAAAACAAGTCCAAAATCACCCAGAGAACAGTCATTTTTACTCCAACAGTCCCTTCTGAACACCCCTATGGTATTAGAAACTTCATTTGACCTTTCAAGCACTGACTTGACCTACTCAGCTATCCGAAATCTTTAGAAATTTGGACTCAAACCTAGACCTCAGACTTGCCGACCCACCTCTGCCTCGAAAGAGACTCAGAGAAACTGAAGCTAACGCTAGAACCAACTCTAACACTAAGACACCGGACAAGACCAAAGGGGGGTCCCCATTTGCAATGGGGCGATGTGTGATTAGGTCACAACATCTGGCAACGCCATGTGAGGAATGTGCCTGAACATTCCAAAGATAAAGACCCATTCTGAATTTGATATCTCTGATTAAATCAAACTAACTTACCCATAGGTTAAAAGGTGTACTCAGAAAGGAAAGGAATCCTAAATTGGATCGAGACACTTTTCCTTTCAATCACTAGTGTGTGCAAATGCATTTATTTCCACCTCATAAGATCATTGGAACTCCTAGAATTGGCCGTAACGGGTTACGTAGTAATCCTTACTTCAAAAGCATCTTGGACATTGCCTCGCTACTTGTCAGGCGTCCATAGCTCCGACGAGGTTATCGTTGTGATTCTTACGAATATTGCTCCATTGCCAGCCAGGCGTCCATAACCCCGATGGAGTTACCTGTATGCTCCCATTAGCCAAATATTTCAATATTTTTCCTTTTCTCTTTTCAATTTTATCTTTTTTTGTTTCTTTTGATATGGCTTCTCTTTTCTCATATTCTTCAATTGGCTCATAAGCAGTGAAGCTCATTTGGGTTTAAGAATCATAGTGGCACTGAAGTAGGACTTAAGATTTTTCACTAGCCACGACTTCTCCTAAAAGAACACAATGACTTAGAGCAATTGATTACATATGTGTAAAAATATAGTGATTTTCAAGACTAAGTGTCAAGACACAATAGATGATTCCCTTTCTAGCCAAGTACAAATCCTAACCTAAGGACAAACTGGAAGGACTTAATCTCGGATTCCAAGATCCCTAACAAACATTTATCAAAGGAATGATGCATACATTGCTTTGTGGAATAAGACCAATGTGTGCTTGAAACATTATCACCCTTTTGCAAATGTGGATCCCTTTATTCTAGACTAAGCCAAGCTTAACTAGGAAAGTAAAGGAACCAAACCTAAGCAAACCAAACCAAAGGAAACTAAACTAAGACCAAAATAAAACAAAACAAGCAAAACTAAACTAAGACGCGACTGGAAAGAAAACTAACCTAACTATGTACAAGAGCAAGACTCACTAGGAACTTAAGATCGGAAATAATGCTTGAGAAACTGCCGATTGATTGGAAATGGGACATCTTCTCCAGTTAATGTCTTCAGTCTAAATGCATTATCTCCCAAAATTTCTGAAATTTGATAAGGATCCATCCATAGGTTGTCAAACTTGTCATGGTCTCCTCTTCGTTCATGGGCTTTGTCCCAACAAAGGACTAAATCAGAAATTCTAAATGCTTTTACTTTCGCTCGTTGATCGAACCATCTCTTTACAACACCTTGATGTTTTACAAAATTTTCCAAGGCTTGGTCTCTTTTTCTTCCAAAAGAAATAGTTGTGACAATTTGGTTTTAACTCTTTCCTCTTGATCCATACATTCTTGCGTAAATTGTTAAGTTGGAATCCTCAATTGTATTGGAAACACAAGGTCTTGTCCGTACACCAGATGATAGGGTGATGTTCCCAAGGAACTTTTCACTCTTACTCTATCCGCCCAAAGAGCGAATTTTAACTATGTATGCCAGTCCCTTGGATTCTTGTCCAACAACTTCTTGATAACGTTCAACAAATTTTTGTTCGCGGATTCTGCTAATCCATTACACTGGGGATAATAATTTGACGAAGATTTTAAAGTGATACCGTACTCAAATGCCCAATTAGAAAATTTTAAAGAAGAAAATGTAGGACCATTATCACATACCAAAGCATGAGGACAACCAAATCTAGTGATAATGTTTTCTTCTAAAAATTTAATTACAATATCAGTTTGCATAATTTCAAAGCTTGAGCTTCCGACCACCTTGTGCAATAGTTGGTCGTGGTCAGAATATACCTATGTTGCGTAGAGGAAGGTGGGTTGATCATACCAATAAAGTCAAGTCCCCACTTCGCGAAAGGTCTTACTTCTATGACAGGTTGAAGCGGCATAGCTAGGTTCTTCTCTCGTACAACAGTTACTTGGCATGTGTGACAAGTCTTCACATGATCATATGCATCTTTAAATAATGTAGGCCAATAGTAGCCTTCCATTAGGACTTGATGTGCTGTTGCTAATCCTCCTCCATGACCTATCCCAAACCTGGAATGAAAATGCTCCATTATCTGTCTTGCTTCCTCTTTTTCGGTGCATCTCAGGGAAACTCCCTCATGGTTCCTTCTATATAATACTGATCCTTGTAACATGTATCTTTGGCTTTTCATTCTTAAGGCCCTCTTTTGTACTGGATTTAGATGACTTGGGCACCTGTGGTTGAGCAAAAAGTAGGTTACATCATCGTACCGCTCATCCAGAGATACCTCTTGTAATTCATAAACCTGTTGTACCAGTCTCGACCCTACCGCAATGGTTTGTGTTAAGGCTTGGCCACAAACAATCTTCATTGGTTGGATTTCTACGTCGTACTCCTGAATAATGGTAACCCACTTGCCTCTTCTTTCTCCTAATTCATTTTGCATCAAGAGGGTTTTAACAGCTACATCCGGGACTATTGCAAAGACTTTGCTTCTCAAAATGTAATGTTAGAACTTTTTGATCGCCTTGACTAAAGCATATGCATGTTTTTCTATGTTCAAGTATCTCAATTCTGCATCCTTAAATGGTGCACTCATGAAAGCTATGTGGTGTTCAGCTTTTTCATTTGTCTTTTGAGTGAGCATTGCAGCACAAGAATGTTCCAATGCAAAAGAATAGAGGTAAAAAGGCTTTGTGTAGTCAGGGTTGACCAAGACAAGAGCATCAATTATGGCTTGTTTGATTTCTTCAAAGGCCCTCTTTGTTGGTGCTGTCCACTCTATTTTTGCACCCTTCTTCAACATTTCATTCAGAGGCTTGACTATTTCAACAAATCTTATTATGAGTTTTCTTACAAAATTAATCTTTCCAAAGAAAGACCTTAACTCTTTCTGATTTGCTGGCAAATTGATCCTTGATATAGCTTCTACCCAATTAGGGTCGATAAGAATTCCTTTATCTGTAATCACATGGCCTAGTAGCTTTCCCTCGGTCACTCCGAATATGCACTTCTTTGGGTTCAATGAAATTCCATACCTTCTGCACCTTTGAAATATTTTCTTTAGGTCTTCAATATGACTTTCCTTTTTTTTGGAAAATACTGTGAGGTTGTCCATGTAGACAATGATGCATTTTCCTACAAGATCTTTGAAGGCGATATCCATAGCCCTTTGAAACGTGGCTCTAGCATTGATCAACCCAAATGGCATTTTTTTGTATGCAAATGTACTCCACTTTGTTGTGAATGCAGTCTTAAGTCTATCCTCATGTTCTACTAACACCTAATTGTACCCTGAATATCCATCAAGAAAAGACATCATTTGAGACCCATTTACAATTTGCAACACTTCGTCCAATGATGGCAAAGGGTAAGTATCCTTTTTTGAAGCCTTATTAAGATTTCAAAAATCTGCACATAGCTGTATCTCTCCATTCTTCTTGCAAACTGGTACTAGGTTGGCGACCCATGTCGAATGGCGTACTGGAAAGATAATGCCTGCTGATAGTAATTTTTTTACTTCTTGGAAGATAAGAGGCTCCAATAAAGGGTTTACTGGCCTTTGACCCTGCCTGAACAGTTTGCTACCTATCTTGAGGGGAATTGTATGCGTGATGATGGATGTGTCATATGTCTTTAAATCATCACAACTCCAGGCAATAATGTCTGAAAACTCTTTTAGGCTTTTGATTATTCGTTCCTTCTCTTCAAGTGTGCACACTTTGCCAATGAGAACATTCTTAACTTAATCTTTCGTTCCTAGATTTACCGCTTCATGTTGGCCACCCTCATTCCTCTGGTATTTGATTGCATGGATCTGGTCCTAATCGAAGATCCTTTCAAGTTGTATCATTCCCCTTGGGATGGTATTGGTCTTCAAATTCATTATACCATCTGCATCAAATTCAGCTTCTCCTCTTTCTTCTTCTTCATCGGTGATCTGTGTGAGGAAGATGTCAGAATTTGTTAAGAAATCCAGAATATGTTTGTCATCATCAAATGCTTGAAAATTCGTGATATTGTCAAGAACTGATGGTATTGATGTGATTTCAATTGTAAATTTCTTCAAAGCATCCATCACAAGTGGTTCCAATGAGCTTGCTGATTGTGCCAATGAATTTGCCACTTTATTTTGGGAGCGATAAATGGATTTGATATTGAAAGCATCAAAACCTTCAATGAGATTCCAAATCCGATTTCTGTATCTTGACAATCTCTTGTCGTGGCAGACATACTTCTTTCTTACTTGTTTTACTACAATTTCCAAATCCCCATAAACATGCAAAATCTTGACTCCTTTTCCAATTGCGTATAGCAATCCGTGAACCAATGATTCATACTCTGTCACATTGTTGGTGCATGGGAATTGTAACCTTAGTGCAGCTAGGTAAGTCTCACCTGATGGACTAATCAATTCATAACCAACTCCATTTCCTTTCTTGGACTTTGAACCATCAAACCTCAGACTCCAAACTTGCTCTAGATCTAGTAGTTGCTCAAAGCTGAGTATTTCTGTCTTTTGAACTTTTAAAACTGGATGATCTACCTGAATTTTGTTCTCTCGAGTCTTTTCTTCTTTTGGTAAAAGCTCTTTATTGGAGTCACTACCTTCATCTTCTACTGTCAAATTAAAGTACTCATCTCTTGGGACTTGGGAAATTCCTTTGTGAACTTGGTCTAAAGCCATCTTATACATTGTGCAAGAGAATTCAGAATGGAAGGCATTATGAATTCGGCACCAATTGGGCAATAATAAATCTTGTACAGAAGCACGACTTCCCAATTCTTTTTCTTGCCTTGCGCTTTTGAGAGCAAATCTTCTTAAATTTTCAAACATGCTTTCACCTTCATCTAGTGATAGCTCATCGTCACTCTCAACGAGAACTTTTGTTGAGTCTGAAACCTCTAGTGAATCTTCTTGGTTGGTTAAGTAATGCAGCATCAAAATCTTTTGTGCCTTTGGTCTATATTGACCCAGATCTATTTCACAAAACAAAACTTCTTTCTTTTCTCCATATTCGGTAATCATCAGCTTAAGTCTTGGTGTGCTTTCAATTCTAATCTGATTAGGGATACCCCTCCATGGTAAACACATGTGTGAGAAGTCAGTAGAGAAGTAACCATTCAACTTGCGGGTCCAGTCTCTTCCCAAAACCATTCCATATCCATCTGAGATATCAACTACAAAAATGTCGATGAATTGCTGAATCCTTGGATCAATTGATAATTGCATATGGATATTGTTTAACTCCCCTACAATTGGGACCTCTAGCTTATCCAACTGTGTTACCTTCTTGTTTGTCTTTGTAGGAGTCAATCCTAGTTTGCGACATACAGCTAGAGGCATCACATTGCTGGATGCTCTTGAATCAATCAGACAGTTATGTAGGAGCTTATTGAAAATCCAAATCGAAAGGAGGAAAGGAGCTAGCTCATCTTTTCCTTGATAAAATACTACAGGGATTTCTTTCTGTACACCGGCTTCTATCTCCCTTGCTTTCATCTTATTAGTCTTCTCAACTTGTGGAGCTTTTGCATCTCTTGTCGAATCCTCCATTTTACTTTCCTTTGAACTTTGAATTACTTGCTCAATTTTAATTGTCTTATGATCTGGCATTTCTTTACCTTCTTTTACTTCATAGATGCCTCGAGTTGCTTTAAAATTCCGAGACCCTTGAGCAACATTTATTGACTGTGGTTGTTCTTGAGTAAGTTGTGGCTGCACATCTTGAACAAAGCTTATATTTGTGTGGTATTTGCAATATTTTGAATTGTGTCGACTGGATTTTGCGTTGTATCTCCCAAGCTATCAAGAAATGTATCCCTTATCTCTGGTACGTTCATTAATTTGAACAATGACATGCTCACCTTGATCTTCTTCACCTCCTTTGTCACATATTGACTTAGTCTTTTTAATTCATCTTTAGGAGGAGTAGAGTTACTAGCATTACCACCTTGCCTATATTGTGGCGCATCTCTTGGAAAAGGTGGATTATTGCTTGCATTCGGGTGCGGTGGAGTTTGAAAGTTGTGCAGAGGAACAAATGAAGTCAAAGGCTCTTGATTCTTCCTTTGATAAACCCTTGGCTGGTTGTTCCCTATTTGTTGAAATGCTTGTACCTCTTTTATGCCTTCTACCAATACACTATTATACATCAGTGGAAAATAATAATTTGTCGTGTCTTCAATTGGTCCATTAGCAGCTACAGGTGGGCACATAGGAGGTGGCGCCTCCATCGGACTATTAGCCGATGTTGGTGGAAATCTTCCAAATTGATCAAGTGCCTGATACTGTTCAAATTGTGGCAGAAACGTGAAGTCCTCCAAAACTAGAGCTTGATCGTACTTCACTACAAGGACTAGAGTAGTGGATGGGTCATTTGGTGTTTCCTTCTGTATCTCTCTTTGGAAAATATCTGTTGCGAGTTGAAACTCTCTACATTGTGTCTCAGAATGTTGATCAGTGTTGTGCAATCGACACCATCTTGACAAGGCTGATTCAACAAGGAGTATATTTTCTGTTGGTAGACTCTCTCGAGTTGTAGGATTGTCCAGTGGTGACGACACATTTCCATTGTTTGGTCCTGTATTCCATGTCCTCTTTTGATATCCTTGATTATTACCACGGTACCCATGAACATTGCTTTGATAAGCTTGATTACTTGGTTGACCTTGGTAATTTTGATAATTCTGATGACCTTGATTTCCTTGAGGAGTATGTTGGTACCCCTGTTGGTTCCCTTGGTAACCTTGATAATTGCCTTGGTATCCTTGTGGATTCCTTTGCATGTTTTGAAGTTGATTGTTCTGATTTCTCAAATGAGTTACCTCAGTAGACAACTTCTTTACCTGTTTGATCAATTCTTTCATGTCTTCTTTTTCTTCTTGTGTCCTTGTAGATGCTGATGTATTTTGCAAATACACTGGTTGTGAAGGTTGCGCTTGAGAAAGGGGACCTCTTGGATGAATTACCAACTGATTATTGGGAGGTGGAATAGGATTCATTATTGGTGTGTGATGTGCCAATGCTTGATTGATCCCTAATATCTGGTTTGGCATAGTAGCGTACCCTAGGTGATTGAGTGGTCTGACAACATTCATACCTAAATCAGCATTAACCTTGATTGCTTCTGCATAAGCTTCCTTGAGATCGGTTGGAGCTGGATTGGCTCTTCTTACAAACATAGATGTAAGACTATCCAGGGTGGCATAATAAACTGGTAGTGCTGCGGTATCATTCAAGTTGTATGGATCACGTAACCTTGTAGAAACCTGTTGTTAAAGGCACTGATTGGTTCATGCTCTTGTCTCTTTACTTTAACAAACTGTTTGTAAAGTTCGGCCGGGCTAGTTGGCAATCTAAACTTTGCGAAGAAGACATCCTTTAACTGTTGCTAGGTTCGGATTGAATCCATCGGTAAGTTTACATACCAATAATATGCTTCATCCCCTAGAGAGTATGGGAATAATTGACAAGCCACATCTTCATGTTGGATATCCCTGTTTTGGCGAGTATCTTCGAAAATTTTAATGTGTTCATCAGCTGTCCGATTAACATCATCGACCTGGAACTTGGAGCAAAAATGCTTCGGATTCTTTTGCATCTCGTGATAATTAGCAAATGTAGTGAGAGGGGGCACATTTTGAGGATGCCAAGCCATTGGAACATTTGGTTGATTTATTTGAATTGGTTGAATTGGTTGTGCAGCTATTGGAACTTGTTGATTATTTAGTTGAGTAGTACTTGGAATTGGAATACGTGGTGGTGGGGTTTGGAAGAAACCGAAAATGTCTTCTCCACTTGATACTTCTTCAGTAGGTGAAACTCCTTCATTAGGGTGAACTGCACTTGATGTTCCTTCTTGTGATGCTTCTGATTTCTTTCTTTGTCTATTTTTGTAAGGTGACAACTCTACAAATTCTTTGAAAGAACTTGGAGTGGATCTAGTAACTCTTCAAAATTTATTTGATGAGAAAGAACCGATTCGATCCAGTGTGTCTTCCTTCAATCTTGTTGGGGACGTGCAGGAACTACTTCAAGAGCTGGTTGATTTGCTTGTTGAGGAACTTGTTGATTAGCTAGCTGATTTTGCTGTCGTTGAAGGGCTTCAAACCTTTGGATAAGCAAATCTCTTTGGATAGCGAACTCAATATGTTGGGCTTTCTCTTCTTCTTCCTCTAATACAAATTGAGTTCACATATACTCTGCGGCACTTCTCTTGGTTTATTTGGCAAGAGTGTTCAATTGAGAGATAATGTCTTCTTACTCGTCTTGAAACCCAAGATTTGGTTGCAATACTGCAAATATATCCCTATGTGGTAGGACCATCTTGATTCATGTCAAGTTTCTGGTTGTTGCAAGCTTTTGAATGACCCAACCTTTGTATGTTGGCCCTCCTAGCGCCAATTTATGTTGATGCAGATTTTGTGACCTCAACCAACATTAGAATAAAATACCCAATGAAATATCCTACTCTCTCTTGAACAAAGTTTCCAATGTGCTAAGCTATGTGATCACAAAGTAGACTCCAAGGTTCCTTGTGCATATAGGATAGTCTCGATTGGTTTTGCTATGTTTTGCTGGTATTGCAAGGGGGACTTATGCTCAATTTATTGGTTTAACCCTTCTTCCTTTAAGACTTTAGCAACAACTTTTCAACACTTTGGAATACGGATACTATTGTCTATGAGTGCTGAGATCTTACTACTGTCAACTTTAAAAATAAAATAGAAAAGGACAAGGGCTTTAGAGGCTAGGCTAATTCTAAACTATTCTTAGGAACTCAAGAGACAAGTGTTGGACGGCGAAATAAAAACCTATCTTTGTTTTTCCAAGTACAACAACTAGACAAAGACGGTGCAATCTTCAAAGGGATTCACAAATGATATCCTATTACTCAAGGCCATCTTCAATTTGAACAATGAACATAAGGAATAGAGTTCAAGTTTAGCAATTTGAAAGTTCAGACTAACCTTACACAACAAATTGAAAATCATTCAATTTAAAAAAGGTATGAACAATCTTCACCATTGCCAACACTATCAATCCTTCATTCATTTAAAATTGCAGAAAACAAATCTATTCTATCGAGGAAATATGAAACCATGCTAACTTTCAAACTAACAAATGCTCATCAATGAGTCTAATTATTATTTTGATAGCGCTCTAGCAACAATTTCACAAGTCTCCCTGAACAAATGAAATGAGAAGGGTTTATATAGGCACTCCAATTACAAAGCAACGACCCAAATTGATCTGAGATCAATGACCAAGATTATATCTCAAGATTATCGCCAGAAACCATAACTAAGAGTTCACTTAGAAAAGCATAACTAAGTTCTATGACACATGGCACAAGGAAGAAGAGCCACTTGGAGCATGGAAGACATTGACACCTTGCAAGCTAATAAAGCAAGCTAGATTCCAAAACACGATTCCCCTTGGCTTGTTCTCTGGCTATGAATGCAAATGAACCTTGCCATTACTAAATTGAGTTCCTCCA
Organism: Sequoia sempervirens; assembly: GCA_007258455.2. Lineage (NCBI taxonomy): Eukaryota > Viridiplantae > Streptophyta > Pinopsida > Cupressales > Cupressaceae > Sequoia > Sequoia sempervirens. The sequence goes on from VDFB02281492.1 coordinate 283,731,374, forward strand.
TTGATATGCTTGGTAAGGTATCCAATTGCACTCCTATTACATCAAAGGCTTCAATTCATTGAGCAAAAGTGTCTTCCCACTTACCCTCTTGCCTCTGAAATTTGTTCATATAGATCAAGAGAGATAACATATCATCTAACTGATTTTCATTAATAGCCTCCATCTCTTTGAAATAAACATTTTTCACATTTTCCTTTAAATCTTCCTAGTTCAAACCATTTGTATCATTGGCGTCGTGTCCTGTCAATCCTTCAAGTGATGTGAGGATCCTGAGTTGTATCATTCCAAGAGAGTTTTGCATACCAGCACATTCCTCTTTCATCTTATCATATATTTTCTTTTTTGCTAGCAAGGAACAGTACCATCTATTGAAGTCATAAGAAGCTCCATCATCAATAACATCTTCTTGAACCAACACTTGCATAGATATTTCCTTTAATGCCTTTAGGCGAGGTATCACCTTGTCTTCTACGTTTTGGAAATCCTCCCAATTCTCTTCCATCTGGCGAATTTTAGTTACAAGCATAACTGATTTACCATAAGTTCGAACACACCTCTCTAGGAATTGCTTCACTAGCTTTGAGGTATTTTTGACCCATCTTCTGGTTGCTTGACTTGTAACTCTCATTGCTTCAAGGCTGTCAACACATTCTTGAGGAAGGGAAGATGGTGGAATGAAAGCCTCATTCTCTTGCCTTAATGGGGCTGTCATTTGCTGGATAAATTCTATTAGTCTGAAATTCTCCACTTCTAATCTTTCTTTCTTCTCCTCAGTTTGGTCAAATTTTTCTTTAGTAGCCCTCAAGGTAAACCTCTTATGGATTCCCCCTTGAAGTAGCCGAGTGATGCACATGAGAAATGCATCATTAGTTATCTTGTAATTTTCTTTATGATGTAGCTGCAGTTGAGGTTAACAATCATATACCTTGAATTGGTTACTCCGAGGCCCTACGTCTCTTTTACAGATTAATCCTCTATACTTTCTGAACCGGGAGAGGATGTACACTACGTAAGAACTCATGTAGAAGGTCTTTGTTTTCTCTAGGTTTCTTAGCTGGATGTCAATATTATCACTTATCTATTTAGCCCAGTTTATCATTTCCATTCCTAATACAACTTCTTCCACATATGGGAACATCCAAACCTCAAAGAATGCCCCTTGAGGAGTATCCATAACTCTGTTCAGCATATGGATCATATCGCTATATTCTTTTTTGAAATCAGTGCAAATCAACCTCTTGGGTAACTTGGAGCGATGTTTCTTTGTTTCCTTGACCCAATTAGTGTTGACTATATCCATATAGGCCTCTTTCGCTGGATCAAACATTGCTTGTGATGCCTCTTGAGTTCTACTGAACATCTTGTGGCAACAAGGAATGCTAAACACTTACCTAACTGAGTCTTTAATGAAATAAGCCAAAGTTATCCCATTAGGTGCCTTGATGGATCGTGCTTGTGGATAATACCTTCTGGCACATTTAACCATCAATTCACTACATTGAACCGCAGGTGGAAAACCTGCTGCTTGATTAAGTCCACATTTGATCATGTTTGCTGCTATGGGCGTATGCATTTCATTTTGGGTGCCAAACATTCCTCTCGTGTTGGATTACATTGAATTGCTCAAAGTTGGGATCTACAACTTTGCTCCGCTTAGATGATAGCTGGGATTTTGGAGAAAACCCTTTAAAAACCTCCTTGAGTTGATTCTTCCTAACTCCTCCCACATTCTTTGATGTAGACATGGCACCTGTATGAAGCTTGAAATTAGAAAGCATGCATAAATTATAAAGGTGTTATGCTTAAAATCCTAAGGCTAGGTGAGTGCATTAAGGGTGAAAAAAACTGATTTAGAATTCCAGAACTTCAACTTGATTGCAAGGATTGATTAGAAATTGAAAAATCAGGATTTAGCCTGCAATAAATGCAAAGAGAAAAAATAAATTCTCATTACCAACCCTTGTCCCTTCAAGAATATTCAAAGAAATTTAGTTTTTTGACTGGAATTTGCAAGTCTAAAGCTGGAATTTATCTACAGGTCTGTAAACTTAAGATTTAAATCCTTATTTCTCCTTTCAATACTCTCCAAATTTACAGCTTGTGAACTTGTAGAAGCCTGAATTTCTTGACTAAAAACTGCAATTTGTGAATGCATTTCACTTCTTCTGCTTGTAAACTTGGATTGATTAACTTTGCAACTCATGAATGTTTTGTGACTTGATAAAGTTGCAAAATTAAGAGAGGCGCCTACGAACTTGCTTGTAATTTCTCATGGCTGTGCTGCAACTTTTTGAGAAGAATTTTAGACTTGTGTTGAATGAAAAGGAGATTTCAAGCACTTCTCTTTATAAGCAAACTCCTTACTTATTTAACGAATTTGGCCTATCTTATGATTGGATGCTCTATTTAGAAAAAAAGGAAGAAAGCCTATCCTTAAGCTCCCTCTTTCTAATTTCTTCTTGGGTGCATTCCTTGTTTTTCTCTTCCTTTGGTTTGCTTGTGAAGTTTCCTTAAAAAACTTGAGTTAACTTTGTTTTGACTTGCTAGAGATATGAACTTAGGAAAGTCGACCCCTATGTGGAATTTTTGGATTTTGAACTGGATTCTTTATCCCTCTCCCAAGTAAACTTCATGCCTTAGGCAATTTTATGGACCTCCACTTGGGAAATACGTCCCCCAACTGAATTTCCTATCATTTAAGATGAATTTCTTACCTTAGGGGTATCTTTGGATTTCTTGAGAACTTCAACATGGCTTTCTTGAGGTTTCAATTGGATTTTACTCATTTTCCTTAGAGAATTTCATCCACTTCGAGTTGGATTTCTCTTGACTTAGACATATTTGCCCAACTAGAATTTTTACTTCATAAACTGGATTTTTTACTCTTGGAGGTGGGCGAACTTCAACTAAATTTCATGTGACCTTTAGTAGATTTCCTCTTTGATGGATTTTATTTCAAGTGGATTTTCATCTCAACTGGATTGGATTTCAGCTTGATTTGTTTCCAACTGGATTTCCTTTTTTAACTGGATTTTTGAAGAATTCAATTGAATTTTCATCATGGGCGAACTTCATGGGTTGGGTAAGATTTCTTCTTGTTTGGGACGAACTTTATAGGTTTTCTTCAACTTATCATTCTCTTGCCTTGACACTTTCGAAACCCTAACCCTGGCAGTTTCTAAAAATAGTAAAAAAGCAAAAAGACAAAATTTCTAAATTTAGTAAGTCCCCAATTGGTCCCAAAATGCCAAAAATGAAACTTTCGGAAAAAGCAAAAAAGCAAAAAAAGCACATTTTCCTTAAAAATGCAAGTTGTCTGAAATCACTTGAAGAACAGTTAGTTTTACTCCAACCACCCTTCTGAACACCCCTGTGGCATCAAAAACTTCATTTGACCCTTCGAGTACTGACTTGACCTACTCAACTATCCCAAATCTTGAGAAATTTCAACTCAAACCTAGACCTCGGACTTGCCGACCCACCTTTGGCTCGAAAGAGTCTCAGAGAAACTAAACCTAATGCTAGAACCAACTCTAACACTAAGACACCAGACAAGACTAAACGGGGGTCCCATTTTCAATGGGGCGATGTGTGATTAGGTCACAACACTTTGCAACATTTGAACTTTAATGTTATTCAAATATCTGCTCTTGGCGATCACATTTGAATACATTCTAGTAATTAAACATGCAATTATAACAAAGAAATAATGTGTCATGAGAAACAATTGAATTGATTTTTGCTATTAAAATGCTGATTCGCCTTCCCCCCCTTTCGTGTTTTCGTACTCCAACAGCTTCTTTGTGCTTACAAGCCCCTCTTGCTGTTGTGAGAGAGGTTTAAGCTTACATAGAAAGCTTTGAGGAAAAACACTTAAAAAAGAGGCAAAGAGAAGAGATGGCAACTGTCACGTCTCAGACTTTGATGCTGTTTTGTCCATGGCTTTGTGCGGATTTATTATATGAATGATGGTGTGTGTTAGAGTAATATGATATAATACAATGCTTTGGTGTGTGAAAATGTGAAAAATATCTACTTTTGAAATTGTGAACGCATTTTATTTTGAAAATATGCAAGATAGAACAAAATAGAAGTATTGATTTAATTATTGCTTTGATTTATATCTCTATATCGGTTAGAGATACAATTTCGTTGTTGCATGCTTGAGTGCACTTGAGTTGCAGATGGTCGAAGACCAAGAGTGTGATTGAGGAAATAAGGCTAGCTTCCCGATAGGGTAAAAGAGGAAGAACTCTCGGTCACACACATAGCACCTAAAAATCATATAGTTGCATTTAGGCAATGTCTGTTTTAATTTGATTGTTTTGAGTTACTTACAAAATAAGTAATAAATGGTTTGAATAAATAAATAATAAAATAATAACATAAATATAAATTAATTATTAATTGTAGTTTTAAAAGGTTTATGATTTTTTTTAATCTATCTTAATTAACAAGCCAAATGGAATATGTGTTTGTGGAGTAAGTATTTTTGAATTATCTACCCAATTTCTGTGCAAATAATAGAAAATCTTTTATTATATTTTATTTATTTATGAAATTGAAATAAAATTGAAATATTTTAAAATGCATTTGTCTTAATTTCTAACTCCAAGATTAGGAGAGAGGAAACTAATATTAAATAGAAAAAGACATTCCCGAGAAAAATGGGTTTTGGAAATTCTTCGAAAAACAAACAACATTCTCGGCAAGTGGGTATCTCTTTTATTTTTGCATGTAAATGTCTGCCAAGAAATATTTCCATCTGTCAATTTGGAAGGGTTTGCATGACTCTCGGTAGACGGGATAAGGATTTAAGGTGGAGAGAAGACAAGAAAAAGATATAATATAAGCTTATTCAGAAAAGAACCCAGGGAGGGGAGGCAGACTGAAGGAAATTCTGAACATCTATAGCTGGAGTAATTTGCCAGGTTTTTCCATTCTTCTTTTTTTTAACCAGTTTGAATTTTAGCATAAAATTGGAGAATTTGTATGCAAGATTTTAAGAAAATGAATACAAATGCCTGAAAAAATGTCTTCAAGTTGTATTTTAAAATTTGGGGGAAAACCTTCTCTTCATTTGTTTACATTGTTGAGAAAATGCCCAATTTCTTTCTTCCAGAGTAGGGTTATATTCTTTTGCAATCTGTATTTTATGAAACTGCCCTCATTTGCTATTCTTTTGTACAAAAAATTGTGAGAGAAAAGATAACATATGGAAATATATATATATATACAAGAATTGGTATTTCTGTGCATATATATATATATATATATAAATCCCATGTATATATCTCTTTCTGTTTCGGAATTCTTTGAATGAATCCATACTCAGGTTTTAGCTGGGCGAATACTTGTTACTGGCATTAGATTTTGTGTGGGGATTAATCCCCAGCCCTGTCCCAAGGGAAGGGACGGCGCTGTGGGGAGGCTCTCGCCCTCCACAGGCCGTGGCTTATGGAGAGGGCACGGCCTCCTCACAGCCCGCGCCCTCCCCTTTGGGAGAGGTGTGGCCTCCAGACACTTCTGTGTTCTGTGTTTTATGTTTCAAACTTCAAATTCATTTTTCAATAGCGTGCTGTGTATTCTGTGCGGCAGATTTACATGGAATGATAAGTATATATATACAATTTATATATATATATATATAAATAAATGTGAATTTATACAGATATAACCATCTGCAGAATATGATATATTTCAGACAAATATATATATAAACATCTCAGTATCCCTGAAGCTGAAACTATGGAAATGTAGTTCTTGGAATCATGCAAAATTGGTGATTTTCTTTTGGTCACATATTCTTATGTTGCATACATATGTAGATTTCTGAATATTAGCATACACTAGAAAACTTAGATACAAATATGCAAACCTCTGTTTTTCTGAAAGAATTATCCTGTTTCTGTATATTATTTTAACCAGCAAATTGGGAATTTTACTTTCAGATCATCTTGAATCTTGAAGATATAGAAATATACAAAAATCTGAGAACACTGTTTTTAAACAGAAAATTATTACTTTTACTTGTGATAATACACTGAAAAGTACCATGATATACATACAATTCTTTACATTTAAAAACCAAACTTAAGCAAAGAACACTCAAGAGGGTAGCATGAACTGAAAACAAATCTTTTATCAAATAGAGGAATACATGTTGACTTTGTGATTTTGCTGAGAAAGAGAAAATATTTTACTTAAATTCTGAAACTTTAAATCTATTTATTTGGTTTAAACATTTAGAGATTGAACTCATGAAATACTTGAAAACTCTCTCGTTTACACTTTAAAGATAGATGAATTCTCATTGCAAATGTGAAGAGAAACCAGTTTGATAAACATATTATGAATATTGGAATATGAAGAATTCCTTTTTGAATCAATGAAATGCATGAGGCATATAAGGAAAAATGCATAATTTTCTATTTTTGCACTTTTTACTGTATTCTGGTAACTTCCGGGACAGGATGTCGAAGGTGGGTCCACAGAGATGGTAGTTTCACCTTTTCTGAAACTACCACTTGTTTTTTTCTATTTATGCTTGGCCAGGCACTTGTACCATTGAAATAGATGGATTTGTTTTAAAAGCCTAGAAATATATGTATTTTAGTCTTTGCCACCTCCTGTTGCAAGAAATATGTTTTCTCATGTTAGAATGCATATAGGCACCAGGCATGCATCGAGAGTTCCCTCCTGTTTTATTGTGTCAGGTTGCTAGGCTCCTTATGCAGGGCCGGGGATTTCTTCGAGTTAGGAAGGAACTTGGGGAAGTCATGTACTTCGTGGTTGGGCGGAAAAGGCGCCTCAATCACACTCTTGGCCCAACTCGCAAGAAGACCGATGGTGTCACGGCGGTTGGAGGATCAGAGTTTTTATTTTACTATTGATGTACTTGTGTATCCTACTGGAATGGCTAGTAAGCCCATTGTAAAACGTAATTGTATTTGACACTTGTTACTGCAACATTGAAATAGATGTGCTATTAAGATTTTTATGTAACATTGATGCAAATGAATTTATTGAAGTTATTGATTTCACTTGAATGTGAATAATTATTTATTGGTTTATTGATCTCTTTTGAGCATGGATGAATATATATATATGAACATGCACTGATATACTTTGGCCATGTGTTTAATCATGATGAAATACAATGTTGTATATTTATTTACATGTGATGAAATTTTATTAACTCTATTGCATAGAGTTTACTTTGGCAACTCTTATTAATGGTATTATTGACTTGTAAACCTTTTTAAAGCGAAACGAACTTTTTAAAATGCTTTTGCTCATCTCGCTAGCGTTATAGCAACCATGGGGCAAGTAGGCACATCTAATCTTCCTCCATTCTCTTCAAGTTCAAACACCAGTGTTGACCCTAGGGTTCATACATCATAATTGAATTCCCATATTATACCATGTAATTCTCCAAGTCCCCAACCATCCCTTTAGAGCATAGGTTCGAATAGAGACAAACACAAAGCGATAAGTAGTGAAGCTGGAGATTTTGATTCTATTGTACAATTCCATTTCACATGGCTAGGTAAGATTTGATTTTTGTTTAAAAATGTGATCTTTGATTTATTTAGATGCTATTGTTGTTGTTGAGGAGTGGTTCAAAGGCCCCAGTGATGAAGTGATAAAGGACCCAATTTTGCATGTAAGAAGGTGGAAGTTGTGAGTTCCATAATTGATGGACTATGTGAGATATGGTGGAAGAAGGGTTACATTAGCATGTCTAATGGTTGGACAAAATGAATAATATGATGTTAAATTTCGTTGTTTCTTCTTTAGGTGGAATGGTTTTCTTAAATTCCATTGATACTTCAAGAAAGGTTAAAATTCTAGAAATTCAATGCTAGATTTTAAAGGAAGTTTTAGCCAAGGTGGGTTGGCTTCAATGTTTTGTAGGTAATTATAGACAATGCAATAAATTATGTTGCTACAAGTAGGCTTCTCATGGAGAGACATCCATCTGTTTTTCGGATTCACTATTTTACACATTACTTTGAACATATGTTGGAGGATCCTCACAAACATCTTTGGGATAAAGTATAAACCCGTTGTTGATCATGATTGCAATATTTGCAAATATATACAACAATGATGCTCTGGTCCTTGACTTAATGTTTAAACATACAAAGGAGGAGGATTTGGCTTGTCTTGGTATAATCCACTTTATGATCAATACTATTGTGTTGTAGTCTTTGCTTCAATTGAAGGCTACTTTGAAGCATATGTTTGCTAGTAAGAAATGGTCCCAATCTTCATACTTGAGAAGCAATGTCAGAGTTGATGTTATGGGTTGGGTCTTTGATGAGATTTTTTTTTGCTTCCAAAGTAGGAAATTGTAGAGGCAAGTTCTTTATTCCATTTTTTCCTATTTTTCTAGTTTTATGTTCTCTTCTTGAATCTTAATACTTATATGTGGTATATTTTTAATAGGTCACAAAACTGTTGGTTAGCTTCCATGTTGCAGATGGGGAGAACTGAAGAGTAGGAATTGGGTGTTGTCCAATGGTGCATGTATTAGTTATTTTCTGTGGTTGATGGAAGATAATAGATTCACATATATTTGAGAACAAAGACATAGACAGTAGAGTTGATGTATCTCTAACAAATGTCCAAATTGTTTAATTGTAGATGCCAAACGCTGTGGTTACTGTTAAAAATTGTGGTATCCTGCTTATGAATCTTGCCTGTCCAGTCCAGTACAAAATACGGTAAGTAGTGTTTGCCTTTTAATTTTTCCAGTTTACTCTTCATGTCAAAATTTTTATCCATACAAGAATTTTAGGAGAAAAAGCATCTGTCTTTTCCAATTTTGGTTGCTACATATGACAGTGACTCCTTGCGATCTGTTTAATTATTAGATAATGAATGGTTAACTGTTGAAGATGGCTTGTAAAACCTTAATTTTTCCTAAATCATTTAGCTCTAAGATAGGGTGCATTTGTGTAAGCCAAGATTTTATTGGTTTGATGGTTGAAGTGTTCGACAAAAGAAACAGTGACAAGGAATCTGGAGATGGTGTCAAACAAAAACGTGCCCCTTACTTGAAAAGGTATGTTAACAAATTTCAGATAGAATATACCAAAGTATCAGTATAAGTGGGCTTTGGAGCAAATATGTGTAGGGGACCATTTGTTTTGTATCCGAATCTTATTAATTCTTTCTTTGGAGGGTACAGTTTCTTTTCAGCCATTATATTAATATCACATAATTTTACATGCACCCTTCCGCCCCAACTATAAAAAGTTATATAACACAAGAAGCTAGTCTATTATTCTGATTATTTCCTTTCATTGATAAATGGTTAACTAGAATTATTGTGGGACAACTTACGGTTCTGGATCTGGGATTGTAGGGTTCATTCTTTGCTTGTAATGAAAGATGAATGAAGGGTTTCTTTGTAAAGATTGAAGTGGTTTATTGACCCTTGGGCAAAGAACTTATTACCCCGGTGAGGACTATTTTATATTTTATTGTGGTTAGAGTGGATAGTGAAGGAAAAGAAGGATGAATCGAGTGGCTGACAGTGTAGTATTAACTTTTAAGTGACCTGCTTTATTCATAACACAGAATTGTTGAGCTCAAAAGGGAATTCAACCAGCATTGAAATTGTTGTTAGGATGCGCTCAAGTAATTGCATTGTTTACCAAAAGGTCCAAAGGTGGACAAAAGAACCCTATTTCTAAATGGAAATTCAGGTGTATGCATGGGCATTGAATGAGTAAATATAAGGTATGCTCGTAGATAGGGACAGTTTTTGTTGGAAGAATAAAAATTGAGTGTGTCAATGTTGATTATGTTTGTGAATATGATTTTTATCCTTTTTGGTCCATCGAGATAATATATTGTAGAAGTTAGAGCTTTGATATTAGCATTAAACGCAATAAGCAGGTATAAATTTAGAAATTTGTGCTTCAAATAGAGAATGGCAAATTGTTATTCATATTGTTTGAGGGAGATCACTTTACATGACGTATGGGTTTTGTTTCTGCATGGGAAGCATGGACTCTTTAAAGTTGAAACCCTATACTAATAATAGTCCATTAAATTGATTTCAAAATTTTGCCTGGACACATGAATAATGTAGCCTTATTAACTCGCCCAAGTTTTCTAAAAAAATTGCTCGTGACTTGGCAAAAACTTGCTGATTACTCAGAAAAAACTATCATTTGTATTAAAGTTGATATGTCTCGAACTCTAATTTTGATCTATATGTGAAGGAAATCAGTAATGTGTTCTCTGAATTAAATAGTATGCATTATTTGAAAATTCTTTCTTACAAATTTATGTGTTTTTGAATGCACAGAAAATTTACTAAGTGCCCCCAAATTTTTTATTTTTTTTGGGTATGCTGAGTTGTTGCTGAGTCCAGGTTTTTCAGCTATGGTGAGTTTATACGTACACCCTCTTCATGAATAATTTTAAGATAGGTAGACCTAACATCCATCCCCTCTGATTTATTACCTGCACAAATCAGACTCTTTTTTATCAACTGGTGGGACTGGCTATTTCTTCAGCAGAAAATTTGAATGATTAGCAATCTCCTTTATAGGAGAAGAATCCTTAATTTCCACTGACATGCACTGCATTCTTCCTTTAAGCAATCTATTGCCCGATTACTCCATTCCTCTTTCAGAAACACCACCAACTCCTTATACTCCTTAACTTAGATTAAAGGTTTGTTCAGAACCCATGCTTCATCTGAAAATATCTATCAAGACCCCTTTTCCTATGTTACATCACAACTTATCAACTAGAAATTGATGACAACATTTAGGAAATTCCAAACCATTGAATCCCATGGTAAATTTTCTTGGGAAAAAACCCAATGTTCACCACCAACATCCACATATATAGAGTGCACGATTCTACATTGGGGCTTGTCTTTCTCTGAATGGAGAAAGTCTTTCTTTGAATGCATTCTCGAAAGCAATTTTGCCCCTAAGGCCTTTTTCATGAATTTGCATTGTTGAAACCCTAAACCACCAACACTCTTCTGAAGAGAAATTTGATCCCAACAGACAAAACTATACTTTTTCTTATCTTCACACCTTCTTAATAACAAAATTCTCTAAATATCTGAAATTGCTTCGGCAATCTTATTTGGAATTCGAAAGATAACATATATTGGGACAGCGAAGAGGAAAATATTGATCTATTGAATTGTGGCCATCAAAGAGAGCCACTCCTGTTTCTAGTGTTGAAAGGTTATTTTGAATTCTATCCACCAAAGATCTCCATTCCTCAATCAGATCTCTCTTGGCAATCAATGAAATATGCAAATAAGAATTAGGTGGTACCAATTTAAAAGCAAAAAATATGCTGGATCTCTTGCACCTCCTTGCAATTATACATGAAAAAGATTTAATTTTTTTTATTAGCTTTGATTTTTTTTTATGTACCTAGGGATATGATATTATAATGTGTTTAGGTGGATGTAGATGCCAACTCGTGGCACACATCCCTTTAGTTAGTTGGGTCATTTTAGACAACTTGTGAATTAATTATATTAGGTGATGATGAGTAGACCTACATTGGGATTATAATACCCCTCCATTGTATTAATAAGAGGAAGTTTATCTATAGGAGGTGAATATCATTGTAAGGATACATGTTGAGTATGACATTGGTTTGGGATGTCTTAGAGATATAGGATGGAGTGGCTTCTTCCATAAGGAGTATTGTATGGTGTTACCCTCCCTCAAGGGTTTATTCTATTTTTGCATATATTGGATATTAGGACATCTTAGCCCACAAACATCTCATGTGTGAGATCTATCTTCTATATTCTCTTATTACAATGATTATTTGTTGGTCAACAACCCTCCAAAAGCTTCTCTAAACAATAAACTATAATTTGCAAATTGTAGATGAGTTATATTATTCATAATAGAGGAGATCCAAAAACCTTAGACATGTTGAAATACAACTATCTTTTTTATTGTTCTTCCCAAAGCCTATGCTTGAAGAATAAACAAAAGTGGAGATAAATGACTTTCCTATCTTAAACCTTGAAAAAAACAAAAAAGAGAGGTGAAAGAGATACAACTATAAATCTAATCTCTCCACTCCTTAGCAAAGCTTTAAGAAACATGATCAAACACCTATATATCCAATCTCTTCACTCCTTAGCAAAGCCAAATCTTTCTCAAATGCACATAGGAAAGCTTTAGGAAACATGATAAAAACTTTACTCATAACCAATTAAGTGAGCATACCATTTTTATTCCCCTTTTTTACTAATTGAATAGCTTTGTGTGCAACCATAATATCATTAAGAATTTGTCACCTTTCTACAAACCCACTTAGCTCTTTCAAAGTTATTGAATCTAGACATTATTTCAACAAAAGGGCCATAATCTTAGCATTCCCTCATTTTAGAACTTAAGCAAGAAAGGTTGAATGCCAACTATCAAGAATGGCCCTTCAATTTCTACATTCTTAAGTTGCTTTCCACACATCGCTTCCAACAATATACGAAAAGTGCTAAAAGGACTGGGTTTGAAAACAATTTGGGTCAAGAGTTTTGTTACCACCAATGCAGGGATAGGAAATTTTACCTCCCTCGACGAAATCTATTTCATTAGAGCTTCATTTGAACCTACGAAGTTAACTAAGAAATATTTTGCAACAAAAACCTAGAGCTTTCCATACTTGACTAATTGAAGTCCTCTTGAAGATTTCTAAAAAAAAAGGAAATACCTTTGTTGTCACATGAAATTGCACCATGCTAGAACTAGCCCAACATTTCAATGAAATGTGGGAATGATCTCAAGATGTGGGACCTTGCAAATGGGATTAGAACTCTAGAGAAGGCTGGTTCCTTTCTAAACTTAGATGCAAAGTGTTGATCCAACTCAACATAGAATAATATTAAAATCTTAATCCTATTCTATTAATTTTCCAAGGGAAAGGGGAAGAAGAAATGCATGAAAGGGGAAACGGGTGATGATGCACCTAGATTAAGGTGAGCTTCTTCCTGCCCCCTACAACACAAGGGATTAATAAAATTGCTGAAATAACTCGCATAGTTCTCTATTATACTAGCTCTTAAAGGTATGTGTGGAGGTCAAAATTTGACAAGTGTTAAGAGGGAAGCGGAAGATCCAAAGTTAACCCCTGCAAACAAGTTTAAAACAACATGCAACCTAGAAGATAATGAACATTCATTTAGACACAAAGTTAAGCAAGTTTACACAAAGTGCAAGAAGTGAGAAGAGATGAAAACAACAATTTCATTAATCAAGAGGCGTGGAGCTTGTTTACAATGGAAAAGTTGCAAAGCATGTGGGTCTCTAAAAGTAACAAAAAAGAAGTCCTTGCAATGAGCACAACAAGCCCATTTTATTGCAAATGAGGTGCCAATATTGAAGAAAATATTGCCAACCAAAGAGAAGCCCTAACTGCTAGCTTATCCAATGAAATGAAGACATGCGTACCACTGATTGATCGATTGAGGTATGGAGAAAACATTCTTTCATTAATGACCTGCTAGTAGATCAAATCTTGAGAAAATCGTTGAAGTTGCGACTTGGGGATGGGGACTTGACAAAAGGATGCTTGCATCACTAAACAAAGCATGTGTGTCTCATTTTGCTTCCTGAATTTGTGACAAATTTCTTTAAAATCCATATTGTAGTTTCCTTGGGTCGAGATTTGGTAGTTGCAAGTGTTAATGGAATTGTAGAAGAGATAGGTGAAGAGAATGGCCTTGGTATTATCTTTTGTCAACCTCCAATAGTTGGTGTCATAGAGAGAAAGGGCGTAGGGGCTTGTCGGTGAGAAGGAAAGCACTCAAAACCGAGAACCATTGGTTCTTGGTTCTAGGTCGAGGTTCGACAAGGTTCCCCAAATTGTCAAAAGCTTTGACCACTTTTTGTCTTCTTTTCCTTTATTTTTCTTCCTTCCACATTGCTCTTTACCTTAGCCGTCAAGGCTTGAAACGAAATTGGGAATTTGTATAGGCACTCATTAGGGGTTCCATAGGTTCTTGAAACCAATGGAACCTCCTATCTCATTTGTTCTTTGGTTCCCCCTTACTTTGACCTTGGTCTCCTATTCTTTCTTTTGTTGGGGGTTCCACAGGAACTAGGAACCATTGGTTCTTGGTTCCTATGGAACCTTCAACCTCTTTTTCTTCTGTTGCCTTTGCTTCCTTGTGTACCATGTACCTTTGTCCTTTGGTTCTCTTGCCTTTGGGAAACTTTGTCGGGGGTTCCATGGGAACTAGGAACCATTAGTTCTTGGTTCCTTTGTAAACAACGATCGCTCGATGCCTTTTCTTTATTTCCTTCTTTGTTGGGGGTTCCATAGGAATTGGGAACCAATTGGTTCTTGGTTCTTATGGAACCTTGTTTCACTTGCCTTTGCTATCGAGGGCTCAATTACTTTGTTAGGGGTTTCATGGGAATTGGGAACCATTGGTTCTTGGTTCATATGGAACCTTTGAATTCTTCTTCACTTAGCTCCCTTGTGCTATGGTTCGTGTTGTTGGGGATTCCACGAGAATTGAGAGCCATTGGTTCTCAATTCTAATGGAATCGCCGACAACTTCTTTTCTCATGGGAACTTAGATGTGGGGAGAAATCTGTCGGAGGAACCAAAGATTCTAGGTATCTATGAAATCATTGACAAGGAAGTAGAGGAGTTCTTGATAAACATAAAAACCTCTGAAAAAGGGGAGTTCTTGATTGACCTAAAAGCTTTGACCACCTCCACAACTTAGCCAATTTTTGAATTTTGATTTTGGGGAACTGACTAAAGTGTAGGGAGGGGAACTGATTGACATCGGAGGCACACTCTAACATGAATGAATCCACATAAATCTCTTAGGCTGGTTATAACCAGTAGGAAAACAAAGGGGGACACACAATGATAACATTTTGGCGACTTTTGTGGGATGTTTGCTTGCTAAACATAGAATTAGTGGCTTTAAGCGTCCATTGGGCGTAGGAGTCAAGGGCAAACAACATCTGAACAAGTCTGGCTTCAAAATACCACAAAACAAGGGACAACATATGCAAATTGCAATTGGAGGAAAACAAAACAAAACAAAAACGTACATCCTCCTAATGAGAATGCAAAGTGTGCAACAACACTTCTTACAAAGCAACAAAATAATAGAACATATGTATATGATTTTCACAACTAACCTCAAAAACAAGGTTTGAGGTGTATCCCATTGAATAGGATAGGGGGAGCTTCACCATCCAACTTGGAAATATTGAATGCATTAACCTCCTTGCAGTTAGTAATGATATAAGGGCCACTCCAAATGGCATCGAACTTCGTTTGTCTTTTTGGTTTGGATTTAGTAGCGTTCGACTTCAAGACAAGATCTCCCTCTTTGAAAACTTTATCTTTAGCTCTCTTATCAAAGTGTTGCTTGGTTTTCTTTTGATGCCTCTCTAATGAGTTCATAGTTGATTGTCTCGACTCCTCTAACTTAGTCAACTCAACTATCCTAACAATTCTTGCATCCACTTCCTCCAACTCAAATTGTTGAGCCAACTCTAGTGACGACAACTACAAGGATAAGGATAGTTTAGCCTCTCTCCCATATACTAGAATGAAGGGAGAATTACCAATTGCTCTCTTGGGTGTGATCCTATCAGCCTAGAGGGAAGAATTGATCCTTGTATACCATTGCCTTTGGTTTGTCTCCATAGTCCTTGTCATGATTTTGATTAGATTTTGATTAGTAGATTTTGCTAAACCATTACCCCGTGGGTAATAGTTGGAGGAAGTCTTGAGATATACATTATATTTTAGGGCTCAATCAACAATCCTAAAACTAGTAAAAACTTTAGCATTACTATAAATAATGGTATTGGGAGTCTCAAACCTATTTACAATTTCCTTCAAGAAGTCTATGATGGCTGATTGGGATGGCCTTAGTCCCCTTGGTAAAATAATTAGTTGCAGTCAACACCCGTTTATGGCTAGCACTAGACATAGGATTAACCATGCTGATGAAGTCGAGGCCCCATTATGAGAAGGGCTGATTTGCTTGAATGGGCCAAAGTGGAAGGGCAGCTAAGTGTTTTTTACCAGTGAAAAGAGCACATTCTTTGCACCTTATAACCCATGTATGAGCATCTTTGAACAAGGTGGGCCAAAAATAACCAACTCTTATTATTTTCATGGCAGTAACGCTTGGGGAAAAGTGACCTCCAACTGATCCTTGATGGAACTCACTAAGAACCCTATCCACTTGATCTTCCTCTACGCATCTTAACAAAACTCCATCTAAATTTATTTTTAAAAAAATGCTAGTTATTAAAACATACGGAATAGACTACAATCTGAAGTGTCTCCTCTTAGTCTTGTCTAGTCCATAATGTTATTCACTAGTGGATAGAAAACTTGCCTATCTGTTATCCAAAAGTTCTTGTCCACTATTCTTTTTTCATGCACGACATAAAATGAGTCCTCTTGATTTGTTGCATCATTAGCAAGCTATTCACGAACGTCTCCACTCCTAATCAACTTTGTAGCCTTGATAATGATATCATATTCGAAGATCTTAGTCACCCAACTAGCCCTCTTTTTTCTTATCTCAACTCCCATTATGAACTCTCACTCACTAGGTTTAGAAACATGCACCTTGATATGATTATTAGCAGGTATATATCTCCATTTTTTAAGAGCTCTCATAATGGAAAATACCTGTTTTTGCATGGAGGTGTACCTCTCTTCATAATCTTTGAGTGTTTGACTAAAAAATCCAACAGTTGCTCCAAACCTTCGCCATTCTGTTGGGTTAGCACAACTGCTACACTGCTTTCTCCTCCATGAGCATAGAGGGTGAAATCCTTCTCAAAGTTTAGGTTCATAAGTTAGGGGCTTGGGTGATTGATCTTTTGATTTTTTTAAAACTTTCTCCCCCCCCTTTGGTCCACTTGAAAACAACATCCTTTTTAAGCATTAATGAGTTGTTTGAGTAACCTTGCACAGTTAGGAATGAATTTCCTAACAAAATTTATCTTGTCAAGGAAAGATTGCAATACCTTTTTATGAGCTAGTAAAGAAAGAGGTAAAATAACTAGTACTTTTTTAGGATCTATAGAGATTCCTTCCTTTGACACTATGTGGACTAACAAATTCCCTCGAGGGACAACGGCAATACACTTCTTTGTATTTAGTGATACCCTAAACTCTCTACAACTTTAAAACACCTTCTTAAGATGCACCATGTGATTTTCAGTTGCTTTTAAAAAGATAGTTATGTCACCCAAATATACTATGATAAACTTGTTTATAAGGCCTTTAAAAGCAATATGCATGGCTCTCTAAAAGGTAGCACCAACCTTAGAGAGGCCAAAAGGCATTTTTGCATAAGCAAAGGTTCCCCACTTAATGGTGAATGTTGTCTTATATCTATCTTCTTCTTTTGCAAAGTTTTGGTTAAAACCTCAATAACCATCTAGCAGTGAGAATCTTTCAATCCCTGCCATAGTTTACAAAATATGGTCCATGGAAGGTAGAGGGTAGTGGTCTTTTGAAGTGGTTTTATTCAAGACCCTAAAATCGACACATAGCCTTATCTCTCCATTTCTCTTTCTTACAGGTACTAAGTTGGCCACCCAAGAGTATTTGATGGGGAAAATAATATTGGATTCTATGAGCTTGGTGAGCTCTCTCCTCATCAGGAGTTTGATCTTAGGTTTTATTGGTCTTTGCTTTTGTTAGAATTGTGAAAACACACAAGAAGCAAGATAAAAAAGTAAACGAGAACACCTTCCACGCATGAGAGTTGCAAATGATGATTTGCTATTTCCTCAAAAGGAAAAAACTTACAAAGATTGAAGAGCTTTCATTGAACTTAATGATACAATGAAGGAGAGTGCAAACCCTAAATGAGAAAGGGATTGGATCATGACAAGTGTTGACATCACATGTGATGAGACATAATTATCTAATAATAACTCAATCTAATTAAAAAAAAAAAAAAACTACTAAGTTTAGCTTAAGTGCATAAAGTGAAATTAGCCTAACAATGAATTAAAGATTAATTAATTATTAACTAATAAAATGATTACTCTAAGATCCCTCCTAAAGGTACACTTAAGGAGTAGCTAAAAAAATCTAAAAGTGAATGCATAATAAACAAAGAATGCATGAATGGGTCCCGACAAACAGGCCTTGATGAGGCACCCATGTACAAATAATCTAATCTCTCATAACCGAAGAAAAGGAGAAAACCTCATGAGATAAACTCCTCTCCAAAAGAGAGAAAGGCAAATGAAGGACTAAGAAGCCTCCAAAACAATGTCCCAAAAATAATAGGAACATGAAGAACATTGTTGAAGCACAAAGAAACTATAGACAATTGTCGAATGATGACTGCTATAGTGTTGAAATGAAGAGTCCCCTCTGAAACAAATGATAATTGGGATCAAGAAGACAAAAAATCTGCACGATTGCCTCCATTGACACTACTCGAACAATGATCAGATGGAAAACAAAGGAAAAATTTTGACAGTTAAAGATACAAATGGCAGATGAATCTGCATGAGTGACCCTAACTGTACTACTCAACCATGTAATATGCAAGTCGAAAATATAGGTACCAATAGTTAGAAGAACACTGATCAAGTGAAAATGGAAGTTTCTTCTAGAAATAGGAATACAAGAGTGTCCATGGGTAAGTGCTCCATCTCACTGAAATGCATGCGTAACCAACCATTGCATTTGTGTAGTACATAGGAACAAAAACTAGATACATAGCTCACTCCAAAAATGAAACCAAGGAAGCATTAACACCAACAATAGAAACCCTCGATAATCTTGACAAGGGAGAGCCATGACATGTCCATTGAAATTGTGTGTCACTAAAAAGTGCATGAAGGAGAACCGAGAACATCTAAACATGTGCATGAAAGTACTTGCAACTGAAAAAGGGTGTGGAAACAAAACACACACGCATGAGGCAATAATCACTAGGATTTGATGCTATCGTGGAAGGAACACTCACTTGACAAAGGTGTGATGGAAAAATAAAGACACTACACAACCCCCCATGACAACTTATAAGATGGTGCGGTTACAAAAAGACACAACAAGATGTGCAAACTTCCCAAAAAGCAAGTACAATAGTAGCACTTTATCTTAGTGTGTCTACAAAAGAGAGTGCTTACAAAAGATGCTCAAAATGCCCAAATAAGACAAAATGCTAGAAATAAATGTAGAACAGCTAAAAACAAGTCATCCCACACAAACTTAAAGTTTCCAGGAGGTAAAATGTTCACCAAAATGTGAAAATACAAAAGACTGATTAAAATGTACTTGAAGAAGAATCTGGAAAAGTTTCATGGATAACTATGAAGAGCTCTGAAAGTCCTTTTGAACGTCACAAGAATTGTGAACGGAGAAACTAGTCAAAAGTTGTGAGTTCGGGAGTGAAAACAACATATCTAACTTTGACAGGTTGTAGAATGCACCAATAGCAAAAAATGGTGATGGGACACACACCACCTGAAAGTACATGGAACCAATTCTTTTGGTGATATCTCATTCCCTCAATTTTGATACCTTACGCCCAAGTTATGGCGAAAAGAAAAAAATGCTCCTTTAGGGCACAATGGGGGCTAGGAGGGGGCCCTGCTTGCATACATACCGTTAACGTCATGTTGACAACTTTTTCTCAATAAGCTTGGCATCAAAATCTTAGTCTATGGCATGTTGGGCAACATTGAGATCAAATCCCTTAAGGTCCTCATAGCTCCATGAGAAAATATCACCATATTTATGTGACAAAGAAATGAAAGTTTGCTTCTCCATGTTTGTACATACCTTTCCTAGCAGCATCTCTTTATCTTGGGGAACCTTAATGTTCTGGCAATCTTCCTCCTTGGTTGTCATGCTTTTCATTTCTCCTTTGAAATCATCATCATGATTGAAAATTTCTTCAAGGGTGATTAATCCTTTTGGAAACTTGTTAGTTTTTTGTTGCATAATTGCTCATCATAAGTATCTTGCAGCCTTGACTACAATTTTGATGAAAATTCAGCCTCATTCTGAATGAAGTTGGCTATCTATTTATGACTATCAAAGGTTTGCCAACTTACATCGTTATCTGGAATAGAGAGTTTGAGTACCGTTTTACCGTGCTGATCCTAATTTTGAAAGAGATTTGTAGGTAGGGAAAACTAAGATCCGATTGTTGCTAGGTAATCAAGTTCAACATTTAATTTCCTTGGGACCACATGCACATTTATAGCATCAAAAGGCTCAATAAGATCCCAAACTCTATTTCTATAGGTCCTATGGATTGCATTCTTGTTAGGACATCTCCTCGTTACCTGTTGACTACTAATTCATTGTGTCCAAACACTTGGAGTTGACTATTGATTGAAGCATAGGGATTGGAAGTGATTGACGTCAGAGGCACACTTTGACATGATTGAACCCACATAAATCTCTTAGATTTGTTATGACTAGTGGGAAAAACAAAGGCAGGCACACAATGACAACATCCTTCTCTCTTGAAAGCTGCAATGTTTGTGATTTCTTCTATAGAAGGCAATTTAATTTTATCAATCCTATTAAATTGTCTCAAATAAATTGTTGAAAGATGAAAAAAGTTGGAAGTACGATCACCTTCAACCATTTAACCCAAAATTTTTGCAACCAGAAGATTTCTTCCATTTTGAACCAAAGCCAACAACACTCTTTCTTTGGTTTTCCTTTACAATTATGCCGCAATCTACAATTTTCCTTTTAAGTTTTTGCTGATTTGCCTTGAAGATTTTTTGTTTGTACAAAAATATTTCCTACCTTTTTGTTGTTCCACTTTTTAACTTCTTTCAAAAAATGAAGTTTCTACATAAGGATATATCTATAACAATCTTTTAATCTCCTTACACCAAATCTTTAAATTCTTTACAAAGTATGAAATTTCAAACCACATGAACTCGAAGTAGAGCCTCTTGATTTATCTCCTTGACAAACCTCCAACCAAATCAAAAAATAATTTGAACCAACAAAGGGAATAACTTCATAATGAAGACATGATTTACTCATAAATCATTTTGAATCGACAACACCTATCTAACCTCACTCTAATACATTGAACATCCTTATAATGAGATAAGTATTTTATTCAAGGTGGAGAGCACACACTTATAATGAGAGGGGAGGAGGGGGGGTGTAAATCAGTATAAAATAAACTTTTACTTACTTTAAATTCAACAACCACAATAAAAACAAGCATGCAAGATCCACACAATTAAGAACACAAGATTTAAGTGGAAACCCTTTCAGGAGAAAACGATGGAGAAAGATTGCTTGGATCTATTGTCCAAATCTATCCCCAACAAAAATACAATATTCTTACAAATCTTTGTAGGTATCAACCCACTGGAGACACCAATCCCCGCTACTAAGCACCAACTTGGCAAGAGACACCAATCCGTTCTATTGAGAGGCACCAAACTCTAATGAACAAAAAAATTGCCTTTTTGACTAATGCTTCTTCAATAAATGATGATCATTTGAAACTTCTTCAAAATTTGCTTGCAATGTTTTCATGTGCCCTTCAAAAATTTGTTGCAATAAATCTTCTTTGCTCTTGTTTTTGAATGATATTGCATTGATTATTTTCTTTCTAACATCCACTTCAACTTTATTTATACCCCAATGATGCCTCTTCACCAAGTAGGGTTGGCCTTCTCAAGGGAGGTCAACCACATACAAATAATAATAATTTTAATTTCCCTAAGACGGGTTGGCCTATTTCAAAGGGAGGATATTTTATAAAATATTGGTGCCATAAATTGGGTGCAAATATGAGACAAATTGAGTCCGCCAACATTTGTAATAAGTTATAATTCAAGAAAAATAACTCTTGGGTTGGCCTACCTTCTTGATTTCCTTCTTTGACAATGCTTATGCTTGTTTGACATCAATGACAATAATATTTCCAACAAAAGGATCCTTCTACTCTAGTTGATGTTAATGGGAATCTAACTCACCCCATTCAAAGACCTATTAGACAAGGGTGTCCAATTGCACTTGCCTTGTTGGTGATAGTTGTTGATGCCTTGAATTATACGTTGAGAACCAATTTAACTAGGTCTCTTGTTTATGGCATTCAGATTCCAAATAATGATTAAATGCTTAAGAAATTGGAGTCAACGATCAGATAAACATTGCAACTTGCATGACCAAGATGACTTGAGGACATTTAAAAGTATTTATAGTCATTCAAGTGCAATGATGGTTAGAAACCTTCAAAACAAATGTGTGTTAAGACATAATTTAAAGAATAATCTATCATATATAACTATTATTCCTTGGCACCATATAGCTTGAGTTTTGATGTATTCATGTGTTAGTCTCTAGAAACCGACATTACATTGGCAAATTGATTCTAATTTTCAAATAATTTAGAGCTTATAATTGCATTTATTAAAATATTTAAAAAATATTTTTAAGGAACTATTGATCATTAGATTAAATTCAATGGGAGTTTAGAAAAATCTTAAGCTAATTAGATGTTGCAATGTAGATTGGATAGGGGATATTGATCACCAAATATCAACATTAGAATGCTACTTCATTGTACATGAAGGTGTAGTTTCATGAATAATTAAGAAAATAATGGTTTCTTTCAAACTGCAAAGTTAGAATATATAGGAATTTGCAAAGCCATAAAATAATTAATGGTTGAAAAATTATGAAAATCAAAGTGGCATAGTGAGGGACACAAAATTTAAGGTTTCATTGGAGAACTAAGCATGTATTGAAGTACACTATCATTTTCTTCATGAACAAAGTAAAGAGAAAATTGTGTAGATGCAATACTCAACAATGATAATGTGATGACAAAAACATTAAACAAAGGTATTGGTAAAAGATAAGTGTTAGGTTTGTAGGGAAGGATTTAATGTACAATCTTTTAGTTTAAGAGTACATTTTAAGTTGGGGTATTGTCAGTTGAAAAATGGTCATACATTAACCATTTCTAATTTTAATAAGAAAGCTAATGCAAAATGTATGCACATACAAATTTATGTTTAGGTGTACTAACCAAATTATTGGGTGGAGTAATGCACATTATGGATTCCATCCCATCAAATGAATACTCATGTTTTTTCAAAGTAAAAGTCCTAAACACACACTTGAGAGTGAGAGAGAGAAGAAACAAGCATGTACCTTGTTTCTTTTTATGATAATTTTCTAAGTTCTGTTCACGCCTCTTTTGTTCTTCTTTTGACAATTCTCGTTGAGACACATTTTTTCTTTTTCTTTGTTGTCCCATTTTCTTCTTCAACTTAAAGATGACTCAAAACAAGTCCTCTACCAACTTAGTTAAATTATCATCCAAATTTTGCCTTGATTGATAAAAATGAAAAGTTGTCAAACTCCAATATTTGCCTCCTTGATAAATGTGCAAAAACTTCTCCAAAATCTGCGCTCCAAGTGATATAAATGAGAATTAATCTTGCAATTTGATATCCAGAATAATGAAAAATAAGATTCTATTTATATTGCATATGGGATGGGAAAAAAATTATTCTAATGTACATGGAATAACTAGATCCTAGTTTAAATGAATCAAATAGTAAACAAACAAGTTATTTCATTGTGGAGTTTGTTGTTGTTTAATTCATAGGTATGCACAACATATCTAGTAATTTTAGAATTTTGTTAAAGTGTCAAAAATGTATATTAGAGGTATAATTTGAATTCAATTTTCTTAATTATATTTGAATTGAATTTCAAGTTACTTGTCAAAAATGTATAATATAGGTATAATTTGAATTAAATTTTTTTAATTATATTTGAATTGAATTTCAAGTTACTTGTCAAAAACGTATAATAGAGGTATAATTTGAATTGAATTTTCTTAATTATATTTGAATTGAATTTCAAGTTACTTGTCAAAAAGATTATATCTTGTTCTCAACTCAATGGTTCATGTTGCTTAAGTTATTTTTAAAAAAATATTTATTGTGATCAACATGAATGAACTTAATTATAAAGTGGCATTGATTTCCCTAAAATTCTACTAGAGATCAAATGTATATTGAATATAAAGAAATGCAAGTTGTAAGAGATCATAAAATAAGAAAACATGTATGTATATTGAATATTTAAAGCAAATGCATACATATATTATGTGTAAACATGTTTAAACCATAAACAAACACATGTACATACATGTAAAGGGATTCAATACATATAAACATAACACATATTATAAGCAAAGAGGCAAATGTATGCATATATCATATAAGAAAATATATGTACATATCATATAAGCAAAATGTAAATTAAAGATCATGAAATGTCAAATACTAAAGATCAACAAATAAGCAAATGTATGTATATCATATAAACAAATGTAAGTTAGAGATCATCAAATATCAAATACTAAAGATCATCATATAAACAAATACATGTGGTAAAGATCATAAATCTAGTGTGCATGGCCTAATATGAATGTCTACTCCTAGTCGAATGGCCATTTGAATGAGAACGGTCCTGCTCTGATGGATGTGTTGAGCCCTGCAAATAAAATTGTGTAGAGGATGTGTTAAATACATATAATTTATATTAAATAAATTTTATGAAAGTTATTTTTAAATGAACTTATATTTTAAAATATCAATCTAGATCTATGCATACATAAATATTGCATGTACATATACACGTGTGATTATATAAAAATGTAAACTCACATGCCCACTGGCAGCGGATTCATCCACATAGTCACATCAATCATGCACATGATCTGGACCAAGGCTAGGAGTGATATGAGGTATGTCCACCTGTAACAATATATATACATATATATATTAACTTATATGAATATCTAGTTATTTTTTTTTTTAAATAATGAAAAAAGAATTGAAATATGCACATGCACACATACATGCACATCATTTGATATCGGATGACCTAAGTCCTTTGAAACGGTTGCCTCCACCATATCCACCAAACGGTCAAGCAACGAATCAATATTTGCATCCACCTGATCTATCCCATGTTGTGCTAGAAATGATGAATGTAGAGGACTATGGAGGTGAGATGGCATCGGCGATGATAAACTAAAACCAATCAACATATCAGTAAAATCCATAGTATGTGCAGCTGCCGAATGAACTATAGGTGGATCTTGATGCACACTAGAGCTCAGCTGAGAGTGATGGGATCTTGGAACTGAACGACCTTTGCATCTCAAATGATCTCTAACATGCTCTATACCGATCCCATTGTCTGATGCAATGTGGGCATATGCCTCCAACAGGTCCTCAGCCAAACAATGCAGAGTCATGTGTGCCATATCTCCTATAAGTGCATCAAGCTGTGTAGGAGTAGGGATGCCGACCACTGTAAAATGATCCATGGTGGTCCACTGTGCTGAAAATGGCGTGGATTGGGAATGTCTGGATATCAAATACTGATTTACACGATCATCAGATATCTTAGTGGTGGTAGCCGCAATGTCACCTATAGTGTCAATTGCTTCCTTTTGGGAAGCAACGACAACCTCATCTGCTATGGGGGCTAGAACTGGGGTGAGAGCAGGAGACCTCTCACCAACCGATACCCTAAACACTGGGGGTGGTCTATCTGCTCGACGATAGGTGGGCCTATCAACAATCCTGCCACGCCCCTGACCAACATATGGTGGAATGTCCAAGTAGTTAACTTTGAGGCCGAAATGGACCTCAACATACAACTATTGAACAAAATACGATGGAATCTGGTCATTGTTTGGGTATAGACCATGTGCTGCGAGAAATCGTGGGTAGATCAATGAGGCCATAGCATGATCAACACATCTAGTGACTTGGTATCCCCTAACCTTACACATATTTTGATAAAATGGAAAACAAGTGGCTTTTATCATTTCTTTGGTGACACTATCCTATATTTGTTTAAGGGGAATGTCACTATGTACTTCTTCCCACATGCGGGAAAGAATAACAACTACTCTATCTGGGGAATATGTACTAGTCCTCTTAAGTTCATCTCTTAGTTTTTCTAGACTATGTAATATTAACATGCATGGTTCACTATATATCCCCGGGTTTGCACCCTGTGCTAATGAATCTCTCAATTTTTTAATCTCATTAGTGGTATTTCCAAACAAATTTTCTGTAGGTGGAACATCTTCATTTTCCATGTTATATATGTATGTACACCTAAAGAAGCAATGAGACCTTGGTAAATAATATATCTAAATATAGAGAATATATTTATCTAAAACAGTTCTAATAATTCATCTACTCATCAACAATATTTTCACACCATTAACAATTTAAAAAGAATTGGAAGACAACTATAATCTATAACATAGCATCCTTAAATGGTTCAAATTTTAAATGAAACAATGAAAAAAAGAATAAGAAAACAAACATTAGTGTAAAATTATTTGCAAATAATTGGGGATAAAAATATCTAATCTAATAGTTGTTAACATAAATGAACTTCAAAATAGGATTATGTAATTGAAAAAAAAGTTCTATTGCCTTCATTGAACCTAAATTTATCTAGTTAAGATATGTCTAAAATTAAGAATTCACACTAGAATATCAATATTCCATAAGAATCATAAAGAGAGGATGAAGATTTAATGGGAAGTGTATAAAATCTCATATGAGGATGAATTTTATCATTGCATAATGGTGAATCTCAATTATATGGCAAGAACTTAAAAATTATAAGATTGGAAGCAGCATATTACGGACATTTATCCTTATTTTATATGTATAAAGTTTAGATACCATCAAACTATTTAAACTTATAGATTGCATAAAGCTATAAATTGAATCGTTAAAACTAATTTATTAAGAATCAAATCTAATAAAGTTTGACTTCATATTGCATACTTATAAATATCTCACTAATCCAACCATACATTTTATATATGTTTAAAAATATATAATTGTTATGCCCATAATTTTTCACTAGAAAAACCCAATAATTTCTTTTTTTTGAATCCTTTAATTACGCCAATTAATGCTTTAAGTGTTTATGATGCAACAATAACCATCTCCAATAGAATTAACATCCTTTCTTTAATTAATTTGTTGGTTTAACTTGCTAATGCGATACTATTATTAATGCATCTCTCACTATTAACTATACTTTAAATATTAAATTTGCAAGTATCACAATTTAATGGTTACACTAATAATATTCTCATTATAATGGGTATGTCATCGTAACCCACAATGAGTTGTTCCTACTTCTATTTCTTGTTGACAGTAAGGTCAATATGGTATTATGATTATTAGGATAGTTCCTCATGACCCAATGATGGCATTTAAAGTACTAAATATGTAACTTTTGATGGTAATAACAACATGAATAATTATATGGTTTGCATTTATTTATTTATTTTCCTCTCATATTTCAACATCTATAAAAGGTTTTGCCAAAAATGCTATCCAATTATCGATGAGCATTAATAAGGTTAAGTATGCTAACATTAGTATTAAGGTAACTATCGATATGAATATTGATAAGAGTATTAACAATACTCGATGATATTAAGGCTCCCTCTACAATTAATACAAACATTCTATCAATTTTATTACTCACAAATAATATTAAACTTTACTCATAATAGAAATGTTAATGTGATAGTGATATCATGTTTACATAGCACATAAACACTATTATTTGTCAGCTCATTGTTGCTTACAAAACTTTTATTACCATCTTAGCATCCCTAATAAGATTATCAATAAAATACTTTTCTTACTCAGGTGATTTTATTTGCGACTTATTTTAGTATGATGACCCCCCTTTATATTACCCTCAATAATAGTATCACTATTTGTTATTAATATATTTAATTTTAATTCTTTTATCTAACTCTTATATATTGTTATAGCATTTATTTAATTATTCATCACTATTACAAAAATAATTATATGATTAAATATATTGCATACTTGTTATAAATATCTCACTAATCCAACCATACATTTTTTATATGTTAAAAAATATATAATTTAACAATTTATACAACTTCTAATTATGATAAAGACAAGAATCTTAATCTATACCATTATTTTGAGTTTGGTTTAATAGAAATTGAAAAAAATTATAATCATAAAAAAAAACAATGAATAAACTAAGGATCATTTTAACAATGGTGAATTAGTGCCTAAAGATTGGCGGAAAAAATTATAATATTCAACATTCTCATCACAAATTATATATGAAAACTAAGGATCATTTGGTTATATATATATTTTCATAGATTTAAAATTTGAATATTTATTACTATAACATGTTCATTACAATTAGATTTTTAAATAATATTGTAATAATTTATTATGTCTTTGAAATTTGTTTTGTGGATTTTAATGTTGTTTTTTAAATTTAAGTTAGAGTAAGTAGAATCTATTGAGATACCTTAAAAAGATTCAAGTTTTATAATTTAAATCTCCCTCTTATAAATATAGTTTTTTCTAGTCTTACAATTTCTTGTGTCATTTGTTCAATTATTTTAGTAAGGTAGTGCAATAGATTTAATTGCATCATTCTACAATTGTATCCACTTACCATTTTGATGGGGTCTAGGAACATCAACCAAAGGGATATTAGGGAAGCAAGGTGATCAATTTGATTGAGGTGGGAAGTGTTGAGCTTGAAGGATAGATTATTAGGTATGAGGAATAAAAAGTTTGAAAAGTTTAAAGAATTGGGAGGTGATATGTGAGATAGGTTTAATATAATCTACTTAAATAAGGGTGTTTTGTGGAGAGGGGACAATGGAAAGAGAAATAACTAAGTTTTAATCTATCAATACAACTAAGTTTCCCTTGGTTCACCATATTTTTAGTTGGTCCAAGTGAACTAGTGATCAGTATAAGAATATTTTTTTGTCTAAAATGGGATATAAACCCCTCATGGTATTTCTAGTTAAGATGTAGGAATTCAATTATTTTTTAGAGAGTTTATGAGAACTAAACCAACTTGTATCTTGGTTTTTTCCACCATATCATATTCACCTCGTTGTAGCCATTTAGTCATAGGAAGGGCATAAAAATCCATTCCCACAATTTAACTTGGGATGAAGAGTCATTAGGCGTACAATAAAGAAAAAATGAATAGGTATTCCTTGGATTAGGAGTAAGCACTAAGCACAATTGTTGTTGGGATCCACTCCTCAATAGATGATAAACTTAGCCAAGTATTGGGAAAGGTGGGTCAACCTTGCATCCTAATATTTTGATTTATTATTTTGTCCTTAGATTAGGAAATGAAGCATATCACTTTGTGTTGGTAGTTATTTTTCATTTGTTGAATGCTTCAAGGGAGGTGTCTAAGATGTTCTAAGAGCATATAATATCATTATAGCTTTATAAGATGAAACCCTCTTATGGCATATTCTTATGACATTTAAGAGCATGACTATAGAATATTTATAGTAAAGTATTGACCAACATTATGAAAAATCATAAGAAATCTTTTAAGAAATAGCAATTGTGTCAAGGAAAAAGATGTGGACATTTACAAGAACTTTTTTTTTGAGCAAAAGTGGGAGACCACTTATAATTTTATTTATATATAATATTTTACATATAGCTGGTTCAGGCGGACATACTGGCAGGAAAGAACCAGCAAGAAAATCCCCAATTGCAGTCTGATTAACAAATTTTACAAAATATCAAAAAGACCAGTGAGGTCCTACTACAAATGACCAATTGTCTGATTACAACGTTACAAAAGCACATTGGTTGAATACATTAGTACATATGCACATTCTCTTATGCACCCAAAATACCCAAAAGAAGACATCATACTAGATATACCCGTGACCGGAATACATAACACAGTGGAGATTACAAAACCTTACTAAAAATAAGACTGATAAGCTAGGAAGCCACTTTTAAAAAGATGCAGATTTTCCACCAACATGCTAAAAGCCATTAACCGAGCTTTCTTTTGTTTCCACTCGTTTACCTTTGTGTTGGAAATCATGCTCAAATGAAGGTTTTGATTTGTTAATATCAGGCACATAACGATAATATAATTTCTTTTTGGATGAAGATGGAAGTTGCAAATCATGAATGCAAACATGACTTCTCAAAAAAGAAATGGCATGATATTTTCTTTTTAAATCATCAATCTCCTCCATGGAAATGACAGATCTGTATCTATTTAGAACTTGGTAGAGATGTGAAGAAGTGTCATGCATTGTGGATAATAACATGCCTTGGAATATGTCAACATAAGTCTCTTCTTATGAAACAAAACCTTCTTTGAATAATTAACATTAGAAATTAATACTTGGCGAGCTTATTGTATAATCACACTAGAAACCAA
The DNA here is from genome assembly GCA_007258455.2 of Sequoia sempervirens. Lineage (NCBI taxonomy): Eukaryota > Viridiplantae > Streptophyta > Pinopsida > Cupressales > Cupressaceae > Sequoia > Sequoia sempervirens. The sequence goes on from VDFB02281492.1 coordinate 283,761,689, forward strand.
CAATGGAAGATTGAGAGTTTCAACTAAGAATTCCACCTTATAGATAACATTCATACTAGAAGCCAACAACTAAAGACCAAATTTCATAAATAAAGTTCATGTGTTATATATCATGCCTTTGAGGGGTCCACAAGTACCATGGGCCTTTTGGAATCCTTCTCCATCTAAATGCATCCATTCCAAGACCATTGGGAGGTGGGTATACAATATGAGCCAAGTATTAATTTCTAATGTTAATTATTGAAAGAAGGTATATAAATTATTCGAGCATCTTAATTCTCATACAGAGTTACATCTTAGTCAATTTCTCAATATATGAGTTCCATATATTTGTAAATTTTTCTTAATATAAAAACATATTTTATTTCATTAAAATTAACCTATCTATTCCATGTTACAAAGGATGCTCTTATTTTAAATTATAAGTATATAATTCAAAATTAATTAGTAATTTTCAAGATAGAGTACACACAATTTCTTTAGTTAAAATAAAATAATATTCTTATTTCCATGTGAGAGTTATGTAGAATGGTAGTTTGATGTCTCGAAAATATTTCTTTCATACATACTAAATTTTTATCATTACATTATGAGTGAATCATCTCAATTATATAGCCAAGGACATCAAAAATTTATAGAGTGGAAAGAAAAATAATCACATATTTATCATATTTTTATATGTATAAAGTTTCTACCATCAAACTATTTATACTTATAGATTAAATTATTTTTGAATTTGGTTATTTGGGTTCAACATGTCATGCTATAGGATTTTCTTGTGTTTTCACCATGTTGTTATGTGTAGATAGCTATGTATTTTATAGGTTTAGGAATTTTAGAGGAAGGCAAGGTTGAACAAAATGCATAAGGATGAGATGGAGCCTTGTTTACCTTAGGATTTGGTTGAGACTCCCTTTGATCATAATTGAGGGGTGGTTGGTGCTCTTGTAGACATGACTAATTTAGAAGGTCTTGTCAAGAGAAATCTAGAGGAGATTGGTAGAGACAAGAATCATGTTACAAATGGATTAGTTGGAGTTCATTGCCTCTACCATTCTCTTGAATTGCAACATTCACCTCTTGGCATTTCTTCTAATAATTTAAAAATATGAAGAAGGTTCAAGTTTAGAAGATTATAGGAACCCTTTATTCCCTTTGGTCTCAAGTTTGGAAACTAAAGATGGAAACTCCATTACAAACCTGAACTAGGTTTGAATTCATGGAAAAGGATAAGGTTCACAATAAGATATAGTTCCTTGAAGAATTTTGGATTCAAGTTGTGAAATGATAGATCTACTAATGTTTTTGGGAAAATAACCCTCTTTATTAGATACATTGCCACTATTGGTGGAGTATTTCTAATTGGATGTTATTTTTCTAACTTACAACTATATTTTTCTTGTTGTTTTTCCATGCCAATATGATTGATCATTTTTTGTCTCTTTATTGGTCTTTGTAAAAGGGTGGGGCCCTTTCAAAATTTCTATTTCTAATTCATAAATTCAACCAAAAGTATTTACCCTAAAATTAAAATATAAATAATTTAAACTTTAAAATAGTCTTTTTTGATATTATATAATAGCCTCATGTATTTAATTTATAAATCCTATTATTCTTTATGTTTAATTTCAAAATTTTAATGCTCTCAAGTATAGATTACAAGCACACATTCTTTACATTTTTTCTCTTTCTTTTGTACTATTTTGTATATGGGTGTCTTATATGCATTGCCTCAAACATATAATTTTGATGTCCTATACCTAGTTCTAAATGTAGTTTTATGAATGTATTCCTCCTTTATTCTTTGCTAATTGTAATTGAATATTAGACCTGTTTTTTAAAATATGGCCACCCCTCTCAATTAGTAAAATAAGTCATCTATTTTAGGTGGTGGATATTAATGTTAATTGTTTATTTATTGAACATACATAATCAAGACAACTTGGAAAAGTGTCTTATCTTTCTTTTTCATAAAAATAGTTGGAGCATCCCATGACAAGACACTAGAACATATAAATCCTTTCTTTAAAATGTCATTTAGGTTCAATCCTTTAATTCATGCAAATATGAAGTGTTTGTTTGATAGGGATCTCTAGATATAGGGGCTAATTCATGCATGAACTCTATTAAAAAATGAAACACCCATTTAGGAGGAAACATGAGGAGTTCATTCTAGGATTTAGACATCTTAAGACTTTTGTAAAGGAGGTTTATTTTCATTTGAATGGTTCTCATTCACTTTTACTAAATAAGAATTAACAACAAACAAGGCACACCCTTTTCTTTATTCTCTTTTGAGTTGTAAAATATAAAATTTAATAAAACCTTCATTCCTTCTAATCCTAATAGAACTATTTTATTATACATTTCATTCAAACAATCTAGTTTCTTTCCTCTAAATTTATTTATTCGATTCATACATGTAGTTCACCAACCATTTTTGGAGTAATGTCATAAGACTCAAAGGAAAAATATGAAGAATTTTATCCAAGTTTCCATTGTATGCACCCTAAACTTTATATCATGAACTGTTTGATATAATGTCTCAAATAAATTTGTGAATGAACTGTTTGATAAAATGCCTCAAATAAATTTCCAATAGTGTTTTTGATGGAGTATGGTAGAAATAGTGTTTTTGATATAATGCCTCAAATAAATTTGTTAATGAACTATTTGATATAGGGTGCATGCAATGGAAACACTATTTCTATCATACTCCATCAAAAATTACCATGAACTATTTGATATAATGCCTCAAATAAATTTGTTAATGAATTGTTTGATATAGGGTGCATACAATGGAAACACTATTTCTATCATACTCTGTCAAAAATTACCATGAATTGAACATTTGATATAATGCCCCAAATAAATTTGTTAATGAATTGTTTGATATAGGGTGCATACAATGGAAACACTATTTCTATCATACTCCGTAAAAAATTACCATGAACTATTTGATATAATGCCTCAAATAAATTTGTTAATGAATTGTTTGATATAATGCAGGTCAAATAAATTGGAGGTGCCCTGGTAGAAATGTATGCAAAATGTGGAAGCATAGACAGGGCATGTTAATTTTTTGACAGAGTAGAAATGTATGTCAAGAAATTGCAACACTGCAGATTCAAATAGTGTTTTTGACGGAGTATCATAGAAATACTGTATGTTGAAAAGGCTTTAGAAAATTTCAAACAAATGCAGTTTCAAATCAACAAATTTGAAAAATTTTGCATTTAGGGTTTAGAAATTTAACAAACGAACGCATTTTGAAGTCTATGAAATTCGAATTTGACAAACCTAGTGAGATATGCAAGTTGGGTTGATGAACTATGCAAGTCAGGTTGATGGATTGTGGAGAGATGAAGTCGAGTTTTCTGTTTGCCGTTTGTTGTTCACGTTCGCCGTTCGCCGCACACACAGAGCATAGGGAAAGTAGAAAAATGCACAAAATGACAGTGACAAGTTCAATTTTTTTTTATGCCTTATTTGAGGGGGTTCGGTCGAACCCATGTTCGACCGAACCCCTTAAAAAATATATATATATATTTTTGTGTTTTAGGGTTCGGTCAAACGAATGGTTCGACCGAACACATATGTTTGGTCGAACATAAAAGGTGGTTCGGCCGAACTATAGAGTTCGACCGAACCCATTGAATATGGGGAAGGAAGAAAAATCAAATTTCCTTCCTCATAAAATTTGTAAACCACTATTGTGGTTTGAATCAATGTTTGTGATGCTATGACATGTAGAATAAATCAACTCACAGAGTTGGATGAGTCTAGGAGGTTTCCGCAACAAAAGAATATCAAACAATAGTAGTAGGTTAAATATCTCTTTTGATAAAAGAGCATTGTCTAGAAAGTTTGAGATCAATGATATGGTCCTGATATGGAATGCTCAATCCCAAGATAAGGGGAAGCATGGTAAATTTGATGCCGTTTGGGTTGGCCCATATCTTGTTGCAAACACCTATGGTGAAAATTCATACTTTTTGCAAAGCTTAAATGGTGAACTTATGGAATTGCTAGTGGATTAACAATTCTTGAAACCCTATTTTTCTTAAACGTGTTTTCGATGCACATGTATCATATGTAAATTTTTTTTACAGTTTGGTTTTTGTTTTTCCTACCCTTTTTGGTCTTCTTCTTGGAGACATCTCGAATCTCACCATGCTTCCTTGAAGCATGGATCCTTGAACAAGAGCCACTATTGGCACTGTTGTTAATTTGTGCCACCCCCTTGTGATTCCCATCAATTACAATCAGTTTGAGAAATATTAATGGTGTATCATGCTCAAGTCCCTTTGGTGGTTGTATTACTCCTTTGCCAAGCTGCAGTAAAAAAACCCATTTGCAAAAAATCCAAAAAACTAGTTAAGTACTGAACTTTTATGGCTTTCAGGCTTTTGGTTGTTTGCATGCTTGCATACTATCTCTATCGCTACTAGGTTCGTACTTATTTCCCTTTAAAATCCATCACTTGTGTAAGTATAAGTATTTCAAGTTTCAGTCATCGGGCTTAACTCTTAGCCCTTATCACTTTCAAGTTTCTTTCCCTTTCCTTCCCTAATTGACAAAGTTTCAATGAAATCCTTCAAAACATGTATTAAAGATTCGGGCTTTGGGGATTGGCCATCTTCCTTACCTCTTATCATCATTCCATCATAAGCCATATGTCTTTCATGTGATCGTCGATAAGAGATTTTAATGGTTTCAAAAACCTTGTCGGGATCTGAATGTGTTTCAAAGCCTCATGATGAAGCCACAAAATGATTAGAGTTTTATCGGAATTAAGCAAGCTTTTGAGAACTTTGTTGGACTTTGACGTGGTTGTGGAAACCTTGTCAGGCCCTGACAAAGGTTTTGAAATCACTTTCAGATTCCAATGGAGGTTTTGAAACCATTTTCGGACCTTGATAGAGGTTTCAAAATATCTTTCAGATTCTAATAGAGGTTTTAAAATGATTTTTGGACCTTGACAAGGTTTTCAAAACCATAAGCTTGCATGAACCAAAGATCAACTCTCCCTCTTATCCTTTATTGTAATTTTGTGATAAGAGTTAAGTCTTCCTTCCGGTCCTTGATCCCCGATGTCACATCTTCGGCCTTTAGTGATTGAGACTCTCTCTTATCTTTTGTCTTATTCTTATGATAAGATATAAGCCTTCCTCTCGATCCCCGATTCCCGAAATCTCCCTTTCCTCTGCACTCTTCCGTCTTTCCATCAAAACTTTGGGTTTTTCTTTCCTGCTTCCCTTCTTCTGACAAGCGTTAGGCTCGATGCCTGACGTTTGACAAAAGATGTCTTTCGGGGATCATGGCTTTGACGTTCTTGCCATCTTCATCAATGGTATGCGGTAGGCCCAATGCTAGATGTTCGATGAAGGTGATATTTTGGGTTGCGAGCCATTTAATGTTTAAATCCAATGGTTGGTTTGGGCCTGAAACTTTGGTGATGTTCCCAGGAGACAAGTTTCCAAGCTGTAAATATCATTAATGCTCAACAACTTTCCTCAAACTTCTAATCTTAGTTTTTAAGGCTACATAGAGGGTATTTAATGCTTAGAGTACAAATTTTGGAAAAGGATTGCAACACCCATTCTTCATTTATGTTTCACAAGTTCCTTTTTGTCAGAAGGCCATCCCTTGCCACATTTTACTGTGGAATTCGTGGGAATCTCCTCCTTTGACATGGTTACCCAAGGGTCATTAATGTAGAAGCATGGTGGAGGCTGAGAGAGTGTTGGACACTCTTCCTTAACACATTTTTTTTTGTTTCTCTCTAGAATAAAAGGGACTTTTGTGCTCATTATAATGGGTTTGAATTTCGGTCAAGGAAGAAAGCTATGTGTAGAGGGGGATCGGTTGCTCAAGACCCTAGGTCATGGAAGGGCCCCAAACAACAAGCTGCCTCGATCTACCTCAAGCCAAGTGAATGATATGGGAAGGTTTAAGGTTTAAGGGGTTGAAGAGGAAGGACAATGGGTTTGTCACTATCCTTTTGCTAACATGAATGTTTCAGGAGGTCAAATGAGTTAGTTTCTAGAGTTCAGTTTGTAATTTATGTAGCTCATTGCCCGAGGACAACAACATAGGACACAGACCGTAGTGTGACACACTGGCATCTCGGTGGGAACTGGCATCCATATGAACATAAAGTGTAAAATGTAGATAGAAACGCTAGGAAACTAACAAATTGACCAATACTATGACCGAGATGAAATATGCAAAAATAATAGCACACGAAGAAGAATACTTAAACAATACTGAGCTAGGAATTGACAAGAGAAAGGTGGTAGAAATGGACCTTCGAACCCATGAGTTGTGATCTTAAAGAACTTCACTTGACAAACAACTTGCACACAAAAGAATGAGAAAATGTTGGGGCTGTGTTTACAAGACTACCTTAGTCAGTCCCCCGCTTTGGTGTTTCCACCTCCACGAACAACCAGATAGCAACGATTGTAGAAATATGATGGAGAGTTTGTAGAAATAGAAATACCTAGCAATGAGCAAACATAATATACTACTACACAAGTAGATGATGTAAAAGTAAAGTGATAGTGAATGGATATCACCTTCATAACTAAATGCTCTCAAGGAAAATAGAAGATGTGAGCTTGCAAGCTCTCCAAGGCCAACTCTGCCCCAACAATGAAGAGGAGCCAACAAAGTAGCAACTTGTAGCTTCAATGGAGGTGACGAAATGTGAGAGTGAGGGTAGAGCAAGAGTGATCAAGAGAGTTCAAGAGAGAGAGAATGAATGGAGAGGATAACAATTTGAAGGCAAAAATGGAGGCAAAGGAGCCATTTAAGGTCGATCCAAGGAGTAGCAAAGTTACACTTCATGCCCAATGGAGAAGTGTAACGCTTATGTGGATTCTGAAGGTGGGAATCCTATCAGGATGACAACACATCACATATACATCTACACATTGCGCTAGCGTCCCTGATAGAATATCCCTCACTGACACATAAAACATTGGCTAGGTGGATGTGAGGTGGAAGCAGATGTGGAAAATACATCATCAAGATTGGGTTTTTAAGGTAAGGGGTGCTTAAATGAGGAATTTGAAAGGGGTGCCAATTCACGTCATTACATTTTTCCCCCACTTTAGCGAGCATAAGTGCTAGCGAATGCACGATGAAGTGAAATGAAAGTTGAGGAATGTATACCTGAATTGTCGAGGAAGCAAACCATGATCTGACATACTCAGGAGTAGGAGAGAGAGATGGATCCACAGGTACTCGATCTTGAGGAGAGTTTAACAAAAGTGCCACAGGTGCTTGGTGCTGCAGAAGGTGAACAAAAGGCTCTGCAAGTGCTCAATCCTATAGAGTTGGCTCCACGAGAGCTCAGTCCGGTAGAAGAAGAAAGAATTTTGAAGGTGCTCGGTCCTGCAAAGGAGGCACCATAAGTGCTCGCTCTTGCAAGGCAAGCTTGACAAGGTGCTTGTTCCTACAATCATGGTTGTAAAAAATATCTTCACAGGTGCTTGGTCCTGCAAAGCAACATGTTAATCTGCAGACAAAACATGTTAGATAGAAAAAGCTGTGTAGGTAGATAGTCACATCACAGAACAAGCAATTGAAGGAGAAGCTTTCAAAGGGGTCCCTTGGGAACCCTTCAAAAGAAAAGGGGTCCGGTCAAGGGATGCTCTGTTTGAAAGGCTTAACATTTTTCACAAATGATTTTAGCATCAAGGAATCCTCTTGAAAGATCTCTTTTGTCAAGGAATCTGAATGAAAGAATACTCCCTCGTAAGGGAAAATTTGCCGACTTTATCAGAAGTACTCCCTTCTTGAAGGAGATTTTTTATATTTTTTCCCTATGAATCCATTTTTGAAAGAAAAGTTCTGCTAGGGGTCCTTGTTGAAGAATTTAGTTTTTGAAAAATGAGAGATTTTCAAAAAGCAATTCATTGGCCACCAAATACACCTTGTTAAAAATTAGAGAAGCATGGTAACAACCCCTTAGGATGGTGCGTGTTGAACACAAAGGCACGTGACATCCTAAGTAGAGAGAAGAAAGTGATGTTGTGGGTTGCAATACATGACATGATGTAATTGTGTAAATGTTGTCGCACATGCGAGAGACAACACATAGGCACCACAACGTCATGAAGCAAGCAAAGAGAAAAATAAGTAGGGAACATAAACAAAGATGAAGAAATCAAGACTCAGGGGGATCTGATAATTTGGGTCAAAATTGCTTATAGATATAGACATATAGATAAATAATATATAAATGAATTGTCATCAATCCCCTACTATATTAGATCACGAAGAAGGATACGTGAAAAAAAATAAAAAATAAAAAATTGGGTCAACATGGAAGGGAGGCCTAAATGGCCTCAACACTTTGTATTGTCCCCAATTGTCGAAAATCAAGGCACAAAAATGAGAAGAATGATGAAACATATAGATGAAGTTTTACGACACAAAACACTCTTGTATCCAATCACCTACAAGGGTGACAAGGGTCCTCTAGGAACACATAAAGACAAGCACGGGGGAAACACAATAGACACAAAAACCTAAACTAAAGATAAAGAAGATGTGCTCCCCCAATCCTCGCCCACTAGGAGGTCATTGTTCTCCCAATCTAGATCATTGTAAGGGGAAGGCAGACGAGCCTGCAAGGGTAGAATAACAAGTAGAGCACCCTTTGACTCTCATGCGACAAATGTTAAGGAAGAAGGCCCCTCAAGGTCTTCTTGACTCAATTCTTGTGAGGTGAAAGCCATCGATCTTGTAAAGATCGCTGACAGAGTCGGGACATCGTCCATCAAGTTGAACATGCACTTGATAAGAGTGCTGTGTGTCAACCGGGTAGGCGAAGGAGGAGGCACCCGATATCCACTACCAACCTCAGTCTTCACTGAAAGACTCGGGGGTAGCGACAAACTCAGAGGACACTTTTTGTTTTTCTTTCTTCTTTATGTCTTTGGTAGTGTATGCTTGTATCTTGTTGTTGCTTTATACATCGTTCACATGTGTGTTCTTTTGTTCTTATGTTGGTTTGCCATAGGATCTTGATCCTGGGGGCTTGTGCAACCCTCTTGATCATTGTCATCCTATCTCACTAGCGTTGGTACACTTGGACCCCTCTTGATGTGAGTTTGTCTACTTTAGTGTGAGTTTGACGCAAGGTCATCCTCTCACTAAAGTGGGGGCTAAATATAGTTTAGGAAAATGTATCCCTTTACATTTTCACACTTGTTTGGGCCCTCCCTATTAAAATAGGTTCATTTATGTCTTAATTGGTCCTATTTTGCATTCACAAGCCTAATTAAATACATTTTTCTATGGATAATCCCGATACTTAACAAATGACATCATAATCTAATGTTTGAGGTTATGCGTTCTTGATCTAGGGATCTGGGACTCATACACCACCTTAGGCATATGGGTCCCACCTAGGTCTCGGGACCTGATTTTAAACATTGCATTGAACTTAACATTTCTCGAAGTCTGTGTTCTAGGTTTAAGCCACTGAGACTCATATGCCCAACCTAGTGTATGAGTCCCACTTTAACTCGGACTCATTTTAAATCAAATTCTTGGTGGGATTTTATTATCCTAGATCTAATGTCAGCTTGTAGTGTTGTAATTTTGGGAAATTTGGCATTAACAAGTATAAATTCAAGGCTATTTCACATAATTTCTCCTAAGAAATCTTATGAAGCATTCTTAAGGAAAGTTTATGAGATGAAGAGAATTCAAGAGAAAATCATCAAGCATTTGGAGCAGCATTCAAGATTCAAGCATCATGTCAAAGTCTTCATGCATCATGTGTGGTTGCGAGCTAATATTTGTGATGTAGGTTTTCATGATTTTTGAGCAAGCATTCAAGATCACGTTTCAAGCATTCAATCAAGAGTCAAGATCCACATTCATGCTAGCCATTTCACACAAGTTTCCAACCTTCATTTCAAGGGTTTGGTAAGTTGCAACATTGCATTTGTTCATTCATCATTCCTTCATGATATTTCATTTCATTTCCAAGTTTGATTACCAAAACAAGGTTTGACCAAGGCAAACCCCCATTCCCTAACAAAACATCATTTTTTTCTCTTGATGTGTGTTTGCAAATCTAGGTGAATTGAAGCTTCAAGATCCTTTTAAGGTAAAGTTGCAAAAGTTGTCAGCTTCATGAAAACTCACCTACAAACCAGAATTCAGAATTTCAAACTTGAAGATCAGACAAGACGAAAGTTACAAAAGATCTCTAGAGGCTACAAAACTATTAGTCAAACCCTAATACTGGGAATAAATCGCCCCTCTGGGCATATGAGTCCTAGTATACCACTTTTATCAGTTTTCTATAGATCTTGATCTCTTACCAAAAGATTCTAGATTTAGCCTAGATTCCTATAGCAAGACTAAATTTCCTAGCTTGGTGTTTGAGTCCCAGTGCACTTGAAAAAGGTAGAATTTCAGAGTTGCAGATCTTACTTGGAATCCATGAACTTTTAGGTTCCTTTCTATTTTATTTTTGTTTGTTAATATGATTTAATGCTTTTAAGTTTCTAGGGTTTAGTTCATTAGAGTTTGCATTTCTCCTTTGAAGCTTCATTTAATGGTGAACCCCCGTTTAGTCATGCAAGGAAACCCCTTGGTCTTTCCCTCAATTGAGTGACTTGGTTGAGGGATCTTGGTTTCCTAATGAACTAAAGTTTGGAAATAGGTCCTAAGTTCCATCTCCAAAAAGGCGGAACACCTTAATTTTCCTTTGGTTCAAGAACATTATCAGATCAACTTGCAGTAAACACTAACTCATGCAATAAAAAATGAGACACTACACAAGCACTAAGAGCACACTGACCAAGTTGTAGGAGTAGGAACATTAATATGGAGAAATGTGGAGCATTTTTTAGACTAGTCTAGAGAAGTAACAAAACTACCGACCTTCTGCAAAAACCAGAAACCTCCTTAGAAGCAATGGTGACCAGAGAAGATAGGAGTGCACCAATCATAAAAAATAAACATAGAATCCCAAACCACAAGGCTACATAGATTCAATAACGGATGAATGCAGAGCATTCTCCTTAATAGACTTCAACACAACTTCTTGCAACAAAACCTTTCACCAACTTGTGGAGACCAGAACTTTATTGTAGTAACACATAATTCCTCAGGAGCAATAGGATAGAGGATATAACACACTAGAGACCATCATCAACATCTGTCCAACTCAACATTACTTCTAATCCTCATCTTAATATCATCATGATATCATTTCTAATGACAACAACCATACTCAATACAAATGTTGACATCACAACAATCTCCCCAAGTGTTGACATCAATGACAACCATTGTCAAACATATGCACAACAAGTCAAACCCCATTTTGGTATTTATACCTCCACAATGGTTATGATGGTGTAAAAGAGAGCTTACCCTCGATTAGGAAGAGGCTAATGGATAATTGATTGACAAGTTTTACAACTTACCACTTATATTTGCATTCGTTGATGGAATAAACTCATTGTACTCATCACCTTCAAGGGTAATTGGATGCTTGATTTGAAGTCCTACAAGTGTTATTAGTCACAAAACAAATGAACATGAAACATAAACAAATCAGATAAAAACTTGATGTGTTGCTAACATGATGATTGATTGAAATAATGTTGCAATAATTCAGCTAATTCTATTCTAGACTACTTTTTAGAATGCTCAATTGTCACTTCACAATGCTAGGATCTCAAATGATGAAAAAATCTTGTATTTAAATAAGGATTTCTTTAATTTGCTGCAAATTAATTATCGATATATGATAATTAAATCTGAATTTGTAAATGTTAAAATATCAACATTGACATATTTGAATTAGGATCAAAATAGGTTAGATAGGGGTGCTAGTGCTCTTGTCTAGACTTTTTTGGGGCTTTGAGTGTTGTTAAATAATTGTTAATTGATAATCCCCAATTTAACTTTGATTTTCTAAAGATTGTAATAAAATGAGAAATTTTAAAGCATAATTGGGTCTAAGAAAATAGAGTGGAGCTAAACCAATTGTGAAATTATCAAGGGTGACAATTTACAACACTACAAACCTAAAAGTATGTTTAAAGAAAAGTGATTGCCTCAATTAATCCAATATCTAGTGTGTTTCAACCTTCATAAAACTCAATATGAAAATTTAGAGTATCTATAAATCTACACCCAATATGAATGTTGTGTGCAAGATATCATGATTACAAGGAAAATCTATGGGAGGATGTAAGGAATAAGGGGTGTTTTATTTTTAAAATGGAGACCAAAAGAGATGATTAAGAGTACAAAGAAAGATAAAAGTAAGGGAAATGAATTGAAAATTATTCAAATAAGAGTGTTATAACAATAGGGGACTATATTGTTCATTTCCTCTATTTCTAATTGTAGTGGTCTTTTGTTTCTTATTTAATTATTTCATTACTTATGGGACTTGTTCCTCTCACTAGTTGAGTAATTTACTATAAAAGATTGGAACCCTTTAAAAAACCCCCACCTTTATCTCTATTAAAAATAATAAGGAAGGAATTCAAAACTTTTGAATTAGAATGAGTGAGGAAAATAAATTAATGGGGAAGATGAAAAGAAGGAAATAAAAAGGATTCCATATTTTTAATGACATTAGGGGATATCTAAACTTCATATCTTCATACTACAATCTTCTTCCAATTTTCTAATGGAATCTTAGTAATTCACCTATATGTTGGAGAAGAAAAATGATAGTAAGCTCTTTGAATTATGAATGAATGGAAAAAGTGGTTAAAAAGAATTCCATAATAATTTGTTAGGAATTTTATGTTTGAAAAAATAATATGGATTATCCCATGAAGAGGTGGGAAAATCAATATTTTCAATATTGTTTATATGCAAAAATGTTAGGTTAGTCAAAGTGTTTATAAAAGTTGAAGGGTCCAAACTTTCGTGGCTAGTGAGATATTACTAAGGTTAGCATTACTTGCATTATCATTCTATGACTACAGAGAAGGCTAGGATTAATTGAAATGATTATGTTAGAGCACATGAGGGTAATGGAGGGAGGGTAATGGAGATCAAAATGAGTATAAAAACCTAAGTTGAAAACTGCAAAGTAGGAAATTTCTAATCTTATAGCCTTATGGCTTAGGATTGGTTAATGGAGACATTCAAATCACTATTAAGAGGTAATATAAGTCAACATTTGATGTTGGCAATATTTTTGATGAAAATTTGGTGGATGTTTGTCTTGTAGAGATTTGTGGAGTTGTGTTTAGTAGTCCATAGTCATTTTACAAAGAAATTATTCTTTTGTAGCGGCTAATAAATGATAGGCTACTAAGAATGAAAAAAAATTGATGGTTTATTCTTTTAGCAGTGGTGACAAGTCTTCCAAGATCTAAATTTTCATAGGAAGATGGGTGGTAGAATTTTTTTTCTAGTGGAGAAAATTAATCTTGATAATGACTCCAAGTTCAAGTGTTTTTTTTGTTGTATTATCAAAACACTTGGAGAAAGAATTGTTCTAATTTATATTTTATTTTAATATTATGACATAATATGGAATGGTGCAAATGTTACTAGTTGAGGGGTTATACCAATTCGTATCTCTAAGTTTGTATAATCTTTAACATGATTCTACAAAAATATTTATTTTCTTATAAAAATCATATCTTAAATTAATTTTGAGTAAAATAAAAGATATGAAACTACTAATATAAATGATTACAAAATTTAAATAATTTGTAATCATAACATATTTCAATATATTGGCTAACTAACAAATTAATAACTAAAAAGTAAAATTAATGAATGGTTAGATTAATTCATATCTAACATAAATAGAAAACATTAAGCTAATTTGCATTTCAAAAGACATCATATATTCTTTTACATTATGTTTGTTAGAAGTCGAAGAATGACCGTTCCCACACTGTATACGTCGGCTCATGTAGAGAATTCATCGCTCTGATACCCAGGATCAATGTAACAAAACATTACTCTCATCTCTGTAATCAATATATCGGTTTCGACGTACTCATATTTTCAGTTGTTATTGTCCTTCGGATTATTTGATCTGATCTTGATAAAGGTGATGTGGCAAATAAAAAGAAAGAACCACAAAATTAACAAAAAGAAATTTGCAAAATTATGGGCCATCCGCGAAAAATATCTACGCCTAAAAAAAATCTTAGGTACAAAACAAACGTATTATTGAATGCATGATTTACTGAGTATCAAAATAATTGGTGGAAGAGCTATCGCAACCACTGTTCATCAAAAACCACAATTGGCGTCTGGTCTCAGAAACGTCAATAGAACCCTTTATTTTTTGGCTTCAAGCTAATGCATCTGATGATAATGGTAATAAGAAAGTAGCCCAAACTAATGGAGTGCCACATACTCGCATGTCAGCACTGCCCATCTCACCAAGCTCGTACTTCCATCAACCTCAAGTGACGAGGATGAATTGTTGACAGCTTTTACCATCACATTTAGTTTTTTTCTGGGTTGTATCACTGTCTGCGGGCAGCTTGAGTAAACTTTCCTATAAAGAGAGGAAATTAGTGAAATTTGCAATTGAGAAGCCAGCGAAGGAATAACTATTATATAGCGCTTCTGGAGTGAGGTGATGGCTACGACAAGCAGAGTTCAGCTCCTTCTGGTGGTCGGAACTAGTGTGAGTTGTTTCAGAGGGATGACAAGATTTCGGTTTTCTCCTTTTTAGTTGTTTATTGGTTTGGTTGTTTTAGTTATTGAGCAGTGTAGTATACAAGGAAGACTCATAACGTGCGCATGGCTTTCAGGCAATTATTGGGCTTGATAAGATTGGTGCGGACAACAGTAACGTTGCGGAGGTACAGCGTCAGCAGTGGCGAGAGAAGCTTACAGACATTGGAATACCCCAACCGCAAGTGAATCGTCTGTCCCCTCTTTCTCTAAGACAGCTAAAAGATTTCGCCGCGGCGCTGAAGAACAGAGACACTACTTCTTTCGATGCCTCCCAGTTCTGCCGGTCTGCCGGTTTGTTATGCCGTGAAAACATACCGTGGGGAGGTGGTTGTTCAAATCATGGACTCTCCGAAGGTAGGCTTGAGGAAGAGAAGGAGCACATGTTCTTTGATAAGGCAGAGCTGCGGGAGTCGGGAGAAATAACATTTGATAAGGATGATGCCGCCATTCTCTACTGCAAATGTTTCTCAAATGTTGAAGTTGTTGGACATACCGAGCGAGTCAAATATGTCCCGTAACATGGTGGGCACGTTGAAGATGTGCGGAGAAAGGGCGGAAGAAGAAGTGAAAAGGTGCAGCACATCCATTGAGGGCATGGTGGAATTCATAGTGTCCCTTTTGGGATCTGACGTAGCCCTGCTTAGTGACCAGTCCGTTGTGAGATCCGGTCAGTGGGCCATGGCTACCAAGTTGTCTAAGAGGGAGAATATCGTGGGCGGTAAATCGCCTGTAACGTGTCATATCTTCGTGTTTCCTTACGGAGTGATGCATTTGATCTTCAGTTGGAGGTGGTGGAGGATGATAAAAAAGTAGTAAGGAACGCGACGGCACTCTGTCATTATTTCTCTGACGGACTGCGAGGAAATCAGGCTTCTTGTCATGCTGTTTACGGAGAAATGTTACTATGGATGCTCAAGCCTAAGCGTGACTAGTTATTAGATCCTCGAGTATTATGTTTGATTACAGTAGCTTCTTATTAGATCCTCGTGTATTATGTAGATTATAGTCCTCGCGTTTTGCAATATGAATAAATACAGATTAATTTATAAGGTAGAACTGTTTGTTTTTTCTTTTCTGTTAAAGGATCTGGTACTAATAATTTCATCATCTGGAAACAAGTTATTTGTAAGATGGATTTCATAATTTTAGTTTATCTTTTAAATAAAAGAAGTCTGGTACTTTTGGTGGTATAAATTCTTCATCTTTCTTGAAATTTTGAGTTTTTTGGTTAAATGGATCCACAAGAATCGGGCTTCTTGTCATGCTGTTTACAAGAAGATGTTACTTTGGATGCCTATGCCTAAGCCTAAGTGTGAGTAGTTATTAGATCCTAAGTGTGCGTAGTTATTAGATCCTAAGTGTGACTAGTTATTAGATCCTTTATGTCAATGATAATAGTTTCTTATTTGCTGAGTTGCCTTATTACGCTGAATTATTTTACTATATCAATAAATGGAGATATATTTTACCAGGTAGAACTATTATTAACATTATTGTTGAAAATGAACTGTGTTCATATTTATTAACGCTAAAATTTGTTTGGAAGTTTTAGGGAATAAAAGCTAAATAAATATAAATAAGTATTAATAAATAAAACATTTTAAATATATGAATTGAGTTATAAATATGTTTTAATAAGTGTATTTAAAAAAATAGAAAATATTGAGATAAAATATTATTATCCAAAATTTAAAATTTAATCTATAATGAATGAATTGAGATGACTAAGACCTTTGATTTTAAAAATTTCCAAAACCTAGATCAATTTTATAGGTGAGGAATTATTCTCATAGTTGCAAATTCATTCATGATTCAAGCCAATGAATCCTTCTTTTGGATATTCAATCTTGATGTTTGCAATCCCTTTTAACCTACAACAAAGACTTACCCAACATGTCTACTTGCAATAAAAAATATAGTCTTAGTGATAAATCTTATGTATAGCTTGTTGTGAAAGATTTTTTTTTTGCCTTACACAAGCCTTATTGACCAAATTAATGATTTTGGAAAGAGTTGAACAAAATAGATGTTGCTCCAATAATTCAAGGTGATATTGCACTTGAGAAATGATGCAAATAGAATGCACGGTAATGTATATTAGAATCTTGTAGTATAAGAACTAGATTTTATTTTTTGTTAATATAATTTAGTTGATGTGAATATATGTAAAATTAAATAATGAAAAATACTTGATCCCTTGTGATAATGAGATGTTGTGGATTATTGTAAGAATGTGTGATTACCTAAAATGATTGATTGGTAATTGATATTTTGAATGACCGCATAGAAGTAGCATCATTTTATGTCCATCCTAGGTGCATAATTCAATCAAAAAGTGATAAATAACAACTTTCTATAAAGTGATCAAATTGGGCCTATTTTGAAATTCAAATTTTGAGGAAGTGGATTTTACCTAACGTGGAAAAAATAACCCAAGTCAAGCATTCACCTACAATTTTGAACCCATAAGAGGAATGTGTGATTTGATGTCAATAAACTTTATAGGTAAGAGTTAACATCTATTTCTAATAATATTCTAATGATCGTAATAATTGAGGCCTTCAATATTGGAATTTGTAATGTTGTTGTGATTGTACAATGAATAAAGGAAATTCTAGTTTACTATTCTATTAAAATTTTGTGATTTATTTAATTTGGTCATATGGTCGGATACTCCTTTGTTGGACCCTCTAGACATGATTACATCATTTGGTATCAAAGCTTCATCAATTTATTTTCTTTCAATGAGTTTGATAAGAATAGGAGGTACACCATATAAGATCCATGCCATTTTTTATTTTACAAAAAATAAATAATGATATCATCTAGCAAGAAAGTGTTGGTCATAAGGACTTTGGTTGTAAATAAATCACTAAGATGAGATAGTTTAAACCAAATCCAAGATGCTTCTATGGAGAGGAAATCATATTATTAATATCACTAGGAAAATGGAATAGATTCTTGACATGATGAAGGCTATGAAAATATTGATAGATGCTTTTAACAAGGTCACACGAGAAACCTTAAAACCTATAAGTGATTAATGTGGTGAAGAAAAATAATACAACTTTGTGGAGGAGAGTGAAAGTAAAGAACACGCCTGAAATAAATGATGAAATATCAATTATTGGTAAGTAAACTAGAGTAGATGTTCTAAATTATTTTAGTAGTCAAAATATTGAAGAATGATAAATTGGATAGGAGATTTAGAAGAACACATTGAGTATAAACATATTTATTATCCAAATAAAGTGAAACTTTTAATAACTAATGTGAAGGGCCATGTTTTTATTTGGTGGAAATAAGTCTAATTGGAAATAATCTGAAGAGGTAAACTGAGCATTGGGAGATAAGAAAAAATGTGAAGAAATTAGAATCTAAGTTCAATTTTAAAAAATACCAATTCAAGCTATTAAAATAGTTTCTCAATCTAAGAAAGAGATACAACTATGAAGGACTATATAGATGATTATTATAGACTAATAGTCCATTTAAGGTACCATGATGGGAGAATATATAAACTAGAAAGATACATGAATAGATTGAGAGAATCAATTTAGGAATAGTTGTGTGTGTTAAACATTTAGAAATAAGAGGAATAATAAAAAATGGCCCTAATTTTAGAAATAAAATTGAGTGAAAGATTTGTAGATAGAAAAAACCCAAAAAGAGGTAGATAGGAGATGTTCCAAGAGAACAGGCTACTGTGCAATGATAAGAGGCCATATGCAAAGAATCTTAAGGGTAGTAGCCCATACTACAAGGAAGTTGACAATTCTCACCTCAATAATATATATGATACAAATACATACTAGAACAATATATAATTGATGGATATTAGAGAGGAAAAGGAAGCTATGGTAGAGAATTTGAGAGCTACACATGTTGATAAAGGCGATAAGAGATCCTAAAAAATTGAAGATTAATGAAAATGGTATTTCATTTTCCACAAGGAGATCTCTATTGAAGCACAACTATGAAAGTAGAGGAAAATCTTGTTCTAAATAATATGCAAATCTAGAGGTAAGTGTTGTAAGGTTGTCATAAGTAGGGGTAATGCCAACAATTTAGTATCACAAGAGATGGTTAATATGGAACCTCGTGGCCACTAACTCCTTCACCAAATGGGCTGAGGAATTTCCAACCCATAATGATATATTAAAAATGGTAGTATATTTCTTATTGAATCAAATCATAACCACATTTAGTGTGCTTATAAGAATCATTATAGATAACATACCACGTGTTTAAGATATAATAACATTTTAATTTTAATTTTATGTTATAAATATGGGATTGCTTTAATTCACTCATTCTCTACCATTCCTAAGAAAATAGACAAGTTGAATCCAACAAAAATCCTCATGAGATTATCCAAAGAGCATTGAATATGAATAAGAAAATATGGGATGACAAGTTGATGTATGTATTGTGGGTTAATAGAGTGACCTATAAAGTAGCTATTCAATAGAGCCCATTTGAACTTGTGCATGGATTGGAGGCTAAGATGCCAATTAGTTTTGGAGTTTTCTATGTACCAACTACTATAGGATTTTGAAGGAGAAAATGTGACAATCACTCAAAGAATGATGGAGCTAATAGAGTTAGATGAAAATAGTAGGATTACACATGAGAAAATATTATCACATAAGAGAAAGTAAACATATATTTTTTATGAGAGCATTACAAATAAAATTCTAAGTTGGAGATATGGTTTTCATGTGGAATGTAAGATCCGGAAAATATAAAAAGTCAGTTCTATGAAATGAACTAGAATTCATGATTATAAATGAAGGTTCTTGAATAAGCTAAGGGGCCCTATTGTAGAGATATGTGTAGAAAATTTTGATTATAGACTTAAAATAATCCAATGTGCATTAAAAAATTCAATACAATAGCTGGAAAAAATAGAAAAATATTCCTTTTAATTTCAAAGAATTTTTTGCATTTCTTAATCTTTGAAAGACAAAATTTAGTACAAAGACCAGCTAGACACAAACAACCAACAATGAACTTAAAGTTTAAGATAAATTAATATAAAATCTATTAGTTTGAAATGATTTTTTAGTACTATCAAACAAAAATATGATTTCATAAGAAATATAGTATTAATCTTCATAAAACATGTATCATTTTCCCCATTAAATATCACAATATTTTGAAAAAGATGAAATTATTATGTCATGTATTTGTGAGGTATTTAACATGAAATTTAAAAACAGTTTTCTTTCTCAGAATCTCATCTAGCAACATGTTTATTAACTATTCTTCGATTATAATAATAAAATCTGAAATGTAAGAAACAAAAATATGTCAAGAATGAGTGAGAATGAGACATAACTACTCAATTACAATACCTTAATAAATTTCTCCATCCATAAATAATTTGACCTAAAATTTAATACACAATAAAGATGTACAATAATGACAATAATATTAATATATAACTTTTGTAAATTTTTTTAAAAAAAATTATGTACTTAAATATTTTCTCTAACAAAAATGATCACATAACTTCCTAACAAACAATGCAATCTTAATAAAAAAACACCTATACCTTAAACTTATGTCACCATACATATTTAAATACTACGATGCAAATCCAAGGACAAAATAACACTTATCCTCGGTAAACATTTAACAGCTGCCATCTACAACAGTACATATCCTAGAAGTAATATTAAAACATAATCTAAAGCAAAAGCAAGAATAAAATACATTAGAAAGCAAATTCACTTTTTACTGGTGCAACTATCGAAGTAAAACAAAAATATTAGAAACCATCTTAATTTCTAGACAGGCCTGATTTATATATTGGTGGCATTTTTTCTAAATACTAAAATAAAATTTTATAATTACAACTGGTAGAAGTCCATTATACTAATGGAAAAACTGGAAAACAAACAATTAAATAGTATAAAAACACAGATTATTTGAATATTGACTGGTAAATCCCGTCAGGAGTTAATTTTCCCAAACCTGTAATTATGATGCCGTTTCAATTCCAGTGGAGGACGATTCTTCATTGGCGGGAAATGGAGCCAGTTGCGGGAGAGCATTGAACGGAGTCGGAGGATTTGGGATGTCATCGGCATCTCCTTCCAACATGTGAAGCACTCTCATCATTGACGGTCTATCCGTCGAATAGAACTGAATACACCAAAGCCCCACTTTTGTCAGACTCCTCGCCTTGGCCTCCTCTGCATCGCTCAACTCTCTTTCCCTCAACCTCATCCTCAGTTCTCCTCTCTCCACCAATTTTATTGCCCAGTCTGGAAAGTAAAGTTGGCTTGAACGGCTCACCTGTACATCAATGTTCTTTCTTCCTCCCACCATCTCTAATAACATCATTCCAAAACCGTAAACATCTGACTTGTCTGTTACGGGCCCCAAATTTCTAGACCACACCTCTGGCGCACAATATCCTGGCGTTCCCCTCGCTGCTGTCATTGATACGTGGTCGTCTCTCCTTCCACACAGTGTCGCTAGGCCAAAATCGGCTACTTTGGCTGTAAACTCCTCGTCCAATAATATATTGTGTGGTTTTATATCGAAGTGAATGATGCGGCTATGACATTCATCATGAAGATACACAATTCCACGAGCCGCCCCCAAAGCAATTGAATACAATTGATCCCAATTCAGAATTTGACCTTCCTCTTTACTCGCAAATATAAATCTGTCGAGAGATCCATTTGCCATGTACTCGTACACAAGTGCACTCGTAAATCCTTCAAAGCAATACCCCAACAAACGAACCAAATGAATGTGATGAATCCTTCCGATGGTCGCCACTTCGTTCATGAACCAAGTTTCGGTTTGCCTTGAATGGTCAAGCATTTTAACTGCCACAAGATTACCGCTTGGAAGCGTTCCTTCATAAACCACACCAAACCCTCCTTCACCCAACTTATGTACAAAGTTATTGGTGATCTTCTTGAGGCTTGAATACAAATATCTGGCTGGCATTTGATCAACATAATTGTGCAGAAATGTCTCTACCTTGGAAACGGATCCTGAGTTATCACGCTTCCTTCTAAACACCTGACAGCCGAAGGAGGACATCTTCTTTCGATAAGCCATAACCAGCAACACAACAACTACTAATAGTGTGCATCCGATGATACCTGATACTGAATAAGAGGTGAATATTATCTATTCAACTGTAATGAACCATAGTCATAGCATTAAAAATATATATAAATTTAAAAAAAAACATGGTGCGAGTAAAGAATTTCTTTAGGCCAATTCCGAAAACCGAAGCTTACCCAGAACAGAGATGAAAGTCACGGAACCTGCGACACAAAAAAAAAAACTTCCTGAATCCACTTCTTCAATGCCATTTCCACTCATTTCTATTGAAATTTGAAGAAAGAGAATTGGGACTCTTACTCTGATTAGGGATTGCATCCATCTGGCAAAATGTCTCCATGGTTGTAATGTTGTAAATACAGGTACCATTTCTTGACACGCAGTACTCGCAACCTTCACTGAAATTCCATTTTATTACGAACCCTTGCTGTAGAAGTTCATCCGGACTCGTGGATCGAGGTAGGTTTGAGTCGATCTGCACTGGTAGCTGAATATATGATTTACAGTACTCCGTAGCCAAACTCAAGTTTGAAGTAGTTATATAATACCAATCATCAGTACATTCTAATTTGGATGCGTTAGTGGGCAAGTTCTCCTGTTCGCACTGTTTCCCCAGGGTTATATTCCTGTAACCATGTACTATATGAAATTGAGGGCTAGACCAGAATTGCACTGCATTACTGGAGGATGGATCGCATGAGTTTCCCCATAGATTGTTGTCACTTATTATCATGGTATGGTCGGGATTTTCTTCGGTATAGATTTGAGGTTGTCGTATGTAGTATTGGTGTCCACTAATATTAATTAGAGGCATACCATAGTAGTGATCACAGTCGAGCTGAAGCGTGGGATCACCGCACCCGCTGTTCTTCCCTCCAAAAGGATAATCCAAACTATAAAACCCACATATGAAAGGTTTCTCGCATGCTCCATCACAGTGAGAGGAGAGCCATGATATCAGAACTGTCAAAAGGATGCAGAAGAAGCGCAAGGGCCGTCCAGCAATGACATAGGAAGGTAGAAAACAAGAAAGATGAAGTGACAGAGGCAGACTAGGGAGCGCTTCCATTTCCTTAAGGAAGAGAAACTACAGTAAATGAAGTAAGCAGTCAAAGGTTAAGTCCAACATTATAGCAGAAAAACATGTGGAGAGGAAGGACTCGCTTTGCAAGCGTGAAAGACAGACAAACAACTAGAAAACCCATGCTGTCTGCGAAACACTAACCTTTTCGCATGATATTCTTCCTTCTCTGGTGTGGCAACTGTTGCTGCGCTGGAGAGTCTTCAAGGATTTGAGCTGCCGTCCTGCTCTCCGGTCGCTGGAGACCACCCCATGCTTAAATCCGTCCGAAAAGCATGAAGAAGAAAGTTAGAGAACACAGTGCTCTTCAATCTGTGGCCGCCTAGATCGCTGAGCTGAATTCAACTCAGCTAGTCCCCAAAGTCAGCAAACCTCGGAGCCACGTAAGACGGTCTCATTCCAGTTACCTGATGTAGTTATTGAAGTCATTTCAAACTGTAGAGCAAAAGCAATCATTCTTTTCTTGCTTACGGACATTCCATTTGAACAAGAATTCTTTAAATTGACCCGTAATAACTGGGAGTTAAAGGGATGGACCAGAGAAACATTTTAAGGGACTTGTCAGGGGATACGTCTCTTGCACCTTTACTGACGCAGATAAGCCTGTGCTGTTCTACAATATGGCTCTTGGATTATATGCGATCAAACATACTACCTGCAAGCTTGGTACCTTTATTTCATCCCAAGGCATAACCAAATCAAAATACCCTATGTGGGTAGAATTCCCATTTCAAAATACCAAATCAAACATAGATGAAGATGAAGCTGAACATTTCCAAAGAGAAGACTTGATCCCCAAAGCGATAAGCAGAAAGAGAAACTCCATTGCAAACAAGTTTGGGTTCATCAAAAGCAATTGATCTGCGTAATGAGCGAGCAGGGAGACAATCAAGTATGAGAGAAGTGGTTGAGGATCACACTTCTATTATCTTCGTTTTTAATATCAAATAAACATATGGTGTAAATCATATATGAATTTTAAGCAGAGTTTTGATGGTTTCATCCCTGTGAAAAACCCTATCACAGTGAAGATTAAGGATGAGATAGCAGAAGAAATAAATGATAGTGAAGCTGAGCTTTCTACTCTTGGGGTGATCTGTCGGTTTAGGGGCTTCTGGCCAAGCCTTCCTCAGCTACACTCTTGGATCACCAATAAATGGGAGCCCATCCTCACTGGTAAAGTTCAAATCTTCCTTATGGCCAAAGGTTTTTTGTTGCTAAGTTTGAAAACACTTTAGATAGAGAGAAAATCTTGTATGAAAATTTCTTTAGCTGGGAGGACAAATACCATTTGATGGTTAAATCTTGGCACCCCAACTTTAACCCAGCTGCTGAAACTTTCAATAAATTCCTGATTTGGGTCCGGTTGCCTAATCTCCCTCTTCACCTTTGGAGTGATTCTCTCTTGGAGGAGGTTGGGGATGCCCTAGGTGATTTTTTAAAGGTGGACAACGAATTTTATAATCTTTATCACTCTACCTTTGCCCGAATACTTGTTGAAATTGATGTCTCAAAAGGACTGTCTGCTAAGGTTCTCTTAAAATCTTCTAGGGGGTCTTGGATCCAATCGTTGGATTACGAGGGGGTCCCTTTCTGCTGTAGAAGATGCTTCAAAATAGGACATGCTGCTGCTCAATGTGGATTTGAGAAGAAGTCTAAGACAACTACTTGGTGGAATGGTGCTTCACAACAACATTACACGGTGGAGAAGAAGTCTGGTCCGCTTCGGAGCTTCTCTGAGGTGGTGGCTTCTGATTCACATGCTGCTGGAGCTTCTGACTCACAGGTTGCTGGGGTTTCTGATTCAATTGATGCTGGGGCTTTTGATTCACAGGATGCTGGGGTTTCGTCTGCTGGGGTTTCTCCTTCCTCCGCTGGGGAAGCTACCATAATAAATCATATTGAGAATACTACTAGACTGGTTTCTGTCTCTACTGATGTTGCTGTGTGTCCCACCTCTGAGTGCTCTCCGGTTATTTCCACACCTTTTCAGGCGAACTCTGTTGTTACCTCTCGGGTTGCGGATTTTCATCCTCAGGAAATTAATGGGCTGGCTTGGCAGGCTAAGGCAGCACAAGTTGAAGAAGGCTGAACTACTGTTATTGGAAAAAAATCTAAACCCTCTGGGCCTTCTTTCGATATGAATCTTCGCTCCAACAAATGAAACTCTAATTGTAAAACTTAATGGTGTTTGCTTGTGAGCTGATTTTTTTGTTGACTGCAGGCTATCTTTTTGCAGTCTGGTTTTTCTGGCTTGTTTTAGCTGTTTGGCTTTTGGATGTATTGGGTTCCAGATCCCATCAAAATCTGTTTTCCCCAATTTCAAAAACATATGGTGTAAATCACTCCAAGTTGTTTGTAACCATTTAGTCGAACTTGATTTTCTCTAGTCGCTTGTTTTATCTGGCTCCACTAGACCTCCAAGCGGATTTTTTTGTGAACGAAGGAATTTCCACCTAAGCTCTTTAATTTGTGGTATCCTTGATCAAAGGCTCTTTCTTATGGGTATTATAGGTATTTTGGCTATCCAACATTTAAAAATAGGAAAAATGATGTGCATTAAAATCTTGTTTATATTGCATTTTTATTGAAGGATCTCCATTTAAAGGTTTCAACAATTTTTATATTCAAGGATTCATTTTTATGTTTAGTTGAGATACATCTTTATGGTTTCCTTAGTATGGAACTCATTTCTATTTTAATTGGAAGAAAGAAATTGGGGCTCTTATGCAAATTAGTGATTTCATCTATCTTATAAGAGGGATTCATCATTGTAATGTTGTAACTACAAGTATCATTTATTAACACACATGCCCCACAATCTCTTTTGAAATTTTATTGTATTGCAAACCATTGCTCTAGATTTTCATCCAAACTTGAGCTTTGAGGTACTTTTTTGTATTTCTTTATTGGTAGCTAAATTGTCTAATCTACAATACATAATACTTGATGCAAGAGCACCTCAAGGTTCACAAACAATCAACATTTATTTAAAGTCTTTTTAACTTGTTTTCTGCAATGTTTGACATGTTTCATTATTTGTAAGCTATTCTTTTTTGTTAGATCAAGAACCATCCATTGGATGGTTGAGGGGGTGTTATAGATTGAGGATTAATAGTTGAATGGTTGGTGTTGTGTTGGTTTTATTTTCTAAAATATATCAAAAAATTCAAGTGATTGAGAGTGGTAAAGATAGGGCCTATATAGATATTATCATGCAACTACTTAAGGAAATATTCTTCTTGTAATTGAAAAACGAATTTCCTATGTCTATAAAAAGATATTTTGTTGACTACATATTGATCTACTTGGGTCTAAGTGACCAAGTTGTGGAGAATATTATTTGTGACATCAAATGAAACAACTAGTCCCACAACAAGGGAATATGATAAAAGCCACTAAACATCTCATGCACTCCTTAAAATAAATTATCTTCAAAGTTGACACTATAATTCAAGATCCAAACATAAGGAGATAACATAAAACCACAATCATGCATCTTAGCCTCAATCAAGTCCTCAAAACTAATATAATACATCTAAGAAGTTAGGTGGGAAATACCTATCAAACCATTCACTCTTTAGTGAACCAAGTGGGGAATGAGTTTGTACCACATTTAAAGGACAATATTTTCAATAGGTCCATGCTGAATTCAAATCCAACACCATGTGTAGGCTCCCTAGTCTTTATGTTGAAAACATGTCAATAGATTTGTATGAACCTTAAATCTGCATTTGCTCAAAAACAAAAAGCCCTTAGCATTGTTAGTGAACCAAAGCAAACAAAAGATTCGCTATAAGATTCATTTGAACACAAGAATAGTGGAAAATATGCAAAAATCAAGGAATACATAAGGAAACATTATTCTAGTGATCAAACTAACATCTTATAGTGGATTAACGCTTCTTCAATGTGGAAAGAAGCCCTTTCCCAATCCTTTGCTAAGCTCCATGATGAATATGATATGAAATGCTATGAAGATATGATATGGATTCAAATGACAATGATGCATTTGTGCATGAGATTGTGAAGGATTGATACAATAGAGAAGCTCTCTTATTATATAATAGAATGATAGAAGAAAGCCAAACATGGAGGATATGGGACTCAAGATCCACCAATGAGAAGATGCCACTTGTCAACTTGTGATAGGTTGAGGAATGAGCACATTTTGGTCAATGTACCAAAGATGGGGAGATTCAAATTTGAATTTGAGAGTTAAATGTTGAGTTTGACCTTTGCAAGAGACATGTAAGAGTCATGTAAGACCTCATAAATGCTTTGTTGGATTTACATGTCAACTTGGGGGGAGATTCAAATTTGGAGAATATTCCTCAAAGATGCCATGTTGAAAGAAAATGATGATAAGTAGGAGGTATTTTTCCACAGCGTGTCAAATTATGATATTGCTATCAGGATTCAACCGTGTAGTTTTGAGTCAAACTCATGAAACATGGGTCAATGAGTTTGACTCGAAACTACACGGTTGAATCCTAATAGCAGTATCATAAGAAAATGATGAATTAATAAATCAATAAATTGATTTATTTGTGCAAGTGGGAAAAGTTAGAGGATGTGATGGGTGATTAGATTATATTTAATGAGGATTAGATTAACTTAGATGATGATTAGGGGTTTTGACCCATTTGACTTAAATATTTTGATTTATTTAAATCAAAAGGGATGGAATGGTGATTTCAGACTTGATTAAGTAAATATTTGATTTATTTAATCAAAGAGGATGTTGTTAGGCTTAAATTAAATAAAGTTAATTTATTCAATTTAAATGGATGACCTTAGGAGATTAATCAATTAGACTTGGTTTATTTAATTGACGAGCGAATATGATTATGCATGATGTCAATTTTACGTGTCTACATTTTGCCCCTCTTTGAAGCAATGTACTTGCTGCGTTCAAAGAATAAACTTGCCGCGATCAAAATTCAAAAATTTTATGATTTTTTCGGATGCCCTAGTGGAAATAAGTACACTAGTACATTGCCCCCTCGAAAGATTGAGCGAAAATATTTGATTTGAGGGTTGATCTCGTGATAAAGAGGTTTAAGATGGATGGTTATGGATGATGATGCAAATGAGATGGTTTTCAGATGCTTAGAATAACCAATCTATATTATCCTAAACAACTTAAATGATGATATGATGTGAGATGGATGAGATGGATGATGTGATATGCTATGATTATGCGATGGATGTTCTATGCATATGCTTAGACTAACAAATCTATATTATGATGATGAAAATGCATGTGAGATGATGTGCAAAATGTTGATGGTTTGTGGATGTAGGATGGATGTGTGGATGCTAAAATCTGCAAAATGTGGTTAGAAATCTAACAATAAAATCTGCAAAATTGTTAGTATTTCAACAACAAATCAAAATATTTAACATCCTTATGAAATAATACATCATGTTCAAAATGCAAACAAATGATAAAAGAACTAAAGCAAAAGCATAAGAAAACATGATGCAAACTATCTCATATTGGATTGGTGCTTCTTGTGGAAAGAAGCCCCTTCCCAATCCTTGCTAAACTCATGATAAAGATGCTATGAATGTGATAAGATGCTAAGGTGGTGTGGGCAAAATCAGTTCTCAAGGAGAGTGACTTTGCAAGAGTGATTGTGGAGGATTTGCTCAATGTTGAAGCTTCTATTTAAAGATTTTCAAAATGCTAAGTGTTGAAGAGAGACCAATGTGGGACAAAGATCAAGCTAATAAGATAAGGCCACTTGTCATCATGTAATAGGCCAATGGATGTGCAAGATTTGGGAAGAGTGCCCATGAGAGGGAAAATTTGAATTCAAATTTTGCAATAAATTTTGAGAGGGGGACAAGAAAAACAACAATAAATGCAATGTTGGACTTGTCATGTTGAGGGAAAATGAGGGTTTTTAATAAATCAATAAAATTGATTTATATTGTGCAAGTGGAGATATCTAGAGAATGCAAGTGGGTGAGATTAGTATTTAATCGGGTTAGATTAAATAGATGATGATTATGCTGATTTAATGGTGTTTAGATGATTTTGACTTTTAGGACTTAAATATTTGATTTATTTAAATCAGAAAATGGTGGAATATGATTTGGGTTTGATTTAAATAAAGTCCTGATTTATTTGATGAATGGAATATGATTATGCATGATGTAAATTTGACATGTCTACATTTTACCCCTCTTTGAAGCAATGTACTTGTTGCGTTGGTTCAAAGAATAACTTGCCACGATCAAAATTAAAAAATTTCTGATTTTTCAGATGCCCCAGCGGAAAGTATACTTGTACATTGCCCCCTCGAGAGATCGGGCGTTAAAAAATTTGATTTGAGGGTCAATTTCACGATAAAGAGGTTCAAAATGGGTGGTTATGGACGACGATGCAAATGAGATGATTTCAAGATGCTTAGAATAACAAATCTACATTATCCTAAACAACTTAAATGAAGATATGATGTGATGATGGATGACATGGATGATGTGATATGCTATGATTATGCAATGGATGATTTATGAGATGCTTAGACTAACAGATCTATATTATGATGATGATATGAATGCATGATGGATGCATGACGGATGAATTGGTGATAATGATTAACTATTCATGTTGTGATGTTAGTGCGGAAAATGAAGAAATTAGATGATGACAAGAGGATCCAACAAGCCAACATTATGAGAGATGATGATGAGAAATGATGATAAGAAATGATGATGATAGATGGATGATTTGCTTATCAAGGATTGGGATTTTAAAAGGTTCACTTACTTTATGTTTGATAACACGCCTAAGCACGATGCATCAAGGTATGAAGGACCAGGATGGTGTTGTACTTAGTGTGATGGACTTTGACTCGACAAATAGATAGGAGTATTCTTGTTCACACCTGACATACAGAAACCTTGCTAGGATGCACTTTAGAATTTTTAAACACCTCGGACCAAAACACAGAAAGGTATAACCAATCAATGGAATAGTCAACAAGCCATCCAAAAAATCCTCTATACATATCTAACAAAGAAAGTATTCACCAAGTTATTTTACAAGAACGTCCAACAAGCACAGCAGACAAAAGATAATGATCGTTGCCCCATTCCTATCTCTCTAAATCCTTCGTTCGGATATCATCGAGAGGTCCTTGGAATGAGCGCAATAAGATAAAACCAAAAGAAAAGACCAAGTACGCAAACAAGTCAATGTTCTTCATACCTCTAGCCAAAGGGATGTGTTTTGATAGGATAAGAACCAAAAATTATTGCCAAAAAATAATGCCCATTGTAGGAAGGATACATCCTAGGACATGTTAGTGGATGGCGGCACGTCATTTCGTTTATCCAAAATGTTCTTTCTGATAAAAAATGCCCCTTGTAGGAAGGATTCATCCTGTGACATGATGTTATCAGATGATTGATATGAGACTGTTTGGATGATGGACTATCGACACAAAGACTTGACCAACTTGTTTACGTACTAACTTAGACTTGAGGCTTGACGCGTTTGAGATTTACTTTTAACCTGCTAGACTTGTTTCTAACTGTTTCACCAAAGGTTGAGGATGACGATCACTTTATTATGAATGGTGTTTATTGCGGGTGCAAGCGAGATGACATGGATGGATTTTTTCAAATATTTGGATGTTTTTGACGTTTTGAAATGTTTTAAGGCCATTTTTGGTGTTTTTGAGATTTTACCAATGTTTTGATTTTTGATTTTTTGAATGTTTGGATTTTGTGTTTTTTGAATGTTTTTGGATTTTGATGCTTTTCAAATGTTTTTGGATTTTGTGTCTTTCGAATGTTTTTGGATTTTGATGTGATTTTGGATGTTTTTGGATTTTTGTGTCTCGGGGGCTGATCAGAGATTAGCCTTGCCTACGTTTAAGCTCAGAGACGACGTAGTTCAGATTCCAATGTTTTTGACGTTTTCTATTTTTTATGGATGTTTTTGGTTTTTTGATATGTTTTGAATGTTTTTGGATTTTCTGATTTTCTGATGTTTTTGGATTTTTGCATGATTTTGATGATTTGGATATGGATATGTGTGATGATCATATCAGTGCTTTGTTTGGGATTTTTCTGAAAACCAAGCTAAGTTTGAACGATCGAGTCGATGGATTGATGATGATGATAACATTGTTGAGGATGCACAACAATGCAAGGATTTGATTGATGATGATTGATGATGATAACATTGTCGAGGATACACGACAATGCAAGGATAGTGTTAAGCAACACAAGGATTGGGAAAGATATCTCCAAGATGATGATGTTTTGATTGGATTTGATTGATCAAGATTGTTGAAGCTTGATTTGGAATAAAAGATGTTTTGGATGGTTTGATGTGACGTTGACGTTGAAGTGTGCATTAGATGCAACTAATATTGATTGTTGGGATTGATGTTTGATGAAAGATGAAGCTTAATAAGGGATGTTTGTTCTTCAAAATATGCCATGGGCTAGTGATTTGGATTTTTGGATCATAAATGACTTGACCAATTTGATTTCACATTTTCCAATGTTCAGACCACCACATAAGTTGGAGAATATAGATCAAGATTTATTCCCAAAGCAAGATGTGAATATCTGCCCCCAATGTCTAGCAATGTATGGAATGCGATGGGTGAATGCTCAGATAGGTGTACAGATGGATGGATATGGTAATCACGCAAAGGATTCCAAGGATTATTTTGTGATAAGATAAGGTGCTTGGATAAAGAATACTCATTTGGATAATGCTTCATAGCTCAGATAATGTTGCATAGGATATGATTAATGAAAACAGCCCATGTCAAGATGTTTTACCATAAGCAAGTGTAAAGTGTGCACCAAAATTTGTCAAGATCAAGATAACTTGGACCATTTATGCAGATGGATGAAAATGGATTGGATAAATGGTTTATGGATGAATGGATTTATTATGGCTGAGACATATGGAATGTTGGCTTTATTATGGATGGGATGAGATGCTTTCGTTGAAGTGGCGTATGTAGATGCTCGATTCCACACATGACGCCTGTTTGCCAGGTTTTCATCATGGTCTTTCCCAAAGTGCTGCCCATGCGGTTTTCACTAGAGGACGATTTTTTTTCTTTACTATTTTCAATCCTTTTTCTTATTTTTTTGGATTTTCATGATTTTTTTGATTTTTTTATATTTTTATGAAAGATTTTAAGCTCATGTTGAATCATAAGGTGTTGCTGATGTAGATGCCCTTGTCATGATGTGCCATTGATAGCCTTCCTGAAGGAGCTGCTTTGCTAAGATACGTGCACTTGAATGCAACTTTTGGGATTCTTGATTTGCTTCGTTGATACCGGAGTTGACTTTGTCTTTGTGTGCACATCGCGATAGATTGTCTTCTGAATCCTTATGATGAAGGGTCGTTGCCAATACATGGTCAATATGAGAATTGGATATCATGTGTGGAGGCATGGATGGAGTGCGTTTAGGGATAAGAGATGGATTGGTTGACAGTTTGGAACCTTTGACTCTCCAAACTTGGGAAGATGAGCAATGATGGGTGGATACGGAAGTGTGCATGGAATTAGGACCAACTACTTGATACACTTTGTATGTCGCCTGAAAATCCTACTTTTGATTTTCCAGACATCTTTGATGGATACCTTTCCCTCTTTTAGTTTGCCCCACAGTTTCTTTGACTGATGGAGTTTGATAGGGATGATCTTTCTTTGTATTTTTTGGTATCCATGCGTATTTGATTTGTCCATTATGCTTCTTAGCTTCTTTTGCTTTGATAACGTTCTTCATACTTTGATTCAAATCTTCCTTTTGACGTTGGTCCCAATTCGTGGATGGGGTGATGGGTGGATGAAGATTCATGACATGGCTAGTTGTAGTATTGGCATCGGTTTCATCACAAGGATTCTTCGTGCTCCCTATGTTGACGTTTGCTTGAGATGAAGTTGCCCCTAGTATGGTAGAAGTAGTACCTTCATGCTTTGATTCTGCATGTTCCAAGAGCTCTTGTTCAGAATGCATTCTTTGATCAATGATCACTATAGACGACATTATTTCCATTTGCTGCTCTGCTAATTCTAGATTACACTATTTTGTCTGATTTTCTTCCTTGAGTGGATAATGTTTGATATCTTTATTCATGATTTCCTCAATATGATTTTGGGATATATCTGATTGTGATGTTGATAACTCCGTTTGACTGTAGGAGTTAATAATCTGCTCTTTTTGTGTAACAAAATCTTATTCTAGATCAAGATCATCTACGTGTCCATCCATAGAAAGCATCTCATGGGTAGATGGAGGAGTATGTGCTAGATGGATATGATCATCTTGAATAGATAGGAGAGTATCCATTAGATTATTGTAGTATCTTGAAGATACAAATTCTTGATCTTGAACGATTTCGGAGTTGCTTTCAACGTGCTTTGGATCAAGCTCTTGAAATGGGTCAGTTTCAAAGGATGGATTTCTTACAAAGGACTTTTGGATGTCGACATTATTCATGGAAAGTGGCTTAATATCTTCGTGATCTTTGAGTGGACTTGGATCAGGTGTCGAGTTGAATATTCCTTCAATATCGGCAATCATGAGGTTGAAGGATGTCAATATGTCTTGGAAAGGACCATTGCTATACTTTGGTGAAAGACATTGATCATACTTTAGAATAAATTCTTGAGATATTCCCTCTACCTCATTAGGTGATGTAGATACATTTTCAACATGATCATTGGTCGATGCCTCGTTGGATGAAGTGAAAATATCTTTATTGATGGATAGATCTTGAACATTGTTTTCTAGAGAGATTTCTAATGTCTTCAACCATAGGGTCAAATGATGTTGACATTTCTTGAATTGGATCATTGTTGGGTATTGTTGGTGGATTTTGATCATGATTGAGAAGTGACTCTTGACATATGTTCATTTGATCATTGGATGGAGTAGACACAACTTCAAGGTGCTCAATGATGGATTGATCTTGATCCTTGTTCTCAACAATTGTTGTTTGTTGGGTATCTTGAGAGGCTTGTTGAGCTTGTCTTGCTTGTTGTGTGGCTAGTTATTGTCGGATAGCCTTTTGGTAGGCTTGGTGAGCCTTTAGCGCAATGTCATATTGTCTCGCTAAGTTTGGTTTTGGTGGTAGGGGTGGCGGATTTGGAATCGTGTTGGATGTGATGATGGGTGTGATAGGGGTGGATGAGATTGATGGAAATGATGTCTCCACTATGGTACTCACATCAAAATCTAAAGGAAACTTGGCCCCTTGTTTTTCCAATTCAAGCATGTATAATGAAGGGTTGAGTCTCATCATGATGTTGATGATTCGATGATTATCCAGATTTTGTAGCATTTCAGCTATTTATTCGTGAGACATTCCAAAAGTAGGGTCCTCTCCTTGGTTTTCTTCTTGCAGATTTTGCGATGATGAGAGGGTCAATGGATTGCTTGATTCTTTTGGATTCATTTTTGCATTGGTTTGTTTAAGATTGCTTGAAGCGAGTGTTTCTTTGTTGGCTTCCATACTCTTCTTGTATTGAGATCTAGTTTGGACCATAAAACAAGGATCGAGAATGTGGGAGATGAAATCTCTTGATTCTTTGGATTAATCTCTATTTTATGTCCCAAAGTGAAAGTTTTTAGGATGCTTTTTAGGATCAAAAGTGATGATGATATGATGATGATGTTTAAAGATGGATGTTATGGATGTTTTTGGTTTTTGATAAATCTTGAATGAAATACTAGGCTTTGGATTTTTTATTAGTTTGATTTTTGGATTTTGAGATTTTGTCCTTGATCTTGATTTTGATTTTGATTTTGATTTTGAACAAAAAGACCCTAAGATGTTTGATAATGATCTAAAGGATAGTTGTGTTCAAAGGATGATGATTTGGATATGTGTGAGGAGAAGGATGCATCTACCCACACCTACCCAAACAAGATGATTGTTTCACTAAGTATATGAAGAAGGATTCATCTACATACACTAAGCTAGACAAGATGATTTTTGATAATTTTGACTAAGTATATGCAAAAGGATGCATCTACACATGCCTAGCCAAAAGGTGTTTTGATAAATGTTTTCAAGGACTTGGTCTCAATGATTTTGGTGTTTGCTTGATTTTTTCATAAAGCCTAGCACTTCAAGGATGATTTCAAGGTTTTTCAAAAGATGATTTATGAGATGATGTTTGATGTTTTGAAAGATGGATGAAAGAGGTTTGATTTGTTTTGATCCCTAGATGAACCTAAAAAGACCACTTTGTTTTCCTAGACCTAGGTATTGAAGAGCATGCATATGCTTCCTAAAGACCTTTGTAACCAAGGATTGATTTCATTTGAACTTTCATTTTTGGATTTTCAATGATTTTTGCTTTGGGATTTGTGAGTCTTCAATCACACATGAAAATTCATTTTGCTTATCTTTGTTTAATGGCTTTATTTTACCAAAAACACTCTCTTTGATTAAAGTTTCAAACTAAGATGTCCAATGTATTAATTTCTTTAAACCCCACAAGATATTTTATGTGGAAATTCAATGAACTTAAGGCAAGGGTTTTCCTATTGTTTACTCAAGAAGACAAATTGAGGTATAATCCAATGCTTAGGAACCTCTAAGGACGTGAATCCCAAGGGAAAGCAATAACATATGGATTGAGTCAATGATATTTGTCTTCAAAAGAGTTTGAAATTTTGAAAATCATGTTGAATGTTTGTTTGCAAAATGTTTTCAATAAACGCACTGTGTTTTCAAACAAGCAATGTAACATCCTAGCTTAATGGGTACGTTTTTCTTAGTGGGCTTGCCTCATGCCCTTCATAGAAGAGATGATTTTACATGCAACCAAGGAAAAATATAGAGGTATGATGAAATTCTAACCTCTATATTTCAACCAAGATCGGACATGGCAAGTAACTTCTTGGAATCTAAGTTCCAATGCACCACTTTGATAAACTCGCTCAATGGATAAATAGGTCACTACAAAACAAGGGTTCTAGTTTGAACTTTCCGTTCGTGGAGATTGACCCATATGGCAAGAGTCCCCTTTCGGATCTATCTTGTCGGAGCCAACCACGTGATAATGGTGTTTAACCAGTACCCACATTTATATCCCAGCTGGAAATACTCTTGGCTTTAGAGTGTTACTGGTTGAGTCATTCCCTTGGGTGAGTACTTTTTCCCCAAGGCAGGCCCTCTAAGATAAACAAAACCAAGCAAAAACACAATTCGTAACTCGATCAATCTTTGACGGCACAAAGAAAGAGAATATACGCGAAAATGCCCCTACTCACACTCGCACAAGATGTTCAATTTTAAACCCAAATCGAAGTGTTTCAAAGCAATAAAATACATTTTGAGTGTTTCTCTTGCACCTTAGATCGCATGAAGCGCAAGGGGAGAGGATACACACTTAGAATGCACCAAAGACAAAATCACACAATTCAAGCACTTGTTCGTTTTATAGCCTTCAAAGCAATTGTGAGTTCGTTTTAAAGCACCAAACTTGAGTGTGAATTTGCTTTGTTCAATTTTAGTCCCAAAAAACAATGTCTAGTCAATTTGTATGTTCAATTTTAATCCAATTTTGAAAACAAACCATGATCTAGTTGGGTTAAAACAAAAAATTAAAGCAGTAAATGCAATCCTTGAGCATTTAAAAATGCTTTGTGAATTTTGAGTTCAAATGCTCGGTTTTGTTTAACTCCAATCCGATTGCTTTTGTTTGATTCCAATGTTTGATTAACCTACAGATATAAAAAAAAACCACAAAAAATAAGATTCATTTCAATAACATCTTAACATAAATAAACACAATTTCAAACATAATGGATTTTGAAACAAGTATTTGAAAGGTATAAAGAAAATAATTCAATAGTTATTATAAAAATAACTAGTTAACCATTTGCCTCCTAAACCCACTTTCAGCCTCCAAATGTATTCAAATCAGTTTTTAAAATGGCTTTGTGACTTGCTAATAAATTCAAATTACTTCCCTCATAAATGTTACTCCTGCTTGTCAAATAACAAAGTCTTCTTAGCCACTGATATATTTTGAAACAAATACAATCTTACCTTGCAATAAATGCATATCTTGAATTGTAATTAAATCATTTCTACAACTATCAAATCTTCCCTCTGGTATCTTTTGGGATTTTTCAACGTGGGTGAGGATTCAATGAGGATGAGTGGCATCCACAGCTCATTAATGTGATTCAAAAATAAAGTCCTTACATAGTGTCAGTGAATAAATGATAGTCATGTAGATAATGTCAGAGCATTAAAAGAGAACATACTTCAAATCTTCATAGAAATCTGCAAAGATCCTCGCGCCACATGTTTGATGTTGTGTTGATATGATCTCGAGCCTGCAGACAATGGTAAATCACTTTCTCAGCTCCCTCCTTCCATCGTCACCCCTTCAACCTCTCTCCAAATAAATGTTGACCAAACAGTGAAGAGGACGTCTCAATAACTCTATCTTGAAAAGATGCCTCAACAAGGTACTAGGCTATTTGACAAGATGTCTCAGACAATAAGCATGGTAGGGGGATAATTAATGCTGACAGAAATAATCAATGCATTCCAGGAGAGTTGGCCGAATGATAACTACATAGCAGTCTGTAAGAAGTGTGCCAGATAAGTGCGCAGATATGTTTCCTCTTCAAAACATTTGGATTCTTCAATTTGAGCGAATGATTTGTCTTGACTATCCCTAAAATGCATATAGACAAAAAAGATACCCACAAATTAAATGGCAACAATTGAATACATTGTGACGATTCATAGATTTACGCTGACTGGCAACACAGTGGGGAATCAGATAAATGAATGACATACCAAGAAGGTGTTCAGAACTCAACTGTATATAGATCAAAATGGATTTATAAGCCAGACAAGCTGAAAAGCAAAACGGATGATTAATTGCAGCGACCAAAGAGGTATAAAGAAGGTGTGTGAACTAAATAGACAGAATGTTCATGTGTAGAATTCGCGAGCATAGACAAGGTGTGATCTATTTGTCAGAATGCCTCGTGGAAATGTGATCTATGGAGCGCCAAAGATTGCAGGATATGCACAAAATGCATTTGTTAACAAAAACAAAAAAAATGCCGCAGAAATCTTCAAGCAAATGTAATTGATAGGCGAGGTAATGACTGTAACGTACTTAAATCAGCGATACAGTAGAAGTAGTGGCAACATCATAGCAGAAGTAGAAGCGACATCAGCAGCAGTTAATGCAATCCAAAATGAGTAAATGTAAATATTAGGTAGAGCAAATTGGAAGATCGAAACATCATGAATGGGATTACATCTCTTCTCAAATGGATTAGAATTCATGGCTTGATCATTCACATCCTCATTATGATCACTCAGTCAGTGGACCCCAGTTTAGCAGACAAAAAGCTTTACCAAGTAGTGGTAGCAAAACGGGTTAGTTTCTAACTTGGTAGATGATAGAATTCGCCATGATGAGGAAGCTCCTAAGAGGAAAAAGACTGAAGACTACTCCAATACACAGCATGAGAAAAAAGAAAATGCATCAGACAAAAGTACTGAAGATCAAGAATTCAGAAATTGTCTGGACTATTCTGGCTGATGGAAGAATTCACAACTGTATAATGTCCTCAAACCTTCTTAGGAGGGTGCCTGTGTGAGAATGAATGTATAGAGGTAGAACATTGGCTATTTGACAAAAATGCAAACATGACTGGCATGATTGAGGCAGGAGTGAAACCAAGTTCTTAAACCTTTGCCGGAATTCTCCAGCGTGTTTGACAGAATGTCAGCAAATAAAAATATTTTTAGAAACCAATGCAATTGGCCGGTGTGTGTCCACAACGAATGTAATCTTGAGCAGTGAAGTTAATGAGAAGGCAGAGACTCCTTTGAAGAGTGCATTGAGGAATTGAAGACAAGGCGCCATTCTTTAACTTCTGATATGCAGGTGCTAAAGATACACAACTCTAAGCATTAAATTGGAAAGAAGGACTTCAAGAATATTTCCAAACGAGCAGGCAAAAAAAATGATCTAAATATCATAGCAGAATATCACAATAACTGCAACATGAGATTTACCCTGTTTATTAGCACATTTTTGAGGCAACAGTATTAGATGTGATTCAAAGTAACAACATTAGAAATGATCATTTATATGGTCAGCCGTGGCTAGCTTCAACTGTAATGAGCCTAGCCCAAACCGACTCAAAAAAACTCATTTTTGCTGCCCCTTGAAATTTTGTCAAACACTTCATAAACCAGCTCTGATACCACTGTAATGAACTGGACTAATTTTTTGTTTCTAAATCTCTGATTTGTTTAACCGTAATTCAGTTGCTTCTATGTTTGTTTGCAGATGTTTTTTCTTTAGTTTCATATGGCATTCATTGCTTAAGAACATGCATAACATAAGATATCAAGAACTGAAAATACAAAGAATTCTTGCTTGCAAACTGAACTTTCCTCACATTTTATAATAGTCTTT
Organism: Sequoia sempervirens; assembly: GCA_007258455.2. Lineage (NCBI taxonomy): Eukaryota > Viridiplantae > Streptophyta > Pinopsida > Cupressales > Cupressaceae > Sequoia > Sequoia sempervirens. The sequence continues at coordinate 283,801,043 of VDFB02281492.1, forward strand.
TTATAAGTTTTCAATGAAATATCAGACCTCTCATGCAACTAAATAGACTTAGAAAATGAACATATCAGACCTGGGGTTAAGCAAAAGCAGCAACAATGAAGCTTCCCTTGCAACATAATACTATCCAGATTTTATTAAAGAGCTCCCTTGCTATCCAATACAAATGATCACTGTTCTCAGACTCCAACAGTAGCTGCAATAAAATCTTTTTCAAACAACTCATAACTAATATCTATTATAAGATTTGAACTAGGCACCTTAGCAGCAATAAATATTCCCTCCTCATCATCACCTACAACACCAAGGAAGAAACGGCTTCATACATGGATTCAAGCATCTGATAAGTGAGTTTAACAACAATATGCTAGGCCTCCAAAATCCACGACCTAAGCAATTCTATGGTCTTGAATACTCCAAACAATCATCACCCAACTCCCAGCTATATGTCTTCTTTTCACAGTAGCAGGGGTTTATGGAGTAACTGTATAACTAACTTGTAGCCTTCAACAAGAGAGAGTCAAGCCCGAGTTTTGATCTTCAAGTTCAGCCTCCCAACGTCAAGAAACCCCTGATGATAGGCGACCAACAGCTAGAAGAGGATTTCAATTAGCAACACCCAGCACCCTAAATCAAAGCCTTTCTCTCCCTTATTTGGTATGGATCCCGATACAGCCACAAGAGCAAAAACATTTCATTTGCACAGTTCATTTTGGAGATGAGCCAAGAAACCATATTCAGGCCTAAACTGAAAATGCCCAGAAAATCCTTAAAGTACCACCAAATGGAGTCTTTTTCTTTACCAAGATTTAACTATCCAGACTAGTAATTTCTCTTCAAAATAAAACCAGAACCTTCAATCCAAAGTCTGAAAATCGTAACCTGAAAGCCTAGCACAAGCCAATAAAGAAACCCTAATACTGTAGCACGTCACTGTAGCACGACACTGTAGCGACGTCACTGTAGCAGTGTCACTGTAGCTTGGTAAATCATAAAATCAACCAAAAAAATCCTCATAAATTTACTCCATTCATACCCCCAAGAAAGATGTCGATTAACCAAGAATTCCTCTTCAAAATATATCAAAAATCTTCAACTAAAATCCCTGAAAATCTGCAAATGGATATGCATCAAACCCTAGTATTCTTTGTATTTCTTCTCCAATCTAGCACAAATAGAAAGGCTGAGATACCTTCCTCCAATAATGCAACCCTTCAAGAGATATTTCACTCCCTCAGTTATGCAATCAATGGGAGTTTTCGTTCCCAAAGATCAATTTGATTATCTGCAGACCACTTGGCTCCACAAATACTCAAGAAGAAATCATCAATCATCAACATCAAATCTGCCTGGTGAGAATGAAGCCCAAGATGCCTATTTATTCTTTTTCTCCACTTTCTCCAGAAACTTCTAGAACATTATTTTATTTTTTTATTAAGTGACTTTATAAAATATTTTATAATTCAAGTCACTTTATTAAATTAATTAAATATTAAGTTACCTTTTAATATTTATTTATTTGATAACTTTATAAATAATTAACTTAATACCACTTATTTATTTAATTAAAATAATTAATTAGTCATACTCATAAAATATTCATTATTTTGGACAACTTAATTAATTAAATTAATTAAATCAGATTACCTCCAAAACGGGGACATTACAGTCCGTCCCTCCTGAAATTGCTTGTCCTCAAGCAATTCATCACCTGGATCCCACAAGAAGAACTGCATAATGTCCCTGTCATCACCAAACAATTTCTACAACATTTGCTCAAACTGAAACTGTCGTACCAACTCAATACCATCTTCAAGTGCTGCAAAGGTATAAGCCTCAAGTGGAAGCAGGCCAAGAGACTGATCATCCTTGCCTCCAAACTTCGTACAAGATAAACTATCATCCAAACTATCCATCACATGCACCCCTGAATTGTGCATTCTAAATAGGTCATGTACATGAGAATAAAAAATGAAGCTATAAGCATGTCTCACCATGTACACCTCTGAAATCTCCTCTGTGAGTCCCGTTTGCAATCCTGACGCACTAGTAGGATCACAAATACTATCAACAATGCTCATCTCAAGACTAGAATCAAGAGAGATATCATCACCCAAGCCATAGAGTGGATTGTCATATGACCAAGTGGCTTCCACTTCGAACAATGGATTGAGAATCATCTCAGGTTTCTCCTGAATCACCTTCTTCTTTCTCTTACTGTCCAGCCCTCTGATAGAATGCAAGCCTCCATCCGTAATACCCCTCAATACATGCCTCCTAGCATCAACCTCAAAAGACATCTCCATCTTAGGTACATCGAGGGTAAATACTCCCAAGTCCTGGAGCCACTTCATTCCCAAAACTATGTCCATCTCTCCCATGTTGACCACATAAATATATGAATGTAACTCATAGTTGTTCATTTTCAAGGTGAGATTAGCAACCTTCCTGGTGCATGCGAGAGTATACCCATCTGCTACTCGAACCCTGAATCCATCAAAATCCTCAACTTGAAGTTTGCATCGAGCTACAAAATCTCCATTAATAAAGTTATGTGTCGCACCCGTATCAAGCATAGCGATGCAACGTTGTCCATCAACTGTCCCTCTGAACCTGAATGTGGTCTCATCCTGAACATTGGCAATATATGCCATAGGAGTAGAAGTCTTCTCCTCCTGATCAAGTTCTGAAGCAATGTGCTGATCCACCTCATCAGAATCGGAGTCCTCAAAGTATGCCCACATGAAACGGTTTGCCTTGCCCTTAGGCCTCAAAGGGCAATCATGATACTTATTGTAAGGCTCCTTGCACCAATAGCATAATTTTCTCTTCCTCAATTCTTCTCGTGTCTCCTCATTCATCATAGGTGATGATTTCATTTTCTTGTCTGATTGTTGAGGAGTCTGATTGCTTGTTGAAGGGACATCCTTATGAGAGCTCTTTCCTTTTGGTGCTATGAACTCCATGCTCCTAGCCTTCTTCATTGCCTCCTGAAGAGTAGGAGGATCAAAGGATTTTATGCATCCTCGCATAGGCTCCAATAAGCCCTCCATGAATAACACCACCGGTCGTCTCTCTGAGATATTGGGAACCATTACTGAAAATCTTTGAAAGTCCCCAATGTAGTTCTCCAAACTCCCAACTTGCTTGAGTTGAGCCAAATCTCTGAAGTATGATTCTGGGTCTTTCTTATTGAAACGTTCCACCAATCTATCCACAAACTCCTGATAAGATGTGATCTGATTATGCTGCAATGTAACTAACCCATGATACCACCATTCGTGCGTTGTACCCTCCAAATGTAAAGTGGCATACTTGATGGCTTCCTCTTCTGTCATGGGTCGAAGAGCCAAGAAAGTATCCAACTTATGAATCCATGACTGTGCAGTAGTTTTGCCACTTCCATTGAACATAGGTAATGTAAGCTTATTAGTAGCCTGCTTGAGATCCTTATTCTGATTTCGAGGTCTCCTCTCATGTCGAGCCCTGTAGTAGTCCATCCTCGTTTGTACAAAACGATCAAAATGCATAAGCTCTCGAGCACTCGGTGTCAATAGTTTCCATTCATCATGAGCAACCATATATACATTAGAAAAGGTAGGCTCCTCAACATCTTCAACATTTTCTTCTATTGCACATTCTTCCCTCAAGAAGGTGGGTCGTGTAGGTCTATCTGCAGTGCGAGAAGATGCTCTTTGTATTCTCCTTGAACCTGCTATGCTCCTGTCATCTTCATGATCTTGGGGCTGCCTCCTAGGTAAGTTCAACTGCTGTAGAGTGTTTTCAAGCCGTTGAAGTACCCTAGATACCTGCTGTTGACCTTCCCTTAGACCCCTCAAGGTGTCAAGTACCTCTCTATCACCATCTCTTCCATTTCTAGGAGGACTTCCCTCTCTTCTTTCCTCCATAGGACCACCAATCTCTTTGTCCTTTGCTGCCACAACTGCTGATAAGGTGTCCTGTGTTTGCTTCCTTTCTTCTCTAGTTGTATATCTTTTGGTCTTGTCATTTTGTTGCATAAATGAAGACGATTTCTGACCCAAAGGATGGCAGGAAACTGCTCTGATACCACTGTAATGAGCCTAGCCCAAACTGACTCAAAAAAACTCATTTTTGCTGCCCCTTGAAATTTTGTCAAACACTTCATAAACTAGCTCTAATACCACTGTAATGAAATGGACTAATTTTTTGTTTCTAAATCTCTAATTTGTTTAACCGTAATTCAGTTGCTTCTATGTTTGTTTGTAGATGTTTTTTCTTTAGCTTCATATGGCATTCATTGCTTAAGAACATGCATAACATAAGATATCAAGAACTGAAAATACAAAGAATTCTTGCTTGCAAACTGAACTTTCCTCACATTTTATAATAGTCTTTTTATAAGTTTTCAATGAAATATCAGACCTCTCATGCAACTAAATAGACTCAGAAAATGAACATATCAAACCTAGGGTTAAGCAAAAGCAGCAACAATGAAGCTTCCCTTGCAACGTAATAATATCCAGATTTTATTAAAGAGCTCCCTTGCTATCCAATACAAATTATCACTGTTCTTAGACTCCAATAGCAGCTGCAATAAAATCTTTTTCAAACAACTCAGAACTAATATCTATTATCAGATCTGAACTAGGCACCTTGGCAGCAGTAAATATTCCCTCCTCCTCATCACCTACAACACCAAGGAAGAAAGGGCTTCATACATGGATTCAAGCATTTGATAAGTGAGTTTAACAACAATATGCTAGGCCTCCAAAATCCACGAGCTGAGCAACTCTATGGTCTTGAATACTCCAAACAATCATCACCCAGCTCCCAGCTATATGTCTTCTTTTCACAGCAGCAGGGGTTTATGGAGTAACTGTATAACTAACATGTAGGCTTCAACAAGAGAGAGTCAAGCCCGAGTTCTGATCTTCAAGTTCAGCCTCCCAACGTCAAGAAACCCCTGATGATAGGCAACCAGCAGCTAGAAGAGGATTTCAATTAGCAACACCCAACACCCTAAATCAAACCCTTTCTCTCCCTTATCTGGTATGGATCCCGACACAGCCACAAGAGTAGAAACATTTCATTTGCACAGTTCATTTTGGAGATGAGCCAAGAAACTAGATTCAGGCCTAAACTGAAAATGCCCAGAAAATCCTTAAAGTACCACCAAATGGAGTCTTTTTCTTTACCAAGATTTAACTATCCAGACCAATAATTTCTCTTCAAAATAAAACTAGAACCTTCAATCCAAAGTCTAAAAATTGTAACCTGAAAGCCCAACACAAGCCAATAAAGAAACCCTAATACTGTAGCACATCACTGTAGCATGACACTGTAGCGACGTCACTGTAGCAGCGCCACTGTAGCTTGCTAAATCATAAAATCAACCAAAAAAATCCTCATAAATTTACTCCATTCATACCCCCAAGAAAGATGTCGATTAACCAAGAATTCCTCTTCAAAATATATCAAAAATCTTCAACTAAAATCCCTAAAAATCTGCAAATGGATATGCATCAAACCCTAGTATTCTTTGTATTTCTTCTCCAATCTAGCACAAATAGAAAGGCTGAGATACCTTCCTCCAATAATGCAACCCTTCAAGAGATATTTCACTCCCTCAGTTATGCAATCAATGGGAGTTTTTGTTCCCAAAGATCAATTTGATTATCTGCAGACCACTTGGCTCCACAAATACTCAAGAAGAAATCATCAATCATCAACATCAAATCTGCCTGGTGAGAATGAAGCCCAAGATGCCTATTTATTCTTTTTCTCCACTTTCTCCAGAAACTTCTAGAACATTTTTTTTATTTTTATGAAGTGACTTTATAAAATATTTTATAATTCAAGTCACTTTATTAAATTAATTAAATATTAAGTTACCTTTTAATATTTATTTATTTGATAACTTTATAAATAATTAACTTAATACCACTTATTTATTTAATTAAAATAATTAATTAGTCATCCTCATAAAATATTCATTATTTTGGACAACTTAATTAATTAAATTAATTAAATCAGATTACCTCCAAAATGGGGACATTACATCAACCAAACTAAACAAGCATTATATTATTCAAAACAAAAACAAGTTAAATGCCCTCCTTCTAGTGCCATTTTGTGGATGCTAAAATCTGCAAAATGTGGTTAGAAATCTAACAATAAAATCTGCAGAATCGTTAGTATTTCAACAACAAATCAAAATATTTAACATCCTTATGAAATAATACATCATGTTCAAAATGCAAACAAATGACAAAAGAACTAAAGCAAAAGTATAAGAAAACATGATGCAAACTATCTCATATTGGATTGGTGCTTCTTGTGGAAAGAAGCCCTTTCCCAATCCTTGCTAAACTCATGATAAAGATGCTATGAATGTGATAAGATGCTAAGATGGTGTGGGCAAAATCAATTCTCAAGGAGAGTGACTTTGCAAGAGTGATTGTGGAGGATTTGCTCAATGTTGAAGCTTCTATTTAAAGATTTTCAAAATGCTAAGTGTTGAAGAGAGACCAATGTGGGACAAAGATCAAGCTAATAAGATAAGGCCACTTGTCATCATGTGATAGGCCAATGGATGTGCAAGATTTGGGAAGAGTGCCCATGAGAGGGAGAATTTGAATTCAAATTTTGCAATAAATTTTGAGAGGGGGACAAGAAAAACAACAATAAATGCAATGTTGGACTTGTCATGTTGAGGGAAAATGAGGGTTTTAATAAATCAATAAATTGATTTATATGTGCAAGTGGAGATATGTAGAGAATGCAAGTGGGTGATATTAGTATTTAATTAGGGTTAGATTAAATAGATGATGATTATGCTGATTTAATGGCGTTTAGATGATTTTGACTTTTAGGACTTAAATATTTGATTTATTTAAATCAAAAAATGGTGGAATATGATTTGGGTTTGATTTAAATAAAGTCTTGATTTATTTGATGAATGTAATATGATTATGCATGATGTAAATTTGACATGTCTACAGGATGCACTGGTGATGTTATGTTAGTGCAGAGAGAAGAAAGAAGAAATGAGATGATGACAAGAGGATCCAACAAGTCCATGATCTGATGAGACTTTATTGGAGATGATGATGATGATAGATGATGATTCGTTTATCAAGGATTGGGATTTTAAAAGGGCTACTTACCTTATGTTTGATAAAACACATAGATACAATGCATCGAGGTATAAAGAACCAGGATGTCGTTGTACCTAGTGCGATGGACTTAGACTTGACAAATAGATAGGAGTATTCTTGTTCACACTTGGCATATGAAAACCTTGCTAGGACATACCTAACAAAGCAAGTTTTTGCCAAGGTATATTACAAGAACGTCCAATAAGCACAACAGACAAAAAGGATAATGGTCATTGCCCCATTCCTATCTCTCTAAATCCTTCATTCGGATATCATCGAGAGGTCCTTGGAATGAGTGCAATAAGATAAATCAAAAGAAAAGATCAAGTACGCAAACAAGCCAATGTTCATATCTTGAGCCAAAGGGATGTGTTTTGATAGGATAAGAATCCAAGTGATATCCAAAATTATGCCCATTGTCGGAACGATATATCCTAGGACATGCATTGTATAGGATGATGATGGTTTGATAAGTTGATTGATAGGCTGTTGATATAAGGTTGACTAACATGTTTGAAAATGATCAAGAGTTTGATTTTACGTTTAAAGGTTTGTTGTTTCAATAATTTTGATTTTACATTTGAAGTTTGCTTTTGCCAATTGTTGCGATTGTTTCTATTTGTGTTGCCAAAGGATGAAGGTGACGATCAGTTTATTATGGATGAATGATTATTTTGAGTGAAAGCGAGATGAGATCGATGGATTTTTTTCAAATATTTGAATGTTTTTGACATTTTAGGAATCTTTTGAGGCTGTTTTTAGTATTTTTCGAGATTTTCAAATGTTTTGATTTTTGATTTTTTTCAAATGTTTTTGGATTTTGTGAGATTTTATGAATGTTTTTGGATTTTGTGTCTCGGGGGCTGATCAAAGATGAGCCTTGCCTACGTTTAAGCTCAAAGATGACATAGTTCAGATTCCAATGTTTTTGATATTTTTCTGATTTTTTGAGTGTTTTTGGATTTTTGATATGTTTTGGTGTTTTTGGGTTTTTCGCATGATTTTGACGATTTGGATGTGGATATGATATCAGTGCTATGTTTGGGATTTTGTTGAAGACCAAGCTAAGGTTGACTGATTGAATTGATGGATTGATGATGATGATAACATTGTTGAGGATACACAAAAATGCAAGGATTTGATTGATCAGGATTGATGACGATAACATTGTTGAGGATGCACAACAATGCAAGGATAGTGTTAAGCAACACAAGGATTGGGAAAGATATCCCCAAGATTATGATGGATTGATAATGATTTGATCAAGACTAATGATGATAACATTGTTGAGGATGCACAAAAATGCAAGGATAGTGTTAAGCAACACAAGGATATCCTAATGATTTCTTGATTGGATTTGATTGATCATGATTGATGAAGCTTGATTTGGAACAAAATCTGTTTGAATGATTTGATGTGACATTTGACATGCAAATTAGATGCGACTGATAGTGATTATTTGGATTGATGAAGCTTGATAAAGAACATGTTCTCGTCAAAATATGCCATGGGCTAGTGATTTGGATTTTGGATCACAAGTGCTTTGACCAACTTGGTTTCATGTTTTCCAATGTTCGGATCACCATATAAGTTGGAGGATATAGATCAAGATTTATTCTCAAAGCAAGATGTAAACATTTTCCTCCAGTGTTTGGCAATGTATGGAATGCCATGGATGGATGCTCAGATGGGTGTATGGATGGATGAATATGGTAAGAACGCAAAGGATGCCAAGGATTATCTTGTGATAAGATAAGGTGTTTGGATGGAGGAATGCTCATTTGGATAATGTTTCATGGCTCAAATAATGTTGCATAGGATAGGATCAATGAAAATGACCCATGTCAAGATGTTTACCATAAGCAAGTGCAAAGTGTGCACCAAAATTTCCAAGATAAAGATAACTAGGATGATGGATGCAGATGGATGAAAATGGATTGGATAAGTGGTTCATGGATGAATGGATTTATTATGGCTAAGATGGATGGAATGCTAGATTTATTATGGATGGGATGAGATGCTTCCACCTGAACTGGCACACGTAGATGCTCGATTCTACACATGACGCCTGTTTGCCAGGTTTTCATCATGGTACCTACCCAAAGTGCCACCGTAGTGGTTTTCACTAGAGGATGATTTTTTTCTTTATTGTTTTCAATCATTTTTCTAATTTTTTTGGATTTTCATACTTTTTGATGATTTTTTTTTGTTTTTCTGAAAGATTTTAAGCTCATGTTGAACCACTTGGTGGTGTTGATGTAGATGCTTCTATCATGATGTTGCATTGATAGCTTGCTTGAAGAAGCTACTTTTCCAAGATACGTGCACTCAAATATGACTTTTGAGATTCCTGATCAACTTTGTTGATATTGGAGTTAACTCTGTCTTTGTACACACCTCGCGATAGAGTGATTTCTAAATCCTTATGATGAAGGGTCATTGCAAACACATGGTCAATGTGAGAATTGGATATTATGCGTGGAGGTGTGGATGGAGTGCATTTAGGGATAAGAGATGGATTGGTTGATAGTTTAGAACCTTTGACTCGCCAAACTTGGGAAGATGAGAAATGGTGGGTGGATACAGAAGTGTGCGTGGAATTAGGACCAACTGCTTGATACACTTTGTACGTTGCTTGAAAATTTTGCCTTTTCTTTTGTGGACATTCTTGATGGATACTTTTCCCTTTTTTATTTTGCCGCATAGTTTCTTTGACTGATGGAGTTTGATAGGGATGATCTTTCTTTGTATTCTTTGGTATCCATGTGTATTTTATTTTTCCATTATACTTCTCAACTTCTTTTGCTTTGATAACATTCTTCGTACTTTGATTCAAATCTTTCTTTTGATGTTGGTCCCAATTCGTGGATGGGGTGATGGGTGGATGAAGATTCGTGACGTGGCTGGTTGTAGTATTGACATCGGTTTCATCATAAGGATTCTTCGTGCTTCCTATGTTGATGTTTGCTTGAGATGAAGTTGCCCCCAGTATTGTGGAAGTAGTACCTTCATGCTTTGATTCTGCTTGTTTCGAGAGTTCCTATTTAGAGTGCACTCTCTGATAAATGACCACCATAGATGATGTTATTTCGATTGGATGCTCTGTTGACTCCGGAACATCCTGTTCTATCTGACTAGTGTCCTTGAGTGGATAATGCTAGATATCTTCATACATGATGTATTTAGTCTGGATTTTGGATATATTTGATCCTGATGTTGACAACTCTATTTGGCTATAGGAATCAATAACTTGCTCTTTTTGTGTAATAATATCAGGAGTAAAGGAATCTTGTTCTGAATGAAGATCATCTACATGTCCATCCACATAAAGCATCTCATGGGTAGATGGAGGAGTATGTGCTACATGGATATGATCATCTTGCATAGATAAGAGAGTGTCCATTAGATTATTGTAGTATCTTGAAGATACAAATTCTTGATCTTGAATGATTTCGGAGTTGCTTTCGACATGCTTTGGATCAAGTTCTTGACATGGGTTAGTTTCAAAGGATGGATTTCTTACAAAAGGTTCTTGGATGTTGTCATTAGACATGGTAAGTGGTTCAATATCCTCAAGTGTCAAGTTCTGGGTTCCTTCAGTATCTGTAACCATGAGGTCAAAGGATGTCAATATGTCTTGGAAAGGACCATTGCTAGACTTTGGTGAAAGACATTGATCATGCTTTGGCATAAATTATTGAGATATGTCCTCTAACTCATAAGGCAATGTAGAGACATTTTCAATATGATCATTGGTCGATGGGTCATAGATTATGTCAATGGGATCAAATAATTCTAACACTCCTTAAAATAGATCACTAAAAAGTGGCTCTTGATGTATGGTGAGTTGATCATCAGATGGGGTAGAAACATCCTCAATGTGCTCCTTAATTGAGAGCTATTGAACATTGTTTTCAACAATTGTGGCAAAGAGATTGTGAATGTCTTCAACCATAGGGTCAAGTGATGTTGACATTTCTTGAATTGGATCATTGTTGGGTATTGTTGGTGGATTTTGATCATGATTGAAAAGTGACTCTTGATGTATGTTGATTTTATCTTCGGACAAGATAGAAACATCTTCAATGTTCTCTTTGATGGATAGATCTTGATCAATTGCTTTCAACAATTGTGGTAAAGAGATTGTCAATGCTATCACCAATGGTTGAATGTTCATCGTTATCCCCAATAGTTATCATTTTTCGTGTTTGTGCTTGTGTTTTTTGGGCAGCTTGAGAGGCTTGTTGCACTTGTTGAGCTTGTGTTGCTTGTTACGTGGCTAGATATTGTTGGATAGCCTTTTGGTAGGCATGGTGAGCTTTTAGCGCAATGTTATATTGTCTTTTTGCGTTTGGTTTTGGTGGTAGTGGTGGTGGATTTGGAATTGTGTTGGATGTAGTGATGGGTGGTTGAGATACTTTTGAAGTGATCATAGTGGTTTGAGATATGATGGGTGTGATAGGGATGGTTGGAGTGATCGAGGTGATAGGAATGGTCGGAATGACCGAGGTGATAGGTCCTTGGGAGACCATATTTTGATTTGTTAGGATTAATGTTGTCATTTGATTGGATACCATCTGTTGGTGCGATGTTGATGGTATATTCAAAGGATTTGATGTGATGGCTTGATTGGTGTTAGGTGGATTGATTTGGATGGAGTGATTGGTGCTAGGTAAAGGGGGAAGCCCTAAACCAAGGAATGATGTTGATATGGGTAATGGTGGTGGAGATGTCTCTTGGCACAATGAATCCACTATTTTGGTAATTGTAGCAATTTGATCTCGCCAAATTTGATCTTGATTTCGATCTTGACTCCCTTGATATGGTTTTTGTTCAAGAGATTTGGGATGCATACTTGTGGTTTTTGAATGGGATCATGGACAAACTGATTTTGGACTATGTTCTGATTTGGGATGATGTTCAGATTTGGAATGATAGGTTGAAATTGAACAATGTTGATGTTGGGAATCACATTGCCTTGTTTTAGGTAACTACACAGAGTTGTTAACATCTTGTTTGGAATTTGAACAATATTCGTATGATTTGCAAACATATCCATCCCAAAGTTTTTCAAGTTTGGATTCAAAATGTTCATGTTTTGTAAAGTTGTACTTGGTACATTCACATTTGGCATGTTGGGATTTGATGAGATGACGTTGTTCATTTGAAGGCTCATGCATTGATTGTTCAGTTGATAGATTCGTAGGTTTGGACTTGGATTTAAATCTACCATAAGGAAAGGTGTTCCAAACTTTGGTTTGGGCATACTCATATTTGTTGTACCATTGACATTTGTAGGAGATAATGATCCCATGTATGGATTGTATAAATGTGAGTTTTGAAAATCAATTGGCATTATGAGGCTTTGAGAGTTTGGTTGGTTTAGACCGCTCATGATGCAGGGATCAAGTTTATATTCCTTGTTCGTCTTGTGTTGAGGTCTTGTTTGGACCATAAAATAAGGATCAATTTTCAAGAATGTGGGAGGTGAACCTCTAATTCTTTGGGTTGACCCAAACTCTAGGTACAAAAGAGAAAGTATAAGATTTTAAGGATCAAAAAGATGGTGACGAGATATGAAAGATGGATGATTGGAACTCGTAGGAAACCTTGAAGGGGATACTAAACTTTATGACTTGGATTGATGTTTTGATTTGATTTGGATTGGTTTGACTTGATATGGACAGTGAACTCTAAGAGGTTGGATGTTGTCCTAGTGCAAATTTATCCACAAGATGCTAGTTTGACTAAATGTGTAAAGAAGGATTCAACTAGACACACCTAACCAAACAAGATGATTTTGATTTGATTTTGGATTTTGGATAGTGAACTCATAAACCACAAGATGTTGGATGTTATCAAGGGATAGACTTGTTCAAAAGGATCAATAATTTGACTAAATATGTGATGAAGGATTCATCTACACACCTTTAATGAAACGAAATGATTTTGATTTGGCTCAAGTGATTTGCCCAAAGTTTAGCATGAGGGATTTTTTCAAGATTTCCAAGAATTGTTTATGAGGTGATTTTGATTTGATGTTTGGGAGATGGATGAAAGTTTTGATTTTGATCCTAAGAGAATTAGAGAGACTTTGTTTACTAGACCAAGATATTGAAGAACATGCTTTTCTCTAAGAGTAGTTCAAACCAAAAGAACAATGTTTGCTCGAAAGACAATAAAAAGATAAACAAGCACATGTGTGGGGTTCAATTTGAGTTAATCTTGGTTAATGACTTGTTTTTACCACAAACACACTTCTTGCTTAGTTTTCAAAATGAATGTCTATGTCTCAATTCCTTTTCATTCCACAAGGTCCACTATGTGGAAATAAAGGTTTCAAGAGCATAGTTTCCTATTGTTGACTTTGGAATAAACAAATTGAGATGTAGGTCTTAGTGTTTAGAAGCCTTCTAGGGATAAGAACCCCTAGGGACAAGTAGTAACACGTGGAATTTTCAAAGGTATTTGTTCCTCCCAAAGGGTTTGAAATTTTGATGATTCGTTGAATGTTGGTTTCAATGTTTTGTATCCAAGCATTGTGTTTTCAAATTGCCTTAGAAGCAATATAACATCCTAGCTCAATTGGTATGTTTTTCTTGGTGGGCTTGCCTCATGCCTTTCGTAGTAGAAGAGACAATTTTACATGCAACCAAGGAAAAAATATAAAGGTATTTTAAGAATGAAGTCTTAACCTCTATATTTTAACCAAGATCGGACATGGAAAGTAACTTCTTGGAGTCTAAGCTCCAATGCACCAGTTTGATAAACTCGTTGGATGGATTGATTGGCTACTACAAACAAGGTTCTTAATGACGAGACATCGGGGACATGGAACCTTGCGAGCATCCAACAAGCCACTAAAGGCTTTAATCAATCCTACTAGGGGCAATTATACTTTTTACGGTAGTACCCCATTCTGAAAGACACTATATGGCTAAGGCCTACATACCATGAGGACTTGACAGTTTAGTCTTATCCATTTATATACTGGCCCGAATGAAAAATCGGTTGGAGTCGACTTTGAGTTCTCCTTTCAGATGTGTCTCTTAGGCAGGCCCCTCTAAAGGTAAACAACAACAAGCAAGCACATCCATAGTTCGATCGACCTTCATTTAGAAACAAAGGGAGAACACATGCGATATACCTAACTCACACTCACAAGCTTTGTTCAAATTTAAGCCCAAATTGAAATGTGGAGGCAATTTTTATACAACTTAATGTCATTAAAAAGACTTTTGATTCTCAAGGTTACTGTGAAGTGCGAGAGAAGTGCATACGCCTTTTTAGATGAGACTATTTTGCAAAAAAGATTAAAAAGCATAAAAGACACATGCTCGTTTTAGATCCCCACAAAACAATAATGACTTTGTTTTAAAGCACCAAAAAAATCAAATGTGAAGTTTGCTTGTTCAATTTTAGAACCCAAATTGAAGCTACAAAAGACTGATTAAAATGTACTTGAAGAAGAATCTGGAAAAGTTTCATGGATAACTATGAAGAGCTCTGAAAGTCCTTTTGAACGTCACAAGAATTGTGAACGGAGAAACTAGTCAAAAGTTGTGAGTTCGGGAGTGAAAACAACATATCTAACTTTGACAGGTTGTAGAATGCACCAATAGCAAAAAATGGTGATGGGACACACACCACCTGAAAGTACATGGAACCAATTCTTTTGGTGATATCTCATTCCCTCAATTTTGATACCTTACGCCCAAGTTATGGCGAAAAGAAAAAAATGCTCCTTTAGGGCACAATGGGGGCTAGGAGGGGGCCCTGCTTGCATACATACCGTTAACGTCATGTTGACAACTTTTTCTCAATAAGCTTGGCATCAAAATCTTAGTCTATGGCATGTTGGGCAACATTGAGATCAAATCCCTTAAGGTCCTCATAGCTCCATGAGAAAATATCACCATATTTATGTGACAAAGAAATGAAAGTTTGCTTCTCCATGTTTGTACATACCTTTCCTAGCAGCATCTCTTTATCTTGGGGAACCTTAATGTTCTGGCAATCTTCCTCCTTGGTTGTCATGCTTTTCATTTCTCCTTTGAAATCATCATCATGATTGAAAATTTCTTCAAGGGTGATTAATCCTTTTGGAAACTTGTTAGTTTTTTGTTGCATAATTGCTCATCATAAGTATCTTGCAGCCTTGACTACAATTTTGATGAAAATTCAGCCTCATTCTGAATGAAGTTGGCTATCTATTTATGACTATCAAAGGTTTGCCAACTTACATCGTTATCTGGAATAGAGAGTTTGAGTACCGTTTTACCGTGCTGATCCTAATTTTGAAAGAGATTTGTAGGTAGGGAAAACTAAGATCCGATTGTTGCTAGGTAATCAAGTTCAACATTTAATTTCCTTGGGACCACATGCACATTTATAGCATCAAAAGGCTCAATAAGATCCCAAACTCTATTTCTATAGGTCCTATGGATTGCATTCTTGTTAGGACATCTCCTCGTTACCTGTTGACTACTAATTCATTGTGTCCAAACACTTGGAGTTGACTATTGATTGAAGCATAGGGATTGGAAGTGATTGACGTCAGAGGCACACTTTGACATGATTGAACCCACATAAATCTCTTAGATTTGTTATGACTAGTGGGAAAAACAAAGGCAGGCACACAATGACAACATCCTTCTCTCTTGAAAGCTGCAATGTTTGTGATTTCTTCTATAGAAGGCAATTTAATTTTATCAATCCTATTAAATTGTCTCAAATAAATTGTTGAAAGATGAAAAAAGTTGGAAGTACGATCACCTTCAACCATTTAACCCAAAATTTTTGCAACCAGAAGATTTCTTCCATTTTGAACCAAAGCCAACAACACTCTTTCTTTGGTTTTCCTTTACAATTATGCCGCAATCTACAATTTTCCTTTTAAGTTTTTGCTGATTTGCCTTGAAGATTTTTTGTTTGTACAAAAATATTTCCTACCTTTTTGTTGTTCCACTTTTTAACTTCTTTCAAAAAATGAAGTTTCTACATAAGGATATATCTATAACAATCTTTTAATCTCCTTACACCAAATCTTTAAATTCTTTACAAAGTATGAAATTTCAAACCACATGAACTCGAAGTAGAGCCTCTTGATTTATCTCCTTGACAAACCTCCAACCAAATCAAAAAATAATTTGAACCAACAAAGGGAATAACTTCATAATGAAGACATGATTTACTCATAAATCATTTTGAATCGACAACACCTATCTAACCTCACTCTAATACATTGAACATCCTTATAATGAGATAAGTATTTTATTCAAGGTGGAGAGCACACACTTATAATGAGAGGGGAGGAGGGGGGGTGTAAATCAGTATAAAATAAACTTTTACTTACTTTAAATTCAACAACCACAATAAAAACAAGCATGCAAGATCCACACAATTAAGAACACAAGATTTAAGTGGAAACCCTTTCAGGAGAAAACGATGGAGAAAGATTGCTTGGATCTATTGTCCAAATCTATCCCCAACAAAAATACAATATTCTTACAAATCTTTGTAGGTATCAACCCACTGGAGACACCAATCCCCGCTACTAAGCACCAACTTGGCAAGAGACACCAATCCGTTCTATTGAGAGGCACCAAACTCTAATGAACAAAAAAATTGCCTTTTTGACTAATGCTTCTTCAATAAATGATGATCATTTGAAACTTCTTCAAAATTTGCTTGCAATGTTTTCATGTGCCCTTCAAAAATTTGTTGCAATAAATCTTCTTTGCTCTTGTTTTTGAATGATATTGCATTGATTATTTTCTTTCTAACATCCACTTCAACTTTATTTATACCCCAATGATGCCTCTTCACCAAGTAGGGTTGGCCTTCTCAAGGGAGGTCAACCACATACAAATAATAATAATTTTAATTTCCCTAAGACGGGTTGGCCTATTTCAAAGGGAGGATATTTTATAAAATATTGGTGCCATAAATTGGGTGCAAATATGAGACAAATTGAGTCCGCCAACATTTGTAATAAGTTATAATTCAAGAAAAATAACTCTTGGGTTGGCCTACCTTCTTGATTTCCTTCTTTGACAATGCTTATGCTTGTTTGACATCAATGACAATAATATTTCCAACAAAAGGATCCTTCTACTCTAGTTGATGTTAATGGGAATCTAACTCACCCCATTCAAAGACCTATTAGACAAGGGTGTCCAATTGCACTTGCCTTGTTGGTGATAGTTGTTGATGCCTTGAATTATACGTTGAGAACCAATTTAACTAGGTCTCTTGTTTATGGCATTCAGATTCCAAATAATGATTAAATGCTTAAGAAATTGGAGTCAACGATCAGATAAACATTGCAACTTGCATGACCAAGATGACTTGAGGACATTTAAAAGTATTTATAGTCATTCAAGTGCAATGATGGTTAGAAACCTTCAAAACAAATGTGTGTTAAGACATAATTTAAAGAATAATCTATCATATATAACTATTATTCCTTGGCACCATATAGCTTGAGTTTTGATGTATACATGTGTTAGTCTCTAGAAAACCTGACATTACATTGGCTTTAAGTATAATTTGAGTTCTAATTTTCAAATAATTCTAGAGCTTATAATTGGGCATTTATTAAAATATTTAAAAAATATTTTTAAGGAACTATTGATCATTAGATTAAATTCAATGGGAGTTTAGAAAAATCTTAAGCTAATTAGATGTTGCAATGTAGATTGGATAGGGGATATTGATCACCAAATATCAACATTAGAATGCTACTTCATTGTACATGAAGGTGTAGTTTCATGAATAATTAAGAAAAAATAATGGTTTCTTTCAAACCGCAAAGTTAGAATATATAGGAATTTGCAAAGCCATAAAATAATTAATGCGGTTGAAAAAATTATGAAAATCAAAGTGGCATAGTGAGGGACACAAAATTTAAGGTTTCATTGGAGAACTAAGCATGTATTGAAGTACACTATCATTTTCTTCATGAACAAAGTAAAGAGAAAATTGTGTAGATGCAATACTCAACAATGATAATGTGATGACAAAAACATTAAACAAAGGTATTGGTAAAAGATAAGTGTTAGGTTTGTAGGGAAGGATTTAATGTACAATCTTTTAGTTTAAGAGTACATTTTAAGTTGGGGTATTGTAAGTTGAAAAATGGTCATACATTAACCATTTCTAATTTTAATAAGAAAGCTAATGCAAAATGTATGCACATACAAATTTATGTTTAGGTGTACTAACCAAATTATTGGGTGGAGTAATGCACATTATGGATTCCATCCCATCAAATGAATACTCATGTTTTTTCAAAGTAAAAGTCCTAAACACACACTTGAGAGTGAGAGAGAGAAGAAACAAGCATGTACCTTGTTTCTTTTTATGATAATTTTCTAAGTTCTGTTCACGCCTCTTTTGTTCTTCTTTTGACAATTCTCGTTGAGACACATTTTTTCTTTTTCTTTGTTGTCCCATTTTCTTCTTCAACTTAAAGATGACTCAAAACAAGTCCTCTACCAACTTAGTTAAATTATCATCCAAATTTTGCCTTGATTGATAAAAATGAAAAGTTGTCAAACTCCAATATTTGCCTCCTTGATAAATGTGCAAAAACTTCTCCAAAATCTGCGCTCCAAGTGATATAAATGAGAATTAATCTTGCAATTTGATATCCAGAATAATGAAAAATAAGATTCTATTTATATTGCATATGGGATGGGAAAAAAATTATTCTAATGTACATGGAATAACTAGATCCTAGTTTAAATGAATCAAATAGTAAACAAACAAGTTATTTCATTGTGGAGTTTGTTGTTGTTTAATTCATAGGTATGCACAACATATCTAGTAATTTTAGAATTTTGTTAAAGTGTCAAAAATGTATATTAGAGGTATAATTTGAATTCAATTTTCTTAATTATATTTGAATTGAATTTCAAGTTACTTGTCAAAAATGTATAATATAGGTATAATTTGAATTAAATTTTTTTAATTATATTTGAATTGAATTTCAAGTTACTTGTCAAAAACGTATAATAGAGGTATAATTTGAATTGAATTTTCTTAATTATATTTGAATTGAATTTCAAGTTACTTGTCAAAAAGATTATATCTTGTTCTCAACTCAATGGTTCATGTTGCTTAAGCATTTTAAAAAAATATTTATTGTGATCAACATGAATGAACTTAATTATAAAGTGGCATTGATTTCCCTAAAATTCTACTAGAGATCAAATGTATATTGAATATAAAGAAATGCAAGTTGTAAGAGATCATAAAATAAGAAAACATGTATGTATATTGAATATTTAAAGCAAATGCATACATATATTATGTGTAAACATGTTTAAACCATAAACAAACACATGTACATACATGTAAAGGGATTCAATACATATAAACATAACACATATTATAAGCAAAGAGGCAAATGTATGCATATATCATATAAGAAAATATATGTACATATCATATAAGCAAAATATAAATTAAAGATCATGAAATGTCAAATACTAAAGATCAACAAATAAGCAAATGTATGTATATCATATAAACAAATGTAAGTTAGAGATCATCAAATATCAAATACTAAAGATCATCATATAAACAAATACATGTGGTAAAGATCATAAATCTAGTGTGCATGGCCTAATATGAATGTCTACTCCTAGTCGAATGGCCATTTGAATGAGAACGGTCCTGCTCTGATGGATGTGTTGAGCCCTGCAAATAAAATTGTGTAGAGGATGTGTTAAATACATATAATTTATATTAAATAAATTTTATGAAAGTTATTTTTAAATGAACTTATATTTTAAAATATCAATCTAGATCTATGCATACATAAATATTGCATGTACATATACACGTGTGATTATATAAAAATGTAAACTCACATGCCCACTGGCAGCGGATTCATCCACATAGTCACATCAATCATGCACATGATCTGGACCAAGGCTAGGAGTGATATGAGGTATGTCCACCTGTAACAATATATATACATATATATATTAACTTATATGAATATCTAGTTATTTTTTTTTTTAAATAATGAAAAAAGAATTGAAATATGCACATGCACACATACATGCACATCATTTGATATCGGATGACCTAAGTCCTTTGAAACGGTTGCCTCCACCATATCCACCAAACGGTCAAGCAACGAATCAATATTTGCATCCACCTGATCTATCCCATGTTGTGCTAGAAATGATGAATGTAGAGGACTATGGAGGTGAGATGGCATCGGCGATGATAAACTAAAACCAATCAACATATCAGTAAAATCCATAGTATGTGCAGCTGCCGAATGAACTATAGGTGGATCTTGATGCACACTAGAGCTCAGCTGAGAGTGATGGGATCTTGGAACTGAACGACCTTTGCATCTCAAATGATCTCTAACATGCTCTATACCGATCCCATTGTCTGATGCAATGTGGGCATATGCCTCCAACAGGTCCTCAGCCAAACAATGCAGAGTCATGTGTGCCATATCTCCTATAAGTGCATCAAGCTGTGTAGGAGTAGGGATGCCGACCACTGTAAAATGATCCATGGTGGTCCACTGTGCTGAAAATGGCGTGGATTGGGAATGTCTGGATATCAAATACTGATTTACACGATCATCAGATATCTTAGTGGTGGTAGCCGCAATGTCACCTATAGTGTCAATTGCTTCCTTTTGGGAAGCAACGACAACCTCATCTGCTATGGGGGCTAGAACTGGGGTGAGAGCAGGAGACCTCTCACCAACCGATACCCTAAACACTGGGGGTGGTCTATCTGCTCGACGATAGGTGGGCCTATCAACAATCCTGCCACGCCCCTGACCAACATATGGTGGAATGTCCAAGTAGTTAACTTTGAGGCCGAAATGGACCTCAACATACAACTATTGAACAAAATACGATGGAATCTGGTCATTGTTTGGGTATAGACCATGTGCTGCGAGAAATCGTGGGTAGATCAATGAGGCCATAGCATGATCAACACATCTAGTGACTTGGTATCCCCTAACCTTACACATATTTTGATAAAATGGAAAACAAGTGGCTTTTATCATTTCTTTGGTGACACTATCCTATATTTGTTTAAGGGGAATGTCACTATGTACTTCTTCCCACATGCGGGAAAGAATAACAACTACTCTATCTGGGGAATATGTACTAGTCCTCTTAAGTTCATCTCTTAGTTTTTCTAGACTATGTAATATTAACATGCATGGTTCACTATATATCCCCGGGTTTGCACCCTGTGCTAATGAATCTCTCAATTTTTTAATCTCATTAGTGGTATTTCCAAACAAATTTTCTGTAGGTGGAACATCTTCATTTTCCATGTTATATATGTATGTACACCTAAAGAAGCAATGAGACCTTGGTAAATAATATATCTAAATATAGAGAATATATTTATCTAAAACAGTTCTAATAATTCATCTACTCATCAACAATATTTTCACACCATTAACAATTTAAAAAGAATTGGAAGACAACTATAATCTATAACATAGCATCCTTAAATGGTTCAAATTTTAAATGAAACAATGAAAAAAAGAATAAGAAAACAAACATTAGTGTAAAATTATTTGCAAATAATTGGGGATAAAAATATCTAATCTAATAGTTGTTAACATAAATGAACTTCAAAATAGGATTATGTAATTGAAAAAAAAGTTCTATTGCCTTCATTGAACCTAAATTTATCTAGTTAAGATATGTCTAAAATTAAGAATTCACACTAGAATATCAATATTCCATAAGAATCTCATAAAGAGGATGAATTTAATGGAAGATAATATAAAATCCTCCATATGAGGATGAATTTTATCATTACATAATGAGTGAATCATCTCAATTATATAGCCAAGAACATAAAAAAATTATAGATTGGAAAGCAAAATAATCAGACATTTATCATATTTTTATATGTATAAAGTTTAGATACCATCAAACTATTTAAACTTATAGATTGCATAAAGCTATAAATTGAATCGTTAAAACTAATTTATTAAGAATCAAATCTAATAAAGTTTGACTTCATATTGCATACTTGTTATAAATATCTCACTAATCCAACCATACATTTTATATATGTTAAAAAATATATAATTGTTATGCCCATAATTTTTCACTAGAAAAACCCAATAATTTTTTTTTTTGAATCCTTTAATTACGCTAATTAATGCTTTAAGCGTTTATGATGCAACAATAACCATCTCCAATAGAATTAACATCCTTTCTTTAATTAATTTGTTGGTTTAACTTGCTAATGCGATACTATTATTAATGCATCTCTCACTATTAACTATACTTTAAATATTAAATTTGCAAGTATCACAATTTAATGGTTACACTAATAATATTCTCATTATAATGGTTATGTCATCGTAACCCACAATGAGTTGTTCCTACTTCTATTTCTTGTTGACAGTAAGGTCAATATGGTATTATGATTATTAGGATAGTTCCTCATGACCCAATGATGGCATTTAAAGTACTAAATATGTAACTTTTGATGGTAATAACAACATGAATAATTATATGGTTTGCATTTATTTATTTATTTTCCTCTCATATTTCAACATCTATAAAAGGTTTTGCCAAAAATGCTATCCAATTATCGATGAGCATTAATAAGGTTAAGTATGCTAACATTAGTATTAAGGTAACTATCGATATGAATATTGATAAGAGTATTAACAATACTCGATGATATTAAGGCTCCCTCTACAATTAATACAAACATTCTATCAATTTTATTACTCACAAATAATATTAAACTTTACTCATAATAGAAATGTTAATGTGATAGTGATATCATGTTTACATAGCACATAAACACTATTATTTGTCAGCTCATTGTTGCTTGCAAAACTTTTATTACCATCTTAGCATCCCTAATAAGATTATCAATAAAATACTTTTCTTACTCAGGTGATTTTATTTGCGACTTATTTTAGTATGACGACCCCCCTTTATATTACCCTCAATAATAGTATCACTATTTGTTATTAATATATTTAATTTTAATTCTTTTATCTAACTCTTATATATTGTTATAGCATTTATTTAATTATTCATCTCTATTACAAAAATAATTATATGATTAAATATATTGCATACTTGTTATAAATATCTCACTAATCCAACCATACATTTTTTATATGTTAAAAAATATATAATTTAACAATTTATACAACTTCTAATTATGATAAAGACAAGAATCTTAATCTATACCATTATTTTGAGTTTGGTTTAATAGAAATTGAAAAAAATTATAATCATAAAAAAAAACAATGAATAAACTAAGGATCATTTTAACAATGGTGAATTAGTGCCTAAAGATTGGCGGAAAAAATTATAATATTCAACATTCTCATCACAAATTATATATGAAAACTAAGGATCATTTGGTTATATATATATTTTCATAGATTTAAAATTTGAATATTTATTACTATAACATGTTCATTACAATTAGATTTTTAAATAATATTGTAATAATTTATTATGTCTTTGAAATTTGTTTTGTGGATTTTAATGTTGTTTTTTAAATTTAAGTTAGAGTAAGTAGAATCTATTGAGATACCTTAAAAAGATTCAAGTTTTATAATTTAAATCTCCCTCTTATAAATATAGTTTTTTCTAGTCTTACAATTTCTTGTGTCATTTGTTCAATTATTTTAGTAAGGTAGTGCAATAGATTTAATTGCATCATTCTACAATTGTATCCACTTACCATTTTGATGGGGTCTAGGAACATCAACCAAAGGGATATTAGGGAAGCAAGGTGATCAATTTGATTGAGGTGGGAAGTGTTGAGCTTGAAGGATAGATTATTAGGTATGAGGAATAAAAAGTTTGAAAAGTTTAAAGAATTGGGAGGTGATATGTGAGATAGGTT
The DNA here is from genome assembly GCA_007258455.2 of Sequoia sempervirens. Taxonomy (NCBI): domain Eukaryota; kingdom Viridiplantae; phylum Streptophyta; class Pinopsida; order Cupressales; family Cupressaceae; genus Sequoia; species Sequoia sempervirens. The sequence goes on from VDFB02281492.1 coordinate 283,825,075, forward strand.
TAATATAATCTACTTAAATAAGGGTGTTTTGTGGAGAGGGGACAATGGAAAGAGAAATAACTAAGTTTTAATCTATCAATACAACTAAGTTTCCCTTGGTTCACCATATTTTTAGTTGGTCCAAGTGAACTAGTGATCAGTATAAGAATATTTTTTTGTCTAAAATGGGATATAAACCCCTCATGGTATTTCTAGTTAAGATGTAGGAATTCAATTATTTTTTAGAGAGTTTATGAGAACTAAACCAACTTGTATCTTGGTTTTTTCCACCATATCATATTCACCTCGTTGTAGCCATTTAGTCATAGGAAGGGCATAAAAATCCATTCCCACAATTTAACTTGGGATGAAGAGTCATTAGGCGTACAATAAAGAAAAAATGAATAGGTATTCCTTGGATTAGGAGTAAGCACTAAGCACAATTGTTGTTGGGATCCACTCCTCAATAGATGATAAACTTAGCCAAGTATTGGGAAAGGTGGGTCAACCTTGCATCCTAATATTTTGATTTATTATTTTGTCCTTAGATTAGGAAATGAAGCATATCACTTTGTGTTGGTAGTTATTTTTCATTTGTTGAATGCTTCAAGGGAGGTGTCTAAGATGTTCTAAGAGCATATAATATCATTATAGCTTTATAAGATGAAACCCTCTTATGGCATATTCTTATGACATTTAAGAGCATGACTATAGAATATTTATAGTAAAGTATTGACCAACATTATGAAAAATCATAAGAAATCTTTTAAGAAATAGCAATTGTGTCAAGGAAAAAGATGTGGACATTTACAAGAACTTTTTTTTTGAGCAAAAGTGGGAGACCACTTATAATTTTATTTATATATAATATTTTACATATAGCTGGTTCAGGCGGACATACTGGCAGGAAAGAACCAGCAAGAAAATCCCCAATTGCAGTCTGATTAACAAATTTTACAAAATATCAAAAAGACCAGTGAGGTCCTACTACAAATGACCAATTGTCTGATTACAACGTTACAAAAGCACATTGGTTGAATACATTAGTACATATGCACATTCTCTTATGCACCCAAAATACCCAAAAGAAGACATCATACTAGATATACCCGTGACCGGAATACATAACACAGTGGAGATTACAAAACCTTACTAAAAATAAGACTGATAAGCTAGGAAGCCACTTTTAAAAAGATGCAGATTTTCCACCAACATGCTAAAAGCCATTAACCGAGCTTTCTTTTGTTTCCACTCGTTTACCTTTGTGTTGGAAATCATGCTCAAATGAAGGTTTTGATTTGTTAATATCAGGCACATAACGATAATATAATTTCTTTTTGGATGAAGATGGAAGTTGCAAATCATGAATGCAAACATGACTTCTCAAAAAAGAAATGGCATGATATTTTCTTTTTAAATCATCAATCTCCTCCATGGAAATGACAGATCTGTATCTATTTAGAACTTGGTAGAGATGTGAAGAAGTGTCATGCATTGTGGATAATAACATGCCTTGGAATATGTCAACATAAGTCTCTTCTTATGAAACAAAACCTTCTTTGAATAATTAACATTAGAAATTAATACTTGGCGAGCTTATTGTATAATCACACTAGAAACCAACAATGGAAGATTGAGAGTTTCAACTAAGAATTCCACCTTATAGATAACATTCATACTAGAAGCCAACAACTAAAGACCAAATTTCATAAATAAAGTTCATGTGTTATATATCATGCCTTTGAGGGGTCCACAAGTACCATGGGCCTTTTGGAATCCTTCTCCATCTAAATGCATCCATTCCAAGACCATTGGGAGGTGGGTATACAATATGAGCCAAGTATTAATTTCTAATGTTAATTATTGAAAGAAGGTATATAAATTATTCGAGCATCTTAATTCTCATACAGAGTTACATCTTAGTCAATTTCTCAATATATGAGTTCCATATATTTGTAAATTTTTCTTAATATAAAAACATATTTTATTTCATTAAAATTAACCTATCTATTCCATGTTACAAAGGATGCTCTTATTTTAAATTATAAGTATATAATTCAAAATTAATTAGTAATTTTCAAGATAGAGTACACACAATTTCTTTAGTTAAAATAAAATAATATTCTTATTTCCATGTGAGAGTTATGTAGAATGGTAGTTTGATGTCTCGAAAATATTTCTTTCATACATACTAAATTTTTATCATTACATTATGAGTGAATCATCTCAATTATATAGCCAAGGACATCAAAAATTTATAGAGTGGAAAGAAAAATAATCACATATTTATCATATTTTTATATGTATAAAGTTTCTACCATCAAACTATTTATACTTATAGATTAAATTATTTTTGAATTTGGTTATTTGGGTTCAACATGTCATGCTATAGGATTTTCTTGTGTTTTCACCATGTTGTTATGTGTAGATAGCTATGTATTTTATAGGTTTAGGAATTTTAGAGGAAGGCAAGGTTGAACAAAATGCATAAGGATGAGATGGAGCCTTGTTTACCTTAGGATTTGGTTGAGACTCCCTTTGATCATAATTGAGGGGTGGTTGGTGCTCTTGTAGACATGACTAATTTAGAAGGTCTTGTCAAGAGAAATCTAGAGGAGATTGGTAGAGACAAGAATCATGTTACAAATGGATTAGTTGGAGTTCATTGCCTCTACCATTCTCTTGAATTGCAACATTCACCTCTTGGCATTTCTTCTAATAATTTAAAAATATGAAGAAGGTTCAAGTTTAGAAGATTATAGGAACCCTTTATTCCCTTTGGTCTTAAGTTTGGAAACTAAAGATGGAAACTCCATTACAAACCTGAACTAGGTTTGAATTCATGGAAAAGGATAAGGTTCACAATAAGATATAGTTCCTTGAAGAATTTTGGATTCAAGTTGTGAAATGATAGATCTACTAATGTTTTTGGGAAAATAACCCTCTTTATTAGATACATTGCCACTATTGGTGGAGCATTTCTAATTGGATGTTATTTTTCTAACTTACAACTATATTTTTCTTGTTGTTCCATGCCAATATGATTGATCATTTTTTGTCTCTTTATTGGTCTTTGTAAAAGGGTGGGGCCCTTTCAAAATTTCTATTTCTAATTCATAAATTCAACCAAAATTATTTACCCTAAAATTAAAATTAAAATAATTTAAACTTTAAAATAGTCTTTTTTGATATTATATAATAGCCTCATGTATTTAATTTATAAATCATATTATTCTTTATGTTTTATTTCAAAATTTTAATGCTCTCAAGTATAGATTACAAGCACACATTCTTTACATTTTTGCTCTTTCTTTTGTACTATTTTGTATATGGGTGTCTTATATGCATTGCCTCAAACATATAATTTTGATGTCCTATACCTAGTTCTAAATGTAGTTTTATGAATGTATTCCTCCTTTATTCTTTGCTAATTGTAATTGAATATTAGACCTATTTTTTAAAATATGGCCACCCCTCTCAATTAGTAAAATAAGTCATCTATTTTAGGTAGTGGATATTAATGTTAATTGTTTATTTATTTAACATACATAATAAATACAACTTGGAAAAGTCTCTTGTCTTTCTTTTTCATAAAAATAGTTGGAGCATCCCATGACAAGACACTAGAACATATAAATCCTTTCTTTAAAATGTCATTTAGGTTCAATCATTTAATTCATGTAAATATGAAGTGTTTGTTTGATAGGGATCTCTAGATATAGGGGCTAATTCATGCATGAACTCTATTAAAAAATAAAACACCCATTTAGGAGGAAACATGAGGAGTTCATTCTAGGATTTAGACATCTTAAGACTTTTGTAATGGAGGTTTATTTTCATTTGAATGGTTCTCATTCACTTTTACTAAATAAAAATTAACAACAAACAAGGCACACCCTTTTCTTTATTCTCTTTTGAGTTGTAAAATAGAAAATTTAATAATACCTTCATTCCTTCTAATCCTAATAGAACTATTTTATTATACATTTCATTCAAACAATCTAGTTTCTTTCCTCTAGAATTTATTTATTGATTCATACATGTAGTTCACCAACCATTTTGGAGTAATGTCATAAGACTCAAAGGAAAAATATGAAGAATTTTATCCAAGTTTCCATTAGCATGCCTAAACTTTATATCATGAACTGTTTATGATATGTCTCAAATAAATTTGTGAATGAACTGTTTGATAAAATGCCTCAAATAAATTCCAATAGTGTTTTGTTGATTATGGTAGTAAGTGTTTTTGATATGCCTCCAAATAAATTTGATGTGAACTATTTGATATAGGTGCATGTGAAACACTTATTTCTAATACCTCATCAAAAATTAATGAACTATTTGATATAATGCCTCAAATAAATTTGTTAATGAATTGTTTGATATAGGGTGCATACAATGGAAACACTATTTCTATCATACTCTGTCAAAAATTACCATGAATTGAACATTTGATATAATGCCCCAAATAAATTTGTTAATGAATTGTTTGATATAGGGTGCATACAATGGAAACACTATTTCTATCATACTCCGTAAAAAATTACCATGAACTATTTGATATAATGCCTCAAATAAATTTGTTAATGAATTGTTTGATATAATGCAGGTCAAATAAATTGGAGGTGCCCTGGTAGAAATGTATGCAAAATGTGGAAGCATAGACAGGGCATGTTAATTTTTTGACAGAGTAGAAATGTATGTCAAGAAATTGCAACACTGCAGATTCAAATAGTGTTTTTGACGGAGTATCATAGAAATACTGTATGTTGAAAAGGCTTTAGAAAATTTCAAACAAATGCAGTTTCAAATCAACAAATTTGAAAAATTTTGCATTTAGGGTTTAGAAATTTAACAAACGAACGCATTTTGAAGTCTATGAAATTCGAATTTGACAAACCTAGTGAGATATGCAAGTTGGGTTGATGAACTATGCAAGTCAGGTTGATGGATTGTGGAGAGATGAAGTCGAGTTTTCTGTTTGCCGTTTGTTGTTCACGTTCGCCGTTCGCCGCACACACAGAGCATAGGGAAAGTAGAAAAATGCACAAAATGACAGTGACAAGTTCAATTTTTTTTTATGCCTTATTTGAGGGGGTTCGGTCGAACCCATGTTCGACCGAACCCCTTAAAAAATATATATATATATTTTTGTGTTTTAGGGTTCGGTCAAACGAATGGTTCGACCGAACACATATGTTTGGTCGAACATAAAAGGTGGTTCGGCCGAACTATAGAGTTCGACCGAACCCATTGAATATGGGGAAGGAAGAAAAATCAAATTTCCTTCCTCATAAAATTTGTAAACCACTATTGTGGTTTGAATCAATGTTTGTGATGCTATGACATGTAGAATAAATCAACTCACAGAGTTGGATGAGTCTAGGAGGTTTCCGCAACAAAAGAATATCAAACAATAGTAGTAGGTTAAATATCTCTTTTGATAAAAGAGCATTGTCTAGAAAGTTTGAGATCAATGATATGGTCCTGATATGGAATGCTCAATCCCAAGATAAGGGGAAGCATGGTAAATTTGATGCCGTTTGGGTTGGCCCATATCTTGTTGCAAACACCTATGGTGAAAATTCATACTTTTTGCAAAGCTTAAATGGTGAACTTATGGAATTGCTAGTGGATTAACAATTCTTGAAACCCTATTTTTCTTAAACGTGTTTTCGATGCACATGTATCATATGTAAATTTTTTTTACAGTTTGGTTTTTGTTTTTCCTACCCTTTTTGGTCTTCTTCTTGGAGACATCTCGAATCTCACCATGCTTCCTTGAAGCATGGATCCTTGAACAAGAGCCACTATTGGCACTGTTGTTAATTTGTGCCACCCCCTTGTGATTCCCATCAATTACAATCAGTTTGAGAAATATTAATGGTGTATCATGCTCAAGTCCCTTTGGTGGTTGTATTACTCCTTTGCCAAGCTGCAGTAAAAAAACCCATTTGCAAAAAATCCAAAAAACTAGTTAAGTACTGAACTTTTATGGCTTTCAGGCTTTTGGTTGTTTGCATGCTTGCATACTATCTCTATCGCTACTAGGTTCGTACTTATTTCCCTTTAAAATCCATCACTTGTGTAAGTATAAGTATTTCAAGTTTCAGTCATCGGGCTTAACTCTTAGCCCTTATCACTTTCAAGTTTCTTTCCCTTTCCTTCCCTAATTGACAAAGTTTCAATGAAATCCTTCAAAACATGTATTAAAGATTCGGGCTTTGGGGATTGGCCATCTTCCTTACCTCTTATCATCATTCCATCATAAGCCATATGTCTTTCATGTGATCGTCGATAAGAGATTTTAATGGTTTCAAAAACCTTGTCGGGATCTGAATGTGTTTCAAAGCCTCATGATGAAGCCACAAAATGATTAGAGTTTTATCGGAATTAAGCAAGCTTTTGAGAACTTTGTTGGACTTTGACGTGGTTGTGGAAACCTTGTCAGGCCCTGACAAAGGTTTTGAAATCACTTTCAGATTCCAATGGAGGTTTTGAAACCATTTTCGGACCTTGATAGAGGTTTCAAAATATCTTTCAGATTCTAATAGAGGTTTTAAAATGATTTTTGGACCTTGACAAGGTTTTCAAAACCATAAGCTTGCATGAACCAAAGATCAACTCTCCCTCTTATCCTTTATTGTAATTTTGTGATAAGAGTTAAGTCTTCCTTCCGGTCCTTGATCCCCGATGTCACATCTTCGGCCTTTAGTGATTGAGACTCTCTCTTATCTTTTGTCTTATTCTTATGATAAGATATAAGCCTTCCTCTCGATCCCCGATTCCCGAAATCTCCCTTTCCTCTGCACTCTTCCGTCTTTCCATCAAAACTTTGGGTTTTTCTTTCCTGCTTCCCTTCTTCTGACAAGCGTTAGGCTCGATGCCTGACGTTTGACAAAAGATGTCTTTCGGGGATCATGGCTTTGACGTTCTTGCCATCTTCATCAATGGTATGCGGTAGGCCCAATGCTAGATGTTCGATGAAGGTGATATTTTGGGTTGCGAGCCATTTAATGTTTAAATCCAATGGTTGGTTTGGGCCTGAAACTTTGGTGATGTTCCCAGGAGACAAGTTTCCAAGCTGTAAATATCATTAATGCTCAACAACTTTCCTCAAACTTCTAATCTTAGTTTTTAAGGCTACATAGAGGGTATTTAATGCTTAGAGTACAAATTTTGGAAAAGGATTGCAACACCCATTCTTCATTTATGTTTCACAAGTTCCTTTTTGTCAGAAGGCCATCCCTTGCCACATTTTACTGTGGAATTCGTGGGAATCTCCTCCTTTGACATGGTTACCCAAGGGTCATTAATGTAGAAGCATGGTGGAGGCTGAGAGAGTGTTGGACACTCTTCCTTAACACATTTTTTTTTGTTTCTCTCTAGAATAAAAGGGACTTTTGTGCTCATTATAATGGGTTTGAATTTCGGTCAAGGAAGAAAGCTATGTGTAGAGGGGGATCGGTTGCTCAAGACCCTAGGTCATGGAAGGGCCCCAAACAACAAGCTGCCTCGATCTACCTCAAGCCAAGTGAATGATATGGGAAGGTTTAAGGTTTAAGGGGTTGAAGAGGAAGGACAATGGGTTTGTCACTATCCTTTTGCTAACATGAATGTTTCAGGAGGTCAAATGAGTTAGTTTCTAGAGTTCAGTTTGTAATTTATGTAGCTCATTGCCCGAGGACAACAACATAGGACACAGACCGTAGTGTGACACACTGGCATCTCGGTGGGAACTGGCATCCATATGAACATAAAGTGTAAAATGTAGATAGAAACGCTAGGAAACTAACAAATTGACCAATACTATGACCGAGATGAAATATGCAAAAATAATAGCACACGAAGAAGAATACTTAAACAATACTGAGCTAGGAATTGACAAGAGAAAGGTGGTAGAAATGGACCTTCGAACCCATGAGTTGTGATCTTAAAGAACTTCACTTGACAAACAACTTGCACACAAAAGAATGAGAAAATGTTGGGGCTGTGTTTACAAGACTACCTTAGTCAGTCCCCCGCTTTGGTGTTTCCACCTCCACGAACAACCAGATAGCAACGATTGTAGAAATATGATGGAGAGTTTGTAGAAATAGAAATACCTAGCAATGAGCAAACATAATATACTACTACACAAGTAGATGATGTAAAAGTAAAGTGATAGTGAATGGATATCACCTTCATAACTAAATGCTCTCAAGGAAAATAGAA
>VDFB02281492.1:283833367-283935745 GCA_007258455.2 Sequoia sempervirens
CAGTTGTGCATGTGTTCAGTCAATAGAAATATGTCTTAAGGTGCTTAAGTGCCTTGTCAACCCCAAAGTGTCTGCACATTGGAGGATGCAGCCATCTGCACAGACCCACAAGCAACGCCAAGTGCGACAAATAACAGATTCAACTCACACAGTATCTCATCTTAAGTTAGTCCAAAAAGGGCACAGTGATTGAAATTATTTGTTGCAAAGCGACAGCAATAAATCCAATTTATGGATCTGAAAGCTGAATTTATTTCCAAAACTCATATTTACTACACCTAATGTCTAACATGCTTGTAACTTTATAAGTATACTTGCAAGAGTGCAATGAGAGATTGCTTTCCAATTTGGCTTATGATGAAAGTTCTGAGTGATTGTTTCAAATGTGTGCAACGTTCAATTCTATCTGCTATAAGAAGCATCTTCTTTCCAAAGACAGGCCAAATGCCCTTCACTGATCTGAACAATATTCATCAATTTCATTGCCCCTCAAAAACAAGAGATAAAAATATGATAGGGTGATCTAGTTTATTTAAGAGAGATGGATTTAAAGATTAGATTTTGTTAGCAACACAAACAAAGCTCACGAAAGGGAGAAATATGATATATCTTAATCGTTAACAAAGCATGTTTGTGTCTATGTCGACAGGTTTCACTGTTCATAAATATTGCGGTAAGAGAAATAAACTATGATTTACCATCATTTCTAACAGAATCAACATCATTTTTCTACCTATCAAAGCTCAACCTAGGTCTAGATATTGATGTCAGGTGAAAACATGGTATTCACCTTAAGCTCTTCAGACATTAGTTTATTATTGGTATTTTGAACCCCCCGCTTGACAGCAATCTTTGCGATTTCACTTCTTTCCCAAAGCTTTATAATAGCAGCAGCCAATCCTTGAAGACGCCTATTTCTCCCTTTCATAAACAATGAAACATGATTAAATAACAAAACTCATAGAGAAGATAACTAACAAAGTAGTCAATATTAAAAGCATAGTTGACATTTTTCTGAGATTACCAAGGGCAAAATGGATCGGTAGCGGCCGTGCAAGCTTACGCAAATTGGTCATTTCTGAGTTAGTCAATTTTGACCTTTTTGTCCCATAAGGAAGAAGCCTGAAAGGTGTCTTATAATTGGGAACCACTTCGGGAAGCAAGTCAGCATCTACTGGCAAGGGATCATTTCCCCACCAATCAATGAAACGAGGACCCAATCCATCTAATATGGTATTTATTTCCTTTTCAGGATCCAACTTGCCTGTTGATGGAAGGAGTTGTGCCTCATTAGTAATAATTTCATGGCCAAGTTGAGCACTGGTTGCATTACGGGCAAGCAAAATGCTTGATGCATCTCCACCCAATACATCAGATGTCTTCCCTCTTGTCACTGGGTCAGCTGACTTTGTATCAGGTACAAATGGTTTGTTATCTGCAACCAGTATACCGACACCTGAACTGATTTTAGCCTGAGCCTTTGCAGCTCTTACAGAAGGAGGCTCGTAGTTACTTCCTCTATAAAGAACAAGAGCACTCCCTGCCCTCCAAATAACAAATCCTCCAGTTTTATCCTGTAAACACATGATGCTAAAGACTAATAAATACAAATTATTTTCCATAGAAAGCTGATGTATATGATAAGCCTTGAAATAAACAATGAAATAAAAAAATTGAATTGTCATAAAACTATAAAGATATATGCATTGTAAGTTACCAGTATACTGGTAGCGATATAGATAAGACAGATTTTCAGAACCCAATGATGTAGTAAAAGTTCTCATTTTGTAGCAAAGAAACTTAATATGATTTACGAAAGCATAAGGAAAATTTAAAATATATTTCTTTTTATTTGAAATTGAAAGTAATGCAAATGTCAAGATGAAAGAGAGAGTTGCTGACCTCTGAGAGTTGGTGAGCTCTCTTCATATTTTCAGAGAGTGGTACATCAAATTTGAGCCTCACTAGCTCAGAGGTTCTCCACTGATCATGTATCTTGTCAAGAACATTCTGAGTAAGTCCAGCCTTTGGTACATTAATTCTTTCTTTCAGTCCAATTCCAAGCGTTCTCAGCCTCTTTAGCTCTATGTCCGGAATTGTAAATTCCGCCAATGTTGGGGCTTTCACTCTCTTCTCCCTCTCAGGCTTCGCCGATTTTGCATTCGCATTGTTTCTCTCCCAAGGCAATGGAACATTCGCAGACCCCTTTCTATTTTCTTGAATACCCTGGTCCATTTCACCCCAATTTTTTTCAAGTAAAGTTCCAATGATGTTACTGGGCATGATTTTGTTTTCCGCTAAATATATTCCTTCAGGTGAACCTGAACTACTATCATCTCTGTCCCTTTTTTTCGCTTCTTCAATATTACTAAGATTTCTAAGCCTGTCAACAATCCTGTGCATTGCAGTTTTCCGTTTACCTCCATCGAAATGCTGAATTTGACCCAAGTCATCATTATCAGAATCCATATCCACTTTATTTTTTCCGGCATTCTTCTTGATGTCCTTGATTGGAACATTGCTCCATCCTTGCATCCAGGGAGCAGTAGGCATAATAGGGCCGTTGCCAAATGGCAGTCTCCCTCTCGAAGAATTGAATTCTGTATTTTGTTTGTCTCTAAGGTTGTCTGCTTTCTTGTTATCCCTGGATGGATTCTTCAAAGAATAAGGACCATTGTGCCTCTTTGGAGATAAGCTCTCCTTTTGCCATGGAAGCTTTTCTGATTCTTCTTCTTCTCCTCTCCATGGGTACTTTTGTTTCTGCCTACTATCCCTTTCTGACCAGAGCCTGTCAGTTTTACCACTAAGATGCCTAGGATTGTTCGAGCGCGTTTTCTGTTTGCTGATATTATAAGAGGAGTTCGTACATATCTGTTTATTTATTGTAGGTTTTGATGTTAACAAGAAAGGGCTTATTGATGTTTGCAGACACGCACCATTGCAATGCGTTGAAGATGCCAGAGAATGCAGAGCATTCAATGGCCATCGTGGACAAGCAGGAGTAAATGACATTGCAGAAGTATGATGAACTGTCTTGAAACTTTAAACTTAAAAAATCATCAAATTCACATTAACTGGGAACAAAAAGAAAGTAGGTACCAGAAAAAATGAAAATTCTCAACTGGATTATTAACATTCTTCTGGATTGGATGAAGTTTGTCGTGGAAAAATAGCACTGTCCTCCAACAAACTGTTCAGCAATTGAACCGAAACCCCAGTTATTAAAGCATTTTCTTGTAAACCTTTAAACAATGTGTCTAGTTCAAAAACGACCGGGAGCAATTCTAAATTGAACCCAGGAGACCTAAATGATAAGTGTGACTGACTCTAATCCGAACTTCCCCCGCTCCACGTCTTTGTTTGTGTGTTCTTGAACTTCCCCTGTAGTGATTTCCATACCCTACTTATGTTTCCTTTCATCATTTGCCATGGATAGTTTACAAAGATCTGCGAAGCGTACACTAAAAATCACAGCCACACATTCGCATGGATCTACCGAATTAAAGAGTTCGGAAGATCACTATAATTTAGTACATCCCAATCTTGCTGCTAGATTATATTTTTTTGTAATAGTGAAGTTTGTATATTCGATAGAAATTGGTAATCATTTAAAAATTCTGAATTGCAGAGTCCATGGGGCTTCTAAAAATTCTACAGGGGTGGGGTGTTGATTTTTAGGAATATTTTTAAGTTGGTGGTCCCATGAATTCAGTTTTGCAATTCAGCTTAAAAGCTTGAGCTCCAAAATTTAAGGAACAAATTGGAGTATTTTGATAAAAAATAAAAAATAAATAAAAATTCTCATTTTTTTGGTTTTTTTAGGAATTTAAAATTTTAAGTGATAGTGAGACAGAAAAATTCATAAGCTATAGGGCAATTTATTACCTCAATTCTGGAAATTCTGGGTCCTAAAGGTAGGAGTTGCTATTTTCAGAAAGGATTCAATTAATCCTGCAGACATGGTACTGTGGACGTTCAATCCTTGATAGGGTCAAGCCCCCATGGGACCATACAATAAATATATTTATATATCCATCTATTATGTGCTCGATTATTTTAGCTTATGTAGGGGAGAGGGGCCATCGGTGGCGTGGGATCACATAGTGGGGACAGAAGTAGTCCCTTGTGGGCCCCATAGTAGAGCGTCGTAACATCCAATTGTAAAACAATTTTTATCCATAAAGTCAACAAAAGTAGTTGAATCATTGTACCATCAAAAATTGTATTATAATCAGTTTATATTTGTCTCAAACACAAAAGTTATTCACAGTCTTACATGTCAAAGAATATTCAAAGCACATCTGACACCACAACATACAAGCCATATTGCTTGTTATTCGCCCGTAGCATTAAAACATCCAGCCAAAATATAAAATTAGTATAACCCACACTCCCCTTAAATATCACCACTTGCATTACATCACCGCCAATATTTTCATAGATCCAATGCCACAAGAACAACTAAGAGCCAAGACTATCCCATCACGAAATCCAATCGAACCCACCCCCTATCCACTTTGCCAGCAACACAACACTCAAAGGAAGGTCAATAATTCAAATGTGTCCCATCGGTCAAATCCTAGTGCACGACTATTGGTGCATTCTCCTCTTTTGCCACCTGCAACCACCAAAACAATGGTGTTAAAGCCACCAAAATTGCCTGAGAAGCAAACAAACATTGCACGCCATAAAATGCATACAAACTTCACAATTGAAGGCACCGAAACAAATTTTTAAATTTGAAAAAAGAGGACAAAAATTAAAGACTCCATACTAAACCAGCATTGAACATATAAAATGATTTACAAATTCAAAACTGCATTACTCAATCTTTGGCAATTTCCATTTAGCACGTCTCACTTTCATATTCAATTCTACATTTTCTTGGAGGCAGATGAAGAAAGAGGAGAAGCAACAGCAGTAGTACACTATCAAGTTATAGGTATTCTACTGCTACTAATTTTGTATGCCTACAAATACCAATCTGTTGTATGCTACGCAAATGTTTTTCACAACACTGTAAATATCTGGGGTTCCACCCTGATACTGTTTACCTTGGGTTTTTCATTTATATTCTTTATGTTGGAACGATAATATGTTGTATCTAATGTAAATGTTTTTCATAATAACTTGTAACTCAATATCTAAGGTTTCAACTTACACTATTTATGAATGTCAAGTCATTTCAATTCAATTTGTGGGTTTTTTATGTTATATATGCCTGGGAATATAGATCATTCCTATGCACTGTAAATATTTGTCATCCACTAACCTATAACTCAATATATGGGGTTTCAACTTACACTATTTATGAATGTCAAGTCATTTCAGTTTAATTTTTGGGTATTTTTTATGTTCTATATGCCTAGGTATATAGATCAGTTCCATGCATTCTGAATGTTTGTCACCCACTACCCTATAACTCAATATCTAGTGTTTCAACTTATACTATTTATGGATGCCAATGCATTTTTGTTCCTTACAATGTGATTGTTACACCCTATCTACTCTTAAGTGCACAAGACCAAGTCATTTATGTTCCTTACAATGTGATTGTTACACCCTATTCTTTTTGCCTCATACTGCCAATATGTTTGGTCAAAAGAACATGTACTCATTATCTAGGGTTTCGACATATACTGTTTATGAATGTCAATGCATATCTAATTAAAAATAATGTGATTATTTCACCCAATATGCTCTAAGCGCATAACACAACTATTTTCAGTTCAATTCCAATGTTTTCATTTATATTCTATATGCCTGGGAATGCCAATCTGTTCTATGCTATGTAAATGTTTCTCACACAAATTTGTAACTCAATATTAGGGGTTTCAACTTATATTGTTAATGAATGTCAACGCATTTCAATTCTTTACAATGTTAATTCCAATTCGTTGAAGTGCATAAGACCAACTCCTTTCAATTCAATTCAAACTATTTTAAACTTGTGCAATTCAAACAAAGTAGTAAATCAAATATAAATCAATTCAATGCATTACTCTGACTGTAAGGGGGTTCATTGATGGTTGTTATCATTGTTTGAAACATGTTCCCTAATGTGTGTAGGTGCAATATAAAGTTGATAAGAGGACCACGCCAATGAAGAAGAGAGCCATGACAAGGTGGCCTACAAGTAAAAGAGGGGTTACATTCCCCATAGAGAAGAACAAAAGTACAAGCGGAGATAGTTGTGGTAATTACTTCTCCAGCAAGTAGACAAACAATAGTGACACGACAACAAGAATTGTCAATGAATGAAATAGTAAATCAATAATTTAATGGCATGGTGGAGAGCTAGCCTAAAGAACTTAATGACAGCCTAAGTCTTCCCTCGGCTGCTAGCCCACCATCTTGGTTGGAAGATGGATCTATGAATATGGGTAATGATAGTCTATGTCTTCCCTCAGCCCCTAGCCAACTATCTTGGTTGGTAGTGGGAGCTATGAATGTGGGTAATGATAGTCTAAGTCTTGCCTCAACCTCTAGCCAACCATCTTGGTTGGTAGAGGGAGCTATGAATGTGGGTAATGACATTTTAAGTTTTCCCTCGGCCCCTACCCAACTGTCTTGGTTGGAAAAGGGAGCTATGAAATTGGGTATTGACTTGTAGTGGGAAAAAGAGCAAGGAACTTATTCATTTCCATCTCCACCTGCCACATTTCCCATACCACAAATGGTAAATTACTATGTAGATTTCAACAAGGAAACTCAAGGTATTGGCAAGGAATAGGAGGATAACATTGATAGCCAAGTGATTAAAATAATCAAATCCCAATCTGTTTTGACAATCACTAAATTTGTGAAGGAAAGAGAGCAAGTCAAACAGTTAGAAAAGAAGGAAAGAGAGCAGAAGAGGGAGCAAGAGAGAGCTCAAAATAAACAAGATAGGAAGGAAAGAGAAATTGAGGTGGCCCATAGGTCATTGTAGCGAGAAAGATAGATAAGTAGTCCTACGAATCTATTATCGAAGAACCATGCCTTGTTTTGGGAAATATTGAACATATACATCCCTTTGTTTGTTGTTGGTGATGTTAGTTCAAGTCTCAACCCAAATGTAAGTTGCACTCCACTTTGTGTTGGAAATAATTGTTCAGCACTGTTGCATGTAAGTTATAGTCAATTTACAAATCCAAATCCAAATCATGTAATGATAACTCAAAACGTAGTGGTAGGAGACGAGAACACATCTCTAGATGTTTTTCTTGGCATGCTTGATTGAGGTTGGGAGGGAACATCCCTATAACTCTATGAGTTATTAGCTACCTTTTTTATGTACATTCCAGACAGCAAGATATAGTTCAATTTTTGGTTGTTTACTTTTGGTGTTGGGGATTGTAATATCTTGTTATTAACCAAAAAAAAATTCCCACCATGCCACCATGCCACTTGTGCATATGCCATTTTTTTAAAATTTCAAGCACCCCACCACTTATCATGCATTGATTTGTCCATGGTGTTCCTTACGGGCCCATTTTGGGGTCAACTCGATAGTGGAGCCCATCCACCTCCTTTGTCAGCACAAAAATTTGTGTGTGTTGGATTGGATGGACACGTGGCTTCTGACCACTTCACCACCCCAAACGACCAATTAAGAGTGTTAATTTCTCACCGCCTCCTTTGTTACCTCCACTGAGCAACTTTCCTTACACGTCCCTCAGCAGTTACTCAACTAGACAAGCACATAATTTAGAGATCAAGTTTCATTCAATGCTCCAAATTCTCGCATATCCCACTCATTGTTGTTCCTTTCGTTTGTGTTTATTCTAGAGCATTTGTTTGGTTACACACCCATACTAATTCGACTCAACATTGGACAGGATTCATTTCACCAAAGCAATCTTAGTGTTAAACCATGTTGCATATACCATCAATTTGAAAATTATAATGAAACAAAGTCTAACACTAAAATGCTCTTTTGAAAAAGAAGTCTCTTCAATGCTAGAACCTCAAATGATACTACATTTTTTTGTCCTATATTATGTAAATGTTGTTGTCAACATTATGCACATTCCTCTATCATGTCTTTGTTATTAAATGGATATGTGTATTGGTTTACTAAATGGATATGTTTATTGGTTTATTAAATGAATATGTTTATGGGCATACTTAGCAATATGATGTACATGTTGGCAGTGTAGTGCAATTGCTTGTAATCTAAGCCTGCTTAATTATACTGAAACGTTTTTTATGGTGATTGCTTGATTGGGCTGAAATGTACAACACACTTTGCATAAAAATTACATCTATACAACAAATTATGCATTAACAACCACAAATAATATCACTTAAATCCACATAGAGTCATGTACACAGCACTGGCAACACCATTTACATGATATAGAATGTGTGAACAACAACAACCTTATATGTATAGTATAATGAATTTGGTGATGGGAAAGTCTTGGCTCTTAGTTGTTCTCATGACATTGGATCTATAAAAATAATGGTGGTGATGTAATGCAAGTGGTGATATTTAAGGGGAGTGTGAGTTATATTAATTTTATATTTTGGTTGCATGTTTTAATGCTATAGACCATTAACAAGCAATATGGCTTGTATGTTTGTGGTATCATATGGGCTTTGAATATTCTGACATGTAAGATTGTGAATAACTATTTGTGTTTGGGACAAATATAAACCAATTATAATACAATTTTTGATGGTACAGTGATTCAACTATGTTTGTTGGATTGTATGTTGGTGGTATCATATGGGATTTGAATATTGTTCTCCTATATTATGTCATGGTGTGATGTTTATATGTTACTGATAAATCTTTTATACCAAAATTCTCATATTTAAATACTATTGTGTGTGTGTGTTTGAATTGTGATGTAATCTTTTTTGCTAAGGTTTGCAGTGGACATTGAAATAATTTTATCTTAAATAGTCACATGAAATGCCTATTGTTACATGTTTGAGTTTGGAAACATGTTTGACTCTACATTGGAGAGGCTTCATTTCACCAAAGCAATTTTAGTATTAAACCATGTTGCATTTACCATCAATTTAACAAGTATAATGAAACAAAGTTTAACACAAAAATGCTTTTGTGATAAAAAAAAGTCTCTCTAACTATTATTGGTTTCCTTGAATACTATCCCCTACTATTTAGTTATTCATTGCACAATAATTCACTTTGCAATTTTCTTTTATATTTTTGTTACTATGAAATATGGAAAGGGTTTGACTAGTCTCTTTTGGAGGGTTTTTTTCCATGCACTTCTATTCATGTGTTCTTCATTGCACAATCATTCATTGTGCAGATCTGTATTTCACAATTGATTAGTGCATGTAAATATATATGTATGTACATAGATTAGTGCATGTTCATATGTATGTACATGCACTAATCTATGTGCATACATATCTACATACATATATATGTATTTTCACAATAAATTTGCACAAACATTCACTCTTCAATTTCAACTATATTTTGTCATGCACTTGTATTATTTTGTTCTTCACTGCACAATCATTCATTGTGCAGATTTGTATTTCACAAATATTTAGTGCACATATGTATATCTATATGTGCACATGTATGTACATATGTATGTGCACACGTACGTACATATTGCATATATATATGTATGTACATACTTTTGTACATATATGTATATACATATATATACATATGTACATATATACATATATATACATATGTACATATATGCATATACATATATATACATATGTACATATATGCATATACATATATATACATATACATATATGCATATACATATATATACATATATATACATATAAATAGATATATAGTGAAAGGTGGAAAACTTTTTGCTCTCCCACCTTTAGGGTTTAGGTACCTAAAAGGGACAATTTTCACTTTCACTCAAGAAAAAACCCTTGAGATCTCAATGCAAGGGAGAAAAAGATCTTGCAAGAGGGTTGTTCTAGGGACTGAATATGATCTAATGAGGGGTTCATCACTAAGTCTAAACTTGGAAAAGACAATGAAATGCAAGATGAAATGTAAAACTCTAATTCAATACAATGGCCTATAAAATGGCTTAGAAATGCAAACAAAATACAACAGAAAAGCCTAAAAATGAATAGTGTGCACCTGGGAATCTGCGAGTGACTGGTTACAGCTTTGAAACACTAGAAATTTTGACTTTTTGATCAATTGGGACTCATTTTCCAAGCTGGGTGAATCAGTCCAATTTCTGGAAAACTATGCAAGCACAGGTTTCTGCCAAAAGGGTATCCAAATCTACAAAGTCTTGAAAACTGACTAGAACTGGGACTCATTCACCAAAAGTGGTGAATCAATCTAGTTGGGTTTTTCTGAAGCTTCAAAAGTTGATCCTGCTATTCTCTTTCTACTCTATCCTTCCTGATTGGTTTTCAGATCTGAATCTCTGAATTGCAACCTATAGGTTTTCTCCAAGGTTCTCCAAGGCTTGATGACAACTTTGAAAACTTTGAATGATTTGCAACTTTTCTCCAATATTTCTCCTTAGGAAATATGCAACCTAGCCCTACAAATCACACACAAAGGAGAGGGAAAAATGTTGTTGGGTTAGTGGATAGGGGTTTTCCTTGGTCAAACCCCATTTTGGAAATCAATCCTTGAAATGAAATCAAATAAGAATGGAGCATGATGAATGAACAATGTTGAAACTCACTAAAACCTAGCAATAAGGTGTTATAATTATGGTTGAAATGGTTGCAATGGATGTAAGCTTTGAATCTTGCTTGAAGGATGTTGATCTTGAATGAAACACTTGCTTGAACCACAAAATCCTACACCACAATTGTTAGCACAATAACAAACATGACATATGAAATCTTTGACATAATGATTGATGCTTGAATGTTGTTGTAAAGTGATTGAATGCTCTTGAATACTCTTGTGAATACTTGATTGCTTGTAAAATTGCTAGGTGAAAATATGAGTGAAAGAACCTTGTATTTACACTCAATTATGCAAGAATTCCCGAAATTACAACACTACAAGCTGACATCAGATCTAGGAGAATAAAATCCCACCAAAAATTTGAATTTATTTTAATTTTGGGCCACACGAGACTCATTCACCCAAGATGGAGAATGAGTCCCATCTGGCATAATATATGGGACCAAAAATCAAAAGTGCTTAGAAAGGTGTAAAAATAGGTTCAGGACCCAAAAATTTAGGTGGGACCCATTCACCCAAAGTGACAAATGAGTTCTAGATCACTAAGTATGGGACACACATTCCAGAAACACCTGAATTATGATTGGGTATTGATTGGTGTCAAGATTATCCTCGAAAAGATGCAATAATGAGGCTTGTGGGTGCAAAATAGGGCCAATTAAAGCATAAGAAAGCCCAATTATTAATGAAAATCCTAGAGAAGTGTGAAAGTGTGTTACAACACTTCAAATAAGACAAGGTTAAGATTAAAAAGAGGTTTATTAGGTGTAATTAATTAATAAGACCTTAGAAAAGTGTGAAAGTGAGTTACAACATTTCACAACACTTTAGCAAGGTGCAATTTAAATCCATTAGTTCATAAGGGCCCAAGACCTAATGTGAATGTGTCAACCACATTACAACACTAAATCAAGGCAACATGAAGCCTAAATTCACAATGAGGGCCCAAACAAGTGTGAAAATGTCTTGACAACATTTTTTGACACTACATTTAGCCCCCACTTTAGTGAGAGGATGAACTTGCTTCAAACTCACACTAAAGTAGACAAACATGCATAAAGAGGGGTCCAAGTGCACCAATACTAATAAGATAGGATGAAAACAATCAAGAGGGGTAATCAAGCCCCTAGGATCAAGATCCCATGACAAACCATCATAGGCACAAAAGAACACACATGAAAGTGATATAAAGAGTAACAAAAAAGCACAAGCATACACTGTTAAAGATGAAAAAAAGGAAAGGTAAAATTAAAGAGTCAGTTCAAGCTTCGACTATTTGTCCATTGTGATGTGGATTAGATCTAGGATTTTTTTCCAAAAAATACATACTCACTTTGAGGCGATGAAACTTCAGGTTGTTTGTCAAGTGAGAAGTCCAAAAAGGCGAGAAACATACACTCATGGTTGGTATGCACTCACACACACATGCAAGTGGCTATGGGGAAAGTCATGCCTAGATCGAGCTTCCCGCTCAAACCATACCAAAGTTATACCCTTTGACAACTTTAATAAGGCGCCACAAAAATGATGATTTTTGAGCTTCATGAGACAAGCAAAATTTTGTATGCTTGGAGCTCATGAGCAAACAAGATGGCTCTACAGGCGTGCAAGGTGGCTATATAAATGCAAATGAAAAATGAAAAATAGGAAATGTTCAAAGGAGTTTTGCTTAGTTCATGCAAGGTCTTTAACTTAGGGAACATTGTGCCTAATGTCTCCAAGAGAGGACCAATCAAAGAAAAGAAAAATCTCAACTTAGGGGATGCAGTGTGTCACATCAAGCCACTAAGAGGAATGTAATATGCTAAGAGAGATCACACTCCTAAAGGACATCACACCCAATGTAATCCATAAAGCCACAAATGCATCGTATGAAATAAGAAAACTACACCATGAACTATGAAAAAAAAAATGCAAAAGAATAATGCTAATGTATGCCCCCACTTTAAAGAAATTACTCAACACCATATTGTAAGCAATTACTTTAAAGTAGCAAATGATAAATACGAACAAAAAGAGAGACATGAGAGCCAACTTGGAAAGCCCTATGCCAAGTCATATGTTTCCAAATTAAGTTGTGTCATGTAAGAGAAAAAGAAAAGAGAGGGGTTTCCCCCAAAATCAAAACACCAAGCACATAAGGGATCTATGGATTTGGGGTCAATATGTTTTTGCTACAATGTTTTTAGAGAGCTCAGAACTGTCATCATTCCCCAAATACACATAGAATTGGAAGAATGACACAAAGAGAGTGAAAAAAAGAAAAACCTTTTGAGTCAACATGGAAGAAACATGAATGTCTCGACACCTTGCGTCATCCCAAAAAGGAAAACACAAGAAAAATGAAAAAGGAATAAAGAAAAAGAAAATATTTTGGGTCAACATGGAAGAGACATGAATGTCGCGACGCCTTGCATAATCCCAAAAAGAAAACACAAGACCAATGAAAAGAGATAAAAAGTGAAAAGATGTATGACATGGAGAAGGATGAAGATACAAATAGAGGAATGACACAAAGAGAGAGAGAGAACATCAAATAGAACATCACAGGGGATCACATTACATGTATCAAATAAAAAAATAATAATAATGCAAAAGACTAGTATGACACATGTGATTCAACCTATTAGTAGGTCATCCACCTCTCAATCATGTTCTTTGTATACCGAAGGCAGGCAACTAGCCAAAGGGACAAGAGAAAGTGTCGAACTAGGAGAAGCAATAGGTTCAACACTCTTTGTAGGAGATTTGTCATCTAAGCTCATGGATGAGGAAAACAATGTATTCAATTCATTATGCACCTCTTCATCAATTTTAGCAACCTCGTCGTTGTATACACCTACAAAATGGTCTGGATAATCTATTTAATTAAATACGATTTATTTGATTAATTGACTACTTTAATTCATCTACTATTAAATAAATAAAATTATTTATTTATATAGTTCACATTTAAATTCTTCTATCTTTATCATCATTCTATCTTAATTAAATAAACAAGTTCACATACTTTGTTTAATTTAATTATCTAATTCTTCTATTATTTCATCTTAATTAAATAAACAAATCACTTACTTTGTTTTCTTTAATTATTATTATTGAATTCTTCTATAATTCTATCTTAATCACATCATCCCATCTAAATTAAATAAACAAGTTCACATACATTGTTTTATTTAATTATCTATTTCTTCCATCTTAATTTAATAAACATTTGTTTTATTAAATTAAATATCCTTTTTTGCTAAAATTGAATAAATCCAAAATATTCAAATAAAGACACATTTCTACAGCTAATTCCTCTTTTCACTCATCATATGCACCTACCAAATTAGATATTTGATATCTAATTAATTCAACTCAACCTTCATAGACAAATTTGGAGACAAATTTGAGATAAATTACAGGCAAACTTCTTCATCTTCTTCCATTGATTTTTCCTATCCTCTGGCTGAATGTTTTTGTGGAGAGGAACAATCTCCATAATCTTCTTAGGCTTCTTCATCTTTCACCATTGAAACTTTCAAATCAAATCCGGACCCTTACTTGCTGCCACATCACAAATATGTTGTCGGGAATCTATAAATACAACCTCTGTCTACAAGAAAAAGGATCCCAACTTTGTGCAAACTTACTCTACAAAAATATCAATTAAGAAATCAAGCATTTTAGCAAATAGCAATAGCAATAGCAATCATTTTAGAATAGAAATCATGGCTTTTCATTTAGCTGCATCTTAGTTTATTGTAGCTTATGTTATCAAGTTTCATGTCAATTTTAATCACAGTATCATCATCATATCATTTAGTAATCATCATATAGGATTAGATTATTGCATTTAAAAGTATCTCATTCTCTAGATTGGCATTTTAACAATCACAGTGCTTATAAAATTTGAGAGCCCAGTGATTTAATAAATCTTTGGAGATAGAGAGCAATATGACGCTTTCAATAGATTTCTTGTTTTTATTAGATTAATCGTTGTTTAAATTTATTGATATAATGTCTTATTGAATTTTTTTGTTATTCATTACGCATATTTTAGTCACATAAATTGGCGCCCATCGTGGGGCCGAAAAACCCCATTTTTAACATCTTTTTCTAAAATTATGCTTGCAGGCTTCTGATGTGTTTTGTTTTAGCACGATCAAGAGTTTTTACAGCGCATACGAAAAATATTTTAGCGCATCTGAGCACTGTTCTGGCGCATCCACAAAATATTCCAGCGCATACGACTATTGTTCTAATGCATCCAATACTATATTGAAACAATCGGGGGGTTTTCTTTTAGCGCATTGACCTTTTCTTGTAGCACATTGACTAAATTTTGTGGTGCATAGAACTATTATTTTAGTGCATTTACACTCTATTTTAGCACATCTGATAACTATTATGGCACATCTGAGTATTTTTGTAAAATTTTAAAAATCTGGGGATTAATCACTATTTTTTGTGTTCCAGGTGCAAAAATGCTCATCAAAGATAATTGTTGGAAACACTTACGCCGATCAAAGACAAAAATTCACAAATTACTAATGGTGTTTGCAAGGATTTAATTTCATTATTGCCTTTTCCTTTGGTTAAGATAGTGCATCTAGCTTAATTAAAGAAATAGTTTGAACCCCATGTTCTCTATGTTTTGAAAGCAATAGGCTTATGCTCTCCCCTTAATTGGGTGATCAGAATGCTAGACTTGCTATCCTAATTTATTAAATCCTTTAGAAGGCTTGTTGTAGTGGGAAAAAGTACTCACCCTACGGGAATGACCTAAGTGGGAACAACCAAAGCTAGGTTTTCCAACCCACTCTAATCAAAAGTGATTTTGGAGAAATTCACAATTCAATGGAAGTGTGCAAGATAACCATCCCCAAAATCTTTGTTCTAAAGATTGGGAGGTCTCCTAAGGGAGTTTATCATTTTTCACTCTGAATAAATACCCTTTCTAAGAACTTTAGAGTAGAATCCAACTATGTCAATTTCTGAACTCTTTTTATATCACGGTGCAAGGGGAAGGAAGAATTTTCCCCCAAGACACTCACCATACAACTATTAGAGACCCTAGCCAAAAGTGGAGGATTCGACTTTGGTTAAGACTCGGGAAAGGAAAAAACACAGGCACCCTCTAGGGGGTGACAGGGTTGTGTGAGCTGACATAGTTGCAAGTTGTGGGTTGTGATATTCTAAGTGACCTACTTGACAATTAGAAAAGTGCTTGAACTGTCTTTATTTGTGTCAAACCTATGGAAATTGAAAGAATCAAACCTGGTTCTAGAACACTCACTACATGTTTAATACATAGAATCTGAAACAACTGTTTACAATCTAGCTTTAGTGTGTGAAGTTATTTTCAAAGGTATCATCCAATTAGATCACCAAACTCCAAGATTTACAAGAAAAAAACCCCTCCAAAATATTCATTTGGTCAATAAATTACAACGTGGAATTAATCTTTTTACTAAGAAAAAGTAGAACAACTGGAAAAAACTATGAAAATACTGACAACTCCCAGATTAGCGCAATCAAACTTTGTTTTAGCACATCTACCTTGTTAAACCAGTGCATCAAAACTCTATTTCAGCACATCTATCATGTATTACAGCGCATCTACACCCAGTCTTTCGACACATTCACCTAGAATTTTAGCGCATTGAACCTTTGTTTTAGCACATATACCCAATCTGTCAGTGCATTTACCCAGTTTATCAGCACATGCACTCTGTCTATTAGTGCATACACCCTATCTTGCAGCACATATACCTAGTTTATTAGCACATTCACATTCTATTTTAGCACATCTGAGGTCTGTTATAGCGCATCCAATAAACAAAAAAACTAGAGAGTTATTTTTCCCATCAGTCAGACAGTTAACATCGGAATCTGGATTTTTATCAGAACATAAACAATTTATCAATCAACACAGTGTCTCAAATTTGTCAAAAACTAAACTTTTCAAGTGAAACAATCCCAAATTAAACCACGATCTTACACTTTAAAGTGCCATATTATCAAACACAATTCTTGATTATTAAGTTAAGTTTCTTTATTAGGATTTGTCATCCTACAATCACAAAACGAAGCAAAATAATTAGATTTTGACTTAGTCTCATCAATAGAATTTATCATTCTATTCAACTTAGTTAATATCCTTGGTACTCATCCAAACAAAAGATCAAATTTTAGTGAAAATAACAACACTTGTATGCCAATTTTGACAAGGTTATAAAGGTAGAAACTTAGAGAGAAAGAAATTCAAACACTAAATACCATGGCTGAAGAAAATCCCTTTTCTAGATTCCACCAAAATGATAGTAATAAAATAACCCAAGAGGATATCCAAATGACACAACAAGATCCTAACTTCCATAAATTTATGGAAAAAGTTTTAGAACAAGATATGGAAAAATACCTTTTGATGTTAGTTGAATTAGGTGCAAAAATTCCAAAGGACTTTGACATTAATTGACTAAAAGAAGCACCTAAAGCAGCTGAAATTGAACCACAAAACATAGATCAAGTGAATTTCCTAACACATCAAATGCAAAACTTGCAACAAAAACTTCAAGATATGCAAAAAGAGACCACAAAAGGTACTCATTGTAGGAAATTTTTCCCTATCCTTTTGATCCAAGTGTAGACATGATACCATTTCCTAGACATTGTGAATTCCCAAAATATGACAAGTACAATGATAAAACTGATCCAATTGATCATGTGAGGGAATTTAGAACCATGAGTTTATAATTTGCACAAGAGGAAACTTATCTAATGAGGTTATTTCCAAGAAGCTTAGGAGGTCAATGTATGGAATGGTTCTCTAAACTACAACCATGAATTCAATCTTTTGAAGAACTAGTCAACAGGTTTATCTCACAATTCTCCTATAATATTCAACATGAGATAACAATAAAGGGCCTTTATAATACCAAACAAAAGAAAGGTGAAACATTCCTCTCATTTCTACAATGATGGTGAAGGTTGTTTGCTAGGTATCCTCGTTCTATACCTGAAGAGGAAAAGATGGAACTATTCATTGACAACCTAACTGATGAAATGAGCTATAGGCTTGAATTACAATGCCCACCTACATTTGATAAAGTGATTGAAAATGGGCTTAAGATCGAAGAAGCCTTGGTCAAAAGAGGAGTAATAAAACACTACAATGAAGGATCAAATAATACAAACTCCTTGAATCACTACAATAACAATGATAAACCAAAGTTTTGGAAAAAGAATAGAAATACAGGTAACATTGATGCTATAAATGAAACACAAAATGCAAAACCAGTATTTAACTTAATAGAAACAACTATGAAGACAAATCAAAACAATGACCAAAACATCAATCAAAATTTCAATCAAAATAACAATCCGAACAATGGAGAATCTAAACCATAATCATATCAAAAACCATCAAATCAAAGAAGATTCACACCGTTGGGACAAACACTAGAATCAACAATGAGAGAACTTCTTACACATGGACTTATCACATTACCTGAAGCAAGAAATTGGGAACCAAGAGTCAAGCCATCTTGGTGGAATGATGTAGATTTCTGTGACTTCCATAAAAAAAGGACATAAAATGAATGATTGTATGTAGTTGAAACATCTAGTACAAGATTTGATTGACAACAAGAAATTATTCATAGGACATCAAATGAACAATGATCATAGTGCATTTAAAAATCCTTTACCAAATTATGAAAAGGGAGAATCTTCCTCTACAAATAGTAAAGGTAAAAATGTAAACTACATTTATGAAAACACTATTCATTGTATCTGTGCGGTTGAGAAGAATGATGTCGTTGATAATCGAACTAATAATGTTGGAATGAATGACATTGTACCACTAAATTTGAACCCGAACATGGTCCCATCAAACAATTAGATTAATTTCATAAAAATCAGGGAAAGACAAGATTCCCAACCTGTCAACGTGACAAGGGGGCAATCCAAAGTAATATTGAAAGGACTTCCATCTAAAAACACTGCTACCCCATCTAATTAGTATAACATTGTCAATCAACTGCAGAAAATACCAACCCAAATATCAATATTAGAACTCCTTAAAATCTCACCATTTCATAAGGAAGTTTTGGAACAAGCTCTTGTGGCCACCATAGTACCCAATAATTCGGAATTTTGTCAATTCTAGGTTATGGTGGGACACTTAACCATGCCTCACTTCCTATCATTTTCTGAACAAGATGATGTATCACTTACTCATCTGCACAATGTCACACTTCACATCAAAGTATTAATCCAAAAACACCAAGTAAAACGTGTCTTGATAGATGGTGGAGCTAGTTTAAACATTTGCACTTTGAAACTGATCCATGCACTAGGATATTTTGATAATGTTATTGATTCCAAAAGGAAAATAACAATAAAAGCCTATGATGAAGAAGAGAGATCCTCCAAGGGATTGATTGTGTTTCCTATTCAAGTAGGACCAATTGTGAAGAATATTGTTTTCCAAGTATTAGACAAAGAGCCAACTTATAATATACTCTTGGGACATCCCTAGATTCATGAAATGCAAGTAATACCTTCAACTTATCATCAGTGTTTAAAGTTTCCTATCAATGGACAAGAAATCACTATTTCAATTGACTACAAAAATCCCCAATATTGTAGCATGCTTAAAACAACTCAAGACACTTTTGTGCCCCATAATAGGGAAGCAAACACTTGTAGTTCATCCAACAGTGAAAGGAAACTAAATGTTGTATCTAAATGGGTTGAGAAAAAGGACCAGTCAAAAGAGACAAGTGTTGTTGACTCCACTCCATCAAACAATGAAGCTCAACTAGATTCTTTATCACAACAATTCAAAGAAAAGATCCAGTTAAAAGACAAAGGCATGGGAGAGTATTCCATTGAACAATCTTTATGTTTTTCATAGTTGCTACCATCTCCAAGATCATATGGGAAACTGTCAACATTAACACAACAATCGTCACAACCTACCACGGTTTTAGATGATAGATTTGTAAAGGCAGGTACTTTAGAATATGAATCTAAAGATAAGGCCATCCTCAATTGGCTCTACAAAGATGAGTAAGCATCTACATCAGCAACTATCAACATAAAGACAAATCAATATGGAAAGGGAAAAACAATATTAGAGAAAATGGGGTATGAAGGACAAGGACCTATTGGAAAAATAAAAGAGGGCAATGTAGAACCCATTCAACCTCTCACACTTCAGTCAAAAGACAAAACATGACTAGGTTATATAGGGGAAACAAAAGAAGAAAGCACTCATAGAGTTGTTGAAAGAATCCTTCAAATGTGGGATAGCTCTGAAACATATTATAATGAGTATGAGTGGGATTCTTTATCAAAAGCATCATACAAGGACATACCAATTGATGTCATAAAAGAGTATGCACCCACACGTGAGGAGGGACAAAGCTCAGGGACTAGACCCCTTATATTTGGATCACAAAATATCGATGACTCAAGTGAGGTTGGACAAATATCAAGTGAGATAGATGACTTGGAGGAGAGTAATATCATAGACCTTGACATAACCATTGAAAATTTTGAAAACATTACTATCAAAACCCTTACTGTCGTTGACCTTAGCCAATCTGATGACCTTTTTCCCTTAATGCATCAAGAACTTATTGATTGGGAACCAACTAAACCTAACAATATTCCTATCTTTGTGAATGATGATGCTATAATAAATTTCCTTTTTTGTGATGAAACTAACACAAGTTCTAATCATAATTATCATAAAGACGCTTCAGTTCAGGAGGGTGTCAAATATTTCAATTGCAAAATTGAAAACAAGAATAATGGATCCAATGGTGAAAACCATTTAATGGCAACATTAGATCTCAAAAAAGTGAAAATAAAGAACACATCTAATGGTGAAAACCTCTCTAAGGCACCAAAAGATGGGAGATTTGACACCCTTCCAAAACACTATCATGAAAGATCATCAGTATTGGTGGAGCCTACACAGTCTATCAATCTTGGCACAACAAAAAAAAGCAAAAATTCTACATCTGGTAGGATCAATAACTAAAAAAGAAAAGCCTGAATTCACCAAGTTCTTTGAAGACAGACACATTAACTTTGCTTGGTCTTACTCTAATATGAAAAGTTTACACCCAAATCTTCTAATGCATCATTTATCTCTACTATCTAGAATAAAACCTGTGAAACAAAAACTAAGGAAAATGCATCTGCATATCGCCTTGTTGGTAAAGGCTGAGTTGAAAAAGTTGTTAGATGCAAGATTCATTAGATCTATTGATTATGCTGAGTGGATTTCTAATATTTTACCTATTTCTAAACCAGATAATAGTATCAGAATATGTATTGGCTTCAGAGATCTCAACAAGGCATGTCCAAAGGATGATTTTCCTTTGCCAAACATTGACATTATTGTCGACTTAACAATAGGACATGCCATGTTATCACTAATGGATGGCTTCTTAGGTTACAACCAAATCAAGATAGCACCAGAAGATCAGGAGAAGACAACATTCACATGTCCATGGGGAACATTTTGTTGGAATGACATGCCTTTTGGTTTGAAAAATGCATGAGCTACATATCAGCAAGCAATGACTGCCATCTTCCATGACATGATGCATACCTTTATGGAGGATTATGTGGATGATATATTAGCAAAGTCATATACTAGAGAAGGACATATAGAGATCATGGACAAAATCTTTACCAGATTAGAGAATTTCAATATCAAATTAAATCCTAAGAAATGTATGTTTGGTGTTACATCAACAAAGCTTCTAGGATACATAGTTTCAGAAAATGGTATCAAAGTGGATCCTACCAAGGTCAAGGCTATAATGGAAATGCCACCACTGAAGAATATCAATCAATTACGATCTCTACAAGGTAGGCTACAATCAATCAGGAGATTTATCTCCCAATTAGTAGACAAAAGTCATCCCTTCAATCATTTGCTACATAAGAATGTCTCTTTCAAATGGGATCAAGGATGTGAAACAACTTTCAATAAAATAAAACAATATTTGATGTCACCACCCATATTGATGCCACCTACAAAAGAGAGACCATTATTACTATACATTGCAACAACCGAGATTTCTTTGGGTGCTCTATTAGCACAAGAAGATCCTGTGGGAAAGGAACAAGCTATCTATTATATTAGCAGGACTTTGAATGGTTATGAGATAAATTACACCTTCATCGAGAAAGCTTGTTTGGCAGTGGTGTTTGCTACTCAGTAGTTGTGGCATTTTATGTTAACCCACACGGTCAAACTCATAGCGAAGATTGATCTGTTAAATTATTTACTTAGCAAGGTTGCTCTAACAGGAAGACTAGCCAAGTGGGTCATGATCTTGAGTGAATTTGATATCCACTATGTGGATCGAAGAGCCATCAAAGGTCAAGTGATAGCTGATCAATTAGCTGAAGCTCCATTACCAAATGATTGTCCAATGAACATTGAGTTTCCTGATGCAGACATTCTTACAATGACAACACAACAATGGAGGCTATATTTTGATGGGTCCTACACACAATGTGGGTTGGGTGTGGGAATTTTGTTTGTTACACCTCAAGGACATACCATCCCAAAGTCCTATAGACTCATGTTTCCATGTACAAATAGCGTAACTGAATATGAGGCAGTAATCATTGGCATCAAAGTGGTAGTTGAATGGAAGATCACAAAACTACAAGTATATGGAGATTCACAACTAGTCATTTATTAGGTAAATGATGAATATCAAAGCAAAGATGAGAAGTTGATGCCGTATAAGAAAATGGTGGATGATTTCAAAAAGTATTTTGCAGATATCAAGTTTGAATAGATTCTAAGGGCAGAAAACAAAGTTGTTGATGCCATGGCGACGATTGCTTCTCTCATACAAATGCCAGAAAAAGTGAGGTCGTTATGAGTTTATGGTGGAACAAGTGTCTAACCCTGCTTATGATAATCCTGAATCTCAAATCATATGCCATTTGGTTGACATTGAATCCTCAATTTATGGAAAGACCTACGCTTACCTAAAAGACAATATCCTTCCTCCCGATCTTTCTAGAAACTAGAAATGCAACTTCATCCGTCAAACCGCACGACATACTTTAATTGCTGACATACTTTACCGTCAAGGTATAGATGGTACTCTCCTTCGGTGTCTAGAACATAATGAGTCTGAGATAGCTTTATGTGAGGTTCGTGAAGGTATTTGTGGAACTCATTCAAGTGGACTAACCTTAGCGAAGAAACTCCTTCATTTGGGGTATTACTGGCCAAATATGGAGGAGTCTTTTCAGTTTGTTAAAAAGTGCCAAAAATGTCAAATCCATGGCAACCTAATCCATGAACCAGTGCAAGAATTGCAATCATTCACTTTAACATGGCCTTTTTGTTAGTTGGGACTGGACCTGGTAAGAAAGATTAATCCATCTTCATCCAATGGACACAAATTTATAATCACAACAACAAAGTACTTTACAAAGTGGATAGAAGTTATTCCCTTGACAACAATCACTGGAAAATAGATTTCTTCTTTCATACTGAATTACCTCATCTATCGATATGGTATCCCTCAGTCTATTGTCACAGACAATGGTAGAACTTTTAAGAATTAGGATGTTTAGGAACTATGTGAGAGGTTTCATATCCAACATCAATTTTCAACACCGTACTATCCTCAAGGAAATGGCCAAGCAGAGGCCTCAAACAAAACTATTCTGAAAATCTTGAAGAAGATTGTCAATGATGTTGGACATGATTGACACATTCAATTAAATCCTGCTCTTTGGGCATACTGAACCAGCATCAAAAAACATATAGGAGCTACACCTTATGCCTTGGTATATGGATCAAAGGCCATACTACCTATTGAGGTTGAGATACCATCACTCTATGTGTCACTAAAGGGAATTATTTTAGATGAGGATTATAGAGTGTCTAGACTTCAAGAACTAGAACTGTTGGATGAATGTCGTCAACAAGCTATGAACCATTTAAAGGCATATCAATAGAGAATGTCCAGAAGCTACAATCACAGGGTAAAACCTACAGTATTTCAAGTTGGTGACTTGGTCTTAAAGGAAAACCCTCAAAATCAACAGGATAGAGAAAAGAAAGGGAAATTTGAACCTAACTAGCTAGGTCCCTTTGTTGTCATATCAGTCTATGGATCTGGAGCCTATCAACTATCTACACCTAAAAGGGATTTGTTTAATGAACCTATCAACAGTCTCCATTTCAGGAAATTCTATACCTGAATCATCTAGTGCACGGTTAAAGTTTCAGGAAAATGGTTGCCTTGATGAAAACTTGGCAAACAGGTGTCTTGGTGACAGAAAAATACAAAAAAATCAGAAAAATAGAAACATACAAAAAAAAATCATAAATTTGAAAAAGTGCAATAAAAACATGTAGTGAAAACCTAGAAACAGACGCTACTTGTGATTTAAACTAGATTTTCCATCTATTGGAGACATGTCTTGATAATTCACTTTCGTCATCATTCTATTTATCATTTTGAAAGGAGGACCTCATGTACATATCCTGGAAATGTGGTTGTGTCTCACCCTAGCTTGGGGGAAAAATCCTGAACTCACTGGGGGGCAATAAACTTGAGCTTAAAACAAATAGGAAAACAATAATATGACAACACAACAAACACAATGATCACAGTAAAACCCAACATTGAACATACATCGAACATTGAAACATTTCAAAAAATCAATCATCCACATCAAAATAGCTGAAATCAAATCAGTCAAAACAACTGTAGATGGATGATATTATTTTGAATCATGATTTTATTGCTTTAGCTTGAATGCTCAATGTTGTAATTTGATTTTTGTTATCATTCCTTTGGAGCAACTCAATGATGTATTGAAATAGAGAAGCTAGGAAGGAGAATGGTATTTTATTTGTCTATTGTCTATGAGTTAATCATTATTATTGTGTGAATTGTCGCGAGACGTGCTCTACAATGTATCACCGATGACATTCCAAATTCACATAGGAAAATGATTGATTCTTGTCTATTTACGTAAGAAATGCTCAGGTCATCTTGGTTTAATTATACCTAGATGCTTGTGTTCACTTGCAATATCAAAAATCATGAAAGTAGTACTTAGGTAATCATTGGTCTAAATTATACCATTGATGCTTGTACTCACTTTCAACATTTTATAGTCTCCATGATGATAAAAAGCAGAATAAATGGACTATTAAGATAACAATGCTTGCATATATAGATTTGCATGGTTAAATTAGATTACATTCATGTTAGATTTGCATCTGCAAAGTATTTTATTCCAAAGGCTGGTGAAGAATTCAAAAATGATGTTATCTTTTATCATTAATGGATTGAGTATACTTGACATTAACAAAAACATCATCATTATCATGTACTTGCATAATCATTTCCATTGCATACATTAGAAAGCATTATTATATCATTTAAATCATTCATACATTCCATCATATATTTGTATTTATCATATCACATTTTTCATTTGTGCATCATATCATCACATCATCAAATTGCATAAGAAAAATACCAAAAACAAATCTACATAATTGCATTTTCATTAACATTATCATATCATACATCAAACTTTAGAAGTATCATCATATTGATCATTCACTCATCCATTCATTACATCATATATTTTCATTTGAAATATAAAAAATATAGTGCATTATATTCCATTTACATCATTATGTCATATATCATAGAAACATTATATCCAAAATCATACATATAGATACATTTTCATATCATTTGTGTATATAAATTATCATACAACTATCATCATGCATCCATACATCATCATTATAAGCATAATCACATGTAACATCATAAATACATCATCATATAAATCATCACATGGCATGTAGAATAGAAAATTAAATGCATCCATCATAAAACCATATAGAATGCATATAGATCGATCAATCCGCTGCATATCATATAAATCTCAAAAATCATAATGTCAAGTATACAATGATGTTTGAAATATAAAGAGATACAACATAAAAAATGGTTGTGAATAAAAAAATTGAAGTATACATCATGTCTCAAAATATCTCAGAGAATCCAATCATGAGGCTACGTGCTACTAGCTCCAAATGGTGCTGGCATCTCTGGACCAGTGCCTCCCCCACCAAATGTTCCAAGATCTCTTAGATCTCTCGGAAGAGGCTGTGTCATACCCTTACTCATAGTCCTGGACTGACTCTTGCTCGATCAAGACTGAGCATAATTGACTCTCTGCTCTGAGGAAACTACATCATGGTATCAACCTCTATAATACTCGACCTCTCTACCCACACAGAGAAACTCTCTCATATAATCAGCCATAGAGGCACCATCAGCTAATCTCTACAATCTCTTAGCCAATCCCTGTGCCTCCTTTGCAACCTGTCTAGCTACATCTCTCTCAGCTATCAAGGAGGCTATATGTGCCTATGCAACTGCCAACTGTGCCTGTACCTAGGAAATACCCTATGCCTGTGACTGCATCTATGTCTGCATCTGCACTAATAACCCCTAGGCCTGTATCAGCTGACCCTATAGTGTCTGTACTTGAACTTGTAAGCTCACAATATAGGTCTGCTGATGCTAGGAAGGTACTCCAATTTGCACATGTTGCTCTGCAAGAGCTACTAGTGATCGCCTCTTGCGAGGAACCATGAAGTCTCTAACATCAATAGCTAGACCTTGACCACCTCCTCCTCCACCACCTCCTCCACCACCATCTCCCTCCTCATCACCACTTCTCTCCTCATCATCACTACTCTCCACATCCTCCTCCTCCTCACCTCCCTCATCTCTCTCGCATCGGTGACTGTGTGCAACTGTAATATCCTCCTCACCTGGTAGCAACACTGGCTCATCTAGAACAAATATCCATGGAAAAGGATGTAAATTAAAATACTCTGCATAATCTGCTATGACAAGAGCCTTGATGATCTTAGGACGAATCTCCCAAACCAAAGGTTGTAGACCCTGGTACTCTTGAACTATAGTATCATATGATAGATTGGATCCCCAATCAGTGGAATCTACCTAACACTAGGCATAATGTGCAACACCCTAGGGCATACCATGTACGATGCCATATTGTCTGAGTACCCTCCTCAACAAAAATATCTTGATAACAAAATGAGTCCTACCAATCAGAAACATAGACTAACAGAGGTATGGAATTTTTGTATCATCACCATCCTAGTGCTCACAATTTAGATAAGGTCGCCATGTAACGACCTCTATATCATCCAGGACTCTCCTCTAATGCTCCAACTTGCCTAGTCTAGGTTGAGCAAGTCAAACTGCATATATATGAACGTACGGCCTCATGGCGGGTCATTGTCTGACCATCACTGGATGCATAACATCTATATGCTCCCACACCCACACCTGAAGTAATGTAACCCCTGAAGACAAACTAACACCTTAGAGGTAGACCACTTGATGCAAATCATGGTATAGATGAGCGAGCATTCACATACCCCATGCATATCTGGTACCATGGATGATCATGCTCTCCAAAATACGGCCCCACCCAACAGAAAGTCCCTTTGACCTATGATCAGGGCAAAGGATCCCTCCAATGAAACCAACAAGTACCAATGGAAAGGTAGCATAGGCATCAACCATCTCTCACCATGGAATCTCGTATCCACAAATATGGTCATCCTGAAACAATCGACGTAGAGCATCGGTCCCGCCTTGCTCTGAAGAATCATAAACTACCACCTCCCCAAAACAAGTATCCGCAAAATCTGCCACACATCCTCAGGAGTCACTATCATCTCACCGGTGGGAAGGTGGAAAGTATTGTGCTCACTATACCATCTCTCTACTAGGGTTGTCAAGAGACCCCGATTAATCCTAATATGGGGCATAGATAAAAGAGAAGACAAACCACATCAGGTGATAACTATTGTCTCAGCTTGCACTAGATGCGGTATCAAATCGAATGTCTTGGGAAACCACTCACAAATCTGTGAGTTTGTCAATGACTCCTATCATCACAAAATATCAAAAGCTAGTAATTTTTGTCAATTAATCAAACATCAATCAACCTATCAAATCAAATCAGCTCTAGTGAGATTTTGATCAAATCTCGTGAGAAATTATCATTGAACCTCACCTATCATAAGGTCAATCATCAATCTAAAAAATTGTAGCTCGCCTATTATAAGGTCAATTAATCAAATCAACCTCATTTATCATGAGGTTTATCAATCAAACTATAATTATTCCTCACCTATCATGAGGTTAATTATCATCAATCAATCATCAAACCTCGCCTATCATGAGGTTGACCATCATCTAATCTATCAAGATCATCAATCAACATCAACTAAAAAGCTGGCGTGATAAAAAATCATCAAAATCAAGAAGTTAATTGACAAAATTCATCATTCTGACTTGGATGTGCTAAAAAAAAGTTTCAATGCACCATAAAAGTCAATGCGGTATTAAAACTCATCTATGCACCAAAACAGGTCGTCAATGCGCTAAATTTGTGTATGCGCCACTTCAGGGAGTCTATGCGCTATAAAATTCAATGCACCATTTCAAAGATTGAATGCACTACATCATCTATCCAATGCACCATAAAAGTCAATGCGCTAATCCAGGAGATCTATGCGCTAAAATATTTGACCTATGCACTAATTCATCCTACCAATGCGCTAAAACAACTAACCTATGCACTATTTCTATAATGTGCTAAAACAACAAGTGAATGTGCTACTGCGGTGTGTGCATGCACTAAAATAACTAAAATCTATTCAAATTGAAAATAAAGCGCCAAAATTAAAAAAACATGAAATACGAGGAAGTTCAAGGGTACATACCAAAGGTCCATACGCGGCCAGGTGGTTGTGTCAACGCACATGCTCGAAATGATGAGAGTGGTATGGGATTGAAATTTTGTTCCAAATTGCTCAAAATCACTCTCACTCCAAATTTTCCAAACTAAATATGCACAAATGAATTGAAAATTCAACTTTTTAACCTTTTAAAGGTTAATTAAGAAGATTTTTTTTGGGATTTATTTATTTTATTTCAAAAAGGGGCTTGATTCATCAATTCATCATAGGGGAATTTTCACATTATTTGTCGGAAGATAAATCGTTGTATCATCAAATCTTTATCGAATTATCAAATCATCACAAAAATCATAAAATTTTGAAAAATTTCAAAAAAACCAAAAAACTCAAAAAATTCATCGATTTATCTCCTGAGGGGGCATATATCAATCATCACATGAAAATCAACATTTGGGGCATACTGAAAATTATTTTCGTCATTACTGGCAGCAACAACAAAATTTTCTTTGAAGCAATGTGTAAACACATCACTTCAAAGAGGGACAAAATGTATATACCTAAAAATGGTCTAGATAATCTATTTAATTAAATACAATTTATTTGATTAATTGACTTCTTTAATTCATCTACTATTAAATAAATAAAATTATTTATTTATATAGTTCACATTTAAATTCTTCTATCTTAATTAAATAAACAAGTTCACATACTTTGTTTTATTTAATTATCTAATTCTTCTATTATTTCATCTTAATTAAATAAACAAATCACATACTTTGTTTTATTTAATTATTATTATTGAATTCTTCTATAATTCTATCTTAATCACATCATCCCATCTAAATTAAATAAACAAGTTCACATACATTGTTTTATTTAATTATCTATTTCTTCCATCTTAATTTAATAAACAACTTACTGTAGTTTGTTTTATTAAATTAAATATCCTCTTTTGCTAAAATTGAATAAATCCAAAATATCAAATAAAGGCATATTTCTACAGCTAATTCCTCTTTTCACTCATCATATGCACCTACCAAATTAGATATTTGATATCTAATTAATTCAACTCAACCTTCACAGATAAATTTGGAGACAAATTTGAGATAAATTACAGGAAAACTTCTTCATCTTCTTCCATTTATTTTTCCTATCCTCTGGCTGAATATTTTTGTGGGGAGGAACAATCTCCATAATCTTCTCAAGCTTCTTCATCTTTTAACATTGAAACTTTCAAATCAAGTACAGACCCTTACTTGTTACCACATCACAAATATGCTGCTGGGAATCTATAAATACAACCTCTGTCTATAGGAAAAAGGATCCCAACTTTGTGCAAACTTACTCTACAAAAATATCAATTAAGCAATCAAGCATTTTAGCAAATAGCAATAGCAATAGAAATCATTTTAGAATAGAAATCATGGCTTTTCATTTAGCTGCATCTTAGTTTACTGTAGCTTCTTTTATCAAGTTTCATGTCTATTTTAATCACAATATCATCATCATATCATTTAGTAATCATCATATAGGATTAGATTATTGCATTTAAAAGTATCTCATTCTCTAGATTGGAATTTTAACAGTCACAGTGCTTACAAAATCTGAGAGCCCTATGATTTAATAAATCTTTGGAGATAGAGAGCAATATGACGCTTTCAATAGATTTCTTGTTTTTATTAGATTAATCGTTGTTTAAATTTATTGATATAATGTCTTATTGATTGTGTTTGTTATTCATTACACATATTTTACTC
This sequence comes from Sequoia sempervirens, assembly GCA_007258455.2. NCBI lineage: Eukaryota > Viridiplantae > Streptophyta > Pinopsida > Cupressales > Cupressaceae > Sequoia > Sequoia sempervirens. The sequence continues at coordinate 283,863,621 of VDFB02281492.1, forward strand.
ACACAGTCGTCATCATCCAAGTTAATCACAATAGGAGGTTGAAGGATAATGTCCATGGAAGAATTCAACTCTTTTTGTGGTTGTTGTATTGGATTGTTTTGTTTTGAGGCAGGGGTAGAGACATCATGCACTGCTTCAGTCAAGTTTGGATCTTGATTTTCTTTGTTTAATTCTTCTTGTAACCTACAAGCAAGGGCATGACATCTATGCCTATGCTCTCTAGCACCTCTATTTCTTTTAGTTTTGTTTTCAAGTGTGTTTGTGTAGGAGTGGGTTGATCAACCATGAGTTCCTTTTCTTCCCTAAGGGGAGGAATGGAAGGAACCACAGGAGGTTGTTCAACCACTTTATCTTTGACTTTGTATACTTGTTTTATTTTGGGAGGTGTGACAGGGTTGTTTTCATTGTCTCTTGGTCTTTTGTAGGAGGTAGGTGAAGGTTTTGTTTTAGGTTGGTATTGGTTGCTTGAAAATTCTTTAGGTTCAAGCATGGTTTCATCAAGGATGGTAGGCTTGGAGGTTGATGGGGACATGTTTCAGAGGGAGAGTTATGCTATCTTCTTTGCCTTGAAATTTTGATAGGAAAAGAAAAAGAAGTCTTCTCACAGTTTTATAGGTTCCATAGGCTCGGGCCAAAAGAAATCTAAAGAAAAATTACCTTTAGAGGACAAAGGGTTAAATCCACTATGGTGGACAGTGAAGACTTCATTTTCAAAGGAAAACTCTAAGCATTTATGCACAACTGAAGGAACAACTTTCATGGAGTGAAGCCATGGATAGCCTAGCTTCACACGAAATTGGTTCGACTGTGGGATGATGGAAAATGAGACATCTAATGTTTTCAATCCTATTTGTAATGGAAGAGTGATCAATCCTATTGTAGGGCAAGCAAAACCATTGTGTATCTTGATCCATACTTTTAGTTTATCATATATATCTTGATAGAGCTCATGCGAAAGTAAAAATTCCTCAGTGATCACATCCTCTCCATAGGCAGGATCTATTAGTATCCCATTAGTGGGCTTGTCATATATACGACCAACTATGTAAAGAGGACCATCAAGAGCATGTTTAAGTATATCATTTGAGGAGAAAGCAATGTCAAGATGATTCTTACTTTGGCCCTTATGAGGAATGGCGTTTATCACTCCTACCATTTCATCCACAATATCATTATTGATAGGATCATGTTGAATAGAATCATTGTTATCATTATCTCTGTCAACATTCATCACATCATTCTTTGTAGTTTCACTAGCTTTGACAAATGAAATATTATGTTTTGACATGGGGTTGGTAAAGATTTGCAAGTTTTGGTTAGGAAGGGAAATGGACTTATTTCCTTGATTAGTAACATCTCCAACAAAAATATGACCAAAATCAACGAGGTCTTGCACAAGATGTTTAAGACGCTTACAATGTTCAGTGTCATGTCCATTTTGTTGGTGATAATGACAATAAGTATTTAATCTAAAGCTTGGGGGTAAAGGCTTATTAGGATCAGGTGTTTTTATGGGAGGCAAAGTGATCATTTGTTGTTCTAAAAGTTGGGACATTGTGTTATGAAGGGTATCAGGTAACAGAGTTAATTGTATTTTTTGAGTCCCCATAGCTAAAGGGTATCATGGCTTTAACATCAACTACTTGGTTATTAACATTCCGAGTTGTTTGTTGGGGAGGATTGAATTGAAAAAACCCTTTATTCTATTTTATAAAAGGTTGGAAATCATTTTGGTTTGCAGGCTCGGATTTCTTGATTCGGCTAGAAGTGGAATTTGTATCTCGACTACTAACTGAATTTTGATAATCATGAAGGGCAGTACACAAGTGCATGAAGGATGGGAATTTCATCATGGTAAGCTTGTATTGGATCTTTCTTTGCAATTTTTTTATGAAAACATTTTGAAGGTGAGGGTCGGGGACCTTGACATCAATTTGGGAATAAAGCGATTTATAGTGTGAGATAAAGTTAGTTATCTTTTCTTCTTCTTTTTCTTGCATCTCATCAAGTTAGCCAAGGTCATCTAAGGAGTCATATGCACTTGGAAATGATTTACAAATGCATCAACAAGTTCATTGAATGAACTAATTGAGTTGTTTGATAAAGAGGAGAACCATTCCAAGGAAATGTCTTTCAATGATCTAGGAAAAAGCTTTGCCAAAAGTTTATCATCAAGGACAAAGTCACTACATAGAGCGGTGTAGGAATTAACATGGTTAGAAGGATCTCCCTTCCCTCCATATTTCTCAAATATAGGCACCTCTACACCTATTGGCATCAGTGTTCTCAATATCTCCAAGGAGAGTGGACTACTTCTGACATAATATATGGGTGGACCATTTTGATTTTGGTTGATGGTGGAAATTTGCTTTTGAAGGGATGAAATGTTTTAGAAGAGTTGATTAATGAGAGGGTCATTGCTTGTGCTATGAGATGGAAGTGACAAAGGTGAAGGGGTGTATGTGTTCGTAGGAAAAGTGAATGGAATGCTTATAGGTGGTAAAGTGGTAGGAGATATAACGTGTGATGCCACATAGGAACTAGGGATGCTAGTGGGAATACTCAAGGAAGGAATCACATTACTAACTTGTTGCATTGTTGTTGTGACTTGAGGGTTGGAATAGGTAGGTATTGAGGCTATTGTTGTGGGAGGAGGAATTTGAGTCCCTCCTTGGCTTGTGAAATTGTTTGTTGGCAAAGGACAACTAGTCGTTGGGGGGAGGTGTTTTCCAAATATTTGAACTATGTTTTTCACAAGGTCAAGCCCATCTTCACTTTCAAGCCTACGGTGAATGTTATCTATAGTAGGGATGGCAGTAATTGAAATGTTGTATTTTTGCACTTGATGTTGTAAGTTTTCTAGGTCCTCATGAGTTTGGATTATGTTTTCTTATGGGACACTATCATTCCTTATTTCAACTTGCATCACACTACTTGAAGGCAAGGAGTTAAAGGTATTGTCCATACCTAGTGTACTAGTGTCAATACTAGGAGTGAAAGAGCTAGACAACCCAAGATCCACAACGATTGTGCTATCACAGGATGACATGAGTCTCGAACTTCATCTCACTATAGTATTAGCAATAGGACACCAAATACTCATGCAAGGGCTACTAAATGCAAGGTGAATGCAAATGCAATATAAGCCAAGAACAATGAAATGCTTATAACTAAAATTTTGGAAATTGAAACAGAAAGGTAGTGACAACAAACAAAAACTCAAAAATAGAACTTGAAATGCCAAGAAATGTAGTTCAGAATATGCAAAGGGATTGATTCTCCCAAGGTGGTGAATGAGTCCCAGTGATGAATTTTTTCAAAAATTTTAGAAATTTTTAATTGGATTTTATGCTTTTTGTGTTTTCTAATATGTGTCTGAGATGCAAATGCAGACTGTGAATGATTTTAAGTAAAATGAGATGCAAAAATGCAATCTATATGAGCTTTCACTAATGCAAAATTTGAAACCCTAGAATGCAAGTTAACTAATGCAAATCCTAATGCAATGTTAATGGAAGCTAAATCTAGGATGATAATGCACTCCAAATTAGAAAACAAAATGTCCTAAATGCAGGTTCACCAAAATGAAAGGTGGAAAATTGTTTTCTCTCCCACCTTTAGGGTTTAGGTACCTAAAATGGGCAATTTTCACTTTCACTCAAGAACAAATGGTTGAGATCTCAATGCAAGGGAGAAAGAGATCTTACAAGAGGGTTGTTCTAGGCACTAAATATGATCTAATGAGGGATTCACCACCAAGTCTAAACTTGGAAAAGACAATGAAATGCAAGATGAAATGTAAAACTCTAATCCAATACAATGACCTATAAAATGGCTTAGAAATGCAAACAAAATAAAACGAAAAGCCTAAAAATGAATAGTGTGCACCTGGGAATCTGGGAGTGACTAGTTGTAGCTCTGAAACACCAAATGTTTTGACTTTTTGACTAACTGGGACTCATTTTCCAAGCTAGGCGAATCAATCCAGTTTCTGGAAAACTGTGTAGGAACAAGTTTCTGCCAAAAGGGTATCCAAATCTACAAAGTCCTGAAAATTGTCTGGAATTAGGAATCATTTGCCAAAAGTGGCGAATCAGTCCAGTTGGGCTTTTCTAGAAGCTTCAAAGGTCAATCCTTCGCTTCTCTATTTGCTTTGTCCTTCTTGATTGGTTTTCAGATCTGAATCTCTCAATTGCAACCTGTAGGTTTTATCCAAGGTTCTCCAAGGCTTGACGACAACTTTGACAACTTTGAATGATTTGCAACTTTTCTCCAATCTTTCTACTTAAGAAATCTGCAACCTAGCCCTACAAATCACACATAAAGAAGAGGGGAAAATGTTGTTGGGTTAGTGGATAGGGGTTTTCCTTGGTTAAACCCCATTTTGGAAATCAAACCTTGAAATTAAATCAAATAAGAATGGAGAATGATGAATGAACAATGTTGCAACTCACCAAACCTTAGCGATAAGGTGCTGTAATTATGCTTGAAATGGCTGCAATGGATGTAGACTTTGAATTTTGCTTTAAGGATGTTGATCTTGAATGAAACACTTGCTTGAATCAAAAAATCCTACACCACAATTGTTAGCACAATAACAAACATGACATATGAAATCTTTGAAATGATAATTGACGCTTGAATGCTGCTCTAAAATGGTTGGAAAATTGCTCTTGAAGACACTTGAATTCTCTTGAATACTCTTGAATACTCTTGTGAACACTTGATTGCTTGTAAAATTGCTAGGTGAAAATATGAGTGAAAGAACCTTGTATTTATACTCAATTATGCAAGAATTCCCTAAATTACAACACTACAAGCCGACATTAGATCTAGGAGAATAAAATCCTACCAAAAATTTGAATTTATTCTAATTTTGGGCCACACAGGACTCATTCGCCCAAGATGGTGAATGAGTCCCATCTGGCATAATGTATGGGACCAAAAATCAAAAGTGCTTAGAAAGGTGTAAAAACAGGTTCGAGAACCAAAAATATAGGTGGGACCCATTCGCCCAAAGTGGCGAATGAGTCCCAAATCACTAAATATGGGCCACACAAGCCAAAAAAACCTAGATTATGATTGGGTGTTGATTGGTGTCAGTTGGATTATCCTCGAAAAGATGCAATAAATGAGACTTTTCAGTACAAAATAGGGCCAATTAAAGCATACAAAAGCACAATTATTAATGAAAAGCATAAAGAAGTGTGAAAGTGTGTTACTACACTTTACAACACTTCAAAGAAGGAAAGGTTAATATTAAAAAGAGGTTTATTAGGTGTAATTAATTAATAAGACCTTAGAAAAGTGTGAAAGTGAGTTACAACACTTCATAACACTTTAGCAAGGTACAATTTAAATCCATTAGTTCACAAGGGCCCAAGATCTAATGTGAATGTGTCAACAACATTACAACACTAAATCAAGTCAACATTAAGCCTAAATTCACAAAGAGGGCCCAAACAAGTGTGAAAATGTCCCGACAACATTTTTTGACACTATATATAGATACATAGATTGATAGATAGATTGGTATGTAGTTATATTTATAGGAATACATAGGTAGATTGATAGATAGATAGATTGAAAGATAGATATATATATAGGTAGATAGGTAAATTTGTACATAACTATGTGAACTAAAAATTGAATGAAGATAGATTTTGGCTAACCAGGAGAGGAAAGAAAAATAAGAAATTAAATCCATTAAAGTCACAGTGATGCTTGAACAGAACCATATTTTTCCTTGAAAAAGTGATTGTCTTTAAGAACACAAAATTTGGAAGTGTTCATAAACACCCTAGACACCATACACTTCATCGAGCACATTGTGGATGCATGAAGAAAGCAAGAGAACCTTCAAACTATAGAAAACCAAAAAATATGTTCAAAATCATCGACACAAAAACCTAACCTTCAACTTACGGAAGGCAACACACCCATTACAAATAAAATAAATAGTACAAAAAAATTGCTAATTGACAGGAGACAATGGTATAGCCTTAGTGAGATTAAAAACCTCACCTCTATAGTAGGGATTTGGTCGATGATGCGTCTTATTCCACTCACCTATATCTTGACTTCTTGCAAGAACAAATGAAAGGAGGGATCAATCAAAGACATGTAGCAGTGTTTACCTTAATATACAAAGAATAGTAAATAAAGTGTATACCTTTCAATTGCAATTCACCATCAACAAGGCTTAGAAGGAAGAATGAGCTGAATTTGTGCACCGATCAAGTAGAGTGAACAAGACATAAAATGGCTAAGCGTCAACCAAATATACCATAATATCTATGATATATATAGATACATATATACACACACACACACATCATGGGCCCATTAGGAACATCATGGACCAATTAGTGTGTGACAAGTGGTGGGGTGGTGGAAATTTTTAAAAAACAAAATTGGCAAATGCACAAGTGGCAGGGTCACATGGCAGGAATATATGTTTAAGGTTTTTGGTCCACCTCGCACTCCATGTGGACCTCCAAACATAAGGTGTATAAGAGTGCCTTAATATCCAATTTTAAAATAGTTTTTATTCATAAACTCAACAATGTCGAACCATTATACCTTCAAAAATTGTATTATAATTGATTAATATTTATCCCAAACACAAATAGTTATTCACAGTCTTACATGTCACAAAATATTCAAATCCCATCCAACACCACCAACATACAATCCAATTTGGTTTTTAGTTGCCCATAGCATAAAAACATGCAGCAAAAATATAAAATTAGTATACCCCACACTACCCTTAGATCAAAATGGAAAACCCAATTTTCATAGCATACAATAAATTGACATTTGCATAGGATACAACAAATTGGCATTTGCATATATCATACAACATATTGGCATTTGCATAGCATACAACATATTGGCATTTGCATAACATACAACATATTGGCATTTGCATAGCTTACAACATATTGGCATTCATAGGAACAAAGAATTAATAGTAGTAGAATACCTGTAATTTTATAGTGTGATGTTGTTGTTGCTTCTACTCTTTCTTCCACTACCTCCATGTAGATATGAATATGGAAGTGAGATGTGGTAAATGGAAATTGGAAAAGATTGGGAAATGCATTTTTGAATTTGTAAATCTCTTTATATGCTCAACGTTGGTTTGGTATGAAGTCTTTAACTTGTGTCCTCCTTTTTCAAATTTGAAAACTTGTTTTGGTGCCTTCAATTGTAGAGGTTGTATGTATGTATGGCGTGCAATCCTTGTTTTCTTCTTGGGTGATTATGGTGGCCTTAACACATTGTTTTTTGGTGGTTGCAGGTGGAAAAAGAGGAGAAGGAAACAATAGTTGTGTGATGGAATTTGACTAATGGGACACATCTGAACAATTCATTTTCCTAGAGTGTTGTGTTGCTAGGAAAGTCTAAGACATATCATAATGGTTGATTTTCCTTGACTAGTGGTAGGAAAATCATGCCATGTACATATGTTGGCATATATATAGGGAAGAGAGCAGAGACAATTTAGATATGCATATACATACATTACATATATATTATAAATATATATATATATAAATGTAGATATATATACATATATATGTATATATATATATATCCACATATCTATCTATCTATCTATATATATATATATATATATATGTACTATATATATATATCTACATATATATGTACATATATATATCTACATATATATGTACACACACACACACACACACATATATATATATACATATATATATGTACACATATATGTTCATATATATATATACATATACATTGATATATACACATGCATACATACATATATATATATATAATATATGTATGCATGTATATAAACATGTATATATATATATATATATATTTTTTTTCATATTTCATAATAACAAACAAATATTAAAAGCAAATTGTAGACACTTAAATAGTCTTGAATGATACCACACATCTAATTTTGATTAATTAACATCACTTCTACACTAACCAATTAATTAAATAATCTTTATTATTTATTTAAATTCATCAACATCTACTATTAATCAAATAATTAACTTTATCAGATTAATTCATCCTCTCCTAACTAATGTTCATCACATTTAATTAAATAAATTGATTTATTTAATTAAAGTACCAATGTCCTCTTATTTGATTAAATAAATCTAATTATTTAACAAATGTCATAAAACCCCTAACCCACTTAAGTTGATTAATTCTAAATTAATTAACTCCTAATCCTCATTACCCATTTCTCTAGCTTTTAACCTCACCAAGGTTAAATAAACCTATGATCAACTAACCAACTTGCACATGAAAATCATTTCTTTTAATTAACTAATTAGCCTATTTTCCTCACAAAGGCATATTCTTTGGAATATTTCCCTCAACTACCCATTCATAAATTTCCCTCCAAAAGGCTTTAAAAGCCTCTTACAAAGGCCTTAAATAAATTTTACAAGGGAATTTAATTGCACTTACATGCTATCTTGTCCCTCTTACATCTCAACCATATGCCTTCAATTCTCATACATTCTCTTACAAATCCACCTACATGCCTTAACTCTTCACATTCTTCAAAATGTGCTCCACACATATCCCCATGACCTTCATTAGCCTTGTGACAAGTGTCACAATGCTATTGGTCCCCATTTTAGTCCCACATCCACCAATTTCATCCATTCTTCGGCCCTTATCTCCTATAAGTAGAGGCCTTCTCTATTGAATATGGATCGATCATCTCATGAAAAGTCATTATACTCATTTTCATCCATCTAATTGATATCATTATCTTTGAGGGAAATTGACATTTATCAAATCTATTTTCATCCACAATCTCATGCAATCTTACTATAGGCATATTCATCCATAGAAATCACTCATTTTCATCATTTCAGCTAGGTTATCAACATATTTACATCACTATCACATATAATTGGAGTCAAAGGATCTTAGAGCTTATCAAATGGATTGGGAAAGGGCCTATTTCCACATCAAAGTGACACCAATCCCCCTATTGGATGAGGTTTGGGTAGCTTAGATTTGTATTTCAATGCTTTCATTTCATGTTTACTTCCTATTTTGAGTTTTGTTTTCATTTTCTTTGCATTCTTGAGAATTTCATAGGGAATGATATTTGTGCTTATTTGAATGACTAATGCTCTTATGTTTGTCAATGTTTAGCTAGGTGCAGGTTATCATTCACATTTTGGCGCTAGAAGGAGGGCAAACCACCTAAAAATCTCACATTTTTCCTTAAAAATCACATTTTCTGCAGCTATAGGAAGACGATGCCATTTTTTACATCCAGAGCACCGCCTTTGCTTGTCGCACTTATTTTGTAGGAACATCCAGTGCCGCCTTTGCTTGTCATGCCACTTTTGTAGGAACAGTTAGCACCACCTTTGATTTCAATGTCACTTTTGATGCACTACGATGTTGTCGTTGTTCTCTATCACATCACCTTTGATACACCGTTGCCTTTGACTCTTCAGGTTTTTTGTGATTTTACAAGTTCACTAGACCGTCACCTTTGTTTCAACATCACTTTTGTAGGTCTTGTGTCACCTTTGTGCTCTTTGTCTGCTATAGAGCACCTCTTTTGTGTTTCACCAGAGTGTTGCCTCTGTATAAATAGTGTTGCCTTTGCTATCCAACACCACTTTTGCAGATTGGAGGGAAGTATCAACTTGGAAGATTAAAAGCATTTTTAATGCTCATTTTAATAGCCTAGGGCATCCATTAATACTTTCATTTTTCTATTTTAGGACCAACTAGCTTCATTTTGAGTTTAAAATTAATCTCTGACTTGAGCTTTTCAAATTGGTTAAAATTGAACTTACAAACTTACTAAATCATTGCTATGTTGAGCTAAAATTGAACAAGGAAAACTCACACTCAAATTTGGCACTTAAAATGAATTCACTATTTCTTTGAAGGCTAAAAATAACAAGTGTCTTAAGTGAGTGATTTTGTCTTGGACACACTTTAGGTGCGTGTCCTCTCCCCTTGCACTTCGTGTGATCTTGGGTGAAGAGAAACACTCAAAAGTGTAACTTTTTATTTGATGTTGAGTCACCTTTAGTGGGCCTACTTCCCAACTTGTGAGAGGGAACAACCCAAGCAGTACTTTGTGTCGATCTGCTATATAAATATTTGTGATCGTTGGGAAAGTCTTCGATCACCTAGTGAGGATGTCATATGTTGACAAGTGCCACCCCTAGTATCCAAGTGATACGTAAAAATCCTTTCTTAGGAAGGGACTAGGAGGCCTCTTAATTGAGCTAATCTTGCCACATGTATAGGCACTAGTTTATCCCAAAATAGTGTCATTGCGAACCTTGTTGTAGTAACCAACTAGTCCATCCAACGAGTTTATCAAAGTGGTGCATTAGAACTTAGATTCCAAGAAGTTACTTGCCATGTCTGATCTTGGTTAAAGTATAGAGGTTAATACTTCATTCTTAACATACCTTTATACTCTTTCCTTGGTTTCATGTAAAGTCATCTCTTCTACTACGAAGGGCTCACCAAGAAAATAATACCCTTGAGCTAGGATTTTGTTGCTTGTGAGTCAGTTGAAAACAAATTGCTTGGTTCCAAAATATTGAAACAAACATTAAACAATCATCAAAATTTTAAACCCTTTGAAAAAAAGTGAATACCTTTGAAGAGTCCAATATTACTGCTTGTCCCTAAGGATCTCATCTTTAGAGGCTTCTAAATACTTTGGCTTATATCTCAATTCACTCTCTTCAAAGTCAACCTAGGGAAACTATGGCCTTGGCTCTTTGAATTTCACATAATGGACCTTGTGGAATGAAAGGTTGCCTAGACATAGACATTTAGTTTGAAATTTAAGCAAGACAAGTTGATGTGGTAAAAAGAAATTTATTAATCAAGATAAACTCACAATTGGACCCCACACATGTATTTGTTGTCATGATCTCTCGCAAGGTCAAAATCCCTAAACAAAGGTCCACATTCCGTCATTTCAAACTTAGATATCATAGTCCAAAGTCTGTCAAGAAACACATTGTAGGTCTTTACCGCAACAAAGATATCTTGGTAAGAAATTTTTATACACACCTTTTGAGGGATGAACTAGACTTGTATGTCCAATATGAGCCCCTCATTTAAGGTATTGATATTTTGGGTTTGAGTTACTCATAGGGTAAAGCATGTTATTCAACACCTTGGTCTTGTAAACAAAGTCTTTCTAGGTTCATCTAGGGTCACAAAAAACACTTCATCCATCCCCCAAAACATCTATCCAAAATTTCATCCCACAAACAACTTTCTAGTATTTTGTAAACATCATTATGCTAGACTTTTGGTAAATCATTTTAGACCAAATCAAAATCACCTTGTTTAGTTAAGTGTGTGGGAATGAATCCTTTCTCACACACTTAGTTAAATTAGCACCCCCTTTGGACAAGTTCATCCTAATATCACATCTACATCTTAGGGTTTACAAGTTCATTATCCAAACCAAAATAATCAAAATCAAGTCCTAAAGTCTACTATTACCCAAAGTTATTAGAAGTTCATCACCCATATCACTTACCCTTTCATATTTCATCCCATCATTGGTCCTAAATTCCTTAGAGGTAAACAAGGTCAAAACACAAGAAAAACATGGAATATAAACTCGATTCATACATCATGAGTGATCTAAATCAACCAAAATATTAAAGCCTTACAATACCAATTGATCATAAAAACTCACATTTATACAATTCATACATGGGATCATTATATCCTACAAACCTCAATGATACAAAAAATGTGAGTATGCCCAATCTAAATTTTGGAACACCTTTCCCTATGGTATGTTTAAATCAAAGTCAAAACCTACAAATCTATCAACCAAATGATCAATACATGGGTCTTCAACAAAACAAAATTATCTCATCAACTCAATACATACGAAATGTGAATATACCAAATACAAACTTACCAAACATGAACATTTCAAATCCAAACTTGGTGAACTATGGGATGGATACGTTTGTGAATCACACCAATGTTGTTCAAAATCTAAACAATATGTTGACAACTCAATGTATTGATCCAAATCAAGGTAACACCATGCAAAATCAAGGTTACCTAAATCAAAGCAATGTGTTTCCCAACCACAACAATGTTCAATGCCAACCTATAATGCAAAATCTAAACATCATCCCAAATCAGAACATTGTCCAAAATCAATTTGTACATGATCCCATACAAATACCACTAGTGTATATTCAAAATATGCTTGACCAACAACCAAATCAACTATATCAAGGGTGCCAAAATCAAAATCAAGATCAAATTTTGTGACATCAAATTGTGTCAAACCAAAATAATTGATTCATTGCACCAAGAGACATCTCCATCCCAAAACTGACACACTCCCCCCATTGGTTAAACCATGTCATCAAAACATTGAGTTGTGTCCACAACCTCATCAAGAACAACATATTCAATACCAAGAAGTTAGATATCAAAATCAACAACCTCAACAACAAGATCAATCACCACATCTCCAAGATCAATCACCACAAGAACCATCTCAACAAGCAAAAACCTCACAAGATAAAAAACGTGAATACACTTCTTTGGGATAGACAATTGAATACGCATTACAAAAATTAGTTAATGCAAAACTCATCACTCTTCCAAAAGTAAGTGCTTTCAAATCTTTCATAAATCTCCCTTGGAATAAGGGTAGAGCTTATTGTGAGTATCATAGAGAAAATATTCATAAAACATCAGATTGTATTCAACTCAAAAATTTCATCCAAGACCTTATTGATCAAGGAGAAATAACTGTTGAGGACAATGATCAAGATCTATCCATCAGTGAGCACCTTGGAGATGTTTCCACCTCATCCGACAATCAAATCTACATACATCAAGAGTCACTTTTTAATCATGATCAAAACCCCTCAACATTATCCAACAATGATCTATTTCAAGTAGTGTTAACATTATTTGACCCTATTGACATAATTCAAGATCCATCCACTAATGATCAGGTTGACAATGTCTCTACATCGCCTAATGAGTTAGAGGACACATCTCAAGAATTTATTCTAAAGCATGATCAACATCTTTCACCACAGTCTAGCAATGGCCCTTTCCAAGACATATTGACATCCTTTGACCTCATGGTTATAGATATTGAAGGAATCTTCAACTCAACACTTGATCCAAATCCACTCAAAGATCAAGAGGATATTGAGCCACTTCCCATGCCTAACATGAAGATATCCAAGAAAATTTTGTAAGAAATCCATCCTTTGAAATTGACCCATGTCAAGAACTTAATCCAAAGCACGTCAAAAGTAATTCCAAAATTAATCAAGATCAAGAATCTGTATCTCCAAGATGCTACAATGATCTAATGGTAATTCTCCAATCTATTCAAGATGTCATAGATGATGATCATATCCATATAGCACATACTCCTCCATCTACCCATGAGATGATTTCTTTTGACGGACATGTAGATGATCTTCATTCAGAACAAGATTCCTTTATCTTGATATTATTACACAAGAACAAGAGGTTATTGATTCCTACAGTTAGACTGAGTTGCCAACATCATGATCATATATATCCCAAATTTAGATTGAGGACATCATGTATGAAGATATCCAACATTATCCACTCAAGGAAACAAGTCAGACCAAACATGATATTCTAGAGTTAGTAGAGAAAAAAATAAAAATAACATCATCTGTAGTGGTCATTTATCAGAGAATGCTTGCTAAATAGGACATCTCAAAAGAGGTAGAATCAAAGCATGAAGATACTACTTCCACAATACTGGGGGCAACTTCATCTCAAGAAAACATCAACATAGGGAGCAAAAAGAATCCTTATGATGAAACCAATGCCAATACTACAACCAACTGTGCCATGAACCTTCATCCACCCATCACCCCATCCACGAATTGGGACCAACATCAAAAGAAAGATTTAAATCAAAGCATGAAGAATGTTATCAAAGAAAAAGAAGTTGTGAAGCATAATGGACAAATTAAATACACATGGATACCAAAAAATACAAAGATAGATCATCCCTATCAAACTCCATTATTCAAAGAAACTATGGGGAACAAAAAGAAGGGAAATGTATCCATCAAAGACGTCCACAAAGGAAAAAGCAGGCTTCTCAAGAAATGTACAAATTATATCAAGTCATTGGTCCTACTTGCACTTACACTTCCATATCCACCCATCATTGCTCATCTTCCCAAGTTTGGAGAGTCAAAGGTTCCAATCCGTCAACTAATCCATCTCCTATTCCTAAACACACTCCACCATCCACTCCTCCATGCATGATATCCAATTCTCACATTGACCATGTATTGGCAGTCACCCTTCATCATAAGGACTCAAAATGCATTCTATTGTGATGTGCCAACAAAGACAAAGCTAACTTTGGTATCAACATTAAAGTAGAACAAAACTCTCAAAAGTTGCATTCAAGTACACATATCTTAGCAAAACAACTTCTTCAAGTAGGATATTGATGGAAAATTATGACAAAATAATTTACATTAGCACCACTAGGTGGTTCAACATGAGCTTAAAATCTATCACAAAAAAACAAAAAAAACAAAAAATCATGAAAATAGTAAAGACAAAAAATCGTCCTCTAGTGAAAACCACTATGGTGGCACTTTGGGCAAGTACCATGATGAAAACTTAGAAAATAGGTGTCATGTGTAGAATCAAGCATCTATGTATGCCAATTTGGGTGGGAGCATCTTATCTCATCCATAATAAATCCAACATTCCATCTATCTTGTCTATAATAAATCCATTCATCCATAAACCACTTATCCAATCCATTTTCATCTATCTACATCCATCTTCCAAATTATCTTGACCTTGAAAAAATTTTAGTGCACACTTTACACTTGCTTATGGTAAACATCTTGACATGGGTCATTATCATTAATCCTATCCTACCTTATCCAACATTATCCGAGCCATGAAACATTATCCAAATAAGCATCCTCTATCCAAACTTGTTATCTAATCACAAGATAATCCTTGGAATCATTTGCATGCTTACCATATCCATCCATCCATACATCTATCGAGGACTCAACCAATGGAATTCCATACATTTCTAGACACTGGGAGAAAATATTTACATCTTGCTTCAAGAATAAATCTTGATCTATATCTTCCAACTTATGTGGTGATCTAGACATTGGAAAAAATGAAATCAAATTGGTCAAAGCATTTTTGAGCAAAAAATCCAAATCATAAACCCATGACATATTTTGACGAAAAAATGTTCCTTATCAAGCTTTATCTTTCATTGAACATCAATCCAAACAATCAATATCAGTTGCATCTAATTTACACTTCAACATCACATCAAATCATTCAAACAAATTTTGTTCCAAACTGGGCTTCAAAATATTGATTAATCAAATCCAACCAATCCACCATCATCTCAGGATATCCTTCCCAATCCTCATGTTGCTTAACACTATCCTTGCATTGTTGTGTATCCTCAACAATATTAGCATCATCAATCCATCAATCAGATCAATCAACCCTAGCTTGGTTTTCAGCAAAATCCCAAAATAGATCACTGATATCATCACACATATACAGATCCAAATCATCCAAATCATGCAAAAATCCAAAAAAACATTCAAATCATATCAAAATCCCAAAATAGGTCAAAATGTCAGAAAAGTCAAAAACATGGTTGCCAAACTACATCGTCTCTGAGCTTAAACATAGGCAAGGCCATCATTGATGAGCCCCCAAACACAAAATCCAAAAACATTCATAAATCTCCAAAAACCCAAAAACATTTAAAAACTTGAAAACTAAAATATTTGTAAAACAACCTTAGAACATTGCGAAAACACCAAAAACATTGAAATATTCCAAAAAAGTCCAAAATAACCCATCCCATTTCACTTTCACCCACGATAATCTCATCCATAATAAACTGATCATCACACTCACCCTTTAGTAACACAAACAAAAAACAAGTACAATAATTGGCAAAAGTAAAACCTTTAAACATAAAAATCAAACTCTTGATCATTCTCAAACATGTCAATTGAACCTTATATTAACGACCTTTCAAACAACCTATCAACTTTCCACCATATACTAACATGTTCTAGGATGCATCCTTCCTACAATGGGCATTATCTTTAGCAATCACTTTGGATACTTATCCTAAACAAAACACATCCCTTTGGCTAGAGGTCTAAAGAATATTAGCTTATTTGTTTACATGATCTTTTCTTGTGATTTATCTTATTGTGCTCATTCCTATTACCTCTCAATGATTTCTATCAAAATGATTTAGAGAGAAAGGAATGTAGCATTAATCATTATCTTTTGTTTATTGTGCTTGTTGGATGTTCTTGTAATATAACCTTGGTGAATACTTGCTTTGTTAGGTATGTATGGAAGGTGTTTTGGGAAACTTGTTGACTATTGCATCAGGAGGTTATGCCTTCTGTGTTTTTGTCTGAGATGTTTGAAGCTTTTGACATCCTAGCAAGGTTTCTGTATGTTAGGTGTGAACAAGGATACTCCTATCTATTTTTTGAGTTAAAGTCCATCGCACTTGATACCATGCCATCCTAGTTGTCTATACCTTGATGCATCATATCTATGTGTTTTATCAAACATAAGGAAAGTTGTGTTGTTCATGTCCCAATCTCTGGATAAGAAAATCATTATCACTTATCACCATATCTAATAAAGTCTTGAAGAATCATAGGCTTGTTGGACTTTTGAATCAATCTAAAAATTAATGGTTAATCCATCCATCTTATTCTTCTTATTCTTCTATCTTTACTAAAATTTCTATCAAAGTATCAAATCTATGCACTATATATCAAAATATACATGAGGCTACCCATGGCCAATGACTGTCTATACATCATCAAATTTGTCTACATCGGACATCTAAGCTTTCTAGTCCTATTTGAGTTGAACCTTTGTTGAATCTTTGTCGCGAGCTTGACTTACAATTGAAATTTTTGCCCGATCTCTCAAAGGGGTAGTGTAGCAGTGTAATTCCTTCCATTGGGGCAACAGTGTGGCATCTAAAAAAATTAGAATTTTGATCTTGGCAACATCAGTCTTTGAACCAACACAACATGTACATTGCTTCAAAGAGGGGAAAAATATAGACACTTAAATAGTCCTGAATGATACCATGCATCTGATTCTCATTAATTAACATCACTTCTTCCTAAATCACTTATGCACTAACCAATTAATTAAATAATCTTTATATTTAGTTAAATTCATCAACTTCTACTATTAATCAAATAATTAACTTTATCAGATTAATTCATCCTCTTTTGACTAATGTTCATCACATTTAATTAAATAAATCAATTTATTTAATTAAAGTACCAATGCCCTCTCATTTGATTAAATAAATCTAATTATTTAACAAATGTCATAAAACCTTAACCTACTTGAGTTGATTAATTCTGAATTAATTTAATCCTAATCCTCATTACCCATTTCTCTAGCTTTTAACCTCACCAAGGTTAAACAAATTTGTGATCAACTAACCAACTTGCACATGAAAATCATTTCTTTTAATTAACTAATTATCCTATTTTCCTCACAAAGGCATATTCTTTGGAATATTCCCCTCAACCACCCATTCATAAATTTTCCTCCAAAAGGTTTTAAAAGCCTCTTACAAAGGCCTTAAATACCTCCTACAAGGGAATTTAATTGCACTTACATGCCATATTGTGCCTCTTACATCTCAACCATATGCCTTCAATTCTCTTACAAATCCACCTACATGCCTTAACTCTTCATATTCTTCAAAATGTGCTCCACACATATCCACATGACCTTCATTAGCCTTGTGACAAGTGTCACAATGCTATTGGTCCCCATTTTAGTCCCACATCCACCAATTTCATCCATTCTTCAACCCTTCTCTCCTATAAGTAGAGGCCTTCTCTATTGAATATGAATAGATCATCTCATGCAAAGTCATTATACTCATTTTCATTCATCCAACTGCTATCATTATCTTTGAGGGAAATTGACATTTATGAAATCGATTTTCATCAAAAATCTCATGCAATCTTACTATAGGCATATTCATCCATAGCAATCACTCATTTTAATCATTTCAACTAGGTTATGAACATGTTTGCATCACAATCACATATACTTGGAGTCAAAGGATCTTGGAGCTTATCAAAGGGATTGGGAAAGGGCCACTTTCCACATCAAAGTGACACCAATCCCCCTATGGAATGAGGTTTGGGTAGCTTAGATTTGGATTTCAATTGTTTCATTTCATGTTTACTTCATGTTTTGAGTTTTATTTTCATTTTCTTTGCATTCTTGAGAATTTCATAGGGAATGATATTTATGCTTATTTGAATGACTAATGCTCTTGTGTTTTTCAATGTTTAGCTAGGTGTAGGTTATCATTCACACAAATTGCAGAGTTAAAGTTTGTGCAATGACGAACACATGCATATAAGTGCATGGAAGAAAACCCAATAAATGAGAACCAGTCAAACCCTTTCCATATTTTGTAGTAATAATCAAATATAAAAAGAAAATTTTAGAGTGAATTATTGTGCAAGGAAGAACATATAATATAAATGCATGGAAAAATATCTTCAAAATGAAAAACTAGTGAAACCATTTTCATAGTTTGAAATAAAAAATAAATATTATAAGCAAATTACAGAGTTAAAGTTTGTGCAATGACGAACACACGAATAAAAATGCATGGCAGAAAACCCTCGAAATGAGAAACAATCAAACCCTTTCTATATTTCGTAGTAATAATCAAATATAAAAAGGAATTTGCAGTGCGAATTATTGTGCAACAAAGAACACATTAATACTTGTGCATGTCAAAATATCTTCGAAATGAAAACCAGTGAAACCATTTTCATATTTCATAATAAAAAAAAATATATTAAAATCAAATTACAGAGTTAAAGTTTTTGCAATGAGAAACACACGAATAAAAGTGTATGGAAAAAAACTAGTCAAACCTTTTCCATATTTCATTGTAACAATGAAATAAAAATGAAAAACCGGTTAAACCCTTATCATATTTGATATCAAAACAATGGGACCCTTTTCATATTTCGTAGTAGGGAGCAAATATTAAAAGCAAAATGCAGATTAAAACGTCATGCAATGAAGAACACAATATTACAAGTGCATGGATGAGTATAGATGAAATGAAAACTAATGAAACCCTCCCCATATTTCGTAGTGTCAATATTTTTCAAAGATAAATATGCACAATGAAAGTTTTTGCAGCAGATAATAGAATGATATAAGTGCATGGAAAAATACCATCAAAATGAAAGACAATGGTACAGGCTGAGTGAGGTTAAAAACCTCACCTCAAAGAGAAAGGGAGCTTTTGAGACTGGAGAGTCGAACAATGAATCATGGAGAGTCAAACTAGTATGGTTGCATAACCAAACAAACAATCCATAATAAATGCAAACAAAAGGAATAACAATGAGAAAGATATGCAATAATTTGGAGCATTAAATGAACCTTGATCTTTGATTTACACGTTTTTCAGGACAAGTAAGTGCAGAGGGACGCATAAGGAAAGTTGCTCAGTGGAGGTAACAAAGGATGCAATGAGAGATTAATTCTCTCAACTGGTTGTTTGAGGTGGCAAAGTGGTTGAAAGCCACCTGTCCGCCCAATCCAACGCACATAGATTTTTTGATTGACGAAGGAGGCGAATGGACTCCACTATCAAGTGGAGGAAAAAATTGGCCTGTAAGTAACACCATGGATGAATCGATGCATGACAGGTGGTGGGGTGCTCAAAATTTAAAAAAAATAAAACTAGTAGATGCACAAGTGGCAGGGTGATATGGTGGGCAATTTTTTTTGTTTTTTGGTTCATGTGGCACTCCACGTGGACCTCCAAAGTTAGGGTGCCCCACTATGGGCCCCTCTCCCCTAGTGTGGATGATAAAAAAATAGTTTTTTGTTATTATATAATCTTTTTTTCTAAAAATGTGTTTAAGATTGAATCTAATGGTAAAGCAACAAATTTAATGGCCAATCTATTAGCCTTAAATGGATGATAGTAGGCATACCTAGCATGGGAGTGAATCAAATCTTTCATAGAGATGTCTGGTTAGTTGATTAGTTTTCTTTTTACTTTTTAACTTATTTCTTTTTAACTCAATGGTCACAAATATGGTCCTAAATTTTTTGAGTTATTAATAAATTATGTTGCTAATTGCAATGAAAATTGGAGTTAGTTGCAATGCAACGGTCTCACAAAATATAAAACTAGTTATTGTGAATTTTAGTAATTAAGTTTTCTTAGCTAGTACTAGTAAGTTGTGATGCTAATTTCAATGAAATGGTCTCATGAAATATAACATTATTTATTGTGAATTTGAATGATTAATTTTTTAACTAGTGTCAATGAGAAAATTCTATAGTTAGTTGTCATGAAATTGCTTATTATAAATCTTGATTGTATGATAGATATTTTTCTAAAAAAAATATTAATATAGTAATTGTGCCAACAAAACTTCCTAAATCCCTTCTTTGGGTGGTAAAATCCCCATCTTCATAGTTGGGTGATAGTTTCTTCTTGAAAGAAGGGCAACTCCACTTTTAATGGAGAAGAATCATTTTCTATTCCATTACCATAATTTGAAAATCCAAAGAATCTATAAAAGTTCCATTCCATTTCATAGGGTTGTGCATTTTAACACCCAAAATAAACTTGTTCGGATTCTTCAAAAGTCTTTCAAAATCATTGAATTCTTTTGTTGAAAAATGAGCCATAGTTGAACTAAAAATGGATCAGTGATCAAGATGGCCGGTAGTTCAGTAGTAGAGCACCCAATAGAAAATGGATGGTCTTAGGTTCAAATATTAGTTGGTTCATGAAAAGTTTAACATGGTATCAGAGCCCAAGTCAGTGGAGCTAGGGAAAGTTAGGATCCCTAAGCACTTGCAGTGTCACTGACAGAGGGGTTTTGGAAAATGAGCCACTGCTAAATTGAAAATGGACTGATCACCAAGAGGACCAATAACTCAGTAGTAGAGCACCATAACAAAAAATGGGAAGTATTAGATTTGAATCCTAACTAATCCATGAAAAGTTTAACACCCTCCCATGATTGCCCTATGACTAGCATTATACTTAGAGGCAGACCCAGTGTGACACTTGTTTTTCATTTAGTTATGTGTTTATTACGAGTGAAGTTTTTAGATAGATAAATTTATTAACAAATGACATAATATTATGTAAAGTCAAGTTTCTTTTTTTATATAGATTACCAATTCAATACATATTCATATACACTTATCACATATTTATTTATTTTGCATTTATCTTATCCATGTATTTATTACACATATACATGCACATACTTCTATGTACCCAATTATCATGTTAGTTTGACTTTTTTTATGTTTTAGAGTCATTTCCATAGTTGCATAGTCAACCCCACAATAATAGAAATGATCCTTTTAAATTCAAATTTGGCTAATTCTCTACTTTATTCTTCTCACCAAAGGTCAACTATTTAACACAAATTTATGCTATATGTTGCTATATCCTTGTATTTGAAGGAATTCAATGCATTCATTTTTGATATCTCCTAACATGAAGGACCTTGTAAGTCCTCTTTCATCTCAAGGAATTACAACACTTTAATTAGTGCACTAAAAGGAATCTAGATTTGCACAAACATTCTAGGAGCATATACATGTCTAAAGAGTGTATTTTTAATTTTTTACTCACATTTTTATTGGTTGACCTTGGAGAATGTGTCCTTAAGTGACATAATGGTATCCATACAAGGTACTCTTAAATAATATTTGAATATCATAAAGGAGAAAAGAAAGCACAAATTATTTAGGTGAATCACAAAGAAAATGTAGATATTATGTGAGGTCAAGTCTAGACTCAAAGGAGAATATATGACCGTGAACTTGACCCAAATTTGCAAGTTTGACTCCATGTAATGCCCCTCTCATTTATAAATTTTTGATGTGAGATTGATGTTTCAACTTCACTATTTCCTTGTGATTTTTGTTGTGGTTACTATTCTTACTCTAAATGGTGGGTGTGAACCACAACATGTTTCGAGATGAGGTTCTTCAACGCGTTAGTTGTGGGAATTCTATATGTTTATATGCCTAGCTTATTGGAATGCTTCAATTCATAGAGATGTGTATTATTCATGCAGTGATTAAATGTAAACTTGATTATTGACATTAAAAATGAAATATTTATATAATGAAGGTATGATTGTTACTTTTATGCTTTATGTTATTATACCTTATTGGGTGATTATGATGTGCTTCGATTGTATATACATTGAGAAAATACCCCTTGATGAGAGTTGAGTGATTACAAGTATCGGGTTATTTCTCCACCTAGCTACATAGGTTTGAGTTATTCCCCAACAATGGTTGTTTTAGAGATGTCACACTAGCCCTCCTTATTTTATTCTTCGATCGTACTTGAATCAGGTATGGTATGTGTCATGTTTGACCTTGTGTGTACCCAGATCCAAGTCAGAGGTAATTCTAAATTTTGTCTATGTTGTGAGTTACCAAGAAATGTCTTATTTAATTAATGGTTTAAATTTCATTTTTTCCATAAATAAAATGTTAGGAATTTAAATGATTTCCTATGTTGGTTATCAAAATACTTCCATGTTTTGGGAAATGGGAAAGATAAAATAAAAATAAAGTTATTTATTTATTTATTTTCCATGTTGACTCAGATGTTGTCATTGGTATGATTCCAAAAACCATACCCTATATGGACATTTAGTGAATGTGTGATGTGCTATCTTGTTTAAATATTGATTTTTGTAATTTAATTTTAATATATGCTTATATGTATTTAAATTGTGAATTAAAATGTGGAGTATTAATTAGAAATGTATTTAAATGTTTATTTGGACTTTAGGGGAAATTGAGGGAAATGCAAATTAAAGAAATGAAAAAGTAAATTTATATTATTCTATTTGGAAATTCAAAAAGGGTAATACGAAAAAAGGGTGTTTGTTTTATGTTATGTATTTTTTTGTAAAGAAATGGGGTGTGGAGAAACCCTCCTCTTGGAAAATCTTGTTTTCTAGTTTGTGGGAGCAATTGTGAAGGGTATTAGATGAGTTTAGATGCATAGAATATAAATTGGAAGGGGAATGTGATTGTGGTTAGATTCATGCATTCATGAAGTATGTTGTGAGAGTTCATCATTTTGAATTTTGAAAAAAAATCAGGTAAGCTTCTAAATTATTTTCATTTGCACATTGGTTTACATTTTTAAAGGTTGGAATAGGATTAGGGGAGTGCTAAAACCTCCCAATGGTTTTCATTTCATGGATTTTCATGTTGAAGTTTTAATTTTGTATAATTTTTGAATATTTTTCCAAAAGTACAAATTTTTATTAGATAAGTTGCATTTACTGGGTGTAGTACCCAATACATAATGAACCTGATGGGCCAAAAAGAACCAAGATCAACAATACATACTAGAGTTCATACAAAAGCTAACAAAAGCCAAAAAGAAAATAGACACAACTCTCATACAACAGAGACCTAGTAGAGACACATAGACCAACCCGCTCATTGGCGACATCATCCCATTTTTGAGTGGGAAGATTTAAAACATCATCTCTAACCCAATTAGGGCCCTCACCCTCATTATTCTTGTCCAACTCCTTGATGACATCAGGGAGAGAAATGATAGATTTGTGGATGATATTAATGGTAAAATGTGTCAGCTTGGTGAACTTTCATTCAAGTTTCTCCATCTGCTCCCATAGCTCGTTGATGCCCTCTTCCTTGTCTCTCTTCCTCTAAGTCATCTCTTCCTCCATATCCCTAGGATTTGAAGAGTGGGTGAAGTCCTCTTTAAGAATTCTATTAAGATCCAAGAAGTTATTGGACCATCCACGAACTCCTTAGCTTCCTCCATAGTGTCCTTACACTCATCTTTGTTGCCAACCCCCTCCAAGTTTCTAGAAATTTTGTTCATTGGTATCTCTTTCTTGTTCTTTTCTAGTTTATGAGATCTCCTGACACTTATTTGCTCTATTCCCATATCAATAATCATGGCCACAATAGTGTCCCCTTTGAAATCCTTATCCTCGGCACTCTTTCCCTCACTTTTTGTGCCCACCCCCTCCACCTAGCCCACATTGTCTTTTTTACCCTTCTTCTTTCCCAAAGGTCTATTTTCTAACATGGTGGGTGTATTCTTAAGCTTGCACAGTCCAGTTGCAGCCTTGGAATGGGTTGACCCAACCCCCCCTTCTTCTTTTTTGTTGGGGGTTTCAGACAAGGCACCATATGGGGTTCACTGTCTAGTGGGGGGCTTTTTCTCTTAGGACCAACAGATGCAGTAGGGGACAATTTCTCAGGGGATAGGTCAGGTGGTTCCAATTCTTCCACACAAACAATAGAGATGGGGTAGGGGGCATAGGGATAAATGGAAATGATAGAGTTGAAGAATGAGGCCTTGGTTAAGAGGTAGGGGAGGCAGTTGGTAAGGGTTTAGAGCAGCAACATCAAGGGATTCCTTGACCAATTTTTTGAGTGAGGTCAATATAAAAAAATGAAAGCTTAGGAGTATTCTGTGCCTAAGGGAGTTTAGCAGCGACAAATGATAAAATTAAAAAACCTTAAATATTCCTTCTAAAGTTACATATTTCATGAGAGCTAAACACACCTTATCCCATGGTTTGGGAAGCTAGTGAAGGAGCACCTACACCTTATTGGCAAAATGAGATCTCTTGAAGGTTGATAGAAAGTGTCAAGGAGTAGTGTAGGATGTTTTTAGGTTATCTATGCTTAAATAAGGTCTTGTGAGACCATTATCTTTGTAATAAGTTGGTGTTTGAGTCTTAGGTATCAAAAAAGGTAAAAGTTACACAAAAAAATGCAAAAATGTTGTTAAACAAAAGTTGTCAAAATCTAGTTTTAGGGAATATAAAGAGATTAGGATTTTAAAAGGCAGATAGGAAGTTTTTTTGGTTATTTTTGGAGGGAACAAGTTTATATAGCTTCTTGAAGGCTCGAACAATGTTGTTGATCAAATATTGAAGGATTCCAAATCAATAAACAACGCTTTTCTACTGCAATTCTCTAATTTTTGTACTTTGTTTCCTCTATACAAACCTGTACAGGCTTCAAATGTCCTGATTATTGTTGTGCTATGTAATTACATGTTTTATATTTCATTTGATATCATTTTGAGAGTTTAATTTTGTATTTGGAAGGAGAAATCAATCATTCTCTGTAATTGCTCTCTTTCCCCAAATTTAAGGGTTGAGGGTCTTCAAAAATGCTTAATTGAACCATTCCACTCTTTGTATCCACTATATCTCATGGAATGGGTCTAAAATAATCTAATTTTTGTGTTTCAATGTTTTGGTAGGCCGTGGGATTGAATTGGGAGGAAGGGAATGAAGACCTAAGGCTGACAGTGTGATTTTTCATGTGAAATGATGGTGTCAAGTTAGTGTTTCGATGAAATAGTGAAGGGAATGGTCTTGTGATGGATTTGGGACCATGTGAAGAGTAAATTAAAGGTGTTTGATGCATTACTTGTGTCAGGAAAGCCCAGGTAATGTGAATTCCAATAAACCCTAGAGATTTGGCTTGAAAACGGAGGGTTTGATGGATCAATGAGTTAGAGGCCTTAAATCTGAGAAGTGATTGAGGATTTTGTGGTTTTGTGTCACAATTTAACTCTGTTAAAAGTTTTTTGGTGAAAACCAAGTGTTTTGTAGGTACTTCATTTGAAAAACTGGGCTAATTTAGTAGCCTAATTTAGGGGTGGTTTATTGAATCTTAGTATGGTTGTGTAGAAGTCACTTGAAACCTGTTTGTATGTTGTTTCATATCTAGTTGAGATTCTTTGAAGGCATTTTTTTTTACCTTTGTACAACCTTCTCCAAAAGATAAGTCCATTTGTTGATTTTTGAAGGCTAGAAGCCTCTAGTGGTGTCTTAAGGAACAATTGGGTGTTTGTATGTTCAAGGGAAGATTTACTTGTTTGAATCAAATTGTTTGCATTGGATAGTGAGTGTCAACCACCTTTCTTGCATCAGGTGGTATTAGAGCACAGGGACAAAGGTCTTTTGTTGGTGATTTGTTTGATTTTCGCAGGCTTGAAGAAAGTTGATTAATGAAGATTCCTCCGAAAGGTGTTGGTGCTACAAGAGAGTTGCAAGATCTGAAGGAGAAGCATGCTAAGATTTTGGAATCACATAATTCTATGTTGGCAAGGCTTGTTGCCTTGGAGACAAAAAAAAAAAGAGATGAGAATGAAGAAAGTGAAACAAAGGAAGATGAAGAAGAATATGAAGATGTTGATGAAGAACTAGACCTTGAAGATCAGAGGATGGTAAAGATGCTCAAAGCAGTGAAAGGTGATTCAATGAAGGTAAACGTTGATCTTCCTATGTATGGTGGTAATTTAAATGAAGAATAATTTCTTGATTGGATTGATGCTATGGACAATTACTTTGAAAGTGAAGACATTTCAGATGAGTAGATGGTGAAGGTGGCAAAAAAAAAACTCAAAGGACATGCTCTTCTATGGTGGGACTATGAGCAAGAAGAGAGGAGAAAACAAGGAAAGTCAAGGATAGTTTCTTGGGACAAGATGGTGCAAAAACTGAAAGGTAATTTTCTTCCAAAAGATTATGAAGTTCAATTGTACAAGAAGTTGCAAG
This sequence comes from Sequoia sempervirens, assembly GCA_007258455.2. Taxonomy (NCBI): domain Eukaryota; kingdom Viridiplantae; phylum Streptophyta; class Pinopsida; order Cupressales; family Cupressaceae; genus Sequoia; species Sequoia sempervirens. The sequence continues at coordinate 283,890,362 of VDFB02281492.1, forward strand.
GTCTGAAACAAAAAGATCTAGATGTCAAGTCTTATACTGATGAATTTTACAAAATAAGTATAAGGTCAAGAATGGATGAGGACGAGGTTGAAAAAGTGGCTAGATATCTAGGTGGTTTGAGATTTAATATACAAGATGAACTTGTTGTTGCTAACCCAAAGTCTATGGAAGAATGTTTTCAATTAGCAATCAGGGTAGAGGAAAAGCTTAAAAGAAGGCAAGAAAAAATTGTTAGAGGAAGAGGTGCTACTAGTACAAGAGGAACAATCTCTACACCAAAGCATCCATTGGAACAACAAGAATACGGAAAAATAGGTAAGGAGCAAGGTGTTGATACTAGAGGTGGTTTTAGAGGTAGAGGTAGATTCAGTGGTGAAAGAGATTCTAATGTCTTTTTAGGGAGGTGTTATCATTGCAATGAATATGGCCATCCTACATGGAAGTGTCCTAAAAGGGTTGGTATTTCATCAAGTGGTGAAAAGAGGATTTATAGGAGAGCACAAATCATTCAAGAAGAGGAATGTGAGAGCACAAATTCTCCAAGTTTTAGAGCTACTCCTGAAATAGGGGAAATGTTGATGATGAGGAAGATAGTATTGAAGGCAACAAAAGAGGTGGAACCTTTGCAAAGAAAGATCCTCTTCAATACCACTTGTAAGTGCAAGAATAAGGTATGTAGAGTTGTCATTGATTTTGGATCTATTGAAAACATGGTGTCAAGTGAGATGGTGAATAAGTTAAATTTGCAAAAAGTACCTCATGAGTTGCCTTATAAAGTATCATGGTTGAGTGATGGGAAATCTTTGTTGGTTAATGAAAAGTTTGTGGTAGATTTCCATATTGGAGGTTATAGAGATAGTGTAGTTTGTGATATTCTTCCCATGGATTGTTGTCACCTACTCCTAGGTAGACCCTGGCAATATGATATGCGAGCCTTGTATGATGGCAGAGAGAACACCTATACAATAATGAAGGATGGGTGCAAGTTTGTTTTGAATCCACTTGTGGAAGATGAGAAATGCAAAGCAAAAGTGATTATGTGTGGAAAAAAAGAGCGTGTAGAAATTGTGAATGAGGACAAAAAGATAGGTGCAACAGACAGTTCAAGGTCTGAGAAAGTTTTGACAACAAGTGTAAAGGTTAACATAGATTTGAAGACTGAGTTGGTGGTAAATGGGTATGCTAATGTTATGGTAGGATACATTTTGTGTCCATTGATTGGGAATAATGTTGCAAAGCATAAAGAGATTGCAGGGACAGTGGATTGTGGGTCTGATAGTATAAAGGTACATGTTGCTGATAGGACATGAGGTTAAAGGTAGAATCAAGCATGAGTATGAAGCAAGAGGGAATACTAACATGTGTTTTTTTGCAATTTTTGATAAAGGAATGCATTCTAGTTTTGATCAAAGAATAGGGAAAATACCATTTTCAAGTCTGAATGCAAAGATTAAGACAAATTCAATTGCAAACAATGTCAAGAATGTTAAAGGTGCAGGGAAGATTACAAGTTCAGTGTGTATGAACCAGCAGAGAGGATTTGCAGACCAAGGGAACATGTATGAAGCTTGGATATATTGGACTCAGATGCAACTCATGTGGCATGAGTTTTTTATTGTGGGGGTGTATGGTGCAAGAGCACCTACACCTTATTGATAAAATGTGATCTCTTGAAGGTTGATAGGAAGTGTCAAGGAGTAGTGTATGGTGTTTTTAGTTTATATATGCTTAAATAAGTTCTTTTGAGACCATTCTCTTTATAATAAGTTGGTGTTTGAGTCTTAGGTACATCAAAATAGGTAAAAGTTACACAAAAAAATGCAAAAATGTTGTTAAACAAAAGTTGTCAAAATACAGTTTTAGGGAATATGAAGATATTAGGATTTTAAAAGGTAGTTAGGAAGTTTTGTTGGTTATGTTTGGAGGGAAAAAGTTTATATAGCCTCTTGAAGGATCGAACAATTTTTTTGAACAAATATTGAAGGATTCCAAATCAATAAACAATGCTTTTCTATTGCAATTCTCTAATTTTTATACTTTGTTTCCTCTGTACGAACCCGTATAGGCTTCAAATGTCCTGATTATTGTTGTTCTATGTAATTACATGTTTCATCTTTCATTTGATATCATTTTGAGAGTTTAATTTTGTATTTGGAAGGAGAAATCAATCATTCTCTATAACTACTCTGTTTCCTCAGATTTAAGGGTTGAGGGTCTTCAAAAATTCTTAATTGACCCATTACAATTTCTATATCCTCTTTATCTCATGGAATGGGTCTAAAATACTCTAATTTTGGTGTTTCAGTGTTTTGGTAGGCAGTGGGATTGAATTGAGAGGAAGGGAATGAAGCCCTAGGGCTAACATTGTGATTTTTCATGTGAAATGATGGTGTCAAGTTAGTGTTTCAATGAAATAGTGAAGGGACTAGTCTTGTGATGGATTTGGGACCATGTGAAGAGTAAATTAAAGGTGTTTGATGCATTATTTGTGTCACGAAAGCCCAAGTAATGTGAATTCCAATGAACCCTAGAGATTTGGCTTGAAAATGGAGGGTTTGATGGATTAGTGGGTTAGAGGCCTTAAATATGAGAAGTGATTGAGGATTTTGTGGTTTTGTGTCACAATTTAACTCTTTTAATTTTTTTTTGGTGAAAACCAAGTGTTTTGAAGGTACTTCATTTGAAAAACTGGGCTAATTTAGTAGCCTAATTTAGGGGTGGTTTATTGAATCTCAATATGGTTGTGTAGAAGTCACTTGAAACCTATTTGGATGTTGTTTCATATCTGGTTGAGACTCTTTGAAGGTGTTTTTTTGGCCTTTGTACGACCGTCTCCAAAAGATAAGTCTATTTGTTGATTTTGAAGGCTAGAAGCCTCTAGTGGTGTCTTAAGGAACAATTAGGTGTTTGTATGTTCAAGGGAATATTTCCTTGTTTGAATCAGATTATTTGTGTTGGATAGTGAGTTTCAACCACCTTTCTTGCATCCGAAGCACCTCTCTGTCAAAGCCTAATTGCATCTTAACCAACTTCTAATTGTCCCTGAAAAAGGCATTGAGGCTTTCAAGGTCTTGAGTTTTGGTGTGCTTCTTATACTTCTTGTCATTGTAGGAAAGGTCTGTCACCTTCGCTACCACCTCTTCGCTAACCTCAAATGATATTCCTCCCAAAATAACTCTCTTATCCCTCTAGGAGCCAACAAATTGTGCCAACATCTTTCCATCATGGCCCACTAGACTTTCTAACAAAGGCACCAACCCCCCTCCATGTAGATGTGCCACAAAATTGGGTCTTGATTCTATTGCCACCCTTCTTAATACAAAACTCACATAAACTAGCCTAGAAAAAAAAAGTTAGCCGAGAAATGAACTGGCTGCTAGTGAAATTACCCAACCTTATAACACCTCTTCTAAACCACCACAGACAAGAAAGCATAATTAATGTTTCCAAAAGTTTACACATGCTAATTGTCATTCCCAAGGAAATCATCTCTACGGGGCCATAATAATTCCTTAAGTACTGAAAGCTTAGATATAAAGCCTTGATGAAACTTATCGGATAATTAATACCCAATGTGCAAGAAGTCACTTTGAACTTACACTTTTTCCTAGGGCTTTTAGCCATGGGGCCAAATTTTGAATTCCTTAAGTACATCACAATAAATCTTAGGGTCATCATAAGCTTAATCAAAATAAAGATAGTCGACAATTTGGAGATAAACTTTGCTAACCACACATTCCTAAAAATTTGATGTGATATGTGGTAATTACAACAAGATAGCCCATAAAAACTAATGAGAGCCCAACCATACATAGCCATATTTACTAAGGACCCCATGACACCCCACATTATCTTTACCACACCATTGAACTTAGTCCACATCATCAAAGGCCCTAACATGTAGAGCCACCTATACCCACAAAGAACCATATAGTAGGCCAACATTTAAATGGTTATATTTTTCTACTCATCAAGGATTAATCCTTTTATATTTGCCAGTAGAGCCCAAAGTCTTCACCAACATTTGCAATGACTCCATGAGGAACCCAAGTTGGCCAGGGCATTCGCCACCTAGTTTCCCTCATGGTAGGTGTGAGTCATTAGCTTCCTTTCCAGTTTTGAAATTAAAAATTTGATGTCTAAAAGGATATCCCAGGTACTCCATCCTTGAAAATGATAATACTTAACAGAGTTATCCACTATCATAGAGTCCCCTTCTATGTGTATTTTTTACTCCCATAGTGACAGCCAACTCAACACCCTTGAGCAATGCCCGTGCCTTCACCGTCATAGAAGAATACATGCCTATACCTCTAGCAAACCCAACAATAAATTTTCCCTTGCAATCCTTGATAGTGCCACCAATACTAACCATTCTTGGGTTCCCCTTAGTTGCTCTGTTAAAATTTAGTTTAAACCAACCAATGCCTGGGGGGATCCACACCGTGTTCCTTCTAGCTAGAGACTTAGAGTTATCAAAGGAGTTGATGTCCAAGTTTTGATTCCAAGATTTTTCCATCTTGATCTCCCATTTAGTAGGGGGTTTGTTCAGGGGTTTCCAAGTGTACAAAGAAACATTCTCATAAATAAGTCTACACCCAATGCCAAAAACTTCCTTAGGGATTTTCTTAGTATCTCTGAAGATCCAATTGTTTCTCTCTTTCCATAAGCACCAAAAAATTATGGGGGGGTTTGAATCTAGATCTCCATAGGGAGAGGGTGTTAGAAGGGGTGACCATCCTTCAATAAAGGATTTTAAGTCCCCATTAAGTGTCTAATGAGTCTCAAATTTTCCAAAGGCTAGACTCTAAACTTCAGCAACAAACAAACAGTGTAGTAACAGGTGGTCAATCGACTCTTCATTGCTTTTCCATAACATGCATCTATTCGGGATCTAGAATCCCCTTTTCCTTAAATTGTCTTGGGTTAGAATATTATTGTGACATGCTGTCCACTAGAAGAAATTTATTTTTTGGTGTCAAGTGTCTGTTCCATACTCATTTCCAAAGTTTTCTCTAAGTACCCTTGTTTGACAACAAACCATAAGCCGACCCAACAAAAAGGTTTCCCTTGCGTTCCTTAGTCTAGAAAAACTCATCTTCAATGTTGGAAATGTGAATTCTTGTTAGGGAGAGGATATCCTGAAAGGATTTAGTCAACAATATCAAATCCGGGGAAAGGGAGCAACATAATCCTAAATATTTCCATTTCCTGCATCCCTACGAACCGTGAAGGTAATCACTAACATACATGCCAAAGAAAAGATGTGCAGATTCCATCAAATTCTTGAAATCAGATAAGGATAGGGGGGATTCTAACAACCAAGGGTCTTCCCAGAAATACATGCTACTACCATTCCCAAGTTTCCATCTCAACCCTGAGTGTAGAAGAACCTTCATCTTGCATATATTATTCCAATCCAAAGACCCATGGGGGTGTTCATTGGAGATGTATCTAATTAGGGGGTAGTTGCTTAGGTACTTTGCATTCATAATCCCGCACCATTATTTTTTGTTCCTTAACTAGTCCCACCCCACCTTGGTGAGAAAGGCTTTGTTTGTAGATTGGAATTTCCTAATACCAAGCCCTCCACCACATTTAGGAAGGAAAACCTTATCCCAACTAACCAGATACATCTTCTTTTTTTCTTTTGTCCCAAACCGAAGGAATTTCCTTTGAATTTTTTCAAAATTTTCAGCAATGTAACTAGGCATTTTGAACATGGAAATGAAGTACACCAAAATCCCTTGAAGTGCAGCAGTAACGAGTTGTTGCTTACTAGCATGAATAACAATTGAACCTTTCCACCCTGCCAGCTTCCTTTGAACTCTCTCAAGGATAATATTCCAGAAAGTGGGGGTGACTTCCTTAACAATGAGAGGGAGACCCAGATACACTAAAGGAGGGGAGGCACTCGCACAACCCAAAATAGTGGTCACATGATCTTGCAGGCCAGGAGTATAGTTAAAGAAATTGATCATACTTTTATTGTACTTTATACACTGACTTGAACAAGCCACATAATTGTTGAGACAACTTTTCCATTTCCTTTCTTCTAGCACCAAAGCTTTCCCAAATAGAATAGTGTCATCCACAAACTGTTGAATGACAACCAGATTTAAAGTAGTGGCTAGTTTAACACCTTTAATAGAGCCCTCTAGAAACATTCTAACAACATTCTTACTCAACACGTCAAAAACCATTATGAACAAATAGGGAGATATGGGGTCACCCTGCCTTATACCTCTCCCAGCCAAAAAGAACCCATGGGGGACCCCATTGAATAGAAAGAGTACTTCACAGTAGTAATACATTTCAAAATAATGTTAATCACCCTTTGACATCAAGATTAAACAACATACTATCACTGTTGCACTAGTCCATATAATGCAAAATTTCATGCGTGCCAATAGCAACATCCAAGATATGGAAACTTGGAACAAAGCCTTTTTGGCTTGGGCTAATCATTTTTTCTAGAAGGGTTTTCAAGCGGTTCACCAAGATTTTGGAGAAAATATTATAAATAGTATTACATAGGTTGATAGGATGAAAGTTAGCCATGGTTTGTGGCTCCTCAATTTTTGGAATAAAGGCAAGGAAGGTGTGGTTCAGTCGTTTGAGTAGTTTTCCAGAAGTGAAGAAATCCCTAGCTACCAGAATTAGGTCTTCTCCCACAATTTCCCAAAATGTTTGGAAGAAAGCCAAGGGGAAACTATTAGGTCTCAAGGCCTCGTATGCCCCCATACTGAACACAACCATCCAGACTTCCTTAGGAGTAACAAAACCCAAAATATACTCGTTATCCTCTTAGGATATAGAAGTAGGAAGGGGTTCCAATAGGAGGTCATCCATAGCCGAATTAGGTGCCTCAATAGGAGCTGATAGAGCACATTGGAAGCGAATCGAAGCCAAAAGACAAATCTGGGTGGGAGAAGTAATAACATCCCCTACCTCATTTTTCAATTTTTTTCTGATTCCTTTTCCTATGATTAAGGGCTGAAACATGGATGAAAGAGGTGTCCCATTTTCCCTTAGTCAACCATTGAATTCTAGACTTTTTCTTCAAGAAGAGCTCTTATTTTTTCAAAATTTTCTCCCATTCCATGTGTTCAACCTTTTCCTATTGAAATTTTTGAACATTGGTATCCCCATCCTCCATCCTCTTTTGAGACACCCTAAGCTTATCAACAAGAAACTTTTCTAATGAAAACATCCCCAAACACCCGCTTGTTCCACTCCTTAACCATATCTTTGATATACTTGAGTTTGTGGAAAATTTGAAACATGGGGGAGCCATGTAAAGGAACGTTCCACCAAGCAACAATCTTATTCCTGAAATCAGGATGAGAATTCCATATGATCTCAAAACAGAAAGGGAATAGACCCACAACTGAGTGTTCATTCAAGACCAACAACAAAGGATTATAGTTTGAAATAGTCCAAGGCAATGCCAACAGATTAGAGCCAAGTAAGGCCATCCAATTAGGAGAGAAGAGGAAACCATCAAGTTGAACCTGGATCAAACCATCCCCTAAATGCCTATTAGTTCAAGTGTAAACCTAACCTTGCAAATCAATGTCCACCAGTCCAGTATTATTTAAGAAATCAACTAGATGAGCCATTTTATCAGAGTAATCAATTAGACCCCTACACTTCTCAGAGGGGTATAAGGGAGAGTTGAAATCTCCAACCACCAACCATCGCCCCCCCTATTGCTCTAAATCCAATTAGTAATTTCTTTCCAAAGGGATTTCCTCGTTGTTGCCCCAATTTTTTGCTATGTCTTGCAAGAGGTCTTTCACCCTATCAAAAATCAGCTATGTCTTATGTCAGGCGGTGTTTTGCACAATTTTGTGAACTTGGGCGGTGTTTTGTGAAGTTTGTCTAACTTTCTGCTTTATCACCTGGCCTTGGTACTTGCCACCTTAGTCTTTCACAATTTAATTTCATGCTAGCGGTGTTTTGCGAATTTCATCTAACTTCCTATTTCCCTGCCCTGAGCTAGTCTTATTTAAGTTAATGTTCCTTTTACCAGGTGGTGTTTCACAGTGAAGAGTGAAATTTGGTGGGCTTTTATAAAGTTCATCGAACTCTCAACTTTTCCACCCCTAGCCATTCCTTTTCAAATTTTTGAAAAGTAGTAATAAAATAGTGATGTGAAAGTCGACACATGCCTATACAAAAATGAAGTGATTTTTACTATTCATCTACTCGCATGCTTTCTATGGGATTTTAAATAAAGTTTTTGGTGAAAGAAAAACATTCCTCATTGTGGTGCCAATTTTTCGATGAGGAAACTGATGAGACATATCAAAACAAATTTTCAACTACAAAATTCACCATTAGAGGTATTTTCAAATATCCATCCTTTTCAAAGTCTATCTCTTTGGGTTAATTCTCTTCGTATTGTAGTCTCCTTGAACATACTTTTGCTTGAGTCCTAAATTTATAGTCATGGCTAAGCTCAAGTGAATGGGTTATGAGTATATATCTAGGCTAACTTGTGATAGACTCCAGATTAGGGATACTCGTTTAGGGTTTGTGAATTTAAGTGAACTAAAAGATAAATTCAATAGTCCAAACCCACCGCTCATCACCCAACAGGTGATTAATAGTGGATTAGTTGAAGCTGTTGCCATTCCTATAGCAATACAATGCCTTGAACTTATCCTAGAATGCATTAGGCATTATAACTCACAAACACGAGAAATTAGGACAAAGGATAACTGGTTGGTGGTAAAAATTCAAAAATCCACCTTTTCATCATGTCTAAAGATTCTAGAAAAAGATAATTACTCATCTTTGACCATGACGAAATCCAAAATTGAGTTTTCTGCTAAGAAGAGACTAGACATGAATGAAATGGTGAAAAATTGGTTGGTGAAACCTAAGCGGGGTGGGTCCTAATTGCCTTGCAAGCTACATAGAAATCATTTTGTGAAAGAAGTAGCTGATATTATGGTACTATTGCATAGAGTAAGGGGAAATGAGGATTTACACGAGTTTGAGGAATGGATGTATTTTTTCATCTAAATTATGTTGCCAGGGCGGTAATTTCTTGACTGGGCAAAAATTATTAGTGACAGTATGGACTATTTGATGACTTTCTTTACTCTTAACAAATTCTTTTATATGTACTTGTACTTAATTTATGCCATTTCTAGTACAAAACCCTAGCTTGGATTGAGACCAAGCGATCTCCCTCTTGAAAAGGTGCCCATTTACGATTTATGACTACCTTGATAAGTTGCAGCTTCATAAAAGTTTCCTTCATTTTAGAAGGATAACAAATACTTTCACCATGAGGATGGTCGGAGAATTGCAAGGGAATATTGGAATGCGACAGTCACCTGAAGCTATACAATTTGTGAATTTTTATGGTAGTCACTTCATCTAGTTCTAGAGATTTTCCTACATGAGTTGGAGGTTTCACTGGTTTTCCCATCAAATTCCCAAGGTACCCTAAAGAAAAATGGGTTATGATTGAAGTGTGTAGATAGTTAGTAGATGTAAATAGGATATGTCAAGAAAGGAGGAGAGTGACCATTTGTTTTCCTATTGGTTTCAGTCCCTACATGTGTCAATCTATGTCTAATGCTTTAAATATTGAGAGGGAGTTATCCAAATATAATTTGCATTCATATGATGAACATTTCCATTTTGATCTTAAAGATTATGTCAAGAACAATTTGAAATTAAGTCCTAAATTATTTCACCATCGTAGTTTGGAGGACTATTGGGCTGATTGTTTTGATGAATATGAAGTCAGAAAAAGAAGTTGGATGAGATTTTCTATAAAACAAATTATCATCTATGGTCTAGGTGGGGATTTGCAACAAAGAAAAGTAGACTATTGAAGCAAGGACTGCGGATATTTTGGCTACGACACAAGAATGGATTACCAAGAAGAGAATAGATCAATCCTATCCTCTAACCAGGTCATGGAATACTCAACCTTCTAGGAGTACCACACAATCTTCTCCAAATGTGAGAACAACTGACACCATCTCGTAGTCATTGCCTTTAGGAACCCAGGGAAATGGTGATGACAATTCGCTTGATAAAAATATGTTCCAACAAACATGTGGGGAAGATATCCTTAACCTACCCAATCTAGAAATGGAAAAAGAAGGTGAAGAAGATGAAGGGGATCTAGAAAATATTGACATTAACTCTTCTCCTTCTCAGGATGAGTCACCCACCAGAGAGATAAGTGCACCACTAAAGTCAAAGACTGCTCCACTCACATCAAAAAACACACTAGTGAACAATCATTGTACACACAAAACATTATTTGAGTCTTCAAGATCTAAGGCAACTAATGTGCCTGTTACACCTATTTGGTTGGAAGATACTTTGTCTAGGAAAAGGAAGGTTGTGTAGCCTAGCTTACTAAAGTAGGACATGGTAGTTCAGTTATTGTAGAGAACCTAAACTCCAAAGCTGAAGAAACTAAAGACCATTGCATGGTTAGTGGACGATGTTGATTTGGGAAACCTACATTTGGAAATTGCACGTCCTTCAACACGAAAGGAGATCATTCATGTGATTGTGAGTGATTTTGAAGTTGACAGAATTGATCTTGAACCTCATACAAGAGATGGGGATATTCAAATCTTTGAAGTATCTACAACGAGAATGGTTGAATGATCGAAGAAGGATAAGGAAAGAAAAGATGAATTGAAGATGCAGGTTCAAGCTTTGACTGAATGCTTGAGGTCTTTCTTCAACCTTCCCCTTCAACTGATTTCTTAGGTTGAATCCTCTATGGATCCCCTAGCTATGATTGGAAAAGAAGCAATGAGAAAGATGAAAAACTACCAAACCCTAGGTGTAGTTGTGGAAGAGTGGAGTGAGTGTTTAACCAAGGAGGGAAATTTTACTATTTTTGAGTCTATAAAGTGTTTTCAAAAAGTATATGCCTTAAAGTATACTCTTGAAGAATAAATTGTTGCTGTTGAAAAGGAAGAAAAGACATGGAATCATTGCCAAACTAAATTGAAAGCAATGATGGAATGGGGCATGGAAAAACTAGTGGCAAAGCAAATTACACCCAATGTTGCAGACTCTCATTGCCTTGTATGGAACAAAGGTGTAGATTGGAAGTTGAAAATCACCAAGCAAGGTTTGCAAAAGCTTCAGGAAATCATTACCAAATGTATTGACATCTCAGATGAAGCACATAGCACTTTAGTTGCTCTAGGGTTGCAATAGGACAAAGGAGAAATAGGATATGATGCAAACGTCAAAGGCTTGGTAGACAACTTCTATAAAATGGTCAAGGGGATACTCAACTCTTATTCCTTTAATGTTGAGAATTTAAAGAAATTTAGAAAATTACATCTTGTCTAATCTCAAGCGATTGATCTTATGAAGGCTTGTGAACAATGTATTGAAGTCGTCAAAGATAGTCAACTAGCATGGAAAGTGCGCATGACTAATGTGACTATTCTTCAACACAAGGAGTTGTTGCATACCATGAAGGGTTTCCAAGCTTTGCAAAAGTGGCCCGTGGTACCCCCAAGAATGGGAAGTGAATCGACACCGTCTTGAATTTTCAATTGCTTTATTCAAAACTTTTTAGTTTTAATTAGTTAAGGGAAAGAAAGAAGTAGTTACCTATTTGCTTATTTATATGTATCTATTTTAAAACTAAAAATCTCTAGACACCATTTTGAAAGATCAATATTATATTTTAGACTTTGCTGCTATTTATGTTAATGGAATTGCTATTTGTCTATGTACTTCGAGATTATGAAGATAATTTGACATTCTTATATCTATGTGTTTAAGAGTATCTTAATGTTATGCTTTACCTATGTGTGAGTTATGCAATTTTCTTCATAATAGATTTCATCTTTCAAATAATATTGAGTTCATTATTTTAATTCTCTGTAATTTCCAAGTTAAATTGGTCTTTGTGCTAGTATTTTATTACCTGTACTTCTCATCTGATATTAGGATTTTTCTTGATATTGGGTTTCACCTTTACTGCTTTTTGGTTAAAAGAAAACATTGTGTTTATTTCTTGTTCTTTCAATTCATTGAAAATCATAAGAGGGAGCTGTACCTCAGTAAAATTCAAAGGATATTTTCTTTTTCTAAAAGCGTAGATATTCAGAGTTGTTGGTTTTTTAGGCACCTTTTTGGGCATAAAGTCATATTATTTCAAGGTGCCCAATCTATTAGCCAACACTTGCATTCCTTAAATTGAGGGCATAAATGTTAATAATAAACCAATAACCCCTAACATGAGAGAACTGAAATCCCACACTATTTCTAGAATGGAATAAATTAGTCCCAATTATCCTATTAGGATTCCATATCATAGAAATCCCACCTGAAGCCCCATCCACATCACTATAGGAAAAAAGGGCGTTTGACTAGATATACCTAGCTATGGGTTCAAAGTATTTTTCATCTTGGTTTTTGATAACAACAAAACATCAACCTTGTGTTCTAGTACATAATTCTTCAGGGCTAGCTACTTGTGGGGGTTGTTTAACCCTCTCACATTCCATGATAGGACTTTCATTTAGAAACCTTCTTTGAGGACATTTCTAATGTCCTCTATTTACCAATAACAATCTCTTTTGTTGTCTCTCTATTCCTTGTCTACCGCTGGTTGAGTCTACTAGGTTTGGAGTCTCATCCCACATCTTCTTTCTTTTGTTTACCCTTCCTCTTAGTAGTTGACCAAAACTCTTCTTCCATGGTTTGAACTAGGGTAAGGTGTCCAACACAGCTTGTCCAGGACTAGGGGACACCTTTGTCACTCCCTCATCTCGAAACTCACCTTCCTCAAGATCCTTAAGCTTAGGGTAAAGGAAATTCTCTATTTCAACCAAAGGCACCACAAGCACCTTAGAAACATGTAATAGGGGGCCTTATTATCCAACACACTATTGGGAGAGGACCCACTTGGCATCGAAGAAAAATCAACATAAAGCATATCTGTAGACCGAGGCACCGGGATTACTAGGTCAACAAGCCCAACCTTAGTTAGGGAATCAATGATCTTAAGGATATAAGACTCGAAGGGTTGGGGCTAGAAATGGACTCGCCTCTCCAACTAGAACACCTTCAAATCATTCTAATCCCCAAGCTTTATTTTTATATAGGACATCCCTTCTGGTAGTAATGAATATCCCTCTTAATATGGCTAACCCATTGTCACCTGTTCCATGGGGTGCAACTATTGTCCCTTTACAATTGGGGAATAATTTGCATGATTTTCCCAAGGGTTCCCATAAAAATTTTCCCAAATTTTGAGGTAATGGAAATATCTCTCTCAAGAAATACATTGATTCATTTTACACTACTTGTGGTGTGCTTTCAATACAAGAAGAAGATGTGGCGGTTAGGCTCTTCACAAAATCTTTGGTTGATCCGGTAGCACAATAGTTTTTTCAACTACCTAATGAGTGTATAACTAATTGGGAAACAATGCACAGTAAATTTGAAGCTAGATTCAAAAGCGTAGATGATGACCTCACTTTAATAGCACAAGTCACTCAGATGAAGAAGGGGGCAAATGAATCTATAAGGGATTTTGTTGCTAAATTCAATAGAGTGGTGTCACAAATTAATGCTACTAAAAGGCCATTTGAAGGAATGCATAAATGTTTCTTCATTAATGCACAACAACCAGATAGTGGTCTTCTCCTCAAAATGCAACTAGTGAATACTCTTGAGGCCACACAAGCGCTTGCCATTGAGTTAGAAGATGATTTCATCTTAGTTGGAAAGTGGAAAAGAGAACTGCATACGAACAAGGTGCTCTAGACCACTTCTTCAGATCCTATGATTCAAAGGTTGGCTAATGATATCATCACTCTCAAAAGACAACTACCAAAAAACAATCAACCTTATCAAGATATTCTGAGAAAGGAAAATTTTCAAAATAGGAAATAAAACACTTTCCTTTCCTCTAGCTCAATAGAGGCTGGTGATTGAAGCCCCACTTGGAGACAATAAAAAGAGTATGCGTGTCTTTCACCTCACGTTTGATCATGATGGTGCTGAATGTCTTGAAATGAACATGTTTATGTAGTTGACCACCATGAGGAAATTTATTGAAGATGTCACGAATGAAATAAATCCATCCAATCAATATGGAAACTCTGCAAATGGATACCTAGAATTTGAACTTGATGATGATAGAGGATGGGATGTCTACATCACTCTGGATGAGCCTGCCTATGCCACTATCACTAGAAGTCAACAACATACCAATAAAAAAGGTACCCAAAATTCTCCTAAGGTTTTACTTACTAGAGAAAGTGCAATTTCGAAAGGCGGAAATGTATCACAAAGTGTAATTGAAGACTCTTCTAAAAATATGAGTGTGTCATCCATGAAATAACCAACTGGGACTTTTGATATTGTGGAGTTCTGTAAAAACTACAAAGTACAAATTTCACAAGCAGATATTTAAGAATGCACCCTAAAGAGTTAGATAGGAAGATTGAACATGTCAAGCTAGGAAATTCTGAGTCACATACAAGTCTAGATGAGCAAATGGTTAGCTCTCAGAATTCAGTGACTAATGTGGCATCCAATAGTAAGATGTCCTCATCACATATTGTTGATGAAAAATACAATCCTTTCTATGTATCGTTATTTGTAAATGGGTTTAGAGTGAGTAATTGCATCATTGAATTAGGTGCTTCTGACAATGTTATGCTTGCACAAATTGCATGAGCTTTGGGATTTAAAATGACTAAGACATTTGGTAAATGTTATTCTATGGAATCTATAAAACCCCAATCCTAATACCTGCAAAACACAAGAAACAAATACATCATTAGATCCATTGCAAGTAAGAATCAAGATTCCCCATGAAATCCATTAACAATTCTCAAAATAGGAAATAAAATTGAAAGACACAATGAGAAAGCAATGAAATCCTAATTAAGAAAGAAACTCAAGATCCCATGGGGGAATTGGTGCCAATTTGATGTGAAAATTGGCCCTTTCTCAACTCTTATGATGCAATGTTGATAAGTGATCCATTTTGGTGAAGATTCAGTTGAGCTCCATGATGAAAAATTTACATAACCTAGCTAAGATCTTGATAAAATGGATGGAAATAGAGATGGTTGAGGATGAAATTGAGTATAGTAGACTTGCTCAAATTGTGGATGATCAAAATGAGGAGAGAAACCTCTTATTTATAGAAATACAAGATGGAGAAATGCAAAATGGGATGAATGTGGGATCATTCAACACCCAATGGGAAAGTGCCACTTGCCAAGATGTGAATGGGTAAAGGATGTGCACATTTTGATGAATGTGCCCATAAATGCAATTAGGTGGAATTTGAAAATAGTGAAATGACATGTAAGAGGGTAAAAAGAATGACTTAAATGCCACTTGGCTAAATGCACAAGGACATGTAAGAAGGAATGAATGTCTTGTTGGAAGGACAAATCCACTTGGAGGGATTTCAAATTTGGAAGAATATTCCTCTAAAGATGCCAAGTTGAGAGAAAATAGAGATTTAATAAATGAATTAATTGTATTTTCATGTGCAAGTGGCAAAAGCTAGAGGAAGGGACATGGATTAAGATTAGATTTAATTAGGATTTGATTAAATAAGAGGAGGTTGGGTAATTTGACAAATTTGACTTAGATTTTAGGATTTAAATAATTCAAAGTTGAGAGGAAAATGATTTAGGCTTAGTTAAATAAAGATTTTGATTTATTTAACTAAAGGGGATGATTGCTAGATTAAATCAAATAAGGTTTAATTTATTTAATTTAATAAGATGACTTTAGAGATTTAATCAAATAAGATGAATTATTTAATTAAATAGAGACCTAGGGTTAATTAAATCAAATTGATTGATTTAATTAACAAGAGAGAATGACTCAATCAGATAAATAATGATTTATTTAATTAAGAGATGAAGAGTGATGATAATCTTAAGAAGGTGATTCAGGTTGAAATGATGTTAGTAATCAGGATCAAGCGTGTAATGTCAATTAGTACATTTTACGTGTCTACATTTTGCCCCTCTTTGAAGTGATACACTTGCTGTGTCAGTTCAAAGAATAAAATGTCTTGATAAAAAGCCAAAAATGATTTCAAAACTTGCCCCACTGCTACCTTAGTGGGTGAAAACATGCCGATATACTGCCCCCTCGAGAGATCGAATGAAAATTTCAACTTTTTGGGTGATCTCGCGAAAAAAGAGGACAAGGTGCCTGACGGGTCCAAAAAAGCTCTAGGATGCCAAAAAATGAGATAAAACATAAAAAACTATGAAACGACCCTCAGTTGGGTGAAAACAAATCAGGGGATGAAAACCCTGACTGACGGCTAAACAGGGTCAAAGAACCCTAATTTTTAGACTAAATAGGCCTCGAGGGGCAATTTCCAATTCATTTCAATATTCAGCCTTTAGAGATTTTGCATTTTTGAGCTCTAAACCCTTCGCGAGATGGCACAATGACACCTCCCTTGACACATCTCAGACTGAGTACGCACACACCAAAGGCTGCCTGACACTTGACCACCGGTGAGTCGACTTGACTTGACCTCATTTTTAAATTTTTGTGCACATTTAATAGCTTAAAAGTTAGGTATTTTAGGATCAGTCTAGTATAGCACTACTAGAAAGGCTCTTTTGGCACTGCGTGGCCTCAAATTGCACTGCAGTCGCAAATAGTGATGTTGTGGCACAATTTGGAATTAGGGTTCAAATTCCAAACTAAACCGCACATAAAAAGTGTGTCGCGACGAGCCTCTTTGCAATTAGGGTTTCTTTTTAAACTGAGTCTCCTTCTCAAACTACGATGCCACAGTGGAGTTTGAGACTTTATAGCTCCTAGCGACATAGTTTGGAACTTTCAAACTATGTCGCACCCACAAAGAGTGACGTGCAAGTTGTTTCAGGCATGCTAAGACAAATTAGGATAACAATTTTTTATGAAATTTTAATGTGGTGGCTTTCCTGATGCAGGAGGAGGCGATGATACTTTACTCATGTGAGCATAGGTCCTGGGATCTTTTTAGCATTTTGGATGATATGCCTGAGCAAAAACAAGAGCATCTAGGGGCGATCAGACTGTGGTACATTGCTTATGCATCACCCATGAGGACACACCTAGAGATGATGAAAGCGCTTACAGAGCGGTGGCACAACTAGACATCCTCCTTCCACCTTCCGATAGGTGAGGCCACAACCACAATAGAGGATGTGTGGCAGATACTTAGATTGCCCATCTATGGAGAGCATGTGATATATGGCGTGGATGCCAAGAGGGAGGCCTACTAGGACATGATGGGCCTCGATGAAATTTTCTTTTGTGAGGGCCAAATCAAGTTGGAGCATCATAGGCCTACCGTGTCACCCTTTTGATTGGTCATAGCAGCTATCATATCAGGTCTTGTCGCACTAGATCAATGGGGACAATACTTTAGTCCTAGATGGGGGCTTGCTTGGGAGCGCATGGTTTGGTGACATACATGCTTTGCATGGGGGCCAGTTCTTCTAGCCTCTATGTATAGAGATTTGCACGAGTTTGCTTACACTGACGACAAAGTGCTTGGGATGGGGATCACACTCCTGCACATCTGGGCTTGGGAGCACATTGTTGTTCTTCGTCTAAGGGTTGTTCTAGTCACTATGGAGCCAGATGATCCAGTTGTGTGGTGATACAGAGGAGATGTTTCTTTCACCCATATAGGACATCATGAGATTCCTCATTGGAGGAAAGTCCTGGATGATATGTGAGATTTTACATGGCGACCATATCTTGGATGACCTGCATGGTTTGATGATGCTCAAGAGCTCTTTTTCACTCACCAAGAAAATTGATTTAGGGCAAAGAGCACACGATGCTCGAGATGTATCTACCAGGGAGAGTCTAGAGATAGTTTGGGGAATCACAGGACAGGCTAGATGATCAGTATGTCGTGGTATTTGCATGTATGACGAGCCAGAGCTCCTAGGACTGATACATTCATACGCACGAGGTAGTGTAGAGTTTTATGCAGCTGGTGGCTAGGACATGGCCATATGATCAGGGTCAGGCTAATGCAGGGACTATGTAGGCATATAGGGATTGGTTCAGGCTGCCTCTTAGATTGACAGTACCAGGCACACCATCTGCTCAACGCAGGGCTAGAGGCAGAGGAGCAAGTCGAGGTTGGGACCAAGGAGGCTGAGGGGGAAGAGACAGAGACAGGGATGGAGATGGGCCACCACACTAGCCCGATCAGGACAGGGGCCCACAGGATCATCCATAGCCAGATTCATAAGTGGATTAGCAGAGACAAGATGTCCCTAGGTAGGATCAGGACCAGGGACAGTAGGATAGGGTGCTAACACCACCCAGAGATGAGGGCCATGATCAGCCACCCGTGTAGCCAGACCCTAGGGATGGCTAGATTCTCTCGCTACAGGCATAGGTACATGCAATGATAGTTGAGAGGGATCAGTTATGGGTAGAGCAAAACTAGGCGGTCCAGTAGAGATAGGCTGAGGAGCTGTAGGAAGTAGCAAAGATGAGTAGACGTCAGCAGATTTAGAGTATGTCTGCATCCTCCTCCCAGAGCATGGTACCACTCATATAGGGAGGCCATCTAGGAGGCCGATTATTACATGATGCATTATTATTAGGTCGTGCTGAGACCAGCCCCAGTCCTAGACTTTTCATAGAGGACAGGCCATAGACCTGCAGAGGACCACAAAGAGAGAAGGTGGTGAGGGCAGCAACCAGCAGGGTTAGGCTATTTTTGATCAGAGACATGATTCTTTTTGTGCCCCATATGCTCATTTTTGATAGCCCCATAGGCCATTGTACTCTATTGACATACATGTATATTTTGATATGATTTTGTACCATGACAGTGTATATTTTGATGATATATATGATATGAGATGACGTTGATTGATGCGATGTGTTCTATTCTATTTATGCATTATGGATGACTTTTATTTTCTATATGCTATGCAATGTGATGCAATGATGTTATGATGTTTTCTTATATGATGCGATGCAATAGTGTTATGTGATGTTATGATATGTATTATGTTCTATGTGATGAGATGCTTTCTTTTTCAATATCTTTTCTATTATGATATGATCATGCACAATGCAATGATTATGCGACTAATAGATCTATATTATGCCCCTAATGGATGAAATGTATTTTTTTCATTATCTTTTCTCATGCATTATATGTTGATGTATTTATATGATGCTTATATATGTTCTATGGATATTATGATGATGATATGATATGATGAATGCAAATGATGTTTTATATGATTTATGAATATGATGATGCAAATGAATGCAAATGTGTAAATCATGAAATGCTTTGAATAACCAATCTATATTATGCAAATGATGGAAATGCAATGCATGTGATATGATTTAATATTTCCTATATGATATGATATGCAATATGTTGACGGCTTTGTGGGTGTAGGATGGATGCATATATGATAAATTTTGATTAACTATCATGGTACCATGTTAGTGTGAAAAGAAGATAGAAGAAAGCAAGAGATTCCAACAAGAAACGAGATGATGATTATGATTTTTTGAGGAGTTGGGATTTTCAAAGGGCCAATTACCTTATGTTTCATAACACACGTAGGCACAATGCATCAAGGTATAAAGAACCAGGATGTCGTTGTACCTAGTGTGATGGACTTTGACTCGACAATCAGATAGAAGTACTCTTGTTGACACCTGGCATACAAAACCTTATTTGGAGTGCAGTTCAGATATTTCAAATATCTCAGACCAAAATATGGGAAGGCAAGCCTTCCCATGTGGTCAACAAGATACCTAAAACATCCTCCCTACACCTAAACAAAGCACGCATGACCAAGGTTATATTACAAAAATATCCAACAAGCACAACAGATAAAAGATAATGATCATTGCGCCATTCCTATCTCTCTAAATCCTTCATTTTGGACATCATTGAGAGGTCCTTGGAATGAGCGCAATAAGATAAGTTCAAAAAGATAAAGATAAAGCAAACAAACAAGCTAATGTTCTTTAATACCACTAGCCAAGACTAAACTATGGTGATGCCTGATGTTAATGTCCATTGTAGGAAGGATGCATCCTAGGACATGACAATATCAGATGATTGATATGGGATTGATTGGATGATAGGCTATTAACACAAAGAGTTGACCAACTTGTTTACATACTAACCTAGACTTGAGACTTTGACATTTAAGTTTTCACTTTTAGACCTGCTAGACTAATTTCCTATTGTTTTACCAAAGGTTGGGGATGATGATTGATTTATTGTGAGTGATGTTTATAGTGGGTGAAAGCGAGATGAGATGGATGGATTTTTTCAAATATTTGAATGTTTTTCATGTTTTTTGAAATGTTTTGAGGTTGTTTTTGGTATTTTGAAGATATTTTGCAAATGTTTTTATTTTCAAATTTTCAAATTTTTTTGAGATTTTCTGATATTTTGACCAAGACCTAACCTAAAGACCTATCCTAGGGGCCTTGGGGGCTGATCAACAGATGAGCCTTGCCTACGTTATACACGCAAAGACCACATAGTTCGACTGACAAAGACTCGATTATTGACGAGATATGAAAAATGGATTGCCAGTTTATTACAACAGACTACTAAAGGACTGACCTAAGTGTCTCGGGGGATGATCAAAGATCAAAATTTCCTACGTACAAGGCTTAGGGACCCATAGTTTGACAAGATGACTCTGTTTTTTGAATTTTTGACTAACTTTTTGACCTGTTTTTGGATTTTGATCTATTTTGAATGTTTTGGGATTTTCTGATTTTCTTGGATTTTCTAATTTAGGGACTTCAAGAATATACACGAATCTGATTCGATGAGAACATGCCCCTAGCATGAAACAATATACTACTTCAATAAAGTGAGGAAAAACTGACCTTGAGAATGGGCCAATTAGTACTAGGAGGGATCATGACACGAACACAGGATCAATCTATGATGCAGACGTGGATGGGTGTTAGATGGAGATATGGAATGTGCTGGATGTGTAAGTGTGATGGATGGATGATGCAAAATGAGCCATGAAGATCCTAGTGGATGGAAAGTGCTTATTTACACAAGGTGCCTGTTTGCCAGGTTTTCACTGAGGTACTTGCCCAAAGTGCCACTGAAGTGGTTTTCACTAGAGGACGATTTTTCTCTTTACTATTTTTAATCCTTTTTTTGGTTTTTTTGTTGTCACCAAGATGCCTGTTTGCTAGGTTTTCATCAGGGTAACCATTCTTTTAGGACATTTTCTTTTTTATTTTTACTTTTTGGTTTTATACCTTGAAAGATTTAGGCATAAAACTTTTTGAGATGGGAGCTATTCACGGGCTCCTGCAGAGTTTCCCCTTTGGGTGTTGATAACTGATATTCCCCTAACTTGTAACTTGCTGTGATAACAAATGGTCCCAACTAGTTGGGTTCAAATTTTCCTTTTCCATTTGGGTTTGGGACATTCTTCTGATTCTCCTTTAGCATAAGTTCTCCTACCTGGAATTTCTGACTCCCGATCTTCTTGTTATAGCTCTACTTGAGTTAGTTCTGATAGACTTGTAAATGATTTAAGGCCTCCATACATTGCTCATCCAACAACCCCAACTCATTTAGTCTTGATACTCAGTATTCTTCATCCGTGATGAGGTTCTGCAATGATATTCTCAGTGGCAGGAGCTCAATCTTGATGGGTAATATGGCTTTTAATCCATAGACCAGGGAAAATGGGGTGGCACCTCTGTGTGTGTGAATGTTGGTTCGATAGGCCTAGAGAGCGGGATTAGCTGCAGATGCCAATCACGGCCTAGGTCATTGACTATCTTTTTGAGGATTTTTAGAATGGTTTTATTAGTGGCTTTTGCTTGGCCATTTCCTTGGGGATAGTACAAGGTGGAAAAGCGATGTTAGGTTTTGAATTTGTTGCAAAGGTTGCGAACATCCTAATTTTTGAATGGTGTCCCATTATTTGGGATAATAGATTGGGGAACATCGTATCGACATACTAAGTAGTTTAGAATGAACTTAGATATCTTCTTTCTAGTGATGTATGTCATGGGGATGGATTTCACCCACTTGGTGAAGTACTTAGTGGTGGTAATGATAAACTTGTGGCCACTGGATGAGGTGGGGGTGATTTTTCCAATGAGATCGAGCCCCCACTGTGAAAAGGGCCATGGTGTGACAATCAGATGGAGATCTTGAGCTGGTGCATGGATGAGGTCTCCATGCTGCTAACATTGTAAACACCTTTTGACATAGTCATGTGCTTCTCTTTCCACAGTAGGCCAATAGTACCTCGTCGTCAGAAATTTCTTGGCCAAGGTCATTTCGCTTGAGTGTGAACTAGAAATACCATTATTCACCTTAGTTAAGGTGGTCAACGCCTCCTCAGTGTTTAAACAGTGCAACAGAGTTCCCTCTATGCTCCTACGGTAAAGGGTTTTTCCTAGGATGACAAACCGAGATGCTTTCTTGACAAAGGTTTTCTTGAGGTTGGAGGTTATGTTAGCTGGGAGGACTCCTATTCTTAGATAAGTGTATATGTCATGGTACCAAGGATCACTAGGACCAATGATTTCACACATGAATTATGACTCCGGTACCTCAAATGTAGGCATAGGAAGTTGCTCTACCAAGAATTCGTGCTTTGGGACATTGCGAGGGATATCCAATAGGGATCCAATTGTTGCCATGGAGTCTGCTGCTTTGTTGTTTGCTCTGAGTATCTGCTCGAATGTGATCTCAATGAAGGACTCCTTAAGGCTTTCCACCAATTTCTTGTATAGAGTTAACTTTTCATCCTTAGTCTAGTATTCATCATTCACTTGATTGATTTTCAGTTGTGAATCCCCATATACCTTTAGAGCCATGATATGCCACTATACTGCTATTCTAAGTCCTATGGTTAGAGCCTCATATTCTGGGATATTGTTTGTGTAGGGAAATGCAACCTTGTAGGATCTTGGTATGCAGTCCCCCTGTGGAGTGATGAAAAAGACCTGGGCTCTTGATCCATGATGTGTGTAGGAGCCATCAAAGTACAACTTCCAGTGGTCTGCTATGCTTATGTTGAAGATGGATTCATTAGGGAACTCTGAAATGAGCGGATTCTCTATGTACATTGGTGCTTCTGCTAGTTGATCTGCAATAGCTTGCCCTTTGATAGCCTGCCACTCTACATACTCGATATCATATTCTGATAGGATCATAACCCACTTGTCCATCCTTCCTGTGAGTACTTCCTTGGAGAGAAGATACTTGAGTAGGTTGATCTTGGAAATGAGTTTGATTTTATGTGTTAACATGTAGTGTCTGAAATTTTGTGAGGCAAACACTACTTCTAGGCAAGCTTTTTTGATAAAGGAATAATTTAACTCATTCCCTACCATGGTTTGGCTAATGTAGTAGATGGCCCTCTCTATTCTATTTTCATTGTGTTGGGCTAGGAGAGCACCGAGAGCTACTACTATTTCTGATATGTAAAAGATTAGAGGCCTTCTTGGGATTGGTAGCATAAGCACTGGAGGTGTGAGAAAATACTCTTTGATTTTGTTAAAGGCTTGATTGCACTTGTCATCCCACTTGTATGCTACCCCCTTGTGGAGTAGGTGATAATATGGTATTGATTTGTCTGCTAATTGAGCTATGAACCCTCAGATCGACTGGAGCCTACCTTGTAGGCCTCTTGGCTGCTTCAAAGTCTTAGGTGCCTCCATCTTGAGGATTGAATTTACCTTAGTGGGATCTATTTCAATTCCTCTCATAGACACAATGTATCTCAACAATTTCCCTAATTGTACACCGAAGACACACTTCTTTGGATTAAGGCGAACCTTGTATTCCTCCAGTCTGTCAAAGATGGAACTCAATGCTGCTATGTGGTTCCTTCTCTTTCTAGATTTTGGTAATATGTCATCGACATAATCTTCCACGGTCTTATGGATCATGCCATGAAAGATTAAGGTCATGGCTCTCTAATATGTTTCCCCAACATTCTTTAGGCCAAACGACATCATGTTCTAGCAATATGTCCCGCATGGACAAGTAAAAGTTGTTTTGGGTTGATCTTCTTTAGCTATCATGATTTGGTTATACTCGAAGAATACGTCCATTAGTGAAAGCATCTCATGTCCCGCAGTCATGTCTACAATCATATCAATGTTGGGAAGCGGGAAGTTGTCTTTGGGAAATGTCTTGTTCAGGTCTTTGAAATCTGTGCATATACAGATGCCTCCATCAGGTTTTGAAACATAAACCATATTTGATACCCAATATGGATAGTCAATTGGTCGTATGAACCCTACTTTTAATTCCATTTTGACTAACAAGGCTATCTGGGGATGCATTTTTTTGAGTTTCTGTCTGACGGGATTTGCTTCAGGGTAAGCTGCTAGGTGGTGGACCACAATCTTCGGATCAAGCCCAGGCATGTCGGTATAGCTCCATGCAAAGTTGACCTTTCTCTCCCTTAACAAAGTATCTAGGAGCTCCTGTTCTTCTGACATCAATGATTCAACATAAAATGTGATATGCGGAGTTTCCTTTGTTCCCAAGTTGACTGGGTTGCACTTCTCAGCTAGAACCGCTGAATTTTCCTGATGTAGAGCACCAAGAGGAAGATTGAATCCTTTATCCTTGGGTGCCTCAGAGAGATTTTCACTGTTGGATACATCCTTTTTTTTTACCGTTTTAGGGTCAGAGAGTGCCACAGTATCATTTTCACTCAAATACTTTGAGATTATTCTCAAGTTTTTGCTTTTGTGACTAAAGGGTTCAATCGTCTCCCCGTAGTAAGCTTGTGTGTCTAGAATGATATCAAACCTAGCCTTGTGATCTCTGCATGGTATTGTGCTCCGCAATCCTATAAATTCTAAGAGTGCTTCACCATTTTTGAAAGTGTCTAGAACCGGTGGTCCTAGTTGGTTGTAATCGATGAGCTAGGAGTATACTAGGTTGATTTCATGGGTTGACTAGTTGACTCAAATGACACGGTATTAATCATGAGGAGGGTGGTGTCCTCAAAAAGCATAGGTAGGTCAGTTATGGCATCTTCGTCATCAATACTACTACAAACATCAGTTATGTCAAATGTGAAATTGTCTAAGGTAGACCAGTGGATATGGGTAATTGAAGGGCAACTATCGTTTGCTGAGGAGTTTTGGCCTCCTTAATAGGGGGATTCCGGCTATGTATGGTTATACTTAGAGGGGTACATCCGAGGCTAAGATTTCTCATTCACTTCTCAGGAATGATGGGTAGTAGAAGCCCATTGTCATTCTGTCCAAGCCTCCTGTTTCTGTCATAGCCCATGGCGAGCATCATTTGTAAGCCTTTATTGCTATCATACATAGGTAGATCAGCTACTGGTCTATTGTCTTGGTAAAGGAGATGGGATGGGTCTTCTTCTATTACTTCTCGACCGAGATCTCCCCAAATTCTGAAGTTGGAGGAACCTACTGTGAATGTTTGGGATGAGGAAGCATCATTTGATTATGGTAACTCTCCTACCACAAAATAATTCTTTGGAATTGTATAATGTCCACACCCATTGTCCTGAATTATGACCTTGATATCGAAGATGACAGGGATGGCAGGGATGGAGGGTGTCTCTGTTGCAGAAGTGGAGGTGAGAGTAGCTGGGTCAATGTATGGGGTTAATGGGCCTTCATCATTTTTAGGCACTTGGGGGATTTTGTAATATTTTTCCTCTAGACTCTTGCAGTAAGAAAATGGTTCAGGATCCCCATGGATAGTAAGCCCTGATTGTGATTCCTTTTCCTTTTTCAATGGAATCCTCTAATATTTTCAAAAAAAAAAAACCTTGAGGGAACAAATGTTTAAACATGTACATCCATCCACCAAGACTCTCTTGACTTTGTTTTAATGCACTAGGACCTCTAGATGGAGTGCACAGTTGTGAGATGGTTGGGCGGGGAAGTCTTGATCAGAAAATGTAAGAAGATTTGGAGTAATGATGTTTCCGATCATAGCTTGGAATTGTTTAGCATCAAGATCTGCAGGGATGGTGGATGAAGCCAATGCTTCCTCAAGAATTTTTCTATGGGCAGATGAAATCTTCAGCAACTCCATGATGGAGATTTGTGTTGGGGTTCTTTGTAATTGGTCGAGGACATTATAGCCACTAGGAACAAACCTTGGGTTGGAAGTGGGTGCTCTAGGAGGCTGAGATGATCTTGCGATGGTGCTTTTTCCGCCTCTTGTGGTGACTCCACAATCAGCTTGGGCTCCTTTGATGGTGATAACAGTGCAATAATCCTCTAAGGATGCGACAACACAGTCGTACACATGATTCACACTTTTGAATGCACCCTTCCCCTTATCATTGTTATTGTTCCCTTTGTTGTTATGATTGGGCATAAGATTCATGTAGATTTTTAGATTTTAATTTCCCATTGGTTGTTCCACATTTATGATTTTATCATTAATGGGGTCTTGAATTAAGTTTTTTAAGCTCATACAACTGGCAGTTGTGTGTCCCTTGATTTTGTGGAAATCACAAAGGTGATTTTCATTGTACCACAATAGTTTCACCAAGGGCTCTTGATAGTTGTCATAGGTGGGGATTGTGATGAGTTTTTCCACCACTAGCCTCTTCATGATGGATTCAACTGATTCTCCAAGGGCGGTGTACTTTTGCTTGGGGGAGTTTTTGTTTCGTTGGGGTGGCCCCCTTCGATCATTCACATTGTTGATTGTTTGGTGTCACCGTGTTAGCTTGATAAATTTTTTTATTATTGTTTTGGGGTTGTTGCTAGGGTGCCAGTGTGTTTTGTCTAGGGGAACTAATGAAAACTTTGGCGTCGACAACACCATCATTGGTAATGTTTTTGTTTCTCTCCCATGTGTGAGGTTTGTCATTATAGTTGGTGGATAGGCAATTGTTGTGTTGTTCAGGATATGCAGGTGTCCCTCCTTGTGCAATAAGGGCTCGTTCAATGTTAAGTGCCTTGGAGATCAATTGGTTGTACGTGGTGATAC
The DNA here is from genome assembly GCA_007258455.2 of Sequoia sempervirens. Classification (NCBI taxonomy): domain Eukaryota; kingdom Viridiplantae; phylum Streptophyta; class Pinopsida; order Cupressales; family Cupressaceae; genus Sequoia; species Sequoia sempervirens. The sequence goes on from VDFB02281492.1 coordinate 283,917,369, forward strand.
CTTGTACTTTGAGATGGAATGCCAAGGTTCCTTCAAGATTGGAGATGATGGTGAAAACTTGATGTTCTTCAGGCATGACCCATTTGCTCCTATTGGCCTTAGATCGCCATCGTTGTAGGAAAGAAGCAAATGATTCATTTTTTCCCTATTTAAGAGCTGATAGTTCCTCGAGACTAACATCCATACCGATATTGAAGGAGTAATTTTTTATGAATGTGTCTACTATCTCTTGGAAATTTTTGATGCCAGGAGGAAGGCGAGAGAACCATTCCATGGCTTGGCCTACCAAACTTCTAGGAAATAGCTGCATCAGATATGTATCGTCATATGCGACTTCCATGCGATGCACCTGGAATTCCCTAATGTGATCTTTAGGGTTTCCAGTCCCACGATATTTATCAAATTTGGGGATCTAAAATCCATTTGGAAATGGTTTCATTGCAAGATTCGTGTCTAATGGATAAGGACACAAGTTGCTGGGTGTTTTTGTGGTTTTCCCTGACTAAAGATCAAGCACTTGTTGTGAGAGAAATTTGATTTGCATTGTCACATCATCTTATGGATTAGGGGGTGGAGTAAATGTGCTTTGGAGTGATGGGGGTGTTTGAGTGATAGGTGGGATGTTGGATGTATTGGTGGATGGTGTTTGCATGTGTTGCTATGCCAAATATGCTTGTAACTACTACTATGACAACAACACTTGTTGTTGGTCCTATTGTTGTTGCACTAATAGTGCTTGTTGCTAACCTTCTTCTTCTTGTTGTTGTTGTGCCAACAATGCTTGTTGTTCCAAGAATGCTTGTTGTTGGGCTGCTAGTTGGGCTGCTTCTTACTGTACTTGGTATTGCTTTAGCACTTGCTGGTATGCTTGTTGTTGGATTACTTCTTGTTGTCCAAGATATTGTGCTTGTGCTTGCTGAGCTTGGTATTGGGCTTGCGCCTGAGATTGAGCTTGTGCTTGAGCCTTTTGTGCAGCCTGTACAACTTGGGAAGCTTGAGAATCTTGTTGTTGTTGTTATTGTTGCAATAAAGCTTTGGATTGTGCTTGTTGTGCTTGTTGCACTTATAGTGCAGCTTGGGTAGCTTGAACGACTTGCTGAGCAACTAGTTGTGCAGCTTGCTAATTTTGCATTTGCTAAAGTGCTTTTTGGTAGGCAGCTTGCTGAGTAACTTGTAACACAATGCTATATTGGCTTGATATGTTTGTGTTTTGTGGTGGAGGTGGTGGTGGTGGTGGTGGTAGATTTGATATGGTGTTTGTTGTGGTGATGAGAGGCATCATTGTATTGATGATGGGATTTTGGGTGATGGATGGTGTGATTGATATGCTTGGTCCTTGAGAGACCATGTTTTGAGATATTTGGGCAATGGCTGATGATGTGATGGTGGCTTGCATTACTGGGATGGTTGCCATTTGTTGTTGTGATATCGATGACAAGATGGGAGGATTCAATATGATATTTTGATTGATGATCGAGGGATTGTTTTGAATGAGTGGTGGCAACGAAGGTAACCCCAAACTGAGAGTTGATGTTGATGTTGGTGGTAAGGGTGGAAGTGGTGGAAAAGTGAGTGGCATACTTCCTTGTGGAAATGATGAAGATGACGGGTCAAAGATGTCCCCTGGTCCAAATAGGTCACCTTCTCCTTGTGAGGCCATAGGGAGAAAGGTGTGAGGTGTGTGAAATGATTATGATGGGTCATTAGGATCATGAAAGGTGAGTGAGACATATGGATGTGATGGATTTTGGGGTATGGATTGCCCCAAGATGGTGTTTGCATCTAAATCTTGATTACTCACGAGGGGGTGTGTTTGTAGTGCATTGAGAAATGTGCTTCCCTTGTTAACAATGGGTTGAGTTGGAGCAATAGATGATGTAATTTACGGAATGATTTGGGTGATGTTTTGAATTTGGGGCATGGATGAAATTGGAGGCATAACCCCAAAAGGTGATTCCACAATGGTGCTCACATCGAAATTGGAAGGGAGTTTAGCTCCTTGTTTTGCTAATTCCAGCATATATTGTGAGGGATGGAGCTTCATCATTATGTTGACAATTCTATGATTCTTAGGATTTTGGACCATTTCGGTGATCTCGTCTTGTGTCATCCCAGAGGAATTATTGGTGACATCCTCTACTTGACCTTCCTCTTGTGGATTTTGTGATGATTAAGGAAGATTAGTTAGGGGATTGCTTGATCCAATGGGGTTTATTTCAGAATTTGTTTGACTTAGGTGACTTGAAGTTGATGTTTCTTTGTTGGCTTCTCTTATGTTGAGATCTAGTTTGAAGCATAAAATGAGGTTCAAAAGAGAAGATCTAGGATGATTAAGGATCAAAGGTGAAATGATGAGATGTGTGAAAGATGATTGATATGGATGGTAAAACTCTGAGAAGACCTTGAGGGGATGCTAGAATTTTGGGACTTTTTTGGATTCTTGGATTTGTTTTGGATTTGTTTTGATTTTTATTTTGGATTCTTGGATTTTTATTTGACCTTGATTTGGTTTTGGATTGTTTTTATTTTGGATAATGAACAAATATATCCCAAGATGTTGGATGTTATCTATGGGATAGACTTGCTCACATGATGATAATTTGACTAAGTGTAGGGAGAAGGATGCATCTACTCACACCTAACCAAACAAGATGATAATTCAACTACACATATGGAGAAGGATGCATCTACATATACCTAGCTAAACAAGGTGATTTGATGACAATTTAACTAAGCATATGAAGAAGGATGCATCTACATATACCTAGCTAAATAAGATGATTTGATATTTGATTCATGGATTTTCCAAAAAGTCTAGCATGAAGAATGATTTCAATATTTTCAAGAGTTATTGGTGAGATGAATTTGGTTTGATGTTTGAAAGATGGATGAATGTTGATTTTGATCCTATGTGTACCTAAAAGGACTCTTGTTTACAAGACCTCAGTTTTGAAGAACACACTTTACTCTAAACAAGATGCTCAAATTCTGGAAAAAAGATTTGGATTTTGACAACAATAGAACAGGTACAAATTGGGATTGTTTCTTGAAGCTCTTCTATAATAGTTGAAAAGCAATATTTGTTTGAATTTGTAGAGCGTTGAGAGATGCTTTTGACTTTGGTTTCCAGATTCTGATCTTGTGTGAAATCATTTGAGACACATGTGTGGGGTTCAATTGTTCTTAGATTTTCTTAGTGACTTCTTTTTACCACAAACAATTCTTGATTAGCTTTTGAAACTAGATGTCCAATGCCTTAACTTCTTCTCATCCCACAAAGTACATTATGTGGAACTTTGATGAAATCAAGGCAAAAATTACCTATTATTGACTTTAGTAAGCAAATTGAGATATAAATTCAAATGTTTAGAAACCTCTAAGGATAAAATCCCAAGGGAAAGCAATAACACATCAATTTTGTCAAATATATTTGCTTCCTAAAGGGTTTGAAGTTTGACGATAATGTTGAATGTTTGTTATCAAATGTTTATGAACAAACAAAGTGTTTTGTTTCCAAGAACATGCACAATCCTATGTATATGAAAGATTGTATTTTTTGAATTCCCACTTGGACAAGTCCAACTACACCTACTTTTAGCAGATGGTTAGATGCTTGACCCCACTGGCTCCCCTCCACGACACTCACTTATATGGGGCAGCCAAGCCTCAGTACCCATGAAACTCCCAAGGCATACTTTCTATCTCTACTAAAAGTCGTAAAAGTGTGAGGTGGCTTCAAAACGACCATTCTTGCACCAACAAATAGATCAAGGATTTTGGCCTTTTCTAAACAAGGGTTTTAATGTGGGCATTCCATTCGTGGCGGACCATCCATGTGGTGAGAGACCATTGCTTTCCTTCTCATCAGAATAATCCTCGTGATATTGGCCTTTGTTCCAATATCCACACTTATATACTGGTTGGAAGTCGCTTGGCTTTAGTGTGTTGTTGGATGGGTCATTCCCTTGGGTGATTAATTTTTCCCACAAGGCAGGCCCTCTAAGATAGACAAAATCAAGCAAACATATCCATAACTCGATCAATCCTTGTTGCGAAACAAAGAGAGAGAATGTACACAATATGCTCCACTCACACTCGTAAGATGTGTTCAATTTTTTAAACCCAAATGAAATGTGGAAGAAATCACTTTACCCAACTTAAGATCACCAAAAATCCTTTTGATTCTCAAGATCGTCGTGAGGCACGAGAGAAGCACATACATCTTTTCGGTGGTATTATTTTGGGTAAGTGATTACAAGACAAAGAAGCACATGTTCATTTTATCCTTTCAAAGCAAGAGTGACTTCTTTTTTAAGCACCAAATAAAATGTGAGATTTTGATTGTTCAATTATTAACCTTTAAACCAAATCTAGTAAGTTTTTCTAAAGTTCTTTTAAGCCCTTTGTAACAAAAATTGAAATCTTTTGTAGTGTTCTTTTTAGAGCCCAAAAGAAATTTAGTGTGTCCTAAGAGCATGAAAGATAATAAATCCTTAAGAGAGATTATGAGTTCTCCAAAAGTGTTAAGAAAACACTAAAGTGTTCAAAAACACTTGATGTAATGAGAGAATGATGCCATAATGCCACTTTCAACCTCATTTTCCTCCTTCACCTTGATTAGAGCAACCTAAAAAAATTGATTAGAACTACAAAACAGAGGTTAAAAAAACCACTTAGCAACCTAAAATAACCAAAATAAAAAAGCACATGTCAAAATTGAGTTATCTTAAAACTTTTTTTTTCACTCTAGCGACGCAGTCTACACTAGCGGCGTAGTTTGAGGAAGTCAGCGGCATTGTATAGCACCTCTTGTCAGAAAATGATGCTTTGTAGTAAGACCAGAGAGTGTGATTGTGATAGAGTTTTGATGAACGACATTGTTTGGAGTTTGCAAATTTCAGCGACTGAAAACTGACCCAGCGGTGGAGTTAAAAAATTTAAATTATGGGCATAAAAGATTGAGTGACATAGTTTGCAGTTTGAAATGTTGCTGTATGGTGCTACTGGACTGATAGCAATGTATGACACCGCTGAACTAATAGCAGTGCAGTTTCTTGTAGACAAAAAGAAAGAAAGAAAAAGCATGATATTTTGTTAAAAATTGTGATTTAAACTTGAGATTAGCCCTCCTTCTAGTGCCAAAATGTAGAACCCCAATCATAATACCTGAAAAACATAATAAACAAACACATCATTAGATCCAATGCAAGTAAGAATCAAGATTCCCCATGAAATCCATTAACAATGCTCAAAATAGGAAATAAGATTGAAGGACACAATGAGAAAGCAAGCAAAACCTTGATACCATGGGGGAATTGGTGCCAATTTGATGTGACAATTGGCCCTTTCCCAACTCCTATGATGCAATGTTGATAAGTGATCACTTTGGTGAAGATTCATTTGAGCTCCATTATGAAAAATCTGCATAACCTAGCTAAGATCTTGATAAAATGGATGGAAATAGAGATGGTTGAGGATGAAATTGAGTATAGTAGACTTGCTCAAATTGTGGATGATCAAAATGAGGAGAGAAACCTCTTATTTATAGAAAGACAAGATGGAGAAATGCAAAATGGGATGAATGTGGGATCATTTAACACCCAATGGGCAAGTGCCACTTGTCAAGATGTGAATGGACAAAGGATGTGCAGATTTTGATGAATGTGCCCATAAATGCAATTAGGTGGAATTTGAAAATAGTGAAATGATATGTAAGAGGGAAAGAAGAATGACTTAAATGCCACTTGGCTCAATGCACAAGGACATGTAAGAAGGAATGAATGTCTTATTGGAAGGACAAATCCACTTGGAGGGATTTCAAATTTGGAAGAATATTCCTCTAAAGATGCCAAGTTGAGAGAAAATAGAGATTTAATAAATGAATTAAATGTATTTTCATGTGCAAGTGGCAAAAGCTAGAGGATGGGACATGGATTAAGATTAGATTTAATTAGGACTTGATTAAATAAAAGGAGGTTAGGTGATTTGACAATTTTGACTTAGATTTTAGGATTTAAATAAATCAAAGTTGAGAGGAAAATGATTTAGACTTAGTTAGATAAAGATTTTGATTTATTTAACTAAAGGGGATGATTGTTAGATTAAATCAAATAAGGTTTAATTTATTTAATTTAATAAGACAACTTTAGAGATGTAATCAAATAAGATGAATTATTTAATTAAATAGAGAACTAGGGTTAATTAAATCAGATTGATTGATTTAATTAACAAGAGAGAATAACTTAATCAGATAAATAATGATTTATTTAATTATGAGACAAAGAACTTGATGATAATCTTAAGAAGGTGATTCAGGTTGAAATGATGTTTGTAATTAGGATCAAGCATGTAATGTCAATCAATATATTTTACGTGTCTACAAAATCTAAACAAGTTCCCTTAATTAGACATATTAAAGACGTTCAAGTTGCACTTGCAACTTATCCGAACAAGCGGCTTAGGCTCACCATCCTGGTCGCAAATATCCCTGCCATCTATGTCATACTTTTGAGTAGAAGTTTTTGCAAAGACTTAGGGGGAGAAATATAGTTGGATTGGTTGTACACTACCATACCTATTGGCAGTAGGAAAGTGTGTCTTGAACCTAACTCAAAGGCTAAGCTAATAGTGCTGAAATTTGAAGATCCTAAAGTACAAATCGTTTTTGAAGAAACTAAAATTGGAAATTACACACTTTTTCAGATGAAGATAAAGGAAATAATATAGATGTCCTAGATTCAAAACCCAAGCTTTGGACAATGGAATTTGATGGGAGCTACTCCAATTCTAGATCAGGGGCAAGCGTGATACTTATTTCTCCTTTTGTCGAGCATTTTCATTTTTCTTATAAGTTGGAATTTGCAAGTACAAATAATACTATGAAATATGAAGCCCTCCTATTAGGGTTAGTTGAGGAAAAATGAATGGGATTAAAGATTCTTAAGGTTTTGGGAGATGCAAAATTGATTGTTAAATAGGTACGAAAGTTTTTTGTTGTGAAGAATGAAAGATTGAGACATTATCAGAATCAGGTATGAAATTCCATTGAAGATTTCAACACATTTTCAATAGAAGTTGTTCCTAGGGAATTAAATTCTAGAGCCGAATCATTAGTAGTATTTTCTTCTCTATTTCTCCCACATCCAGATTTCAAGGAAAAATCTTATAGGATCAAGTTAATTTAAAGACCTAGTGTCCTTGATAATGTTAACCATTGGCAGGTTTTTGAGAACAATAAATAGATTCAAGCCTTCTTAGAAAATGTTGAATTTTTCGCTCAGGATTTCTTCAAAGGAAGCAGTAATGAATGCAAAGAATTTTGTGCTAATGATGTGGGGGACCTTAAGGATGGGATCATTCAGCTGAAAGGTAACAAAATTCCTAAAGCATTAGTCTTCCTAAAGGATATATTTGACCACCTTGATCGGTCCATAAAACGGAAGATAAGTGAATCTGCTAACCACTCTAGTGAGTTCAAAGTGATTAATATTGGAGATCCCGATTCTCCAAAGATGGTCTATATTAGGAAATGTTGCTCTCTAGAAGAAAGAGATAAATTGATATCCCTACTCATCAAGTATAAGGAGGTTTTCACTTGGTGCTATGATCATCTAAAGAACTTCATGAATGGGAAATTTGAGCATCATATTCCACTAAAGGAAGGGATAGCTGCTTTCAGGAAGAAATAGAGAAACTATAACCCTAAAGTGACAGATGTAATTTTTAGGGAGGTTGACAAGATGCTGAAGACTCGAATAATATATCCGATACATCATTCCACCTAGGTGGCGAACATTGTTCTGATGCACAAGAAAAATGGAGAAATAAGGATATACATGTATTTTAGGAATTTGAATGAAGTGTCACTGAAAGACAATTATCCGCTTCTAAATATGGACCATATCCTACAAACAGTTGTTGACTTGGAGATGTTGTCCATGCTGGATGATTTTTTTGGTTATAACCAGATTAGTGTGGCTAGAGAAGATCAACATAAAATAATGTTTACCACGCCCTGGGGAACCTTTGCTTATAATCAGATGCCTTTCATGCTTATTAATGCAAGAGAAACATTTCAACAGGCTATAGACTTATCCTTTGGAGACCCCAGAAGTAAAATAATAGTTATCTATCTTGATGACTTAGCAATATTTTCCAAAAGGAGAGTGGATCACCTAAAAGATTTGGAACAAGTCCTGCAAAGGTGCAAAGAACATGGTATATCCCTTAATCCTAAGAAATTTGTGTTTTTTGTCATTGAGGGTAAACTTTTGGGCCACATTATGTCCAAAGAAGGAGTGAGAATAGATATTTAAAGTCAAAGCTATCTTGTAACTAAGTCTTCCTTCCAATAGGACTGGAGTAAAGTCATTTTTTGGCCAAGTAAATTTCTTGAGGAAGTTTTCCCCATACTTTTCTAAAATTACTAAGCATATCGTGGAGATGATGAAGGAAAAAGAAGTCTTCAAATGGAGTGAAATCGGGAAGCAAGACTTTAATGACATTAAAGAGGCGATTTCCCAAGCTCCTATTTTGGTCAGTCCCGATTTCATAAAAAACTTCATCATTTATTGCTATGCTTTAGAGCACACTTTGCCTGCTATTTTGCTTATGGAAAATGAAAATAATGTGTAGGAAAATATTGCTTTTATGAGCACCCCACTAAAAAATCATGAACTAAATTATTCCCAAATTGAGAAGCATGCATTTGCAGTAGTCAAGGTGGTTAAGCAATTTTGTTTCTATATCTTGCATTCACATTCAATTGTGTATGTACCAAACCCTGCTGTTAAGAGAATTTTAACACAAGATATTGGTTGCAATAGAAGGGGAAGATGGATCAAAAAACTGTAGGAATATGATTTAGATCTTAAACCCTCAAAAATGGTTAGAGGGAGAGAAATTTACAAACTGATGGTAGAAGATTAGAAAGGATCAAAGGACAATGAAGATCTGCCTTTAGTGCTAAATGTCAGTCTACAAACGAATGGTTTTCTAACATAGCTTATTTCCTCACCTATAGAGAATTCCTGAAACACCTCTCAAGTAAACAAAAAAAAATTTACATTTGAAAGTGGATAAATATGTTATCTGGGATGATACTCTATATAAACATAACATAGATGGGACATTCTTAAGGTGTGTGGACTAAAGCCAAAAGGAAAGATTACGCACCATCTTTCATAATGAAGCTTGTGGAGGTCATTTCTCCTCCATTGTGATCACATTTAAGATTATAAGACATGACTATTACTGGCTTGGAATGTTTAAAGATGCCTATCATTGGGTGGCCAAATGTGAAAAATGCAAATTATTTGTGGGGAGGCCTCAATTGGCGGCTTTACCACTCAGTCCTGTCATGATTGAGGGACCATTCCAACAATGGGGTCTTGATTTCATTGGGACAATTAGTCCCCAGTCTAGTAGTGGTCACACTCACATCCTCACAGCTACATATTACTTTACTAAGTGGGTTGAAGTAGTTCCCGTCAAGAGATCCACTTCTGAGGTAGTCTATGAATTCATTAAAGAAAATATCCTGGTTAGATTTGGAGTCCCCTACAAGTTAGTCATTGATAATTCAATGAGATTATCTTCTAGTGAGATATCACTTTTCTATTATAACTATGAAATCTCCTTATCCAATTCGACTGACTATTATCCTTAGGGGAATGGTCAGGCCAAATTCAGTAATAAGAAATTAGTGAATATCATCAAGAAGTTGGTAAACAAGAATCAAAAGTACTAGCATAAGAAATCACATGAAGCTCTATGGGAAAACATAACAACTCCAAATAGAGTGATTGGGATGACCCCTTTCGAACTAGTGTATGAGGTGGGAAGTGTACTCCTTCTACCATTAGAACTTTCTATGTGCAAACTACAAACCACCTTCAAAGATTAGAATTCATTGATGCCTTAAAGAAGAGAATCTCATATTTGACCAAGATTGAAGAACAACGAGAAGAGATGGTTGATAGAATAACCATACATTAAGCTAAAGTTAAAAATATTTTTGATAGAAGAGCTAGACCAAGGAAGTTTATGGTCAGAGATTCAGTCTTACTATGGGAAAAACATAGAGAACCCAAATGTGCTCATAAGAAGTTCAACGCACTCTAGATCAACCCCTTCAAGATCACTCATGAATGCAGACCCAACACTTTTTCCTGGCATACTTTGACAGTACCCCTTGCCTATTCCCTATAATGGGTAGGACCTTAAGCTCTATTAGATTTTATCACCCCTCAGGGTCTTCTCTTGTACATGGTTTTTTTAGGGTTTTTGTTTCAATTTTGGTTTGTTTCATAGATGCCTGAGAGTGTAGTTCATTCATATCGAATTTTTTCCCAATGGATAAAGCACTGATCTTTACAAGTATTGTGTCTAGGTTCCTTGCTTCATCCTTGTCAGTCTTCATCCCCATTCAAAGTCACTGTTGCCCCAAATTTTTGCTATGTCTTGCAAGAGGTCTTTCACCCTATCCAAAATAAGTTGTCTTATGTTAGGCAGTGTTTTGCACAATTCTATGAACTTGGGCGATGTTTTGTGATGTTCGTCTAACTTTCCACTTTACCACCTAGCCTTAGTACTTCCCGCCTTAGTCTTTCACAATTTAATTTTATTCTAGCAATGTTTTGCAAAGTTCATCAAACTTCTCATTTCCCCACCTTGAGCAAGTCTAATTTAAGTCAATGTTCCTTTGACCAACGATGTTTCATAGTGAAGGGTGAACTTTGGTGGGATTTTGTAAAGTTCATCGAACTCTCCACATTTTTGCCCATAGCTGTTCCTTTTTAAATTTTTGAAAAGAGGTTGCAATAAAACAATGATGTGAAAGTTGGCACGTGCCTATACAATAATGAAGTGATATTTAATGCTCATCTACTCACATGCTTTTTGTGGGATTTTAAAGAAAGTTTTTGGTGAAAGAAAAAAATTCCTAATTGTGGTGCTAATTTTTTGAGGATTAAACTGACGAGACATATCCATGCAGATTTTCTGCTATAGAATTCACCATTAGAGGTATTTTCAAATATCCATATTTTTCAAAGTATGTCTCTCTGGGTTAATACTTTTCGCATTGCAGTCTCCTTGGACATAATTTTGGTTGAGCCCTAAATTTACAGTCATGTCTAAGCTCAAGTGCATGGGTTATGAGTATATATCTGGGATAACTTGTGATAGACCCGAGATTGGAGATACCCATTTAGGGTCTATAAATTTAAGTGAACTAAAAGATAAATTCAATAGTCTAAAGCCACCACCCATCACCCAATAGGTGATTAATAATGGATTAGTTGAAGCTACTACCATTCCTATAGTAGTACAATGTCCTAAACTTATCCTAGAATGCATCAGGCATTATAACTCACAAACATGAGAAATCAGGACAAAGGATAACCGGTTGGTGGTAAAAATTCAAAAAGCCACCTTTGCATCATGTCTAAAGAATCTATAAAAAGATAGTTACTCATCTTTGACCATGAATAATTTCCAAATTGAGTTTTTTGCTAAGAGGAAACTATACAAGAATGAAAGGGTAAAAGATTGGTTGGTGAAACCTAAGCGGGGTAGGTCTCAATTTCCCCATAAGCTACATAGAAATCATCTTGTGGAAGAAGTAGCTGATATTGTGGTACTATTGCATAGAGTAAGGGGAAATGAGGATGTACATGGGTTTGATGAATGGATGTATTTCTTCATCTAGATTATGTTGTCAGGGCGACAATTTCATGACTGGGAAAAAATTATCAATGACCATATGCACTATTTTATGACTTTCTTTATGCTTAAAAAATTCTTTTATATGTCCTCATACTTAATTTATGCCATTTCTAGTACAAGACCCTGGCTTGGATTGAGACCAAGCAATCTCCCTCCTAAAAAGGTTCCCATTTATGACTACCTTGATAAGTTGTAGCTTCATAAAAGTTTCCTTCATTTCAGAAGGATAACAAATACTTTCACCATGAGGATGGTCAGAGAATTGCATAGGCATATTGGAATGTGACTCACCTGAAGCTATATAATTTTTGAATTTTTATGGTAGTCACTTCATCCAGTTCTAGAGATTTTCCTACATAAGAGTTGGAGGTTTCACTGGTTTCCCATCAAACTCCCAAGGTACCCTAAAGACAAATGGGTTATGATTGAAGTGTCCAGACAATTAGCAGATGTAAATAGGATATGTCAAGAAAGGAGGAGAGTGACCATTCATTTTCCTATTGGTTTTGGTCCCTACACATGTCAATGCATGTTTGATGCTTTAAATATTGAGAGGGAGTTATCCAAATATAATTTGCATTCATATGATGAATGTTTCCATTTTGATCTTAAAGATTATGTCAAGAACAATTTGAAATTAATTCCTAACTTCTTTCACCAGACTAGTCTGGAGGACTATTGGACTGATTGTTTTGAATAATATGAATTCAAAAAGAGAAGTTGGTGTTAGGGTTAGGAGGCAGTTATCTAACAGTTAAATACATATTTGATCAATAAAACAAAGAAATAAAACACAAAAAATAATAATAGCAGCAACAAGACAACATAGAGAATTTAACGCGATTCACCCAATATGGACTACATCCACAAAACCACAACTGTCTAATGATTTTATTATTCAGTGCAAAACATATTGCAATCTTGCAAATAATTCCCTATTGGAACTCCCATCCCAACCACTTATTACAAGTTTTTTAGAAGCTTCCAGAATTAGGGTTTTAGAAAGTTAATTTTTTAATTTTTTTGGTGACGAATTAAAAAAATAGGAGTAAATTTTTTCTCGAGGGTTGCCACCCCCAAACCTCTGCCTGAGGCCTAGCCCAGCCTCAAACCCTGATGAAGATGCATGAAGAGTGTACACTATAGCATGATCTATCACCAAATACCAATAATCTCCCACTTGGAGACTAATCAGGCTCCACACCAAACAACACTCTGTTATACTTTTAACCATGAAGACCAACCAAAGCTAAAGAGGAGCTCAACTTCTCCCTTGTCACTACCTTTATAAACATATCCACTTGATTGGAATCTATATGTATCTTTTCTAGCTTTACCTATCCATCCTCCAACACTGACCAAATGAAATGATATCTCAGCTATATGTGTTTGGTTTTAGAGTGCAAGGAAAAATTCTTTGGAAGATGTATAACACTCTGGCTGTCTGTAAACAAGTGATTTTTATCCTATTTTTTGCCCAACTCTTCCATGAAAAGTTGCAACCATATCATCTCCTTTGTTGTTTCTATTGCAACAACATACTCTGCCTTTGTGGTGGATAAAGCAAACACCTTTTGCAACCAAGAAATCTAACTCACTATTGTCCCACCAATTGTGAATACATAACCTATGGTACTCTGCCTAGTATCTATATCCCTTGCTAAATCTGAGTCAACATAGCCTTTTAAATCAATATTAGAGCCCCAAAAATATACACTTATTATATGTATCTCTCAAGTACCTGAGAAAATTTTACCTCATTCCAATGCTCAACTCCAGGATGACTCATATACCTACTAACAACTCCTACAACATGTACAATATCTAGTCTTGTGCATACCATGGTGTACATTAAAATACCTATAACTAAAGCATATGATACCTTGGACATTTTTTCTTCCTCATCTTGTGTTTTTGGACACATATCCTTTTTCAATTTAACATGACTAGGCAAAGGTGTGCAGCCAGCTTTGGAATTCTCCATATGAAATCTCTACAACACCTTATCAATATAATCAGCTTGAGATAAAAACAATTTTCTATTTTTCTTATCTCTTGTAATCTTCATACCAAGGACTTGTTTCACTGCCACCAAATCCTTCATAGCAAAATAATTTTCTAACTAATGTTTTAACTCCTTAATATGAACCATGTTAGACCTTGCTACAAGCATATCATCAACATATAAACATAAAATAATGTAGCTATCATCATATAACCTCTTAAAATAAACACAATGGTCTGAATTACACCGACTATAGCCATGATCAGCCATAAAGCTATCAAATTTAATATACCATTGCCGAGGTGCTTGCTTCGAGCCATATAAACTTTTCTTCAATCTGCACACCAATTTCTCATGATCTTTGACCTCAACTCCTTGCGGCTATTTCATATATATTTCCTCTTCCAAATCACCATGGGGAAAAGTTGTTTTAACATCTACCTGTTCCAAATGCAAATCTTCAATAGCCACAATACTTAAAATAGTGCATATAGAAGTCATTTTAACAACCACAGAAAAAATCTCATCAAAATCAATATCCTTTTTTTGTGGAAATCCCTTTACAACTAACCTAGCTTTAAATATTTTCTTACCTCCATCTTCCTCTTTCAGCCCATAAACCCATTTGTTTTGTAAATCCTTTGTACCTACAGACAACTTGCATAATTCCCAAGTCTGATTTTTCAGCAAGGAGTCCATTTCTTCTTCCATCCATGCTCTCATTGAACCTTGGTATCCACTTGTATAGCTTCATCATAATATTCCAGATCACTAGAATTAGTTAATAAAATAGAATATAAAGAGGGAGAATACTTTTTTGGGGGTCTACTTATCCTTGAAGATCGTCTAACATTCACTAGAGTTTATGGTATTTGTTGTTGCTATTGTTGTAGAACGAGGAACCATTGGAACATTGTTGTTTAGTGTATCATCCAACACTACATAATCATTTTCTTTCTTCTCATGCTGCTACAAATGATCTTTGTACAACACTTTCTCATTGAATCTGACATCTTTGCTTCTCTCAATTTTTTGATTTTCAAAATCCCAAAGCCTATAACCAAATTCATCAATTCCATATCCAACAAATATACATTTCTTTGATTTTTCATCAAGCTTGGTTCTATTTTTAGAATCTGCATGTGCAAATGCTTCACAACCGAAGGTTTTGAGAAAAGAATAACTCAAATTTTTACCTATCCATGCTTCCTCTGGGATACCACAACCCAAAGGATTAGAGGGACCTCTATTAATTAAATAAACAACAGTGTTTACAACCTTCACCCACATGTTTAAAGGCATCCCAACATGCAATCTCATAGTCCATGCACACTCCATTATTGTTCTATTCATGCACTCAACCACTCCATTTTCCTGTGGAGTCCTTGGAACCATTTTCTGCCTATGAATACCATTAGAGCAACAATAATATTCAAACTATTTTATGCAATACTCACCACCATTATTAGATCTGAGAAATTTTAACTTTTTACCCATCTCATTCACAACCAAGCTTCTCCATTTTTTAAAAGTTTCAAATACATCATATTTCTACCTAAGGAAATAAATCCATACCTTCCTTGTTGCATCATCAATAAAAGTGACATGATACCAAGAGCCACTAAGAGAAGATACTTGAGATAGTCCCCATACATCCATATGCACAAGCCCCAATTTCTCATCTTTCTTTTGCTTTCCATCCTTAAGAAAACTAGCTCTCTTTTTTTTTCCATACACACAACTTTCACATAAATCCATATTAACACATTTTAGACCTAGTAAAACATTCTTTGAATGAAGTACTTTCATACCTTTTGCACTTATATGCCCAAGTCTATTATGCCACAATTTTGATTCAGAATCCACAACAACTATCTGATTTTCTACCCGTTGAACTACAACAATTGTTCCTGAACATTGATTTTTATCTCTAATAGCTAAAATAGAAGGAATATTATGACTTGTACAAAGATACAAGGTGCCTACTTTCACACCTTTTTCTACCACTAAGCACCTTTTGTAACCTTCCAATTTTTATCACTAAATGTAACAATACAACCTTCATCATCTAGTTGCCTTGCTGAAATTCAATTTATGCTTAACTTTGGAACACGCCTTACCTCATGTAGTAGCCAATGATTCCCATTTTGAAACTTAATCTTGATTCTTCCCTTTCCAAAAATCTAACAAGGTTCGTTATCTCCCAAATAAACTAGCCCAAAATCCCCTTGGACATAATCAAGAAAATAACTTTTATGGGGTGTAGCATGAAATGAAGCCACTGAATCTAACATCCAAGAATCATCAGCATTATTAAGGGAAAGAATCAAAGCATCCTCATCAGACTTATTACTTACCTCATTTGCCTCTTTATTTCCTTCCTTTTTGTCTCCTTTATTTTTCTAAAACCAATAATCTTTCTTTAAATGACTCAAATTACCGCAATACCACCAATCCATTTCTCTAGATTGGGGCCTTTTGTCATTTGATTTTCCTTGTGACTTCCCACGACTTCTAGAATTGTTTCCTTTCTCCTTTGTTCTACCCTTTCTTTCTGCATTCAAAACACTATCTGATGTGGATGTTCCACTTGAGATTTTCCTATGAATTTCCTTGCTCAAAAGAACACCAACAACATCATTAAATTTCAATGTATTCAAACTAGAAACAGAGTTGCTAACAACCATTACCAAGCTATTCTATCTTTTAGGAAAATAACACAGAATCAAAAGAGCCCTAACTTCTTCATCAAAGTTTACATTTAAAAAGTTAATTGATTGGTAACTGTATTAAACTCATTCAAATGGTCAAAAACTAACCCACGTTCTACTATTTTCATATTAAATAAACACTTCATAAGAAATACCTTATTCAAAGTAGAAGGCTTTTCATATAACTTTGCTAGGGTTTGCATCAACTCTTGAGTTGTCTTTGTTGTTGTAATATTGAACGCCACCGATTGTGCTTGGCATAAATGAATACTACCAAGTCCTTTCTGTCCAAAATATCCTAGTCCTCATCAAAAATTGTTGAGGGTTTCTTTGTTTTCCCTTCCAATGGCCACCATAAATCCTTCTGATAGAGGTAGTCCTCCATCTGCATCTTCCATAACTAATAGTTCTTCCCATTGAACTTCTCAACCTTTAACTTACCCTCGTCTTCCATTATTCCCACTCAACTGTGAGACTCCCACTCAATCATGAGACCTTCTTGTAGAGGATAACTGAACAAAAACTTGCTCTAATACCACCTATTAGGGTTAGAAGGCAGTTATCTAATAATTAAATGCATATTTGATCAATAAAATAGAGAAATAAAACACAAAAAAATTATAGCAGCAATAAGAAAACACAAAGAATTTAATGTGGTTCACCCAATATGGGCTACATCCACAAAACTACAGCCATCCAATGATTTTATTATCCATTGAAAAACATATTACAATCTTGCAAATAATTCCCTACTACAACTCCCATCTCAACTGCTTATTACAAGCTTTTTAGAAGCTTCAAGAATTAGGGTTTTACAAAGTCAATTTTTTATTTTGTCGATGTAGAAGCAAAAAAATAGGAGAAAAAAATTTCTTGGGGGTTGTCACCCTCAAACCCCTACCCAGGGCCCAACCCAACCCCAAACCTCGATGAGGATACATGAAGAGTGTACAGTATAGCATGATCATTTTCCACATACCAACAGCTGGATGAGATTGTCTGTAGAACAAATTATCATCTATGGTCTAGGCTAGGATTTTCAAGGCATCGTAGAAGATGGAAATGATATGGTAGACTCAATTTATACTGAGTTGATAGAGAATAACCCTATTCTCACCCTAGATTGGAGCAACAAAGAAAATGAGACTATTGAAGCAAGGATTGTTGATGTTTTGGTTAGGACACATGAATGGATGACCACAAAGATAATAGATCAATCCTGTCCTCTAACTAGGTCACAAAATACTCAACCTTCCAGGAGTACCACCCAATATTCTCCAAATGTGAGAACAACTAGCACCACCTCATAGTCATTTCCTTTAGGAACCTAGGGAGATGGCGATGACAATCCACTTGATAAAAATATTTTCCAACAAACATGTGGGGAAGATATCATTAACCTACCCAATCTAGAAAGGGAAAAAGAAGGTGAAGAAGATGAAGGGGATCTAGAAAATATTGACATTAACTCTTCTCCTTCTTAGGATGAGTTGCTCGCCAGAGAGGTAAGTGCACCAATGAAGTCAAAGACTACTCCACTCACATTAGAAAACACACCAATGAACACTCCTATGCATAGAACATTGTTTGAGTCTTCAAGCTCTAAGGAAACTAATGTACCTGTTACACTTATTTGGTTGGAATATACTTTGTCCAGGAAAAGGAAGGTTGTGCAACTAGCTTATCGAAGCAAGACATGGTAGGTCAATTATTACAGAGAACCTTAGCTCCAAAGCTGAAGAAACTAAAGACCACTACACAGTTAGTGGACGATGTTGATTCAGGAAACCTTCATTTAGAAATTGCACATCCTTTTGCACAAAAGAAGATCACTCAATTGAATGTGAGTGATTTTGAAGTTGACAGAATTGATCTTGGGTCTCTAACAAGAGATGGGGATGTTCAAATCTTTCAAGTATCTACAATGAGAATGG
>VDFB02281492.1:283935845-283969682 GCA_007258455.2 Sequoia sempervirens
CATATTGGGTGAATCGCGTTAAATTCTCTATGTTGTCTTGTTGCTGCTATTATTATTTTTTGTGTTTTATTTCTTTGTTTTATTGATCAAATATGTATTTAACTGTTAGATAACTGCCTCCTAACCCTAACACCAACTTCTCTTTTTGAATTCATATTATTCAAAACAATCAGTCCAATAGTCCTCCAGACTAGTCTGGTGAAAGAAGTTAGGAATTAATTTCAAATTGTTCTTGACATAATCTTTAAGATCAAAATGGAAACATTCATCATATGAATGCAAATTATATTTGGATAACTCCCTCTCAATATTTAAAGCATCAAACATGCATTGACATGTGTAGGGACCAAAACCAATAGGAAAATGAATGGTCACTCTCCTCCTTTCTTGACATATCCTATTTACATCTGCTAATTGTCTGGACACTTCAATCATAACCCATTTGTCTTTAGGGTACCTTGGGAGTTTGATGGGAAACCAGTGAAACCTCCAACTCTTATGTAGGAAAATCTCTAGAACTGGATGAAGTGACTACCATAAAAATTCAAAAATTATATAGCTTCAGGTGAGTCACATTCCAATATGCCTATGCAATTCTCTGACCATCCTCATGGTGAAAGTATTTGTTATCCTTCTGAAATGAAGGAAACTTTTATGAAGCTACAACTTATCAAGGTAGTCATAAATGGGAACCTTTTTAGGAGGGAGATTGCTTGGTCTCAATCCAAGCCAGGGTCTTGTACTAGAAATGGCATAAATTAAGTATGAGGACATATAAAAGAATTTTTTAAGCATAAAGAAAGTCATAAAATAGTGCATATGGTCATTGATAATTTTTTCCCAGTCATGAAATTGTCGCCCTGACAACATAATCTAGATGAAGAAATACATCCATTCATCAAACCCATGTACATCCTCATTTCCCCTTACTCTATGCAATAGTACCACAATATCAGCTACTTCTTCCACAAGATGATTTCTATGTAGCTTATG
The DNA here is from genome assembly GCA_007258455.2 of Sequoia sempervirens. Classification (NCBI taxonomy): domain Eukaryota; kingdom Viridiplantae; phylum Streptophyta; class Pinopsida; order Cupressales; family Cupressaceae; genus Sequoia; species Sequoia sempervirens. The sequence goes on from VDFB02281492.1 coordinate 283,936,839, forward strand.
GGGAAATTGAGACCTACCCCGCTTAGGTTTCACCAACCAATCTTTTACCCTTTCATTCTTGTATAGTTTCCTCTTAGCAAAAAACTCAATTTGGAAATTATTCATGGTCAAAGATGAGTAACTATCTTTTTATAGATTCTTTAGACATGATGCAAAGGTGGCTTTTTGAATTTTTACCACCAACCGGTTATCCTTTGTCCTGATTTCTCATGTTTGTGAGTTATAATGCCTGATGCATTCTAGGATAAGTTTAGGACATTGTACTACTATAGGAATGGTAGTAGCTTCAACTAATCCATTATTAATCACCTATTGGGTGATGGGTGGTGGCTTTAGACTATTGAATTTATCTTTTAGTTCACTTAAATTTATAGACCCTAAATGGGTATCTCCAATCTCGGGTCTATCACAAGTTATCCCAGATATATACTCATAACCCATGCACTTGAGCTTAGACATGACTGTAAATTTAGGGCTCAACCAAAATTATGTCCAAGGAGACTGCAATGCGAAAAGTATTAACCCAGAGAGACATACTTTGAAAAATATGGATATTTGAAAATACCTCTAATGGTGAATTCTATAGCAGAAAATCTGCATGGATATGTCTCGTCAGTTTAATCCTCAAAAAATTAGCACCACAATTAGGAATTTTTTTCTTTCACCAAAAACTTTCTTTAAAATCCCACAAAAAGCATGTGAGTAGATGAGCATTAAATATCACTTCATTATTGTATAGGCACGTGCCAACTTTCACATCATTGTTTTATTGCAACCTCTTTTCAAAAATTTAAAAAGGAACAGCTATGGGCAAAAATGTGGAGAGTTCGATGAACTTTACAAAATCCCACCAAAGTTCACCCTTCACTATGAAACATCGTTGGTCAAAGGAACATTGACTTAAATTAGACTTGCTCAAGGTGGGGAAATGAGAAGTTTGATGAACTTTGCAAAACATTGCTAGAATAAAATTAAATTGTGAAAGACTAAGGCGGGAAGTACTAAGGCTAGGTGGTAAAGTGGAAAGTTAGACGAACATCACAAAACATCGCCCAAGTTCATAGAATTGTGCAAAACACTGCCTAACATAAGACAACTTATTTTGGATAGGGTGAAAGACCTCTTGCAAGACATAGCAAAAATTTGGGGCAACAGTGACTTTGAATGGGGATGAAGACTGACAAGGATGAAGCAAGGAACCTAGACACAATACTTGTAAAGATCAGTGCTTTATCCATTGGGAAAAAATTCGATATGAATGAACTACACTCTCAGGCATCTATGAAACAAACCAAAATTGAAACAAAAACCCTAAAAAAACCATGTACAAGAGAAGACCCTGAGGGGTGATAAAATCTAATAGAGCTTAAGGTCCTACCCATTATAGGGAATAGGCAAGGGGTACTGTCAAAGTATGCCAGGAAAAAGTGTTGGGTCTGCATTCATGAGTGATCTTGAAGGGGTTGATCTAGAGTGCGTTGAACTTCTTATGAGCACATTTGGGTTCTCTATGTTTTTCCCATAGTAAGACTGAATCTCTGACCATAAACTTCCTTGGTCTAGCTCTTCTATCAAAAATATTTTTAACTTTAGCTTAATGTATGGTTATTCTATCAACCATCTCTTCTCGTTGTTCTTCAATCTTGGTCAAATATGAGATTCTCTTCTTTAAGGCATCAATGAATTCTAATCTTTGAAGGTGGTTTGTAGTTTGCACATAGAAAGTTCTAATGGTAGAAGGAGTACACTTCCCACCTCATACACTAGTTCGAAAGGGGTCATCCCAATCACTCTATTTGGAGTTGTTATGTTTTCCCATAGAGCTTCATGTGATTTCTTATGCTAGTACTTTTGATTCTTGTTTACCAACTTCTTGATGATATTCACTAATTTCTTATTACTGAATTTGGCCTGACCATTCCCCTAAGGATAATAGTCAGTCGAATTGGATAAGGAGATTTCATAGTTATAATAGAAAAGTGATATCTCACTAGAAGATAATCTCATTGAATTATCAATGACTAACTTGTAGGGGACTCCAAATCTAACCAGGATATTTTCTTTAATGAATTCATAGACTACCTCAGAAGTGGATCTCTTGACGGGAACTACTTCAACCCACTTAGTAAAGTAATATGTAGCTGTGAGGATGTGAGTGTGACCACTACTAGACTGGGGACTAATTGTCCCAATGAAATCAAGACCCCATTGTTGGAATGGTCCCTCAATCATGACAGGACTGAGTGGTAAAGCCGCCAATTGAGGCCTCCCCACAAATAATTTGCATTTTTCACATTTGGCCACCCAATGATAGGCATCTTTAAACATTCCAAGCCAGTAATAGTCATGTCTTATAATCTTAAATGTGATCACAATGGAGGAGAAATGACCTCCACAAGCTTCATTATGAAAGATGGTGCGTAATCTTTCCTTTTGGCTTTAGTCCACACACCTTAAGAATGTCCCATCTATGTTATGTTTATATAGAGTATCATCCCAGATAACATATTTATCCACTTTCAAATGTAAATTTTTTTTTGTTTACTTGAGAGGTGTTTCAGGAATTCTCTATAGGTGAGGAAATAAGCTATGTTAGAAAACCATTCGTTTGTAGACTGACATTTAGCACTAAAGGCAGATCTTCATTGTCCTTTGATCCTTTCTAATCTTCTACCATCAGTTTGTAAATTTCTCTCCCTCTAACCATTTTTGAGGGTTTAAGATCTAAATCATATTCCTACAGTTTTTTGATCCATCTTCCCCTTCTATTGCAACCAATATCTTGTGTTAAAATTCTCTTAACAGCAGGGTTTGGTACATACACAATTGAATGTGAATGCAAGATATAGAAACAAAATTGCTTAACCACCTTGACTACTGCAAATGCATGCTTCTCAATTTGGGAATAATTTAGTTCATGATTTTTTAGTGGGGTGCTCATAAAAGCAATATTTTCCTACACATTATTTTCATTTTCCATAAGCAAAATAGCAGGCAAAGTGTGCTCTAAAGCATAGCAATAAATGATGAAGTTTTTTATGAAATCGGGACTGACCAAAATAGGAGCTTGGGAAATCGCCTCTTTAATGTCATTAAAGTCTTGCTTCCCGATTTCACTCCATTTGAAGACTTCTTTTTCCTTCATCATCTCCACGATATGCTTAGTAATTTTAGAAAAGTATGGGGAAAACTTCCTCAAGAAATTTACTTGGCCAAAAAATGACTTTACTCCAGTCCTATTGGAAGGAAGACTTAGTTACAAGATAGCTTTGACTTTAAATATCTATTCTCACTCCTTCTTTGGACATAATGTGGCCCAAAAGTTTACCCTCAATGACAAAAAACACAAATTTCTTAGGATTAAGGGATATACCATGTTCTTTGCACCTTTGCAGGACTTGTTCCAAATCTTTTAGGTGATCCACTCTCCTTTTGGAAAATATTGCTAAGTCATCAAGATAGATAACTATTATTTTACTTCTGGGGTCTCCAAAGGATAAGTCTATAGCCTGTTGAAATGTTTCTCTTGCATTAATAAGCATGAAAGGCATCTGATTATAAGCAAAGGTTCCCCAGGGCGTGGTAAACATTATTTTATGTTGATCTTCTCTAGCCACACTAATCTGGTTATAACCAAAAAAATCATCCAGCATGGACAACATCTCCAAGTCAACAACTGTTTGTAGGATATGGTCCATATTTAGAAGCGGATAATTGTCTTTCAGTGACACTTCATTCAAATTCCTAAAATACATGTATATCCTTATTTCTCCATTTTTCTTGTGCATCAGAACAATGTTCGCCACCTAGGTGGAATGATGTATCGGATATATTATTCGAGTCTTCAGCATCTTGTCAACCTCCCTAAAAATTACATCTGTCACTTTAGGGTTATAGTTTCTCTATTTCTTCCTGAAAGCAGCTATCCCTTCCTTTAGTGGAATATGATGCTCAAATTTCCCATTCATGAAGTTCTTTAGATGATCATAGCACCAAGTGAAAACCTCCTTATACTTGATGAGTAGGGATATCAATTTATCTCTTTCTTCTAGAGAGCAACATTTCCTAATATAGACCATCTTTGGAGAATCGGGATCTCCAATATTAATCACTTTGAACTCACTAGAGTGGTTAGCAGATTCACTTATCTTCCGTTTTATGGACCGATCAAGGTGGTCAAATATATCCTTTAGGAAGACTAATGCTTTAGGAATTTTGTTACCTTTCAGCTGAATGATCCCATCCTTAAGGTCCCCCACATCATTAGCACAAAATTCTTTGCATTCATTACTGCTTCCTTTGAAGAAATCCTGAGCGAAAAATTCAACATTTTCTAAGAAGGCTTGAATCTATTTATTGTTCTCAAAAACCTGCCAATGGTTAACATTATCAAGGACACTAGGTCTTTAAATTAACTTGATCCTATAAGATTTTTCCTTGAAATCTGGATGTGGGAGAAATAGAGAAGAAAATACTACTAATGATTCGGCTCTAGAATTTAATTCCCTAGGAACAACTTCTATTGAAAATGTGTTGAAATCTTCAATGGAATTTCATACCTGATTCTGATAATGTCTCAATCTTTCATTCTTCACAACAAAAAACTTTCGTACCTATTTAACAATCAATTTTGCATCTCCCAAAACCTTAAGAATCTTTAATCCCATTCATTTTTCCTCAACTAACCCTAATAGGAGGGCTTCATATTTCATAGTATTATTTGTACTTGCAAATTCCAACTTATAAGAAAAATGAAAATGCTCGACAAAAGGAGAAATAAGTATCACGCTTGCCCCTGATCTAGAATTGGAGTAGCTCCCATCAAATTCCATTGTCCAAAGCTTGGGTTTTGAATCTAGGACATCTATATTATTTCCTTTATCTTCATCTGAAAAAGTGTGTAATTTCCAATTTTAGTTTCTTCAAAAACGATTTGTACTTTAGGATCTTCAAATTTCAGCACTATTAGCTTAGCCTTTGAGTTAGGTTCAAGACACACTTTCCTACTGCCAATAGGTATGGTAGTGTACAACCAATCCAACTATATTTCTCCCCCTAAGTCTTTGCAAAAACTTCTACTCAAAAGTATGACATAGATGGCAGGGATATTTGCGACCAGGATGGTGAGCCTAAGCCGCTTGTTCGGATAAGTTGCAAGTGCAACTTGAACGTCTTTAATATGTCTAATTAAGGGAACTTGTTTAGATTTTGTAGACACGTAAAATATATTGATTGACATTACATGCTTGATCCTAATTACAAACATCATTTCAACCTGAATCACCTTCTTAAGATTATCATCAAGTTCTTTGTCTCATAATTAAATAAATCATTATTTATCTGATTAAGTTATTCTCTCTTGTTAATTAAATCAATCAATCTGATTTAATTAACCCTAGTTCTCTATTTAATTAAATAATTCATCTTATTTGATTACATCTCTAAAGTTGTCTTATTAAATTAAATAAATTAAACCTTATTTGATTTAATCTAACAATCATCCCCTTTAGTTAAATAAATCAAAATCTTTATCTAACTAAGTCTAAATCATTTTCCTCTCAACTTTGATTTATTTAAATCCTAAAATCTAAGTCAAAATTGTCAAATCACCTAACCTCCTTTTATTTAATCAAGTCCTAATTAAATCTAATCTTAATCCATGTCCCATCCTCTAGCTTTTGCCACTTGCACATGAAAATACATTTAATTCATTTATTAAATCTCTATTTTCTCTCAACTTGGCATCTTTAGAGGAATATTCTTCCAAATTTGAAATCCCTCCAAGTGGATTTGTCCTTCCAATAAGACATTCATTCCTTCTTACATGTCCTTGTGCATTGAGCCAAGTGGCATTTAAGTCATTCTTCTTTCCCTCTTACATATCATTTCACTATTTTCAAATTCCACCTAATTGCATTTATGGGCACATTCATCAAAATCTGCACATCCTTTGTCCATTCACATCTTGACAAGTGGCACTTGCCCATTGGGTGTTAAATGATCCCACATTCATCCCATTTTGCATTTCTCCATCTTGTCTTTCTATAAATAAGAGGTTTCTCTCCTCATTTTGATCATCCACAATTTGAGCAAGTCTACTATACTCAATTTCATCCTCAACCATCTCTATTTCCATCCATTTTATCAAGATCTTAGCTAGGTTATGCAGATTTTTCATAATGGAGCTCAAATGAATCTTCACCAAAGTGATCACTTATCAACATTGCATCATAGGAGTTGGGAAAGGGCCAATTGTCACATCAAATTGGCACCAATTCCCCCATGGTATCAAGGTTTTGCTTGCTTTCTCATTGTGTCCTTCAATCTTATTTCCTATTTTGAGCATTGTTAATGGATTTCATGGGGAATCTTGATTCTTACTTGCATTGGATCTAATGATGTGTTTGTTTATTATGTTTTTCAGGTATTATGATTGGGGTTCTACATTTTGGCACTAGAAGGAGGGCTAATCTCAAGTTTAAATCACAATTTTTAACAAAATATCATGCTTTTTCTTTCTTTCTTTTTGTCTACAAGAAACTGCACTGCTATTAGTTCAGCGGTGTCATACATTGCTATCAGTCCAGTAGCACCATACAGCAACATTTCAAACTGCAAACTATGTCACTCAATCTTTTATGCCCATAATTTAAATTTTTTAACTCCACCGCTGGGTCAGTTTTCAGTCGCTGAAATTTGCAAACTCCAAACAATGTCGTTCATCAAAACTCTATCACAATCACACTCTCTGGTCTTACTACAAAGCATCATTTTCTGACAAGAGGTGCTATACAATGCCGCTGACTTCCTCAAACTACGCCGCTAGTGTAGACTGCGTCGCTAGAGTGAAAAAAAAAGTTTTAAGATAACTCAATTTTGACATGTGCTTTTTTATTTTGGTTATTTTAGGTTGCTAAGTGGTTTTTTTAACCTCTGTTTTGTAGTTCTAATCAATTTTTTTAGGTTGCTCTAATCAAGGTGAAGGAGGAAAATGAGGTTGAAAGTGGCATTATGGCATCATTCTCTCATTACATCAAGTGTTTTTGAACACTTTAGTGTTTTCTTAACACTTTTGGAGAACTCATAATCTCTCTTAAGGATTTATTATCTTTCATGCTCTTAGGACACACTAAATTTCTTTTGGGCTCTAAAAAGAACACTACAAAAGATTTCAATTTTTGTTACAAAGGGCTTAAAAGAACTTTAGAAAAACTTACTAGATTTGGTTTAAAGGTTAATAATTGAACAATCAAAATCTCACATTTTATTTGGTGCTTAAAAAAGAAGTCACTCTTGCTTTGAAAGGATAAAATGAACATGTGCTTCTTTGTCTTGTAATCACTTACCCAAAATAATACCACTGAAAAGACGTATGTGCTTCTCTCGCGCCTCACGGCGATCTTGAGAATCAAAAGGGTTTTTGGTGATCTTAAGTTGGGTAAAGTGATTGCTTCCACATTTCATTTGGGTTTAAAAAATTGAACACATCTTGCGAGTGTGAGTGGAGCATATTGTGTACATTCTCTCTCTTTGTTTCACAACAAGGATTGATCGAGTTATGGATATGTTTGCTTGATTTTGTCTATCTTAGAGGGCCTGCCTTGTGGGAAAAAATAATCACCCAAGGGAATGACCCATCCAGCAACACACTAAAGCCAAGCGACTTCCAACTGGTATATAAGTGTGGATATTAGAACAAAGGCCAATATCACGAGGATTATTCCGATGAGAAGGCAAGCAATGGTCTCTCACCACATGGATGGTCTACCACGAATGGAATGCCCGCATTAAAACCCTTGTTTAGAAAAGGCCGAAATCCTTGATCTATTTGTTGGTGCAAGAATGGTCGTTCTGAAGCCGCCCCACACTTTTACAACTTTTAGTAGAGATAGAAAGTATGCCTTGGGAGTTTCATGGGTACTGAGGCTTGGCTGCCCCATATAAGTGAGTGTCGTGGAGGGGAGCTAGTGGGGTCAAGCATCTAACCATCTGCTAAAAGTAGGTGTAGTTGGACTTGTCCAAGTGGGAATTCAAAAAATACAATCTTTCATATACATAGGATTGTGCATGTTCTTGGAAACAAAACACTTTGTTTTTTTATAAACATTTGATAACAAACATTCAACATTATCGTCAAACTTCAAACCCTTTAGGAAGCAAATATATTTGACAAAATTGATGTGTTATTGCTTTCCCTCGGGATTTTATCCTTAGAGGTTTCTAAACATTTGAATTTATATCTCAATTTTCTTACTAAAGTCAATAATAGGTAATTTTTGCCTTGATTTCATCAAAGTTCCACATAATGTACTTTGTGGGATGAGAAGAAGTTAAGACATTAGACATCTAGTTTCAAAAGCTAATCAAGAATTAATTGTGGTAAAAAGAAGTCACTAAGAAAAGCTAAGAACAATTGAACCCCACACATGTGTCTCAAATTATTTCACACAAGATCAGAATCTAGAAACCAAAGTCAAAAGCTCTTAGTCCAAAAGATCATCAAAAGTGTCTCTCAACGCTCTACAAATTCAGAAAAATATTGATTTTCAACTTTTATAGAAGAGCTTCAAGAAACAATCCCAATTTGTACCCATTCTATTGTTGTCAAAATCCAAATCTTTTTTCCATAATTTGAGCATCTTGTTTAGAGTAAAGTGTGTTCTTCAAAACTGAGGTCTTGTAAACAAGAGTCCTTTTAGGTACACATAGGATCAAAATCAACATTCATCCATCTTTCAAACATCAATCCAAAGTCATCTCACCAATAACTCTTGAAAATATTGAAATCATCCTTCATGCTAGACTTTTTGGAAAATCCATGAATCAAATATCAAATCATCTTGTTTAGCTATGTATATGTAGATGCATCCTTCTTCATATGCTTAGTTAAATTGTCATCAAATCACCTTGTTTAGCTAAGTATATGTAGATGCATCTTTCTCCATATGCTTAGTTGAATTATCACCTTGTTTGGTTAGGTGTGAGTAGATGCATCCTTCTCCCTACACTTAGTCAAATTATCATCATGTGAGCAAGTCTATCCCATAGATAACATCCAAAATCTTGGTATATATTTGTTCATTATCCAAAATAAAAACAATCCAAAACCAAATCAAGGTCAAATAAAAATCCAAGAATCCAAAATAAAAATCAAAACAAATCCAAGAATCCAAAAAAGTCCCAAAAGTCTAGCATCCCCTCAAGGTCTTCTAAGAGTTTTACCATCCATATCAATCATCTTTCTCACATCTCATCATTTCACCTTTGATCCTTAATCATCCTAGATCTTCTCTTTTGAACCTCATTTTATGCTTCAAACTAGATCTCAACATAAGAGGAACATGGAAGCCAACAAAGAAACATCAACTTCAAGTCACCTAAGTCAAACAAATTCTGAAATAAACCCCATTGGATCACGCAATCCCCTAACTAATCTTCCTTAATCATCACAAAATCCACAAGAGGAAGGTCAAGTAGAGGATGTCACCAATAATTCCTCTTGGATGACACAAGACGAGATCACCGAAATGGTCCAAAATCCCAAGAATCATAGAATTGTCAACATCATGATGAAGCTCTATCCCTCACAATATATGCTGGAATTAGCAAAACAAGGGGCTAAACTCCCTTCTGATTTTGATGTGAGCACCATTGTGGAATCACCTTTTGGGTTCATGCCTCCAATTTCATCCATGCCCCCAATTCAAAACATCACCCAAATCATTCTGTAAATTACATCATCCATTGCTCCAACTCAACCCATTGTTAACAAGGGTAGCACATTTCTCAATGCACTACAAACACACCCCCTCGTGAGTAATCAAGATTTAGATGCAAGAACTATCTTGGGGCAATCCATACCCCAAAATCCATCACATCCATATGTCTTGCTCACCTTTCATGATCCTAATGACCCATCATCATCATTTCATGCAACACCTCAAACCTTTCTCCCTATGACCTCACAAGGAGAAGGTGACCTATTTGGACCAGGGGACATCTTTGACCCGTCATCTTCATCATTTCCACAAGGAAGTATGCCACTCACTTTTCCACCACTTCCACCCTTACCACCAACATCAACATCAACTCTCAGTTTTGGGTTACCTTCGTTGCCACCACTCATTCAAAACAATCCCCCGATCATCAATCAAAATATCATATTGAATCCTCCCATCTTGTCATCGATATCACAACAACAAATGGCAACCATCCCAGTAATGCAAGCCACCATCACATCATTAGCCATCCCCCAAATATCTCAAAACATGGTCTCTCAAGGACCAAGCATATCAATCACACCATCCGTCACCCAAAATCCCATCATCAATACAATGATGCCTCTCATCACCACAACAAACACCATATCAAATCTACCACCACCACCACCTCCACCACAAAATACAAACATATCAAGCCAATATAGCATTGTGTTACAAGCTACTCAACAAGCTGCCTATCAAAAAGCACTTCAGCAAATGCAAAATCAGCAAGCTACACAACTAGTTTCTCAACAAGTCATTCAAGCTACCCAAGCTGCACTATAAGTGAAACAAGCACAACAAGCACAATCCAAAGCTTTATTGCAACAACAACAAGATTCTCAAGCTTCCCAAGTTGCACAGGCTGCACAAAAGGCTCAAGCACAAGCTCAATCTTAGGCGCAAGCCCAATACCAAGCTCAGCAAGCACAAGCACAATATCTCACACAACAACAAGTAATCCAACAACAAGCATACTAGCAAGTGCTAAAGCAATACCAAGAACAGTAAGAAGCAGCCCAACTAGCAGCCCAACAACAAGCATTGTTGGCACAACAACAACAACAACAAGCTCAGCAACAAGCACTATTAGCACAACAACAATAGGACCAACAAGAAGTGTTGTTATCATAGCAGTAGTTACAAGCATATTTGGCACAGCAACACATGCAAACACCATCCACCAATACATCCATCATCCCACCTATCACTCAAACACCCCAATCACTCCAAAGCACATTTACTCCACCCCCTAATTTGCAAGATGATGTGACAATGCAAATCAAATTGCTCTCACAACAAGTGCTTGATCTTTAGTTAGGGAAAACCACAAAAACACCCAGCAACTTGTGTCCTTATCCATTTGACACGAATCTTGCAATGAAACCATTTCCAAATGGATTTTAGATCCCCAAATTTGATAAATATTGTGGGACTGGAAACCCTAAAGATCACATCAGGGAATTCCAGGTGCATCACATGGAAGTCACATATGATGATACATATCTGATGCAGCTATTTCCTAGAAGTTTGGTAGGCCAAGCCATGGAGTGGTTCTCTTGCCTTCCTCCTAGCATAAAAAATTTCCAAGAGATAGTAGATGCATTCATAAAAAATTACTCCTTCAATATCGGTATGGATGTCAATCTTGAGGAACTATCAGCTCTTAAATAGGGAAAAAATGAATCATTTGCTTCTTTCCTACAACGATGGCGATCTAAGGCCAATAGGAGCAAATGGGTCATGCCTGAAGAACATCAAGTTTTCACCATCATCTCCAATCTTGAAGGAACCTTGGCATTCCATCTCGAAGTACAAGGTATCACCATGTACAACCAATTGATCTCCAAGGAACTTAACATTGAACGAGCGCTTATTGCACAAGGAGGGACACTCACATATCCTGAACAACACAACAATTTCCTATCCACCAACTATAATGACAAACCTCACACATGGGAGAGAAACAAAAAAATTACCAATGATGGTGTTGTCGACGCCAAAGTTTTCATTAGTTCCCCTAGACAAAACACACCGGCACCCCAGCAACAACCCCAAAACAACAATCAAAAAAATCATCAAGCTAACACGGTGATGCCAAACAATCAAACAATCAACAATGTGAATGATCAAAGGGGGCCACCCCAACAAAACAAAAACTCCCCCAAGCGGAAGTACACCGCCCTTGGAGAATCAGTTGAATCCATCATGAAAAGGCTAGTGGCAGAAAAAATCAGCACAATCCCCACCTATGACAACTATCAAGAGCCCTTGGTGAAACTATCGTGGTATAATGAAAATCACCTTTGTGATTTCCACAAAATCAAGGGAGACACAACTGCCAGTTGTATGAGGTTAAAAAACTTAATTCAAGACCTCATTGATGATAAAATCATAAATGTGGAACAACCAATGGGAAATTAAAATCTAAAAATCTACACGAATCTTATGCCCAATCATAACAACAAAGGGAACAATAACAATGATAAGGGGAAGGGTGCATTCAAAAATGTGAATCATGTGTACAACCATGTTGTCACATCCCTAGAGGATTATTGCATTGTTATCACCATCAAAGGAGCCCAAGTTGATTGTGGAGTCACCATAAGAGGCGGAAAAAGCACCATCGCAGGATCATCTCAACCTCCTAGAGCACCCACTTCCAACCCAAGGTTTTTTCCTAGTGGCTATAATGTCCTTGACCAATTGCAAAGAACCCTAGCACAATCTCCATCATGGAGTTGCTGAAGATTTCATCTGCCCATAGAAAAATTCTTGAGGAAGCATTGGCTTCATCCACCATCCCCGCAGATCTTGATGCTAAACAATTCCAAGCTATGATCGGAAACATCATTACTCCAAATATTCTTACATTTTCTAATCAAGACTTCCCTGCCCAACCATCTCACAATTGTGCACTCCATCTAGAGTTCCTAGTGCATTAAAACAAAGTCAAGAGAGTCTTGGTGGATGGAGGTATAGGTTTAAACATTTGCTCCCTCAAGCTTAAATTTTTTTTGAAAATCTTAGAGGATTCCATTGAAAAAGGAAAAGGCATCACAATCAGGGCTTACGATGATCAAGAAAGAGTGTCTCAGGGCACTATCCAACTCCCTATTCAAGTAGGGCCAACAATTATGGAAACCACCTATCAGGTCCTTGACCTCGATTATCCTTATAACATTCTCTTGGGGCATATGTGGATCCATGGGATGCAAGCAGTGGCATCAATCTTCCACCAATGTGTCAAGTTCACATACCAAGGCCAAGAGGTCACTATCCATGGGGATCCTGAACCCTTTTCTTATTGCAAGAGTCTAGAGGAAAAATATTACAAAATCCCCCAAGTGCCTAAAATTGATGAAGGCTCATTAACCCCATACATTGACCTAGCTACTCTCGCCTCCACTTCTGCAACAGAGACACCTGCCATCCCCACCATCCATGTCATCTTCGATATCAAGGTCATAATTCAGGACAATGGGTGTGGACATTATACAATTCCAAAGAATTATTTTGTGGTAGGAGAGTTACCACAATCTCCTGGGTCACGAGGATGACCACAATCAAATGATGCTTCCTCATCCCAAACATTCACAGTAGGTTCCTCCAACTTCAGAATTTGGGGAGATCTCAGTCGAGAAGTAATAGAAGAAGACCCATCCCATCTCCTTTACCAAGACAATAGACCAGTAGCTGATCTACCTATGTATGATAGCAATAAAGGATTACAAATGATGCTCGCCATGGGCTATGACAGAAACAAGAGGCTTGGATAGAATGACAACGGGCTTCTAATACCCATCATTCCTGAGAAGTGAATGAGAAGTCTTGGCCTCGGATGTACCCCTCTAAGTATAACCATACATAGCCAGAATCCCCTTATTAAGGAGTCCAAAACTCCTCAGCAAACGATAGCCGCCCTTCAATTACCCATATCCACTGGTCTGCCTTTAGACAATTTCACATTTGACATAACTAATGTTTGTAGTAGTAGTGATGATGAAGATTCCATAACTGACCTACCTATTCTTTTTGAGGACACCACCCTCCTCATGATTAATATCGTGTCATTTGATTCAACCAGTCAAACCCATGAAATCAACCTAGTATACCCCCAGCTCATCGATTACAACCAACTAGGACCACCAGTTCTAGACACTTTCAAAAATGGTGAAGCACTCTCAGAATTGATAGGACTGCGGAGCACGATACCATGCAGAGATCACAAGGCTAGGTTTGATATCATTCTAGACACACAAGCTTACTACGGGGAGACAATTGAATCCTTTAGTCACAAAAGCAAAAACTTGAGAATAATCTCAAAGTCTTTGAGTGAAAATGACATTGTGGCACTATCTGACCCTAAAATAGTAAAAACAAAGGACGTATCCAACAGTGAAAATCTCTCTGAGGCACCTGAGGATGAAGGATTCAATCTTCCTCTCGGTGCTCTACATTAGGAAAAGTCAGCAGTTCTAGCTGAGAAGTGCAACCCAGTCAACTTGGGAATAAAGGAAACTCTGCATATCACATTTTACGTTGAATCATTAATGTCAAAAGAACAGGAGCTCCTAGATACTTTCTTAAGGGAGAGAAAGGTCAACTTTGCATGGAGCTATACTGACATGCCCGGGCTTGATCCAGAGATTGTAGTCCACCACCTAGCAATTTACCCTGAAAGCAAATCCCATTAGATAGAAACTCAGAAAAATGCATCCCCAGATAGCCTTGTTAGTCAAAATGGAATTAAAAAAGGTACTTGACATAGGGTTCATACGACCAATTGACTATCCAAAGTGGGTATCAAATATGGTTTCTATTTCAAAACTTGATGGAGGCATCTGTATATGCACAGATTTCAAAGACCTTAACAAGGCATGTCCCAAAGATAACTTCTCGCTTCCCAACATTGATATGATTGTAGACATGACTGTGGGACATGAGATGCTTTCACTAATGGACGTATTCTCTGGGTATAACCAAATCATGATAGCTAAAGAAGATCAACCCAAAATAGCTTTTACTTGTCCATGGGGGACATATTGCTGGAACATGATGTCGTTTGGCCTAAAGAATGTTGGGGAAACATATCAGATAGCCATGACCTTAATCTTTCATGGCATGATCCATAAGACCATGGAAGATTATGTCGATGACATATTGGAAAAATCTAGAAAGAGAAGGAACCACATAGCAGCATTGAGTGCCATCTTTGATAGACTGGAGGAATACAAGGTCCTCCTTAATCCAAAGAAGTGTGTCTTTGGTGTATAATCAGGGAAATTGTTGAGATACATTGTGTCTATGAGAGGAATTGAAATAGATCCCACTAAGGTAAATGCAATCCTCGAGATGGAGACACCTAAGACTTTGAAGCAGCCAAGAGGCCTACAAGGCATTCTCCAGTCGATCTGTCAGTTCATAGCTCAATTAGCAGACAAATTAATACCATATTATCACCTACTCCACAAGGGGGTAGCATACAAGTGGGATGACAAGTGCGATCAGGCCTTTAACAAAATCAAAGAGTATTTTCTCACACCTCTAGTGCTTATGCCACCAATCCCAAGAAGGCCTCTAATCTTTTACATATCAGCAATAGCAGTAGCTCTCAGTGCTCTCCTAGCCCAACACAATGAAAACAGAATAGAGAGGGCCATCTACTACATTAGCCAAACCATGGTAGGGAATGAGTTAAATTATTCCTTTATCAAAAAAGCTTGTCTAGAAGTAGTGTTTGCCTCACAAAAGTTCAGACACTACATGTTAACACATAAAATCAAACTCATTTCCAAGATCGACCTACTCAAGTATCTTATCTCCAAGGAAGTACTCACAGGAAGGATGGCCAAGTGGGTTATGATCCTATCAGAATATGAAATTGATTATGTATAGTGGAAGGCTATTAAAGGGCAAGCTATTGCAGATCAACTAGCAGAAGCACCAATGTACATAGAGAATCTGCTCATTTCAGAGTTCCCTAATGAATCCATCTTCAACATAAGCATAGCAGACCACTGGAAGTTGTACTTTGATGGCTCCTACACACATCATGGATCAAGAGCCTAGGTCTTTTTCATCACTCCATAGGGGGACTGCATACCAAGATCCTACAAGGTTGCATTTCCCTACACAAACAATATTATAGAATATGAGGCTCTAACCATAGGACTTAGAATAGCAGTATAGTGGCATATCATGGCTCTAAAGGTATATGGGGATTCACAACTAATAATCAATCAAGTGAATGATGAATACTAGACTAAGGATGAAAAGCTAACTCTATACAAGAAATTGGTGGAAAGCCTTAAGGAGTCCATTGAGATTACATTCGAGCAGATACTCAGAGCAAAAAATAGAGCAATAGATGCCATGGCAACAATTGGATCCCTATTGGATATCCCTCGCAATGTCCCAAAGCATGAATTCCCGGTAGAGAAACTTCCTGTGCCTACATTTGAGGTACCAGAGTTAGAATTCATGTGTGAAATCATTGGTTCTAGTGATCCTTGGTACCATGACATATACACTTATCTAAGAATAGGAGTCCTCCCAGCTAACATAACTTCCAACCTCAAGAAAACCTTTGTCAAGAAAGCATCTCAGTTTGTCATCCTAGGAAAAAACCTTTACCATAGGAGCATAGAGGGAACCCTGTTGCACTGTTTAAACACTGAGGAGGTGTCGACCGCCTTAACTAAGGTGAATAATGGTATTTCTAGTTCACACTCGAGTGGAATGACCTTGGCCAAGAAATTTTTGAGGATGAGGTACTATTGGCCTACTATGGAAAGAGAAGCACATGACTATGTCAAAAGGTGTTTACAATGTCAGCAACATGGAGACCTCATCCATGCACCAGCTCAAGATCTCCATCTGATTGTCACACCATGGCCCTTTTCATAGTGGGGGCTCGATCTCATTGGAAAAATCACCCCCACCTCATCCAGTGGCCACAAGTTTATCATTACCACCACTGAGTACTTCACCAAGTGGGTGAAATCCATCCCCATGACATACATCACTAGAAAGAAGATATCTAAGTTCATTCTAAACTACTTAGTATGTCGATACAATGTTCCCCAATCTATTATCCCAAATAATGGCACACCATTCAAAAATTAGGATGTTCACAACCTTTGCAATAAATTCAAAACCCAACATTGCTTTTCCACCCTGTACTATCCCCAAGGCAATGGCCAAGTAGAAGCCACCAATAAAACCATTCTGAAAATCCTCAAAAATATAGTCAATGATGTAGGCCGTGACTGGCATCTGCAGCTAATCCCACTCTTTGGGCCTATCGAACCAACATTCACACACACACAGGTGCCACCCCATTTTCCTTGGTCTATGTATTAGAAGCCATATTACCCATCAAGATTGAGCTCCTGCCATTGAGAATATCATTGTAGAACCTCATCACGGATGAAGAATACTAAGCATCAAGATTGAATGAGCTCGGGTTGTTGGATGAGTAGCGTATGGAGGCCTTAAATCATTTACAATTCTATCAGAATTGACTCAAGTAGAGCTATAACAAGAAGATCGGGAGTCAGAAATTCCAGGTAGGAGAACTTGTGCTAAAGGAGAATCAGAAGAATGTCCCAAACCCAAATGGAAAAGGAAAATTTGAACCCAACTGGTTGGGACCATTTGTTATCATAGCAAGTTACAAGTCAAGGGAATAGCAGTTATCAACACCCAAAGGGGAAACTCTGCAAGAGCCTGTGAACAGCTCCCATCTCAAAAAGTTTTATGCCTAAATCTTTCAAGGTATAAAACCAAAAAGTAAAAATAAAAAAGAAAATTTCCTAAAAGAATGGTTACCCTGATGAAAACCTAGCAAACAGGCATCTTGGTGACAACAAAAAAATCAAAAAGGATTAAAAATAGTAAAGAGAAAAATTGTCCTCTAGTGAAAACCACTTCAGTGGCACTTTGGGCAAGTACCTTAGTGAAAACCTGGCAAACAAGCACCTTGTGTAAATAAGCACTTTCCATCCACTAGGATCTTCATGGCTCATTCTGCATCCATCCATTACGCTTACATCATCCAGCACATTCCATATCTCCATCTAGCACCCATCCACATCTACATCATAGATTGATCCTATGTTCATGTCATGATCCCTCCTAGTACTAATCGGCCCATTCTCAAGGTCAGTTTTTCCTCACTTTATCAAAGAAGTCTATTGTTTCATGCTAGGGGCATGTTCTCATCAAATTGGATTCGTGTATATTCTTGAAGTCCCTAAATTAGAAAATCCCAAAACATTCAAAACAGATCAAAATCCAAAAACAGGTCAAAAAGTTAGTCAAAAATTCAAAAAATAGAGTCATCTTGTCAAACTATGGGTCTCTAAGCCTTGTACATAGGAAATTTTGATCTTTGATCATCCCCCGAGACACTTAGGTCAGTCCTTTAGGAGTCCATTGTAATAAACTGGCAATCCATTTTTCATATCTTGTCAATAATCGAGTCTTTGTCAGTCGAACTATGTGGTCTTTGTGTGTATAATGTAGGTAAGGCTCATATGTTGATCAGCCCCCAAGGCCCCTAGGATAGGTCTTTAGGTTAGGTCCTGGTCAAAATATCAGAAAATCCCAAAAAAAATTGAAAATTTGAAAATAAAAACATTTGCAAAACATCTTCAAAATACCAAAAACAACCTTAAAACATTTCAAAAAACATCAAAAACATCCAAATATTTGAAAAAATCCATCCATCTCATCTTGCTTTCACCCACAATAAACATCACTCACAATAAATCAATCATCATCCCCAACCTTTGGTAAAACAGTAGGAAATTAGTCTAGCAAGTCTAAAAGTCAAAACTTAAATGTCAAAGTCTCAAGTCTAGGTTAGTATGTAAACAAGTTGGTCAACTCTTTGTGTCAATAGCCTATGATCCAATCAATCCCATATCAATCATCTGATATTGGCATGTCCTAGGATGCATCCTTCCTACAATGGACATCAACATCAGGCATCACCGTAGTTTAGTCTTGGCTAGCGGTATTAAAGAACATTAGCTTGTTTGTTTGCTTTATCTTTATCTTTTTGAACTTATCTTATTGCACTCATTCCAAGGACCTCTCAATGATGTCCAAAATGAAGGATTTAGAGAGATAGGAATGGGGCAATGATCATTATCTTTTATCTGTTGTGCTTGTTGGATATTTTTGTAATATAACCTTGGTCATGCGTGCTTTGTTTAGGTGTAGGGAGGATGTTTTAGGTATCTTGTTGACCACATGGGAAGGCTTGCCTTCCCATATTTTGGTTTGAGATATTTGAAATATCTGAACTACACTCCAAATAAGGTTCTGTATGCCAGGTGTCAACAAGAGTACTTCTATCTGATTGTCGAGTCAAAGTCCATCACACTAGGTACAACAACATCTTGATTCTTTATACCTTGATGCATTGTGCCTACGTGTGTTATGAAACATAAGGTAATTGGCCCTTTGAAAATCCCAACTCCTCAAAAAATCATAATCACCATCTCGTGTCTTGTTGGAATCTCTTGCTTTCTTCTATCTTCTTTTCGCACTAACATGGTGCCATGACAGTTAATCAAAATTCATCATATATGCATCCATCCTACACCCACAAAGCTGTCAACATATTGCATATCATATCATAAAGGAAATATTAAATCATATCACATGCATTGCATTTCCATCATTTGCATAATATAGATTGGTTATTCAAAGCATTTCATGATTTACACATTTGCATTCATTTGCATCATCATATTCATAAATCATATAGAACATCATTTGCATTCATCATATCATATCATCGTCATAATATCCATAGAACATATATAAGCATCATATAAATACATCAACATATAATGCATGAGAAAAGATAATGAAAAAAATACATTTCATCCATTAGGGGCATAATATAGATCTGTTAGTTGCATAATCATTGCATTGTGCATGATCATATCATAACAGAAAAGATATTGAAAAAGAAAGCATCTCATCACATAGAACATAATACATATCATAACATCACATAACACTATTGCATCGCATCATATAAGAAAACATCATAACATCATTGCATCACATTGCATAGCATATAGAAAATAAAAGTCATCCATAATGCATAAATAGAATAGAACACATCGCATCAAATCAACGTCATCGAGATCATATCATATATATCATCAAAATATACATTGTCATGGTACAAAATTAGATCAAAATATACATGTATGTCAATAGAGTACAATGGCCCATGGGGCTATCAAAAATGAGAACATGGGGCACAAAAAGAATCATGTCTCTGATAAAAAATAGCCTAACCCTGCTGGTTGCTTCCCTCGCCACCTTCTCTTTTTGTGGTCCTCTACAGGTCTATGGCATGTCCTCTATGAAAAGTCTAGGATTGGGGCTGGTCTCAGCATGACCTGATGATAATGCATCATGTAATAATCGGCCTCCTGGATGGCCTCCCTATATGATCGGGGTGGTACCATGCTCTGGGAGGAGGATGCAGACATACTCTCAATCTGCTGACGTCTGCTCATCTTTGCTAATTCCTACAGCTCCTCAGCCTATCTCTATTGGACCACCTAGTCCTGCTCTACCCGTAACTGATCCCTTTCAACTATCAATTCCTGTACCTGTGCCTATAGCAAGAGAATCTAGCCATCCCTAGGGTCTGGCTGCACGGGTGGCTAATCATGGCCCTCATCTCTGGGCGGTGTCAGCACCCTATCTTGCTATCCCTAGTCCTGATCCTACCTAGGGACATCTTGTCTCTGCTAATCCACCTATAGATCTGGCTATAGCTGATCCTATAGCCCCTTGTCCTGATCAAGCTGGTGTGGTGGCCCATCTCCATCCCCATCTCTGTCTCTTCCTCCTCAGCCTCCCTGGTCCCAGCCTCGACCTGCTCCTCTGCCTCTAGCCCTGCATTGAGCAGATGGTGTGCCTGGTATTGTCAATCTAAGAGGCGGCCTGAACCAATCCCTGTATGCCTGCATAGTCCCTGCATCAACCTGACCCTAATCATATGGCCATGTCCTAGCCACCAGCTGCATAAATCTCTGCACTACCTCATGCACAGGAATGTATCAGCCCTAGGAGCTCTGGCTCGTCATACATGCAAATACCATGACATACTGATCATCTAGCTTGTCCTGCGACTCCCCAAACTATCTCTGGACTCTCCCTGGTAGATACATCTTGAGCATCGTGTGCTCTCTTCCCTACATCAATTTTCTTGGTGAGCAAAAAAGAGTTGTTGAACATCATCAAACCATGCGGGCCATCCAAGATATGGTTACCATGTAAAAGCTCACATATCATCCAGGACTTTCCTCCAATGAGGAATCTTGTGATGTCCTGTATGGGTGAAAGAAACACCTCCTCTGTATCACCACACAACCAGATCATCTGGCTCCATAGTGACTAGAAAAACCCTCAAACGAAGAACAACAATGTGCTCCCAATCCCAAATGTGCAGGAGTGTGATCCCCATCCCAAGCACTTTGTCATCAGTGTAAGAAAACTCGTGCAAATCTCTATATAGTGAGGCTAGAAGAATTGGCCCCCACGCAAAGCATGTATGTTGCCAAACCATGTGCTCCCAAGCAAGCCCCTATCTAGGACTGATGTATTGTCCCCACTGATCTGGTGCGACAAGACCTGATATGATAGCTGCTATGACCAATCGAAAGGGTGACACGGTAGGCCTATGATGCTCCAACTTGATTTGGCCCTCACAAAAGAAAATTTCATCGAGGCCCATCATGTCCTAGTAGGCCTCCCTCTTGGCATCCACGCCATATATCACATGCTCTCCATAGATGGGCAATCTAAGTATCTGCCACACATCCTCTATTGTGGTTGTGGCCTCACCTATCGGAAGGTGGAAGGAGGATGTCTAGTTGTGCCACCGCTCTGTAAGCGCTTTCATCATCTCTAGGTGTGTCCTCATGGGTGATGCATAAGCAATGTACCACAGTCTGATCGCCCCTAGATGCTCTTGTTTTTGCTCAGGCATATCATCCAAAATGCTAAAAAGATCCTAGGACCTATGCTCACATGAGTAAAGTATCATCGCCTCCTCCTACATCAAGAAAGCCACCGCATTAAAATTTCGTAAAAAATTGTGATCCTAATTTGTCTTAGCATGCTTGAAACAGCCTGTACGTCACTATTTGTGGGTGTGACATAGTTTGAAAGTTCCAAATTGCATCGCTAGGAGCTATAAACTCTCAAACTCCATCATGGCATCGTAGTTTGAGAAGGAGACTCAGTTTAAAAAGAAACCCTAATTGCAAAGAGGCTCGTCGCGACACACTTTTTATGTGCGGTTTAGTTTGGAATTTGAACCCTAATTCTAAATTGTGCCACAACATCACTATTTGCAACGACAGTGCAATTTGAGGCCATGCAGCACTGAAAGAGCCTTTCTAGTAGTGCTATACTAGACTGATCCTAAAATACCTAACTTTTAAGCTATTAAATGCGCACAAAAAATTAAAAAATGAGGTCAAGTCAAGTCGACTCACCGGTGGTCAAGTGTCAGGCAGCCTTTGGTGTGTGCGTACTCAGTCTGAGATGTGTCAAGGGAGGTGTCATTGTGCCATCTCGCGAAGGGTTTAGAGCTCAAAAATGCAAAATCTCTAAAGGCTGAATATTGAAATGAATTGGAAATTGCCACTTGAGGCCTATTTAAGTCTAAAAATTAGGGTTCTTTGACCCTATTTAGCCGTCCAGTCAGGGTTTTCATCCCTTGATTTTGTTTTCACCCAACTGAGGGTCGTTTCACACAGTTTTTTATGTTTTATCTCATTTTTTGGCATCCTAGAGCTTTTTTGGACCCGTCAGGCACCTTGTCCTCTTTCTTCGCAAGATCACCCAAAAAGTTGAAATTTTCATTCGATCTCTTGAGGGGGCAGTATATCGGCATGTTTTCACCCACTAAGGTAGCATTGGGGCAAGTTTTGAAATCATTTTTGGCTTTTTATCAAGACATTTTATTCTTTGAACTGACATAGCAAGTGTATCACTTCAAAGAGGGGCAAAATGTAGACATGTAAAATGTACTAATTGACATTACACGCTTGATCCTGATTACTAACATCATTTCAACCTGAGTCACCTTCTTAAGATTATTATCACTCTTCATCTCTTAATTAAATAAATCATTATTTATCTGATTGAGTCATTCTCTCTTGTTAATTAAATCAATCAATTTGATTTAATTAAACCTAGGTCTCTATTTAATTAAATAATTCATCTTATTTGATTAAATCTCTAAAGTCATCTTATTAAATTAAATAAATTAAACCTTATTTGATTTAATCTAGCAATCATCCCCTTTAGTTAAATAAATCAAAATCTTTATTTAACTAAGCCTAAATCATTTTCCTCTCAACTTTGAATTATTTAAATCCTAAAATCTAAGTCAAATTTGTCAAATTACCCAACCTCCTCTTATTTAATCAAATCCTAATTAAATCTAATCTTAATCCATGTCCCTTCCTCTAGCTTTTGCCACTTGCACATGAAAATACAATTAATTCATTTATTAAATCTCTATTTTCTCTCAACTTGGCATCTTTAGAGGAATATTCTTCCAAATTTGAAATCCCTCCAAGTGGATTTGTCCTTCCAACAAGACATTCATTCCTTCTTACATGTCCTTGTGCATTGAGCCAAGTGGCATTTAAGTCATTCTTTTTTCCCTCTTACATGTCATTTCACTATTTTCAAACTCCACCTAATTGCATTTATGGGCACATTCATCAAAATGTGCACATCCTTTTACCCATTCACATCTTGGCAAGTGGCACTTGCCCATTGGGTGTTGAATGATCCCACATTCATCCCATTTTGCATTTCTCCATCTTTTATTTCTATAAATAAGAGGTTTCTCTCCTCATTTTGATCATCCACAATTTGAGCAAGTCTACTATACTCAATTTCATCCTCAACCATCTCTATTTCCATCCATTTTATCAAGATCTTGGCTAGGTTATGTAAATTTTTCATCATGGAGCTCAACTAAATCTTCACCAAAATGGATCACTTATCAACATTGCATCATAAGAGTTGAGAAAGGGCCAATTTTCACATCAAGTTGGCACCAATTCCCCCATGGGATCAAGAGTTTGCTTTCTTAATTAGGATTTCATTGCTTTCTTATTGTGTCTTTCAATTTTATTTCCTATTTTGAGAATTGTTAATGGATTTCATGGGGAATCTTGATTCTTACTTGCAATGGATCTAATGATGTGTTTGTTTCTTGTGTTTTGCAGGTATTAGGATTGGGGTTTTATAGATTCCATAGAATAACATTTACCAAATGTCTTAGTCATTTTAAATCCCAAAGCTAGTGCAATTTGTGCAAGCATAACATTGTCAGAAGCACCTAATTCAATGATGCAATTACTCACTCTAAACCCATTTACAAATAATGATACATAGAAAGGATTGTGTTTTTCATCAACAATATGTGATGAGGACATCTTACTATTGGATGCCACATTAGTCACCGAATTTTGAGAGCTAACCATTTGCTCATCTAGACTTACATGTGACTCAGAATGTCCTAGCTTGACATGTTCAATCTTCCTATCTAACTCTTTAGGGTGCATTCTTAAATATCTGCTTGTGAAATTTGTACTTTGTAGTTTTTATAGAACTCCACAATATCAAAAGTCCCAGTTGGTTTTTTCATGGATGACACACTCAAATTTTTAGAAGAGTCTTCAATTACACTTTGTGATACATTTCCGCCTTTCAAAATTGCACTTGCTCTAGTAAGTAAAACCTTAGGAGAATTTTGGGTACTTTTTTTATTGGTATGTTGTTGACTTCTAGTGATAGTGGCATAGGAAGGCTCATCCAGAGTGATGTAGACATTCCCTTCTCTATCATCATCAAGTTCAAATTCTAGGTATCCATTTGCAGAGTTTCCATATTAATTGGATGGATTTATTTCATTCGTGACATCTTCAATAAATTTCCTCATGGTGGTCAACTACATAAACATGTTCATTTCAAGACATTCATCACCATCATGATCAAACGTGAGGTGAAAGACACACATACTCTTTTTATTGTCTCCAAGTGGGGCTTCAATCACCAACCTCTATTGAGCTGGAGGAAAGGAAAGTGTTTTATTTCCTATTTGAAAATTTTCCTTTCTCAAAATATCTTGATAAGGTTGATTGTTTTTTGGTAGTTGTCTTTTGAGAGTGATGATATCATTAGCCAACCTTTGAATCATAGGATCTGAAGAAGTGGTCTGGAGCACCTTGTTCGTATGCAGTTCTCTTTTCCACTTTCCAACTAAGATGAAATCATCTTCTAACTCAATGGCAAGCGCTTGTGTGGCCTCAAGAGTATTCACTAGTTGCATTTTGAGGAGAAGACCACTATCTGGTTGTTGTGCATTAATGAAGAAACATTTATGCATTCCTTCAAATGGCCTTTTAGTAGCATTAATTTGTGACACCACTCTATTGAATTTAGCAACAAAATCCCTTATAGATTCATTTGCCCCCTTCTTCATCTGAGTGACTTGTGCTATTAAAGTGAGGTCATCATCTACGCTTTTGAATCTAGCTTCAAATTTACTGTGCATTGTTTCCCAATTAGTTATACACTCATTAGGTAGTTGAAAAAACTATTGTGCTACCGGATCAACCAAAGATTTTGTGAAGAGCCTAACCGCCACATCTTCTTCTTGTATTGAAAGCACACCACAAGTAGTGTAAAATGAATCAATGTATTTCTTGAGAGAGATATTTCCATTACCTCAAAATTTGGGAAAATTTTTATGGGAACCCTTGGGAAAATCATGCAAATTATTCCCCAATTGTAAAGGGACAATAGTTGCACCCCATGGAACAGGTGACAATGGGTTAGCCATATTAAGAGGGATATTCATTACTACCAGAAGGGATGTCCTATATAAAAATAAAGCTTGGGGATTAGAATGATTTGAAGGTGTTCTAGTTGGAGAGGCGAGTCCATTTCTAGCCCCAACCCTTCGAGTCTTATATCCTTAAGATCATTGATTCCCTAACTAAGGTTGGGCTTGTTGACCTAGTAATCCCGGTGCCTCGGTCTACAGATATGCTTTATGTTGATTTTTCTTCGATGCCAAGTGGGTCCTCTCCCAATAGTGTGTTGGATAATAAGGCCCCCTATTACATGTTTCTAAGGTGCTTGTGGTGCCTTTGGTTGAAATAGAGAATTTCCTTTACCCTAAGCTTAAGGATCTTGAGGAAGGTGAGTTTCGAGATGAGGGAGTGACAAAGGTGTCCCCTAGTCCTGGACAAGCTGTGTTGGACACCTTACCCTAGTTCAAACCATGGAAGAAGAGTTTTGGTCAACTACTAAGAGGAAGGGTAAACAAAAGAAAGAAGATGTGGGATGAGACTCCAAACCTAGTAGACTCAACCAGCGGTAGACAAGGAATAGAGAGACAACAAAAGAGATTGTTATTGGTAAATAGAGGACATTAGAAATGTCCTCAAAGAAGGTTTCTAAATGAAAGTCCTATCATGGAATGTGAGAGGGTTAAACAACCCCCACAAGTAGCTAGCCCTGAAGAATTATGTACTAGAACACAAGGTTGATGTTTTGTTGTTATCAAAAACCAAGATGAAAAATACTTTGAACCCATAGCTAGGTATATCTAGTCAAACGCCCTTTTTTCCTATAGTGATGTGGATGGGGCTTCAGGTGGGATTTCTATGATATGGAATCCTAATAGGATAATTGGGACTAATTTATTCCATTCTAGAAATAGTGTGGGATTTCAGTTCTCTCATGTTAGGGGTTATTGGTTTATTATTAACATTTATGCCCTCAATTTAAGGAATGCAAGTGTTGGCTAATAGATTGGGCACCTTGAAATAATATGACTTTATGCCCAAAAAGGTGCCTAAAAAACCAACAACTCTGAATATCTACGCTTTTAGAAAAAGAAAATATCCTTTGAATTTTACTGAGGTACAGCTCCCTCTTATGATTTTCAATGAATTGAAAGAACAAGAAATAAACACAATGTTTTCTTTTAACCAAAAAGCAGTAAAGGTGAAACCCAATATCAAGAAAAATCCTAATATCAGATGAGAAGTACAGGTAATAAAATACTAGCACAAAGACCAATTTAACTTGGAAATTACAGAGAATTAAAATAATGAACTCAATATTATTTGAAAGATGAAATCTATTATGAAGAAAATTGCATAACTCACACATAGGTAAAGCATAACATTAAGATACTCTTAAACACATAGATATAAGAATGTCAAATTATCTTCATAATCTCGAAGTACATAGACAAATAGCAATTCCATTAACATAAATAGCAGCAAAGTCTAAAATATAATATTGATCTTTCAAAATGGTGTCTAGAGATTTTTAGTTTTAAAATAGATACATATAAATAAGCAAATAGGTAACTACTTCTTTCTTTCCCTTAACTAATTAAAACTAAAAAGTTTTGAATAAAGCAATTGAAAATTCAAGACGGTGTCGATTCACTTCCCATTCTTGGGGGTACCACGGGCCACTTTTGCAAAGCTTGGAAACCCTTCATGGTATGCAACAACTCCTTGTGTTGAAGAATAGTCACATTAGTCATGCGCACTTTCCATGCTAGTTGACTATCTTTGACGACTTCAATACATTGTTCACAAGCCTTCATAAGATCAATCGCTTGAGATTAGACAAGATGTAATTTTCTAAATTTCTTTAAATTCTCAACATTAAAGGAATAAGAGTTGAGTATCCCCTTGACCATTTTATAGAAGTTGTCTACCAAGCCTTTGACGTTTGCATCATATCCTATTTCTCCTTTGTCCTATTGCAACCCTAGAGCAACTAAAGTGCTATGTGCTTCATCTGAGATGTCAATACATTTGGTAATGATTTCCTGAAGCTTTTGCAAACCTTGCTTGGTGATTTTCAACTTCCAATCTACACCTTTGTTCCATACAAGGCAATGAGAGTCTGCAACATTGGGTGTAATTTGCTTTGCCACTAGTTTTTCCATGCCCCATTCCATCATTGCTTTCAATTTAGTTTGGCAATGATTCCATGTCTTTTCTTCCTTTTCAACAGCAACAATTTATTCTTCAAGAGTATACTTTAAGGCATATACTTTTTGAAAACACTTTATAGACTCAAAAATAGTAAAATTTCCCTCCTTGGTTAAACACTCACTCCACTCTTCCACAACTACACCTAGGGTTTGGTAGTTTTTCATCTTTCTCATTGCTTCTTTTCCAATCATAGCTAGGGGATCCATAGAGGATTCAACCTAAGAAATCAGTTGAAGGGGAAGGTTGAAGAAAGACCTCAAGCATTCAGTCAAAGCTTGAACCTGCATCTTCAATTCATCTTTTCTTTCCTTATCCTTCTTCGATCATTCAACCATTCTCGTTGTAGATACTTCAAAGATTTGAATATCCCCATCTCTTGTATGAGGTTCAAGATCAATTCTGTCAACTTCAAAATCACTCACAATCACATGAATGATCTCCTTTCGTGTTGAAGGACGTGCAATTTCCAAATGTAGGTTTCCCAAATCAACATCGTCCACTAACCATGCAATGGTCTTTAGTTTCTTCAGCTTTGGAGTTTAGGTTCTCTACAATAACTGAACTACCATGTCCTACTTTAGTAAGCTAGGCTACACAACCTTCCTTTTCCTAGACAAAGTATCTTCCAACCAAATAGGTGTAACAGGCACATTAGTTGCCTTAGATCTTGAAGACTCAAATAATGTTTTGTGTGTACAATGATTGTTCACTAGTGTGTTTTTTGATGTGAGTGGAGCAGTCTTTGACTTTAGTGGTGCACTTATCTCTCTGGTGGGTGACTCATCCTGAGAAGGAGAAGAGTTAATGTCAATATTTTCTAGATCCCCTTCATCTTCTTCACCTTCTTTTTCCATTTCTAGATTGGGTAGGTTAAGGATATCTTCCCCACATGTTTGTTGGAACATATTTTTATCAAGCGAATTGTCATCACCATTTCCCTGGGTTCCTAAAGGCAATGACTACGAGATGGTGTCAGTTGTTCTCACATTTGGAGAAGATTGTGTGGTACTCCTAGAAGGTTGAGTATTCCATGACCTGGTTAGAGGATAGGATTGATCTATTCTCTTCTTGGTAATCCATTCTTGTG
The DNA here is from genome assembly GCA_007258455.2 of Sequoia sempervirens. NCBI lineage: Eukaryota > Viridiplantae > Streptophyta > Pinopsida > Cupressales > Cupressaceae > Sequoia > Sequoia sempervirens. The sequence goes on from VDFB02281492.1 coordinate 283,965,785, forward strand.
TCGTAGCCAAAATATCCGCAGTCCTTGCTTCAATAGTCTACTTTTCTTTGTTGCAAATCCCCACCTAGACCATAGATGATAATTTGTTTTATAGAAAATCTCATCCAACTTCTTTTTCTGACTTCATATTCATCAAAACAATCAGCCCAATAGTCCTCCAAACTACGATGGTGAAATAATTTAGGACTTAATTTCAAATTGTTCTTGACATAATCTTTAAGATCAAAATGGAAATGTTCATCATATGAATGCAAATTATATTTGGATAACTCCCTCTCAATATTTAAAGCATTAGACATAGATTGACACATGTAGGGACTGAAACCAATAGGAAAACAAATGGTCACTCTCCTCCTTTCTTGACATATCCTATTTACATCTACTAACTATCTACACACTTCAATCATAACCCATTTTTCTTTAGGGTACCTTGGGAATTTGATGGGAAAACCAGTGAAACCTCCAACTCATGTAGGAAAATCTCTAGAACTAGATGAAGTGACTACCATAAAAATTCACAAATTGTATAGCTTCAGGTGACTGTCGCATTCCAATATTCCCTTGCAATTCTCCGACCATCCTCATGGTGAAAGTATTTGTTATCCTTCTAAAATGAAGGAAACTTTTATGAAGCTGCAACTTATCAAGGTAGTCATAAATCGTAAATGGGCACCTTTTCAAGAGGGAGATCGCTTGGTCTCAATCCAAGCTAGGGTTTTGTACTAGAAATGGCATAAATTAAGTACAAGTACATATAAAAGAATTTGTTAAGAGTAAAGAAAGTCATCAAATAGTCCATACTGTCACTAATAATTTTTGCCCAGTCAAGAAATTACCGCCCTGGCAACATAATTTAGATGAAAAAATACATCCATTCCTCAAACTCGTGTAAATCCTCATTTCCCCTTACTCTATGCAATAGTACCATAATATCAGCTACTTCTTTCACAAAATGATTTCTATGTAGCTTGCAAGGCAATTAGGACCCACCCCGCTTAGGTTTCACCAACCAATTTTTCACCATTTCATTCATGTCTAGTCTCTTCTTAGCAGAAAACTCAATTTTGGATTTCGTCATGGTCAAAGATGAGTAATTATCTTTTTCTAGAATCTTTAGACATGATGAAAAGGTGGATTTTTGAATTTTTACCACCAACCAGTTATCCTTTGTCCTAATTTCTCGTGTTTGTGAGTTATAATGCCTAATGCATTCTAGGATAAGTTCAAGGCATTGTATTGCTATAGGAATGGCAACAGCTTCAACTAATCCACTATTAATCACCTGTTGGGTGATGAGCGGTGGGTTTGGACTATTGAATTTATCTTTTAGTTCACTTAAATTCACAAACCCTAAACGAGTATCCCTAATCTGGAGTCTATCACAAGTTAGCCTAGATATATACTCATAACCCATTCACTTGAGCTTAGCCATGACTATAAATTTAGGACTCAAGCAAAAGTATGTTCAAGGAGACTACAATACGAAGAGAATTAACCCAAAGAGATAGACTTTGAAAAGGATGGATATTTGAAAATACCTCTAATGGTGAATTTTGTAGTTGAAAATTTGTTTTGATATGTCTCATCAGTTTCCTCATCGAAAAATTGGCACCACAATGAGGAATGTTTTTCTTTCACCAAAAACTTTATTTAAAATCCCATAGAAAGCATGCGAGTAGATGAATAGTAAAAATCACTTCATTTTTGTATAGGCATGTGTCGACTTTCACATCACTATTTTATTACTACTTTTCAAAAATTTGAAAAGGAATGGCTAGGGGTGGAAAAGTTGAGAGTTCGATGAACTTTATAAAAGCCCACCAAATTTCACTCTTCACTGTGAAACACCACCTGGTAAAAGGAACATTAACTTAAATAAGACTAGCTCAGGGCAGGGAAATAGGAAGTTAGATGAAATTCGCAAAACACCGCTAGCATGAAATTAAATTGTGAAAGACTAAGGTGGCAAGTACCAAGGCCAGGTGATAAAGCAGAAAGTTAGACAAACTTCACAAAACACCGCCCAAGTTCACAAAATTGTGCAAAACACCGCCTGACATAAGACATAGCTGATTTTTGATAGGGTGAAAGACCTCTTGCAAGACATAGCAAAAAATTGGGGCAACAACGAGGAAATCCCTTTGGAAAGAAATTACTAATTGGATTTAGAGCAATAGGGGGGGCGATGGTTGGTGGTTGGAGATTTCAACTCTCCCTTATACCCCTCTGAGAAGTGTAGGGGTCTAATTGATTACTCTGATAAAATGGCTCATCTAGTTGATTTCTTAAATAATACTGGACTGGTGGACATTGATTTGCAAGGTTAGGTTTACACTTGAACTAATAGGCATTTAGGGGATGGTTTGATCCAGGTTCAACTTGATGGTTTCCTCTTCTCTCCTAATTGGATGGCCTTACTTGGCTCTAATCTGTTGGCATTGCCTTGGACTATTTCAAACTATAATCCTTTGTTGTTGGTCTTGAATGAACACTCAGTTGTGGGTCTATTCCCTTTCTGTTTTGAGATCATATGGAATTCTCATCCTGATTTCAGGAATAAGATTGTTGCTTGGTGGAACGTTCCTTTACATGGCTCCCCCATGTTTCAAATTTTCCACAAACTCAAGTATATCAAAGATATGGTTAAGGAGTGGAACAAGCGGGTGTTTGGGGATGTTTTCATTAGAAAAGTTTCTTGTTGATAAGCTTAGGGTGTCTCAAAAGAGGATGGAGGATGGGGATACCAATGTTCAAAAATTTCAATAGGAAAAGGTTGAACACATGGAATGGGAGAAAATTTTGAAAAAATAAGAGCTCTTCTTGAAGAAAAAGTCTAGAATTCAATGGTTGACTAAGGGAAAATGGGACACCTCTTTCATCCATGTTTCAGCCCTTAATCATAGGAAAAGGAATCAGAAAAAAATTGAAAAATGAGGTAGGGGATGTTATTACTTCTCCCACCCAGATTTGTCTTTTGGCTTCGATTCGCTTCCAATGTGCTCTATCAGCTCCTATTGAGGCACCTAATTCGGCTATGGATGACCTCCTATTGGAACCCCTTCCTACTTCTATATCCTAAGAGGATAACGAGTATATTTTGGGTTTTGTTACTCCTAAGGAAGTCTGGATGGTTGTGTTCAGTATGGGGGCATACGAGGCCTTGAGACCTAATAGTTTCCCCTTGGCTTTCTTCCAAACATTTTGGGAAATTGTGGGAGAAGACCTAATTCTGGTAGCTAGGGATTTCTTCACTTCTGGAAAACTACTCAAACGACTGAACCACACCTTCCTTGCCTTTATTCCAAAAATTGAGGAGCCACAAACCATGGCTAACTTTCATCCTATCAACCTATGTAATACTATTTATAATATTTTCTCCAAAATCTTGGTGAACCGCTTGAAAACCCTTCTAGAAAAAATGATTAGCCCAAGCCAAAAAGGCTTTGTTCCAAGTTTCCATATCTTGGATGTTGCTATTGGCACGCATGAAATTTTGCATTATATGGACTAGTGCAACAGTGATAGTATGTTGTTTAATCTTGATGTCAAAGGGTGATTAACATTATTTTGAAATGTATTACTACTGTGAAGTACTCTTTCTATTCAATGGGGTCCCCCATGGGTTCTTTTTGGCTGGGAGAGGTATAAGGCAGGGTGACCCCATATCTCCCTATTTGTTCATAATGGTTTTTGACGTGTTGAGTAAGAATGTTGTTAGAATGTTTCTAGAGGGCTCTATTAAAGGTGTTAAACTAGCCACTACTTTAAATCTGGTTGTCATTCAACAGTTTGTGGATGACACTATTCTATTTGGGAAAGCTTTGGTGCTAGAAGAAAGGAAATGGAAAAGTTGTCTCAACAATTATGTGGCTTGTTCAAGTCAGTGTATAAAGTACAA
>VDFB02281492.1:283969782-283992000 GCA_007258455.2 Sequoia sempervirens
TGCTAGAACACAAGGTTGGTGTTTTTCTATTACAAGAAACCAAGATGAAAAAGACTAACTTTGAACCCATAGCTAGGTATATCTAGTCGAACGCCCTTTTTTCCTATAGTGATGTGGATGGGGCTTCAGGTGGGCTATCTAAGATGTGGAATCCTAATAGGATAATTGGGACTGGCTTATTCCATTCCAAGAATAGTGTGGGAGTCCAGTTCTCTCATGTTGGGGGTTAGGGGTAATTAGTTTATTATTAACATTTATGCCCCAAATTTAAGGAATGTGAGTGTTGGATAATAGATTGGGCACCTTGAAATAATATGACTTTATGCCCAAAAAGGTGCCTAACAAACCAATAGCTCTAAATATCTACCCTTTTAGAAAGAGCAAATATCCTCTGAATTTTATTGAGGTACAACTCCCTCTTATGATTTTCAGTGAATTGAAAGAACAAGAAATAAACACAATATTTTATTTTAACCATAAATTAGTAAAGGAAAAACCTAATATCAAGAAGAATCCTAATATCTGATGGGAAGTACAGGTAATAAAATATTGGAAGAAAGACTAGTTTAACTTGGAAATTAGTAAGAATTAAAATAATGAATTCAATATTAGTTGAAAGATGAAATCTATTATGAAGAAAACTACATAACTCACACATAGGTAAAGTGTAACATTAAGATACTCCTAAACACACAGATTTAAGAATATCAAATTATCTTCACAATCTAGATGCACATAGACAACTAGCAATTTCATTAATAGAAATAGCAGCAAAGTCTAAAATATAATATTGAGCTTTCAAAATGGTGTCTAGAGAGTTTTAGTTTGAAAATAGATACATATAAATAAGCAGATGGGTAGGTACTTCTTTCTTGCCCATAACTGATTAAAACTAAAAATTTTTGAATAAAGCAACTGAAAATTCAAGATGGTGTTGATTCACTTCTTGTTCCTATGGGTACCACAGGACTCTTTCGCAAAGCTTGGAAATCCTTCACAGTATGTAACAACTCCTTATGTTTAGGGATAGTCACATTAGTCGTACGCACTTTCCATGCTAGCTGACTATCTTTGATGGCTTCGATACGCTATTCACAAGCCTTCATAAGATCAATCACTTGAGATGAGACAAGATGTAATTTGCTGAATTTCTTTAAATGCTCGGCATTAAAGGAATAAGAGTTGAGTATCCCCTTGACAATTTTCTAGAAGTTTTCTACCAAGACTTTGACGTTTGCATCACCTCTTATTTCTTCTTTGTCCTTTTGCAACCCCAAAGCAACTAAAGTGTTATGTGCTTCATCTTATACATCAATACATTTGGTAATGATTTCCTAAAGCTTTTGCAAACCTTTCTTGGCGATTTACAACTTCTATTCTACACCTTTGTTCCATACAAGGCAACAAGAGTTTGTAGCATTGGGTATGATTTGCTTTGCTGCCAATTTTTCCATACCCCAATTCATCATTTCTTTCAATTTAGTCTGGTGATGAGTCCATGTCTTTTTTTCCTTTTCAACATCAACAATGTCTTCTTCAAGAGTAGACTTTAAGGAATTTACTTTCTGAAAACACTTTATAGACTCATAAATAATAAAATTTACCTTCTTGATTAAACACTCACTCCACTCTTCCACAACATTACCTAGGGTTTGGTAGTTTTTCATATTGATCATTGCTTCTTTTCCAATCATAGCTAGGGGAATTGTAGAGGAGTCAACCTGAGAAATCGGTTGAAGGGAAAGGTTGAAGACATACTCCAAGCATTCAGTCAGAGCTTGAACTTGCATCTTCAATTCATCTTTTCTTTCCTTATCCTTCTTCGATCGTTCAACCATTCTTGCTACATATACTTGAAATATTTGAACATCCCTATCTCTTGTATGAGGCCCAAGATCAATTTTTTCAACTTCAAAATCACTCATAGTCACTTGAGTGATCTCCTTTTGTGTTGAAGGATGTGGAATTTCCAAATGAAGGTTTCCCGAATCAACATTGTCCACTAACTTTGCAATGTTCTTTAGTTTCTTCAGCTTTTGAGTTGAGGTTCTTTGTAGTAACTGACCTACCATGTCCTTCTTCAATAAGCTAGGTTGCACAACCTTCCTTTCCCTTAAAAAAGTATCTTCCAACTAAATAAGTGTAATAGGCACATTAGTTGCCTTAGAGCTTGAAGACTCAAATAATGTTTTGTGTGTAGGAGGAGTGTTCGCTAGTGTGTTTTCTGATGTGAGTGGAGTAGTCTTTGACTTCAGTGGTGAACTTAACTCTCTAGCAGATGACTCATCCTAAGAAGGAGAAGAGTTAATGTCAATATTTTCTAAATCCCATTCGTCTTCTTCACCTTCTTTTTCCCTTTCTAGATTGGGTAGGTCAAGGATATCTTCCCCACATGTTTGTTGGAACATATTTTTATCAGGCAGATTGTCATCACCTTCTCCCTGGGTTCTTGAAGGAAATGACTATGAGGTGGTGCTAGTTGTTCTCACATTTGGAGAAGATTGGGCAGTACTCCTGGAAGTTTGAGTATTTTGTGACCTAGTTAGAGGATAGGACTAATATGTTCTCTTTTTGGTCATCCATTCCTATGTCCTAACCAAAACATTAGTAGTTCTTGATTCAATAGTCTACTTTTCTTTGTTGCAAATCCCCACCTAGACCATAGATGGTAATTTGTTTTATAGAAATCTCATCCAACTTCTTTTTCGACTTCATATTCATCAAAACAATCAGCTAATAGTCCTCTGAACTCTGATGGTGAAAATTTAGGACTTAATTTCAAATTGTTCTTGACATAATCTTTAAGATCAAAATGGAAATGTTCATCCTTATGAATGCAAATTATATTTGGATAACTCCCTCTCAATATTTAAAGCATTATACATAGATTGACACATGTAGGGACTGAAACCAATAGGAAAAAAAATGGTCACTCTCCTCCTTTCTTGACATATCCTATTTACATCTACTAACTATCTACACACTTCAATCATAACCCATTTTTCTTTAGGGTACCTTGGGAATTTGATGGGAAAACCAGTGAAACCTCCAACTCATGTAGGAAAATCTCTAGAACTAGATGAAGTGACTACCATAAAAATTCACAAATTGTATAGCTTCAAGTGACTGTCGCATTCCAATATTCCCTTGCAATTCTCTAACCATCCTCATGGTGAAAGTATTTGTTATCCTTCTAAAATGAAGGAAACTTTTATGAAGCTGCAACTTATCAAGGTAGTCATAAATCATAAATGGGCACCTTTTCAAGAGGGAGATCGCTTGGTCTCAATCCAAGCTAGGGTCTTGTACTAGAATGGCATAAATTAATTACAAGGACATATAAAAGAATTTGTTAAGAGTAAAGAAAGTCATCAAATAGTCCATACTGTCATTAATAATTTTTGCCCAATCAAGAAATTACCGCCCTGGCAACATGATTTGGATGAAAAAATACATCCATTCCTCAAACCCGTGTAAATCCTCATTTCCCCTTACTCTATGCAATAGTACCATAATATCAGCTACTTCTTTCACAAAATGATTTCTATGTAGCTTCCAAGGCAATTAGGACCCACCTCGCTTAGGTTTCACCAACCAATTTTTCACCATTTCATTCATGTCTAGTCTCTTCTTTGCAGAAAACTCAATTTTGGATTTCGTCATGGTCAAAGATGAGTAATTATCTTTTTCTAGAATCTTTAGACATGATGCAAAGGTGGATTTTTGAATTTTTACCACCAACCAGTTATCCTTTGTCCTAATTTCTTGTGTTTGTGAGTTATAATGCCTAATGCATTCTAGGATAAGTTCAAGACATTGTACTGCTATAGGAATGGTAATAGCTTCAACTAATCCACTATTAATCACCTGTTGGGTGATGAGCAGTGGGTTTGGACTATTGAATTTATCTTTTAGTTCACTTAAATTCACAAACCCTAAACGAGTATCCCCAATCTCGAGTCTATCACAAGTTAGCCTAGATATATACTCATAACCCATTCACTTGAGCTTAGCCATGACTGTAAATTTAGGACTCAAGAAAAAGTATGTTCAAGGAAACTACAATACGAAGAGAATTAACCCAAAGAGACAAACTTTGAAAAGGATGGATATTTGAAAATACCTCTAATGGTGAATTTTGTAGTTGAAAATTTGTTTCGATACGTCTCATCAGTTTCCTCGTCAAAAAATTGGCACCACAATGAGGAATGTTTGTCTTTCACCAAAAAATTTATTTAAAATCCCACAGAAAGTGTGTGAGTGGATGAATAGTAAAAATCACTTCATTTTTGTATAGGCATGTGTCGACTTTCACATCACTATTTTATTACTACTTTTCAAAAAATTGAAAAGGAACGGCTAGGGGTGGAAAAGTTGAGAGTTCAATGAACTTTATAAAATCCCACCAAATTTCACTCTTCACTGTGAAACACCACCTGGTCAAAGGAACATTAACTTAAATAAGACTTGCTTAGGGCGGGGAAATAAGAAGTTAGTTGAAATTCGCAAAACACCACTAGCATGAAATTAAATTGTGAAAGACTAAGGCGGGAAGTACCAAGGCCAGGTGATAAAGCAGAAAGTTAGACAAACTTCGCAAAACACCGCCCAAGTTCACAAAATTGTGCAAAACACCGCCTGACATAAGACTTAGCTGATTTTTGATAGGGTGAAAGACCTCTTGCAAGACATAGCAAAAAATTGGGGCAACAACGAGGAAATCCCTTTGGCAAGAAATTACTAATTGGATTTAGAGCAATAGGGGGGCCGATGGTTGGTGGTTGGAGATTTCAACTCTCCCTTATACCCCTCTGAGAAGTGCAGGGGTCTGATTGATTACTCTGATAACATGGCTCATCTAGTTGATTTCTTAAATAATACTAGACTGGTGGACATTGATTTGCAAGGTTAGGTTTACACTTGAACTAATAGGAATTTGGGGGATGGTTTGATCCAGGTTCAACTTGATGGTTTCCTCTTCTCTCCTAATTGGATGACCTTACTTGGCTCTAATCTATTGGCATTGCCTTGGACTATTTCAAACTATAATCCTTTGTTGTTGCTCTTGAATGAACACTTAGTTGTGGGTCTATTCCCTTTTTGTTTTGAGATCATATGGAATTCTCATCTTGATTTCAGGAATAAGATTGCTGCTTGGTGGAACGTTCCTTTACATGGCTCCCCCATGTTTCAAATTTTCCACAAACTCAAGTATATCAAAGATATGGTTAAGGGGTGGAACAAGCGGGTGTTTGGGGATGTTTTTCATTAGAAAAAGTTCTTTTTGATAAGCTTAGGGTGTCTCAAAAGAGGATGGAGGATGGGGATACCAATGTTCAAAAATTTCAATAGGAAAAGGGTGAACACATGGAATGGGAGAAAATTTTGAAAAAATAAGAGCTCTTCTTGAAGCAAAAGTCTAGAATTCAATGGTTGACTAAGAGAAAATGGGACACCTCTTTCATCCATGTTTCAGCCCTTAATCATAGGAAAAGGAATAAAAAAAAAATTGAAAAATGAGGTAGGGGATGTTATTACTTCCCCCACCCAGATTTGTCTTTTGGCTTCGATTCACTTCCAACGTGCTCTATCAACTCCTATTGAGGCACCTAATTCGGCTATGGATGACCTCATGTTGGAACCCCTTCCTGCTTCTATATCCTAAGAGGATAACGAGTATATTTTGGGTGTTGTTACTCCTAAGGAAGTCTAGATGGTTGTGTTCAGTATGGGGGCATACGAGGCCTTGAGACCTAATAGTTTCCCCCTGACTTTCTTCCAAACATTTTGGGAAATTATGGGAGAAGACCTAACTCTGGTAGCTAGGGATTTCTTCACTTCTGGAAAACTACTCAAACAACTGAACCACACCTTCCTTGCCTTTATTCCAAAAATTGAGGAGCCACAAACCATGGCTAACTTTCATCCTATCAACCTATGTAATACTATTTATAATATTTTCTCCAAAATCTTGGTGAACCACTTGAAACCCCTTCTAGAAGAAATCATTAGCCCAAGCCAAAAAGGCTTTGTTCTAAGTTTCCATATCTTGGATGTTACTATTGGCATGCATGAAATTTTACATTATATGGACCAGTGCAATAGTGCTAGTATGTTGTTTAATCTTGACATCAGAGGGTGATTAACATTATTTTGAAATGTATTACTACTGTGAAGTACTCTTTTCTATTCAATGGGGTCCCCCATGGGTTCTTTTTGGCTAGGAGAGGTATAAGGCAGGGTGACCCCATATCTCCCTATTTGTTCATAATGGTTTTTGACGTGTTGAGTAGGAATGTTGTTAGAATGTTGCTAGAGGGCTCTATTAAAGGTGTTAAACTAGCCACTACTTTAAATCTAGTTGTCATTCAATAGTTTGTGGATGACACTATTCTATTTGGGAAAGCTTTGGTGCTAGAAGCAAGGAAATGGAAAAGTTGTCTCAACAATTATGTGGCTTGCTCAAGTCAGTGCACAAAGTACAATAAAAGTATGATCAATTTCTTTAACTGTACTCCTAGCCTGCAAGATCATGTGACCACTATTTTGGGTTGTGTGAGTGCCTCCCCTCCTTTAGTGTATCTGGGTCTCCCTCTCATTGTTAAGGAAGTCACCCCCACTTTCTAGAATATTATCAGGTTGAGAGAGTTCAAAGGAAGCTGGCAGGGTGGAAAGGTTCAATCGTTATTCATGCTAGTAAGCAGCAACTCCTTACCGCTGCACTTCAAGGGATTTTGGTGTACTTCATTTCCATGTTCAAAATGCCTAGTTACATTGCTGAAAATTTTGAAAAAATTCAAAGGAAATTCCTTCAGTTTGGGACAGAAGAAAAAAAGAAGATGTATCTAGTTAGTTGGGATAAGGTTCTCTTTCATAAATGTGGTGGAAGGCTTGGTATTAGGAAATTCCAATCTACAAACAAAGCCTTGCTCACCAAGGTGGGGTAGGACTAGTTAAGGAACAAAAAATAATGGTGCGGGATTATGAATGCAAAGTACCTAAGCAACTACCCCCTAATCAGATACATCTCCAATGAACACCCCCATGGGTCTTTGGATTGGAATAATATATGCAAGATGAAGGTTCTTCTACACTCAGGGTTGAGATGGAAACTGGGGAATGGTAGCAGCATGTATTTCTGGGAAGACCCCTGGTTGTTAGAATCCCCCCTATCCTTATATGATTTCAAGAATTTGATGGAATTTGCACATCTTTTCTTTGGCATGTATGTTAGTGATTACCTTCATGGTTCGTAGGGATGCAGGAAATGAAAATATTTAGGATTATGCTGCTCCCTTTCCCCGAATTTGATATTGTTGACTAAATCCTTATAGGACATCCTCTCCCTAACAAGAATTCACATTTCCAACATTGAAGATGAGTTTTTCTAGACTAAGGAATGTAAGGGAAACCTTTTTGTTGGGTCAGTTTATGGTTTGTTTTCAAACAAGGGTACTTAGAGAAAACTTTGGAAATGAGTATGGAATAGACACTTGACACCAAAAATAAATTTCTTCTAGTGGACAGCATTTCACAATAGTATTCTAACCCAAGACAATTTAAGGAAAAGGGGATTCTAGATCCCGAATAGATGCATGTTATGGAAAAGCAATGAAGAGTCGATTGACCACCTGTTACTACACTATTTGTTTGTTGCTGAAGTTTAGAGTCTAGCCTTTGGAAAATTTGAGACTCATTAGACACTTAATGGGGACTTAAAATCCTTTATTGAAGGATGGTCACCCCTTCTAACACCCTCTCCCCATGGAGGTCTAGATTCAAACCCCCCCATAATTTTTTGGTGCTTATGGAAAGAGAGAAACAACTGGATCTTCAGAGATACTAAGAAAATTCGTAAGGAAGTTTTTGGCATTGGGTGTAGACTTATTTATGAGAATGTTTCTTTGTACACTTGGAAACCCCTGAACAAACCCCCTACTAAATGGGAGATCAAGATGGAAAAATCTTGGAATCAAAACTTGGACATCAACTCCTTTGATAACTCTAAGTCTCTAGCTAGAAGGAACACGATATGGATCCCCCCAGGCATTGGTTGGTTTAAACTAAATTTTGACAGAGCAGCTAAGGGGAACCCAGGAATGGTTAGTATTGGTGGCACTATCAGGGATTGCAAGGGAAAATTTATTGTTGGGTTTGCTAGAGGTATAGGCATGTATTCTTCTATGACAGTGAAGGCACGGGCATTGCTCAAGGGTGTTGAGTTGGCTGTCACTATGGGAGTAAAAAATACACATAGAAGGGGACTCTATGACAGTGGATAACTCTGTTAAGTATTATCATTTTCAAGGATGGAGTACCAAGGATATCCTTTTAGACATCAACTTTTTAATTTCAAAACTGGAAAGGAAGCTAATGACTCACACCTACCATGAGGGAAACCAGGTGGAAAATGCCCTGGCCAACTTGGGTTCCTCATGGAGTCATTGCAAATGTTGGTGAAGAATTTGGGCTCTACTGGCGAATATAAAAGGATTAATCCTTGATGAGTAGAAAAATATAACCATTTAAATGGTGGCCTACTATATGGTTCTTTGTGGGTATAGGTGGCTCTACATGTCAGGGCCTTTGATGATGTGGAATAAGTTCAATGGTGTGGTAAAGATAATGTGGGGTGTCATGGGGTCCTTAGTAAATATGGCTATGTATGGTTGGGCTCTCATTAGTTTCTATGGGCTATCTTGTTGTAAGTACCACATATCACATCAAATTTTTAGGAATGTGTGGTTAGCAATGTTTATCTCCAAATTGTCGACTATCTTTATTTTGATTAAGCTTATGATGACCCTAAGATTTATTGTGATGTACTTAAGGAATTCAAAATTTGTCCCCATGGCTAAAAGCCCTAGGAAAAAGTGTAAGTTCAAAGTGACTTCTTGCACATTGGGTATTAATTATCAGATAAGTTTTATCAAGGCTTTATATCTAATCTTTTGGTACTTAAGGAATTATTATGGCCTCATAGAGATGATTTCCTTGGGAATGACAATTAGTGTGTGTAAACTTTTGGAAACATTAATTATGCTTTCTTGTCTGTGGTGGTTTAGAAGAGGTGTTATAAGGTTGGGTAATTTCACTAGCGACCAGTTCATTTCTTGGCTAACTTTTTTTTTCTAGGCTAGTTTATGTGAGCTTTGTATTGAGAAGGGTGACAATAGCATCAAGACCCAATTGTGTGGCACATCTACATGGAGGGGGGTTGGTGCCTTTGTTAGAAAGTATGGTGGGCCATGATGGAAAGACGTTGGCACAATTTGTTGGCTCCTAGAGGGACAAGAGAGTTATTTTAGGAGGAATATCATTTGAGGTTAGCGAAGAGGTGGTAGAAAAGGCGATAGGCCTTTCCTACAATGACAAGAAGTATAAGAAGCACACCAAAACTCAAGACCTTGAAAGTCTCAATGCCTTTTTCAGGGACAATTAGAAGTTGGTTAAGAAGCAATTGGGCTTTGATAGAGAGGTGCTTTGGATGCAAGAAAGGTGGTTGAAACTCACTACCCAACACAAACAATCTAATTCAAACAAGGAAATCTTCCCTTGAACATACAAACACCTAATTGTTCCTTAAGACACCACTAAAGGCTTCTAGCCTTCAAAATCAACAAATAGACTTATCTTTTAGAGAAGGTCATAAAAAGGCCAAAAAAAAACCTTCAAAGAGTCTCAACTAGATATGAAACAACATCCAAAAAGGTTTCAAGTGACTTCTACACAACCATACTGAGATTCAATAAACCACCCCTAAATTAGGCTACTAAATTAGCCCAATTTTTCAAATGAAGTACCTTCAAAACACTTGGTTTTCACCAAAACACTTTTAAAAGAGTTAAATTGTGACACAAAACCACAAAATCCTCATTCACTTCTCATATTTAAGGCCTCTAACCCACTGATCCATCAAACCCTCCATTTTCAAGTCAAATCTCTAGGGTTCATTGGAATTCACATTACTTGGGATTTCCTAACACAAATAATGCATCAAACACCTTTAATTTACTCTTCACATGGTCCCAAATCCATCACAAGACCAGTACATTCACTATTTCATTGAAACACTAACTTGACACCATCATTTCACATGAAAAATCACACTGTTAGCCCTAGGGCTTCACTCCCTTCCTCCCAATTCAATCCCACTGCCTACCAAAACATTGAAACACCAAAATTAGAGTATTTTAGACCCATTCCATGAGATAAAGTGGATATAGAAAGTGTAATGGGTCAATTAAGAATTTTTGAAGACCCTCAACCCTTAAATCTAAGGAAACGGAGCAGTTACAGAGAATGATTGATTTCTCCTTCCAAATACAAAATTAAACCCTCAAAATGATATCAAATGAAAGATAAAACATGTAATTACATAGCACAGCAATAATCAGGACATTTGACGCCTATACGGGTTCGTACAGAGGAAACAAAGTACAAAAATTAGAGAATTGCAGTAGAAAAGCATTGTTTATTGATTTGGAATCCTTCAATATTTGTTCAAAAAAATTGTTCAAGCCTTCAAGAGGCTATATAAACTTGTTCCCTCTAAACATAACCAAAAAAACTTCCTAACTACCTTTTAAAATCCTAATATCTTCATATTCCCTAAAACTGTATTTTGACAACTTTTGTTTAACAACATTTTTGCATTTTTTTGTGTAACTTTTACCTATTTTGATGTACCTAAGACTCAAAAACCAACTTATTACAAAGAGAATGGTCTCACAAGAAATTATTTAAGCATATATAAACTAAAAAAACCCTACACTACTCCTTGACACTTCCTATCAACCTTCAAGAGATCGCATTTTATCAATAAGGTGTAGGTGCTCCTGCACCATACACCCCCACAAGAAAAAACTCATGCCACATGAGTTGCATCTGATTCTAATATATCCAAGCTTCATACATGCTCCCTTGGTTTGCAAATCCTCTCCGCTGGTTCATACACACTGAACTTGTAATCTTCCCTGCACCTTTAACATTCTTGACATTGTTTGCAATTGAATTTGTCTTCATCTTTGCATTCAGACTTGAAAATGATATTTTCCCTATTCTTTGATCAAAACTAGAATGTATTCCTTTATCAACACCTACAAACAAACATGTGTTAGTATTCCCTCTTGCTTCATACTCATGCTTGCTTATGGCTTTAACCTCTTGTCCAATTTGTCGTTTCATCAAGCCTCATGTCCTATCAGCAACATGTACCTTTATACTATCAGACCCACAATCCATTGTCCCTGCAATCTCTTTATGCTTTGCAACATTATTCCCAATCAAAGGACACAAAATGTATCCTACCATAACATTAGCATACCCATTTACCACCAACTAAGTCTTCAAATCTATGTTAACCTTTACACCTATTGTCAAAACTTTCTCAGACCTTGAACTGTCTGTTGCACCTATCTTTTTGTCCTCATTCACAATTTCTACACACTCTTTTTTTCCACACATAATCACTTTTGCTTTGCATTTCTCATCTTCCATAAGTGGATTCAAGACAAACTTGCACCCATCCTTCATTATTGTATAGGTGTTCTCTCTGCCATCATACAAGGCTCGCATATCATATTGCCAGAGTCTACCTAGGAGTAGGTGACAACAATCCATGGGAAGAATATCACAAACTACACTAGCTCTATAACCTCCAATATGGAAATCTACCACAAATTTTTCATTAACCAACAAATATTTCCCATCACGCAACCATGATACTTTATAAGGCAACTCATGAGGTACTTTTTGCAAATTTAACTTATTCACCATCTCACTTGACACCATGTTTTTAGTAGATCCAAAATCAATGACAACTCTACATACCTTATTCTTGCACTTAAAAGTGGTATTGAAGAGGATCTTTCTTTGCAAAGGTTCCACCTCTTTTGTTGCCTTCAATACTGTCTTCCTCATTATCAACATTTCCCCTATTTCAGGAGTAGCTTTAAAACTTGGAGAATTTGTGCTCTCACATTCCTCTTCTTGAATGATTTGTGCTCTCCTATAAATCCTCTTTTCACCACTTGATGAACTACCAACCCTTTTAGGACACTTCCTTGTAGGATGGCCATATTCATTGCAATGATAACACCTCCCTAAAAATACATTAGAATCTCTTTCACCATTGAATCTACCTCTACCTCTAAAACCACCTCTAGTATCAACACCTTGCTCCTTACCTATTTTTTCTTATTCTTGTTGTTCCAATGGATGCTTTGGTGTAGAGATTGTTCCTCTTCCTCTTGTACTAGTAGCACCTCTTCCTCTAACAATTTTTTCTTGCCTTCTTTTAAGCTTTTCCTCTACCCTGATTGCTAATTGAAAACATTCTTCCACAGACTTTGGGTTAGCAACAATAAGTTAATCTTGTATAGTAAATCTCAAACCACCTAGATATCTAGCCACTTTTTCAACCTTGTCCTCATCCATTCTTGACCTTATACTTAGTTTGTAAAATTCATCAGTATAAGAGTTGACATCTAGATCTTTTTGTTTCAGACCTTGCAACTTCTTGTACAATTGAACTTCATAATCTTTTGGAAGAAACTTACCTTTCAGTTTTTGCACCATCTTGTCCCAAGACACTATCCTTGACTTGCCTTGTTTTCTCCTCTCTGCTTGCTCATAGTCCCACCATAGAAGAGCATGACCTTTGAGTTTTTTTTTTGCCACCTTCACCATCTACTCATCTGAAATGTCTTCACTTTCAAAGTAATTGTCCATAGCATCAATCCAATCAAGAAATTATTCTTCATTTAAATTACCACCATACATAGGAAGATCAACTTTTACCTTCATTGAATCACCTTTCACTGCTTTGAGCATCTTTACCATCCTCTGATCTTCAAGGTCTAGTTCTTCATCAACATCTTCATATTCTTCTTCATCTTCCTCTGTTTCACTTTCTTCATTCTCATCTCTTCTTTTGTTTGTCTCCAAGGCAACAAGCCTTGCCAACATAGAATTATGTGATTCCAAAATCTTAGCATGCTTCTCCTTTAGATCTTGCAACTATCTTGTAGCACCAACACCTTTTGGAGGAATCTTCACCAATCAACTTTCTTCAAGCCTACAAAAATCAAACAAATCACCAACAAAAGACCTTTGTCCTTGTGCTCTAATACCACCTGATGCAAGAAAGGTGGTTGAAACTCACTATCCAATGCAAACAATTTGATTCAAACAAGGAAATCTTCCCTTGAACATACAAACACCCAATTGTTCCTTAAGACACCACTAGAGGCTTCTAGCATTCAAAAATCAACAAATGGACTTATCTTTTGGAGAAGGTTGTACAAAGGCAAAAAAAATTCCTTCAAAGACTCTCAACTAGATATGAAACAACATCCAAATAGGTTTCAAGTGACTTCTACACAACCATACTGAGATTCAATAAACCACCCCTAAATTAGGCTACTAAATTAGCCCAGTTTTTCAAATGAAGTACCTACAAAACACTTGGTTTTCACCAAAAAGGTTTTAACAGAGTTAAATTGTGACACAAAACCACAAAATCCTCATTCACTTCTCATATTTAAGGCCTCTAACTCATTGATCCATCAAACCCTTCGTTTTCAAGCCAAATCTCTAGGGTTTATTGGAATTCACATTACCTGGGCTTTATTGACACAAATAATGCATCAAACACCTTTCATTTACTCTTCACATGGTCCCAAATCCATCACAATACCAGTCCCTTCACTATTTCATCGAAACACTAACTTGACACCATCATTTCACATGAAAAATCACACTGTCAGCCTTAGGGCTTCATTCCCTTCCTCCCAATTCAATCCCACTGCCTACCAAAACATTGAAACACCAAAATTAGAGTATTTTAGACCCATTCCATGAGATACAGTGGATACAAAAATTGGAATGGTTCAATTAAGCATTTTTGAAGAACCTCAACCCTTAAATTTGGGGAAACAGAGCAATTACAGAGAATGATTGATTTCTCCTTCAAAATACAAAATTAAACCCTCAAAATGATATCAAATGAAAGATAAAACATGTAATTACATAGCACAACAATAATCAGGACATTTGAATCCTGTACGGGTTTGTATACAGGAAACAAAGTACAAAAAATTAGAGAATTGCAGTAGAAAAGCATTGTTTATTGATTTGGAATCCTTCAATATTTGTTCAACAACATTGTTCGAGCCTTCAAGAGGCTATATAAACTTGTTCCCTCCAAAAATAACCAACAAAACTTCCTATCTGCCTTTTAGAATCCTAATCTCTTCATATTCCCTAAAATTGTATTTTGACAACTTTTGTTTAACAACATTTTTGCATTTTTTTGTGTAACTTTTACCTTTTTTGATACCTAAGACTCAAACACCAACTTATTACAAAGAGAATGGTCTCACAAGAACTTATTTAAGCATAGATAGACTAAAAGCATCCTACACTACTCCTTGACACTTTCTATCAACCTTCAAGAGATCACATTTTGCCAATAAGGTGTAGGTGCTCCTGTACTAGCTTCCCAAACCATGGGATAAGGTGTGTTTAGGTCTCATGAAATATGTAACTTTAGAAGGAAGATTTAAGGTTTTTTAATTTTATCATTTGTCACTGCTAAACCCCCTTAGGCACAGAATACTCCTAAGCTTTCATTTTTTTATATTGACCTCACTCAAGAAATTGGTCAAGGAATCCCTTGATGTTGCTACTCTAAACGCTTACTAGCTGCCTCCCCTACCTCTTAACCAAGGCCTCATTCTTCAACTCTATCATTTCCATTTATCCCTATTCCCCCTACCCCGTCTCTATTGTTCATGTGGAAGAATTGGAACCACCTGACCTATCCCCTAAGAAATTGTCCCCTACTGCATCTGTTGGTCCTAAGAGAAAAACCCCCCCACTAGACAGTGAACCCCATGTGGTGCCTTGTCTGAAACCCCAAACAAAAAAGAAGAAGGGGGGGTTGGGTCAACCCATTCCAAGGCTGGAACTGGATTGTGCAAGCTTAATAATACACCCATCATGTTAGAAAATGGACCTTTGGGAAAGAAGAAGGGTAAAAAAGAAAATGTGGGCTAGGTGGAGGGGGTGGGCACAGAAAGTGAGGGAAAGAGTGCCGAGGATAAGGATTCCAAAGGGGACACTATTGTGGCCATGATTATTGATATGGGAATAGAGCAAATAAGTGTCAGGAGATCTCATAAACTAGCAAAGAACAAGAAAGAGATACCAATGAACAAAATTTCTAGAAACTTGGAGCGGGTTGGCAATAAAGATGAGTGTAAGGACACTATGGAGGAAGCTAAGGAGTTCATGGATGGTCCCAATAACTTCTTGGATCTTAATAGAATGCTTAAAGAGGACTCCACCCACTCTTCAAATCCTAGGGATATGGAGGAAGAGACGACTTAGAGGAAGAAAGACAAGGAGGAGGGCATCAACGAGCTATGGGAGCAGATGGAGAAACTTGAATGAAAGTTCACCAAGCTAACTCATTTTACCATTAAGATCATCCACAAATCTATCATTTCTCTCCCTGATGTCATCAAGGAGGAGTTGGACAAGAAGAATGAGGGTGAGGGCCCTAATTGGGTTAGAGATGATGTTTTAAATCTTCTCATTCAAAAATGGGATGATGTCGCCAATGAGTGGGTTGGTCTATGTGCCTCTACTAGTTCTCTGTTGTCTGACAGTTGTGTCTATTTTCTTTTTGGCTTTTGTTAGCTTTTTTATGAACTCTAGTATGTATTGTTGATCTTGGTTCTTTTTGGCCCATCAGGTTCATTATGTATTGGGTACTACACCTAGTAAATGCAACTTATCTAATAAAAAATGATAATTTCAGAAAAATATTCAAAAATTATACAAAATTAAAACTACAACATGAAAATCCATGAAATGAAAACCATTGGGAGGTTTTAGCACTCCCCTAATCCTATTCCAACCTTTAAAAATGTAAACTAACGTGCAAATGAAAATAATTTAGAAGCTTACCTGATTTTTTTTCAAAATTGAAAATGATGAACTCTCACAACATACTTCATGAATGCATGAATCTAACCACAATCACATTCCCCTTCCAATTTATATTCTATGCATCTGAACTCATCTAATACCCTTCACAATTGCTCCCACGACCTAGAAAACAAGATTTTCCAAGAGGAGGGTTTCTCCACACCCCATTTCTTCACAAAAAAATACATAACATAAAACAAACACCCTTTTTTCCTATTACCCTTTTTGAATTTCCAAATAGAATAATATAAATTTACTTTTTCATTTCTTTAATTTGCATTTCCCTCAATTTCCCCCAAAGTCCAAATAAACATTTAAATACATTTCTAATTAACACTCCACATTTAAATTCACAATTTAAATACATATAAGCATATATTAAAATTAAATTACAAAAATCAATATTTAAACAAGATAGCACATCACACATTCACTATATGTCCATATAGGGTATGGTTTTTGGAATCATACCAATGACAACATCTGAGTCAACATGGAAAATTAAATAAATAAATAACTTTATTTTTATTTTATCTTTCCCCTTTCCCAAAACATGGAAGTATTTTGATAACCAACATAGGAAATCATTTAAATTCCTAACATTTTATTTATGGAAAAAATGAAATTTAAACCATTAATTAAATAAGACATTTCTTGGTAACTCACAACATAGACAAAATTTAGAATTACCTCTTACTTGGATCTGGGTACACACAAGGTCAAACATGACACATACCATACCTGATTCAAGTACGATCGAAGAATAAAATAAGGAGGGCTAGTGTGGCATCTCTAAAACAACCATTGTTGGGGAATAATTCAATCCTATGTAGCTAGGTGGAGAAATAACCCGATACTTGTAATCACTCAACTCTCATCAAGGGGTATTTTCTCAATGTATATACAGTCAAAGCACATCATAATCACCCAATAAGGTATACTAACATAAAGCATAAAAGTAACAATCATACCTTCATTATATAAATATTTCATTTTTAATGTCAATAATCAAGTTTACATTTAATCACTGCATGAATAATACACATCTCTATGAATTGAAGCATTCCAATAAGCTAGGCATATAAACATATAGAATTCCCACAACTAACGCATTGAAGAACCTCATCTCGAAACATGTGGTGGTTCACACCCACTATTTAGAGTAAGAATAGTAACCACAACAAAAATCACAAGGAAATAGTGAAGTTGAAACATCGATCTCACATCAAAAATTTATAAATGAGAGGGGCATTACATGGAGTCAAACTTGCAAATTTGGGTCAAGTTCATGGTCATATATTCTCCTTTGAGTCTAGACTTGACCTCACATAATATCTACATTTTCTTTGTGATTCCCCTAAATAATTTGTGCTTTCTTTGCTCCTTTATGATATTGAAATATTATTTAAGAATACCTTGTATGGATACCATTGTGTCACTTAAGGACACATTCTCCAAGGTCAACCAATAGAAATGTGAGTAAAAAATTAAAAATACACTCTTTAGACATGTATATGCTTCTAGAATGTTTGTGCAAATCTAGATTCCTTTTAGTGCACTAATTAAAGTGTTGTAATTCCTTGAGATGAAAGAGGACATACAAGGTCCTTCATGTTAGGAGATATCAAAAATGAATGCATTGAATTCCTTCAAATACAAGGATATAGCAACATATAACATAAATTTGTGTTAAATAGTTGACCTTTGGTGAGAAGAATAAAGTAGAGAATTAGCCAAATTTGAATTTAAAAGGATCGTTTCTATTATTGTGGGGTTGACTATGCAACTATGGAAATGACTCTAAAACATTAAAAAAGTCAAACTAACATGATAATTGGGTACATAGAAGTATGTGCATGTATATGTGTAATAAATACATGGATAAGATAAATGCAAAATAAATAAATATGTGATAAGTGTTTATGAATATGTATTGAATTGGTAATCTATATAAAAAAAGAAACTTGACTTTACATAATATTATGTCATTTGTTAATAAATTTATCTATCTAAAAACCTCATTCGTAATAAACACATAACTAAATGAAAAACAAGTGTCACACTGGGTCTGCCTCTAAGTATAATGCTATTCATAGGGCAATCATGGGAGGGTGTTAAACTTTTCATGGATTAGTTAGGATTCAAATCTAATACTTCCCATTTGTTGTTATGGTGCTCTACTACTGAGTTATTGGTCCTCTTGGTGATCAGTCCATTTTCAATTTAGCAGTGGCTCATTTTCCAAAACCCCTCTGTTAGCCACACTGCAAGTGCTTAGGGATCCTAACTATCCCTAGCTCCACTGACTTGGGCTCTGATACCATGTTAAAATTTTCATGAACCAACTAATATTTGAACCTAGGACCTTCCATTTTCTATTGGGTGCTCTACTACTGAACTACCGGCCATCTTGATCACTGATCCATTTTTAGTTCAACTATGGCTCATTTTTCAACAAAAGAATTCAATGATTTTGAAAGACTTTTGAAGAATCCCAACAAGTTTATTTTGGTTGTGTTAAAATGCACAACCCTATGAAATGGAATGCAACTTTTATAGATTCTTTGGAGTTTCAAATTATGGTAATGGAATAGAAAATGATTCTTCTCCATTAAAAGTGGAGTTGCCCTTCTTTCAAGAAGAAACTATCACCCAACTATGAAGATGGGGATTTTACCACCCAAAGAAAGGATTTAGGAAGTTTTGTTGGCACAATTACTATATTAATATTTTTTTTAGAAAAATATCTATCATACAATCAAGATTTATAATAAGCAATTTCATGACAACTAACTCTAGAATTTTCTCATTGACACTAGTTAAAAAATTAATCATTCAAATTCACAATAAATAATGTTATATTTCATGAGACCATTTCATTGAAATTAGCATCACAACTTACTAGTACTAGCTAAGAAAACTTAATTACTAAAATTCACAATAACTAGTTTTATATTTTGTGAGACCGTTGCATTGCAACTGACTCCAATTTTCATTGCAATTAGCAACATAATTTATTAATAACTCAAAAAATTTAGGACCATCTTTGTGACCATTGAGTTAAAAAGCAATAAGTTAAAAAGTAAAAAGAAAACTAATCAACTAACCAAACACCTCTATGAAAGATTTGATTCACTCCCATGCTAGGTATGCCTACTATCATCCATTTAAGGCTAATAGATTGGCCATTAAATTTGTTGCTTTACCATTAGATTCAATTTTAAACACATTTTTAAAAAAAAGATTATATAATAACAAAGAACTCTTTTTTTATCATCCACACTAGGGAAGAGGGGCCCATAGTGGGGCACCCTAACTTTGGAGGTCCATGTGGAGTGCCACATGGACCAAAAAACAAAAAAAATTGCCCACCATGTCACCCTGCCACTTGTGCATCTACTAGGTTTATTTTTTTAAAAATTTCAGCACCCCACCACTTGTCATGCATTGATTCATCCATGGTGTTACTTATAGGCCCATTTTTTCCTCCACTTGATAGTGGAACCCATTCGCCTCCTTCGTCAATGAAAAAATCTATGTGCGTTGGATTGGGCGGACAAGTGGCTTTCAACCACTTTGCCACCTCAAACAACTAGCTGAGAGAATTAATCTCTCATTGCATCCTTTGTTACCTCCACTAAGCAACTTTCCTTATGCGTCCCTCTGCACTTACTTGTCCTAAAAAATGTGTAAATCAGAGATCAAGGTTCATTTAATGCTCCAAATTATTGCATATCTTTCTCATTGTTATTCCCTTTGTTTGCATTTATTATGGAGTGTTTGTTTGGTTACGCAACCATACTGGTTTGACTCTCCATGATTCATTGTTCGACTCTCCAGTCTCGAAAGCTCCCTTTCTCTTTGAGGTGAGGTTTTTAACCTCACTCAGCCTGTACCATTGTCTTTCATTTTGATGGTATTTTTCCATGCACTTATATCATTCTATTATCTGCTGCAAAAACTTTCATTGTGAATATTTATCTTTGAAAAATATTGACAGTGCGAAATATGGGGAGGGTTTCATTAGTTTTCATTTCATCTATACTCATCCATGCACTTATAATATTGTGTTCTTCATCGCATGACATTTTAATTTGCATTTTTCTTTTAATATTTGCTCCCTACTATGAAATATGAAAAGGGTCCCATTGTTTTGACATCAAATATGATAAGGGTTTAACCAGTTTTTCATTTTTATTTCATTGTTACAATGAAATATGGAAAAGGTTTGACTAGTTTTTTTCCATACACTTTTATTCGTGTGTTTGTCATTGCAAAAACTTTAACTCTGCAATTTGATTTTAATATTTGTTTTTTTATTATGAAATATGAAAATGATTTCACTGGTTTTCATTTCGAAGATATTTTGACATGCACAAGTATTAATGTGTTCTTTTTTGCACAATAATTCACATTGCAAATTCCTTTTTATATTTGATTATTACTACGAAATATAGAAAGGGTTTGATTGTTTCTCATTTCGAGGGTTTTCTGCCATGCACTTTTATTCGTGTGTTTGTCATTGCACAAACTTTAACTCTGTAATTTGCTTATAATATTTATTTTTTATTTCAAACTATGAAAATGGTTTCACTAGTTTTTCATTTTGAAGATATTTTTCCATGCATTTATATTATATGTTATTCCTTGCACAATAATTCACTCTAAAATTTTCTTTTTTATATTTGATTGTTACTACAAAATATGGAAAGGGTTTGACTGGTTCTCATTTATTGGGTTTTCTTCCATGCACTTATATGCATGTGTTCGTCATTGCACAAACTTTAACTCTACAATTTGTGTGAATGATAACCTACACCTAGCTAAACATTGAAAAACACAAGAGCATTAGTCATTCAAATAAGTATAAATATCATTCCCTATGAAATTCTCAAGAATGCAAAGAAAATGAAAATAAAACTCAAAACATGAAGTAAACATGAAATGAAACAATTGAAATCCAAATCTAAGCTACCCAAACCTCATTCCATAGGGGGATTGGTGTCACTTTGATGTGGAAAGTGGCCCTTTCCCAATCCCTTTGATAAGCTCCAAGATCCTTTGACTCCAAGTATATGTGATTGTGATGCAAACATGTTCATAACCTAGTTGAAATGATGAAAATGAGTGATTACTATGGATGAATATGCCTATAGTAAGATTGCATGAGATTTTTGATGAAAATGGATTTGATAAATGTCAATTTCCCTCAAAGATAATTATAGCAGTTGGATGAATGAAAATGAGTATAATGACTTTGCATTAGATGATCTATTCATATTCAATAGAGAAGGCCTCTACTCATAGGAGAGAAGGGTTGAAGAATGGATGAAATTGGTGGATGTGGGACTAAAATGGGAACCAATAGCATTGTGACTCTTGTCACAAGGCTAATGAATGTCATGTGGATATGTGTGGAGCACATTTTGAAGAATATGAAGAGTTAAGGCATGTAGGTGGATTTGTAAGAGAATTGAAGGCATATGGTTGAGATGTAAGAGGCACAATATGGCATGTAAGTGCAATTAAATTCCCTTGTAGGAGGTATTTAAGGCCTTTGTAAGAGGCTTTTAAAACCTTTTGGAGGAAAATTTATGAATGGGTGGTTGAGGGGAATATTCCAAAGAATATGCCTTTGTGAGGAAAATAGGATAATTAGTTAATTAAAAGAAATGATTTTCATGTGCAAGTTGGTTAGTTGATCACAAATTTGTTTAACCTTGGTGAGGTTAAAAGCTAGAGAAATGGGTAATGAGGATTAGGATTAAATTAATTCAGAATTAATCAACTCAAGTAGGTTAAGGTTTTATGACATTTGTTAAATAATTAGATTTATTTAATCAAATGAGAGGGCATTGGTACTTTAATTAAATAAATTGATTTATTTAATTAAATGTGATGAACATTAGTCAAAAGAGGATGAATTAATCTGATAAAGTTAATTATTTGATTAATAGTAGAAGTTGATGAATTTAACTAAATATAAAGATTATTTAATTAATTGGTTAGTGCATAAGTGATTTAGGAAGAAGTGATGTTAATTAATGAGAATCAGATGCATGGTATCATTCAGGACTATTTAAGTGTCTATATTTTTCCCCTCTTTGAAGCAATGTACATGTTGTGTTGGTTCAAAGACTGATGTTGCCAAGATCAAAATTCTAATTTTTTTAGATGCCACACTGTTGCCCCAATGGAAGGAATTACACTGCTACACTACCC
>VDFB02281492.1:283992100-284051218 GCA_007258455.2 Sequoia sempervirens
GTTGAGGATACACAACAATGCAAGGATAGTGTTAAGCAACATGAGGATTGGGAAGGATATCCTGAGATGATGGTGGATTGGTTGGATTTGATTAATCAATATTTTGAAGCCCAGTTTGGAACAAAATTTGTTTGAATGATTTGATGTGACGTTGAAGTGTAAATTAGATGCAACTAATATTGATTGTTTGGATTGATGTTCAATGAAAGATAAAGCTTGATAAGGAACATTTTTTTGTCAAAATATGTCATGGGTTTATGATTTGGATTTTTTGCTCAAAAATGCTTTGACCAATTTGATTTCATTTTTTCCAATGTCTAGATCACCACATAAGTTGGAAGATATAGATCAAGATTTATTCTTGAAGCAAGATGTAAATATCTACTCCCAGTGTCTAGAAATGTATGGAATTCCATTGGTTGAGTCCTCAATAGATGTATGGATGGATGGATATGGTAAGCATGCAAATGATTCCAAGGATTATCTTGTGATTAGATAACAAGTTTGGATAAAGGATGCTTATTTGGATAATGTTTCATGGCTCGGATAATGTTGGATAAGGTAGGATAGGATTAATGATAATGACCCATGTCAAGATGTTTACCATAAGCAAGTGTAAAGTGTGCACTAAATTTTTTTCAACGTCAAGATAATTTGGAAGATGGATGTAGATAGATGAAAATGGATTGGATAAGTGGTTTATGGATGAACGGATTTATTATAGACAAGATGGGTGGAATGTTGGATTTATTATGGATGAGGTAAGATGCTCCCACCCGAATTGGCATACATAGATGCTTGATTCTACACATGACACCTATTTTCTAAGCTTTCATCATGGTACTTGCCCAAAGCACCACCGTAGTGGTTTTCACTAGAGGGCGATTTTTTATCTTTACTATTTTCATGATTTTTTGTTTTTTTTTGTTTTTTTGTGATAGATTTTAAGCTCATGTTGAACCACCTAGTGGTGCTAATGTAAATTATTTTGTCATAATGTTCCATCAATATCCTACTTGAAGAAGTTGTTTTGCTAAGATATGTGTACTTGAATGCAACTTTTGAGAGTTTTGTTCTACTTTAATGTTGATACCAAAGTTAGCTTTGTCTTTGTTGGCACATCACAATAGAATGCATTTTGAGTCCTTATGATGAAGGGTGACTGCCAATACATGGTCAATGTGAGAATTAGATATCATGCATGGAGGAGTGGATGGTGGAGTGTGTTTAGGAATAGGAGATGGATTAGTTGACGGGTTGGAACCTTTGACTCTCCAAACTTGGGAAGATGAGCAATGATGGGTGGATATGGAAGTGTGAGTGGAAGTAGGACCAACGACTTGATATAATTTGTACATTTCTTGAGAAGCCTGCTTTTGCCTTTGTGGACGTCTTTGATGGATACATTTCCCTTCTTTTTTTTTCCCCATAGTTTCTTTGACTGATGGAGTTTGATAGGGATGATCTATCTTTGTATTTTTTGGTATCCATGTGTATTTAATTTGTCCATTATGCTTCACAACTTATTTTGCTTTGATAACATTCTTCATGCTTTGATTTAAATCTTTCTTTTGATGTTGGTCCCAATTCGTGGATGGGGTGATGGGTGGATGAAGGTTCATGGCATGGTTGGTTGTAGTATTGGCATTGGTTTCATCATAAGGATTCTTTTTGCTCCCTATGTTGATGTTTTCTTGAGATGAAGTTGTCCCCAGTATTGTGGAAGTAGTATCTTCATGCTTTGATTCTACCTCTTTTGAGATGTTCTGTTTAGCAAGCATTCTCTAATAAATGACCACTACAGATGATGCTATTTTTATTTTTTGCTCTACTAACTCTAGAATATCCTGTTTGGTTTGACTTGTTTCCTTGAGTGGATAATGTTGGATATCTTCATACATGATGTCCTCAATCTAAATTTGGGATATATATGATCATGATGTTGGCAACTCAGTCTAACTATAGGAATCAATAACCTCCTGTTCTTGTGTAATAATATCAAGAGTAAAGGAATCTTGTTCTGAATGAATATCATCTACATGTCCATCTAAAAAAGCATCTCATGGGTAGATGGAGGAGTATGTGCTATATGGATATGATCATCATCTATGACATCTTGAATAGATTGGAGAGTTACCATTAGATCATTGTAGCATCTTGGAGATACAGATTCTTGATCTTGATTAATTTTGGAATTACTTTCAACGTGCTTTGGATCAAGTTCTTGACATGGGTCAATTTCAAAGGATGGATTTCTTACAAAATTTTCTTGGATATCTTCATGTTAGGCATGGGAAGTGGCTCAATATCCTCTTGATCTTTGAGTGGATTTGGATCAAGTGTTGAGTTGAAGATTCCTTCAATATCTATAACCATGAGGTCAAAGGATGTCAATATGTCTTGGAAAGGGCCATTGCTAGACTGTGGTGAAAGATGTTGATCATTCTTTAGAATAAATTCTTGAGATGTGTCCTCTAACTCATTAGGTGATGTAGAGACATTGTCAACCTGATCATTAGGAGATGGATCTTGAATTATGTCAATAGGGTCAAATAATGTTAACACTACTTGAAATAGATCATTGTTGGATAATGTTGAGGGGTTTTGATCATGATTAAAAAGTGACTCTTGATGTATGTTTATTTGATCATCGGATGAGGTGGAAACATCTCCAAGGTGCTCATTGATGGATAGATCTTGATCATTGTCCTCAACAGTTATTTCTCCTTGATCAATAAGGTCTTGGATGAAATTTTTGAGTTGAATACAATCTGATGTTTTATGAAGATTTTATCTATGATACTCACAATAAGCTCTACCCTTATTCCAAGGGAGATTTATGAAAGATTTGAAAGGACTTACTTTTGGAAGAGTGATGAGTTTTGCATTAACTAATTTTTGTAATGTGTATTCAATTGTCTCTCCCAAAGGAGTGTATTCTCATTTTTTATCTTGTGAGGTTTTTGCTTGTTGAGATGGTTCTTGTGGTGATTGATCTTGGAGATGTGGTGATTGATCTTGTTGTTGAGGTTGTTGATTTTGATATCTAACTTCTTGGTATTGAATATGTTGTTCTTGATGAGGTTGTGGACACAACTCAATGTTTTGATGACATGGTTTAACCAATGGGGGGAGTGTGTCGGTTTTGGGATGGAGATGTCTCTTGGTGCAATGAATCAATTATTTTGGTTTGACACAATTTGATGTCACAAAATTTGATCTTGATTTTGATTTTGGCACCCTTGATATAGTTGATTTGGTTGTTGGTGAAGCATATTTTGAATATACACTGGTGGTATTTGTATGGGATCATGTACAAATTGATTTTGGACAATGTTCTGATTTGGGATGATGTTTAGATTTTGCATTATAGATTGGCATTGAACATTGTTGTGGTTGGGAAACACATTGCTTTGATTTAGGTAACCTTGATTTTGCATGGTGTTACCTTGATTTGGATCAATACATTGAGTTGTCAACATATTGTTTAGATTTTGAACAACATTGGTGTGATTCACAAACGTATCCATCCCATAGTTCACCAAGTTTGGATTTGAAATGTTCATGTTTGGTAAGTTTGTATTTGGTATATTCACATTTCGTATGTATTGATTTGATGAGATAATTTTGTTTTGTTGAAGACTCATGTATTGATCATTTGGTTGATAGATTTGTAGGTTTTTGACTTTGATTTAAATCTACCATAGGGAAAGGTGTTCCAAAATTTAGATTGGGCATACTCACATTTTTTGTATCATTGAGGTTTGTAGAATATAATGATCCCATGCATGAATTGTATAAATGTGAGTTTTTATGATCAATTGGTATTGTAAGGCTTTAATATTTTGGTTGATTTAGATCACTCATGATGTATGAATCGAGTTTATATTCCATGTTTTTCTTGTGTTTTGACCTTGTTTACCTCTAAGGAATTTAGGACCAATGATGGGATGAAATATGAAAGGGTAAGTGATATGGTTGATGAACTTCTAATAACTTTGGGTAATAGTAGACTTTAGGACTTGATTTTGAATATTTTGGTTTGGATAATGAACTTGTAAACCCTAAGATACAGATGTGATATTAGGATGAACTTGTCCAAAGGGGGTGCTAATTTAACTAAGTGTGTGAGAAAGGATTCATTCCCACACACTTAACTAAACAAGGTGATTTTGATTTGGTCTAAAATGATTTACCAAAAGTCTAGCATAATGATGTTTACAAAATACTAGAAAGTTGTTTGTGGGATGAAATTTTGGATAGATGTTTTGGGGGATGGATGAAGTGTTTGTTGTGACCCTAGATGAACCTAGAAAGACTTTGTTTACAAGACCAAGGTGTTGAATAGCATGCTTTACCCTATGAGTAACTCAAACCCAAAATATCAATACCTTAAATGAGGGGCTCATATTGGACATACAAGTCTAGTTCATCCCTCAAAAGGTGTGTATACAAATTTCTTACCAAGATATCTTTGTTACGGTAAAT
Organism: Sequoia sempervirens; assembly: GCA_007258455.2. NCBI lineage: Eukaryota > Viridiplantae > Streptophyta > Pinopsida > Cupressales > Cupressaceae > Sequoia > Sequoia sempervirens. The sequence goes on from VDFB02281492.1 coordinate 283,996,589, forward strand.
ACCTACAATGTGTTTCTTGACAGACTTTGGACTATGATATCTTAGTTTGAAATGATGGAATGTGGACCTTCGTTTAGGGATTTTGACCTTGCGAGAGATCATGACAACAAATACATGTATGGGGTCCAATTGTGAGTTTATCTTAATTAATAAATTTCTTTTTACCACATCAACTTGTCTTGCTTAAATTTCAAACTAAATGTCTATGTCTAGGCAACCTTTCACTCCACAAGGTCCATTATGTGAAATTCAAAGAGCCAAGGCCATAGTTTCCCTAGGTTGAATTTGAAGAGAGTGAATTGAGATATAAGCCAAAGTATTTAGAAGCCTCTAAAGATGAGATCCTTAGGGACAAGTAGTAATATTGGACTCTTCAAAGGTATTCACTTTTTTTCAAAGGGTTTAAAATTTTGATGATTGTTTAATGTTTGTTTCAATATTTTGGAACCAAGCAATTTGTTTTCAACTAACTCACAAGCAACAAAATCCTGGCTCAAGGGTATTCTTTTCTTGGTAGGCTTTCCTCATGCCCTTTGTAGTAGAAGAGATGACTTTACATGAAACCAAGGAAAGAGTATAAAGGTATGTTAAGAATGAAGTATTAACCTTTATACTTTAACCAAGATCGGACATGGCAAGTAACTTCTTGGAATCTAAGTTCTAATGCACCACTTTGATAAACATGTTGGATGGACTAGTTTGTTACTACAACAAGGTTCGTAATGACACTATTTTGGGATAAACTGGTGCCTATACATGTGGCAAGATTAGCTCAATTAAGAGGCCTCCTAGTCCCTTCCTAATAAAGGATTTTGACATATCACTAGGATACTAGGGGTGGCACTTGTCGACATACGACATCCTCACTAGGTGATCGAAGACTTTCCCAACGATCACAAATATTTATATAGTAGATCGAAACAAAGTACTACTTGGGTTGTTCCCTCTCACAAGTTGGGAAGTAGGCCCTCTAAAGGTGACTCAACATCAAAGAAAAAGTAACACTTTTGAGTGTTTCTCTTCACCCAAGATCACACGAAGTGCAAGGGGAGAGGACATGCACCTAAAGTGTGTCTAAGACAAAATCACTCACTTAAGACACTTGTTATTTTTAGCCTTCAAAGAAATAGTGAATTCATTTTAAGTGCCAAACTTGAGTGTGAGTTTTCCTTGTTCAATTTTAGCTCAACATAGCAATGATTTAGTAAGTTTGTAAGTTCAATTTTAACCAATTTGAAAAGCTCAAGTCAGTGATTAATTTTAAACTCAAAATGAAGCTAGTTGGTCCTAAAATAGAAAAATGAAAGCAATAATGGATGCCCTAGGCTATTACAATGAGCATTAAAAATGCTTTTAATCTTCCAAGTTGATGCTTCCCTCCAATCTGCAAAAGTGGTGTTGGATAGCAAAGGCAACACTATTTTTATAGAGGCGACACTCTGGTGAAACACAAAAGAGGTGCTTTGTAGCAGAAAAAGAGCACAAAGGCGACACAGGACCTACAAAAGTGATGTTGAAACAAAGGTGATGGTCTAGTGAACTTGTAAAATCACAAAAAACCTAGATTCAAAGGCGATTGTGTATCAAAGGTGATGTGATAGAGAACAATGAAAACATCGTAGTGCATCAAAAGTGACATTGAAATCAAAGGTGGTGCTAAATGTTCCTGCAAAAGTGGCATGATAAGCAAAGGCGGCACTGGATGTTGCTACAAAAATAGTACGACAAGAAAAGGCGATGCTCTGGACGTAAAAAATGGCATCGTCTTCCTATAGCTGCAAAAAATGTGATTTTTAAGGAAAAATGTGAGATTTTTAGGTGGTTTGCCCTCCTAGTGCCAAAATGTGAATGATAACCTACACCTAGCTAAACATTGACAAACATAAGAGCATTAGTCATTCAAATAAGCAAAAATATCATTCCCTATGAAATTCTCAAGAATGCAAAGAAAATGAAAACAAAACTCAAAATAGGAAGTAAACATGAAATGCAAGCATTGAATACAAATCTAAGCTACCCAAACCTCATCCAATAGGGGGATTGGTGTCACTTTGATGTGGAAAGAGGCCCTTTCCCAATCCATTTGATAAGCTCTAAGATCCTTTGACTCCAATTATATGTGATAGTGATGTAAATATGTTGATAACCTAGTTGAAATGATGAAAATGAGTGATTTCTATGGATGAATATGCCTATAGTAAGATTGCATGAGATTGTGGATGAAAATAGATTTGATAAATGTCAATTTCCCTCAAAGATAATGATATCAATTAGATGGATGAAAATGAGTATAATGACTTTTCATGAGATGATCGATCCATATTCAATAGAGAAGGCCTCTACTTATAGGAGATAAGGGCTGAGGAATGGATGAAATTGGTGGATGTGGGACTAAAATGGGGACCAATAGCATTGTGACATTTGTCACAAGGCTAATGAAGGTCATGGGGATATGTGTGGAGCACATTTTGAAGAATTTGAAGAGTTAAGGCATGTAGGTGGATTTGTAAGAGAATGTATGAGAATTGAAGGCATATGGTTGAGATGTAAGAGGGACAAGATAGCATGTAAGTGCAATTAAATTCCCTTATAAAATTTATTTAAGGCCTTTGTAAGAGGCTTTTAAAGCCTTTTGGAGGGAAATTCATGAATGGGTAGTTGAGGGAAATATTCCAAAGAATATGCCTTTGTGAGGAAAATAGGCTAATTAGTTAATTAAAAGAAATTATTTTCATGTGCAAGTTGGTTAGTTGATCATAGGTTTATTTAACCTTGGTGAGGTTAAAAGCTAGAGAAATGGGTAATGAGAATTAGGAGTTAATTAATTTAGAATTAATCAACTTAAGTGGGTTAGGGGTTTTATGACATTTGTTAAATAATTAGATTTATTTAATCAAATGAGAGGACATTGGTACTTTAATTAAATAAATTGATTTATTTAATTAAATGTGATGAACATTAGTTAGGAGAGGATGAATTAATCTGATAAAGTTAATTATTTGATTAATAGTAGATGTTGATGAATTTAACTAAATAATAAAGATTATTCAATTAATTGGTTAGTGCAGAAGTGATGTTAATTAATCAAAATTAGATGTGTGGTATCATTCAAGACTATTTAATTGTCTACAATTTGCTTTTAATATTTGTTTGTTATTCTGAAATATGAAAAATATATATATATATACATGTATATATACATGCATACATATATTATATATATATATATAAATATATATATATGTATGCATGTATATATATCAATGTATATGTATATATATATATGATACATATATATATATATATATATATATATATATATATATATGTAGATATATATATATATAGATAGATAGATAGATATGTGGATATATATATATATACATATATATGTATATATATCTACATTTATATATATATATATTTATAATATATATGTAATGTATGTATATGCATATCTAAATTGTCTCTGCTCTCTTCCCTATATATATGCCAACATATGTACATGGCATGATTTTCCTACCACTAGTCAAGGAAAATCAACCATTCTGATATGTCTTAGACTTTCCTAGCAACACAACACTCTAGGAAAGTGAATTGTTCAGATGTGTCCCATTAGTCAAATTCCAACACACAACTATTGTTGCCTTCTCCTCTTTTTCCACCTACAACCACCAAAAAACAATGTGTTAAGGCCACCATAATTGCCCAAGAAGAAAACAAGGATTGCACGCCATACATACATACAACCTCTACAATTGAAGGCACCAAAACAAGTTTTCAAATTTGAAAAAGGAGGACACAAGTTAAAGAATTCATACCAAACCAACGTTAAGCATATAAAGAGATTTACAAATTCAAAAATGCATTTCCCAATCTTTTCCAATTTCCATTTACCACATCTCACTTCCATATTCATATCTACATGGAGGTAGTGGAAGAAAGAGTAGAAGCAACAACAACATCACACTATAAAATTATAGATATTCTACTACTATTAATTCTTTGTTCCTGTGAATGCCAATATGTTGTAAGCTATGCAAATTCCAATATGTTGTATGCTATGCAAATGCCAATATGTTGTATGCTATACAAATTCCAATATGTTGTATGTTATGCAAATGCCAATATGTTGTATGCTATGCAAATACCAATTTGTTGTATCCTATGCAAATGTCAATCTATTGTATGCTATGAAAATTGGGTTTTCCTTTTGATCTAAGGGTAGTGTGGAGTATACTAATTTTATATTTTGGATGCATGTTTTTATGCTATGGGCAACTAAAAACCAAATTGGATTGTATGTTGGTGGTGTTGGATGGGATTTGAATATTCTGTGACATGTAAGACTGTGAATAACTATTTGTGTTTGGGATAAATATTAATCAATTATAATACAATTTTTGAAGGTATAATGGTTCGACATTGTTGAGTTTATGAAAAAAAACTATTTTAAAATTGGATATTAAGGCACTCTTATACACCCTATGTTTGGAGGTCCACATGGAGTGCGAGGTGGACCAAAAACCTTAAACATATATTCCTGCCACGTGACCCTGCCACTTGTGCATTTGCCAATTTTGTTTTTTAAAAATTTCCACCACCCCACCACTTGTCACACACTAATTGGTCCATGATGTTCCTAATGGGCCCATGATGTGTGTGTGTGTGTATATATATGTATCTATATATATCATAGAGATTATGGTATATTCAGTTGACACTTAGCCATTTTATGTCTTGTTCACTCTACTTGATCGGTGCACAAATTCAGCTCATTCTTCCTTCTAAGCCTTGTTGATGGTGAGTTGCAATTGAATGGTATACACTTTATTTACTATTCTTTGTATATCAAGGTAAATACTGCTACATGTCTTTGATTGATCCCTCCTTTCATTTGTTCTTGCAAGAAGTCAAGATATAGGTGAGTGCAATAAGACACATCATCGACCAAATCCCTACTATAGAGGTGAGGTTTTTAATCTCACTAAGGCTATACCATTGTCTCCTATCAATTATCAATTTTTTTGTACTATTTATTTTATTTGTAATGGGTGTGTTGCCTTTCGTAAGTTGAAGGTTAGGTTTTTGTGTTGATGATTTTGAACATATTTTTTGGTTTTCTATAGTTTGAAGGCTCTCTTGCTTTCTTGGTGCATCCACAATGTGCTCGATGAAGTGTATGGTGTCTAGGGTGTTTATGAACACTTCCAAATTTTGTGTTCTTAAAGACAATCACTTTTTCAAGGAAAAATATGGTTCTGTTCAAGCATCACTGTGACTTTAATGGATTTAATTTCTTATTTTTCTTTCCTCTCCTGGTTAGCCAAAATCTATCTTCATTCAATTTTTATTTCACATAGTTATGTACAAATTTACCTATCTACCTATATATATCTATCTTTCAATCTATCTATCTATCAATCTACCTATGTATTCCTATAAATATAACTACATACCAATCTATCTATCAATCTATGTATCTATATATAGTGTCGAAAAATGTTGTCGGGACATTTTCACACTTGTTTGGGCCCTCTTTGTGAATTTAGGCTTAATGTTGACTTGATTTAGTGTTGTAATGTTGTTGACACATTCACATTAGGTCTTGGGCCCTTGTGAACTAATGGATTTAAATTGTACCTTGCTAAAGTGTTATGAAGTGTTGTAACTCACTTTTGCACTTTTCTAAGGTCTTATTAATTAATTACACCTAATAAACCTCTTTTTAATATTAACCTTTCCTTATTTGAATTGTTGTAAAGTGTAGTAACACACTTTCACACTTCTTTATGCTTTTAATTAATAATTGTGCTTTCGTATGCTTTAATTGGCCCTATTTTGCACCGAAAAGTCTCATTTATTGCATATTTTCGAGGATAATCCAACTGACACCAATCAACACCCAATTGTAATTCAGGTGTTTTTGGCTTGTGTGGCCCATATTTAGTGATTTGGGACTCATTCGCCACTTTGGGCGAATGGGTCCCACCTATATTTTTGGTTCTCGAACTTGTTTTTACACCTTTCTAAGCACTTTTGATTTTTGGTCCCATACATTATGCCAGATGGGACTCATTTGCCATCTTGGGTGAATGAGTCCTATGTGGCCCAAAATTAAAATAAATTCAAATTTTTGGTAGGATTTTATTCTCCTAGATCTAATGTCAGCTTGTAGTGTTGTAATTTAGGGAATTCTTGCATAATTGAGTATAAATACAAGGTTCTTTCACTCATATTTTCACCTAGCAATTTTACAAGCAATCAAGTGTTCACAAGAGTATTCAAGAGTATTCAAGAGAATTCAAGTGTCTTCAAGAGCAATTTTCCAACCACTTTAGAGCAGCATTCAAGCATCAATTATCATTTCAAAGATTTCATATGTCATGTTTGTTATTGTGCTAACAATTGTGGTTTAGGATTTTTTGATTCAAGCAAGTGTTTCATTCAAGATCAACATCCTTAAAGAAAAATTCAAAGTCTACATCCATTGCAGGCATTTCAAGCATAATTATAGCACCTTATCGCTAAGGTTTGGTGAGTTGCAACATTGTTCATTCATCATTCTGCATTCTTATTTGATTTAATTTCAAGGTTTGATTTCCAAAATGGGGTTTAACCAAGGAAAACTCCTATCCACTAACCCAACAACATTTTCCCCTCTTCTTTATGTGTGATTTGTAGGGCTAGGTTGCAGATTTCTTATGTAGCAAGATTGAAGAAAAGTTGCAAATCATTCAAAGTTGTCAAAGTTGTCGTCAAGCCTTGGAGAACCTTACAGAAAACCTACAAGTTGCAATTTAGAGATTCAGATCTAAAAACCAATCAAGAAGGACAAAGCAAATAGAGAAGTGAAGGATCAACCTTTGAAGCTTCTAGAAAAGCCCAACTGGACTGATTCACCACTTTTGGCGAATGATTCCTAATTCCAGACAGTTTTCAGGACTTTGTAGATTTGGATATCCTTTTGGCAGAAACTTGTTCCTACACAGTTTTCCAGAAATTGGATTGATTCGCCTAGCTTGGAAAATGAGTCCCAGTCAGTCAAAAAGTCAAAACATTTGGTGTTTCAGAGCTACAACTAGTCACTCTCAGATTCCTAGGTGCACACTATTCATTTTTAGGCCTTTTGTTTTGTTTTGTTTGCATTTCTAAGCCATTTTATAGGTCATTGTATTGGATTAGAGTTTTACATTTCATCTTGCATTTCATTTTCTTTTCCAAGTTTAGACTTGGTGGTGAATCCCTCATTAGATCATATTTAGTCCCTATAACAACCCTCTTGCAAGATCTCTTTCTCCCTTGCATTGAGATCTCAACCATTTGTTCTTGAGTGAAAGTGAAAATTGCCCCTTTTAGGTACCTAAACCCTAAAGGTGGGAGAGAAAACAATTTTCCACCTTTCATTTTGGTGAACCTGCATTTAGGACATTTTGTTTTCTAATTTGGAGTGCATTATCATCCTAGATTTAGCTTCCATTAACATTGCATTAGGATTTGCATTAGTTAACTTGCATTCTAGGGTTTCAAATTTTGCATTAGTGAAAGCTCATATAGATTGCATTTTTGCATCTCATTTTACTAAAAATCATTCACAATCTGCATTTGCATCTCAGACACATATCAGAAAACATAAAAAGCATAAAATCCAATTAAAATTTTCTAAATTTTTTGAAAAAAATCATTACTGGGACTCATTCGCCACCTTGGGAGAATCAATCCCTTTGCATATTCTAAACTACATTTCCTGGCATTTCAAGTTCTATTTTTGAGTTTTTGTTTGTTATCACTACCTTTCTGTTTCAGTTTCCAGCATTTTAGTTATAAGCATTTCATTGTTCTTGGCTTATATTGCATTTGCATTCACCTTGCATTTAGTAGCCCTTGCATGAGTATTTGGTGTCCTATTGCTAATATTGTAGTGAGATGATGTTTGAGACTCATGTCATCCTGTGATAGCACAATCATTGTGGATCTTGGGTTGTCTAGCTCTTTCACTCCTAGTATTGACACTAGTACACTAGGTATGGACAATGCCTTTAACTCCTTGCCTTCAAGTAGTGTGATGCAAGTTGAAATAAGGAATGATAGTGTCCCATAAGAAAACATAATCCAAACTCATGAGGACCTAGAAAACTTACAACATCAAGTGCAAAAATACAACATTTCAACTACTGCCATCCCTACGATAGATAACATTCACCGCAAGCTTGAAAGTGAAGATGGGCTTGACCTTGTGAAAAACATAGTTCAAATATTTGGAAAACACCTCCCCCCAACCACTAGTTTTCCTTTGCCAACAAACAATTTCACAAGCCAAGGAGGGACTCAAATTCCTCCTCCCACAACAATAGCCTCAACACCTACCTATTCCAACCCTCAAGTCACAACAACAATGCAACAAGTTAGTAATGTGATTCCTTCCTTGGGTATTCCCACTAGCATCCCTAGTTCCTATGTGGCATCACACGTTATATCTCCTACCATTTTACCACCTATAAGCATTCCATTCACTTGTCCTACGAACACATACACCCCTTCACCTTTGTCACTTCCATCTCATAACACAAGCAATGACCCTCTCATTAATCAACTCTTCCAAAACATTTCATCCCTTCAAAAGCAAATTTCCACCATCAACCAAAATCAAAATGGTCCACCCATATATTATGTCAGAAGTAGTGCACTCTCCTTGGAGATATTGAGAACACCAATTCCAATAGGTGTAGAGGTGCCTATATTTGAGAAATATGGAGGGAAGGGAGATCCTTCTAACCATGTTAATTCCTACACCACTCTATGTAGTGACTTTGTCCTTGATGATAAACTTTTGGAAAAGCTTTTTCCTAGATCATTGAAAGACATTTCCTTGGAATGGTTCTCCTCTTTATCAAACAACTCAATTAGTTCATTCAATGAACTTTTTGATGCATTTGTAAATCATTTCCAAGTGCATATGACTCCTAAGATGACCTTGGCTGACTTGATGAGATGCAAGCAAAAAGAAGAAGAAAAGATAACTAACTTTATCTCACACTATAAATCGCTTTATTCTCAAATTGATGTCAAGGTCCTCGACCCTCACCTTCAAAATATTTTCATAAAATTTTTGCAAAGCAAGATCCAAGACAAGCTTACCATGATGAAATTCCCATCCTTCATGCACTTGTGTACTGCCCTTCATGATTATCAAAATTCAGTTAGTAGTCGAGATACAAATTCCACTTCTAGCTGAATCGAGAAATTCGAGCCCGCAAACCAAAATGATTTCCAACCTTTTATAAAATTGAATAAAGGGTTTTTTCAATTCAATCCTCCCCAACAAACAACTCAGAATGTCAATAACCAAGTAGTTGATGTTAAAGCCATGATACCCTTTAGCTATGGGGACCCGAAAAATACAATTCACTCTATTACCTGATACCCTTCATAACACAATGTCCCAACTTTTAGAACAACAAATGATCACTTTTCCTCCCATAAAAACACCTAATCCTAATAAGCCTTTACCCCCTAGCTTTAGATTAAATACTTATTATCATTATCACCAACAAAATGGACATGACACGGAACATTGTAAGTGTCTTAAACATCTTGTGCAAGACCTCATTGATTTTGGTCATCTTTTTGTTGGAGGTGTTACTAATCAAGGAAATAAGTCCATTTCCATTCCTAACCAAAACTTGCAAATCTTTACCAACCCCATGTCAAAACATAATATTTCATTTGTCAAAGCTAGTGAAACTACAAAGAATGATGTGATGAATGTTGACACAGATAATGATAACAATGATTCTATTCAACATGATCCTATCAATAATGATATTGTGGATGAAATGGTAGGAGTGATAGACATCATTCCTCATAAGGGCCAAACTAAGAATCATCTTGACATTGCTTTCTCCTCAAAGGATATACTTAAACATGCTCTTGATGGTCTTCTTTACATAGTTGGTTGTATCTATGACAAGCCCACTAATGGGATACTAATAGATCCTGCCTGTGGAGAGGATGTGATCACTGAGGAATTTTTACTTTCGCATGAGCTCTATCAAGATATATATGATAAACTAAAAGTATGGATCAAGATACACAATGGTTTTGCTTGCCCTACAATAGGATTGATCACTCTTCCATTACAAATAGGACTAAAAACATTACATGTCTCATTTTCCATCATCCCACAATTGGACCAATTTCGTGTGAAGCTAGGCTATCCATGGCTTCACTCCATGAAAGTTGTTCCTTTAGTTGTGCATAAATGCTTAGAGTTTCCCTTTGAAAATGAAGTCTTCACTGTCCACCATAGTGGATTTAACCCTTTGTCCTCTAAAGGTAATTTTTCTTTAGATTTCTTTTGGCCCGAGCCTATGGAACCTTTAAAACTATGAGAAGACTTCTTTTTCTTGTCCTATCAAAAGTTCAAGGCAAAGAAGATAACATAACTCTCCCTCTGAAACATGTCCCCATCAACCTCCAATCCTATCATCCTTGATGAAACCATGCTTGAACCTAAAGAATTTTCAAGTAACCAATACCAACCTAAGACAAAACCTTCACCTACCTCCTACAAAAGACCAAGAGACAATGAAAACAACCCTATCACACCTCCCAAAATAAAACAAGTATACAAATTCAAAGATAAAGTGGTTGAACAACCTCCTGTGGTTCCTTCCATTCCTCCCCTTAGGGAAGAAAAGGAACCCATGGTTGATCAACCCACTCCTACACAAACACACTTGAAAACAAAACTAAAAGAAATAGAGGTGTTAGAGAGCATAGGCGTAGATGTAGTGCCCTTGCTCATAGGTTACATGAAGAATTAAACAAAGAAAATCAAGATCCAAACTTGACTGAAGCAGTGCATGATGTCTCTACCCCTGCCTCGAAACAAAACAATCCAATACAACAACCATAAAAAGAGTTGAATTCTTCCATGGACATTATCCTTCAACCTCCTATTGTGATTAACTTGAATGATGATGACTATGTGAGTAAAATATGTGTAATGAATAACAAACACAATCAATAAGACATTATATCAATAAATTTAAACAATGATTAATCTAATAAAAACAAGAAATCTATTGAAAGCATCATATTGCTCTCTATCTCCAAAGATTTATTAAATCATAGGGCTCTCAGATTTTGTAACCACTGTGAATGTTAAAATTCCAATCTAGAGAATGAGATACTTTTAAATGCAATAATCTAATCCTATATGATGATTACTAAATGATATGATGATGATATTGTGATTAAAATAGACATGAAACTTGATAAAAGAAGCTATAGTAAACTAAGATCCAGCTAAATGAAAAGCCATGATTTCTATTCTAAAATGATTGCTATTGCTATTGCTATTTGCTAAAATGTTTGATTGCTTAATTGATATTTTTGCAGAGTAAGTTTGCACAAAGTTGGGATCCTTTTTCCTATAGACAGAGGTTGTATTTATAGATTCCCGACAGCATATTTGTGATGTGGCAACAAGTAAGGGTCTGTACTTGATTTGAAAGTTTCAATGTTAAAAGATGAAGAAGCCTGAGAAGATTATGGAGATTGTTCCTCCCCACAAAAATATTCAGCCAAAGGATAGGAAAAATCAATGGAAGAAGATGAAGAAGTTTGCCTGTAATTTATCTCAAATTTGTCTCCAAATTTATCCGTGAAGGTTGAGTTGAATTAATTAGATATCAAATATCTAATTTGGTAGGTGCATATGATGAGTGAAAAGAGGAACTAGCTATAGAAATATACCTTTATTTGATATTTTGGATTTATTCAATTTTAGCAAAAGAGGATATTTAATTTAATAAAACAAACTATAGTAAGTTGTTTATTAAATTAAGATGGAAGAAATAGATAATTAAATAAAACAATGTATGTGAACTTGTTTATTTAATTTAGATGGGATGATGTGATTAAGATAGAATTATAGAAGAATTCGATAATAATAATTAAATAAAACAAAGTAAGTGATTTGTTTATTTAATTAAGATGAAATAATAGAAGAATTAGATAATTAAATAAAACAAAGTATGTGAACTTGTTTATTTAATTAAGATAGAATGATGATAAAGATAGAAGAATTTAAATGTGAACTATATAAATAAATAATTTTATTTATTTAATAGTAGATGAATTAAAGGAGTCAATTAATCAAATAAATTGTATTTAATTAAATAGATTATCTAGACCATTTTTAGGTGTATACATTTTGTCCCTCTTTGAAGTGATGTGTTTACACATTGCTTCAAAGAAAATTTTGTTGTTGCTACCAGTTATGACGAAAATAATTTTCAGTATGCCCCAGATGTTGATTTTCATGTGATGATTGATTATGCCCCCTCGAGAGATAAATCGATGAATTTTTTGAGTTTTTTGGTTTTTTCAGAATTTTTCAAAATTTTATGATTTTTGTGATGATTTGATAATTCGATAAAGATTTGATGATACAATGATTTATCTCCCGACAAATAATGTGAAAAATTCCCCTATGATGAATTAATGAATCAAGCCCCTTTTTGAAATAAAATAAATAAATCCCAAAAAAAATCCTCTTAATTAACCTTTAAAAGGTTAAAAAGTTGAATTTTGAATTCATTTGTGCATATTTAGTTTGGAAAATTTGGAGTGAGAGTGATTTTGAGCAATTTGGAACAAAATTTCAATCTCATACCACTCTCATCATTTTGAGCGTGTGCGACGACACAACCACCCAGCCGCATACGGACCTTTGGTATGTACCCTTGAACTTCCTCGTATTTCATGTTTTTTTTAATTTTGGCGCTTTATTTTCAATTTGAATCGGTTTTAGTTCTTTTAGTGCATGCACACACTGCAGTAGCACATTCACTTGTTGTTTTAGCACATTCATAGAAATAGCGCATAGGTTAGTTGTTTTAGCACATTGGTAGGATGAATTAGTGCATAGGTCAAATATTTTAGTGCATAGATCTCCTGGATTAGCGTATTGACTTTTATGGTGCATTAGATAGATGATGTAGTGCATTCAATCTTTGAAACGGTGCATTGAATTTTATAGCGCATAGACTCCCTGAAGTGGCGCATACACAAATTTAGTGCATTGACGACCTATTTTGGTGCATAGATGAGTTTTAATAGCGCATTGACTTTTATGGTGCATTGAAACTTTGTTTTAGCGCATCCAAGTCAGAATGATGAATTTTGTCAATTAACTTCTTGATTTTGATGATTTTTTATCACGTCAGCTTTTTAGTTGATGTTGATTGATGATCTTGATAGATTAGATGATGGTCAACCTCATGATAGGCTAGGTTTGATGATTGATTGATGATAATTAACCTCATGATAGGTGAGGAATAATTATAGTTTGATTGATAAACCTCATGATAAACGAGGTTGATTTGATTAATTGACCTTATGATAGGCGAGATACAATTTTTTAGATTGATGATTGACCTTATGATAGGTGAGGTTCAATGATAATTTCTCATGAGATTTGATCAAAATCTCACCAAAGCTGATTTGATTTGATAGGCTAATTGATGTTTGATGAATTGACAAAAATTACTAGCTTTTAATATTTCATGATGATAGGAGTCATTGACGAACTTACAGATTTGTGAGCGGTTTCCCAAGACATTCGATTTGATACCACATCTAGTGCAAGCTGAGACAACATTTATCACCTGATGTGGTTTGTCTTCTCTTTTATCTATGCCCCATATTAGGATTAATTGGGGTCTCTTTACAACCCTAGTAGAGAGATGGTATAGTGAGCACAATACTTTCCACCTTCCCACTGGTGAGATGACAGTGACTCCTGAGGATGTGTGGCAGATTTTGCGGATACTTGTTTTGGGGAGGTGGTAGTTTATGATTCTTCAGAGCAAGGCGGGACCGATGCTCTATGTCGAGTGTTTCAGGATGACCATATTTTTGGATACAGGATTCCATGGTGAGAGATGGTTGATGCCTATGCTACCTTGCCATTGGTACTTGTTGGTTTCATTGGAGGGCTCCTTTGTACTGATCGTAGGTCAAAGAGACTTTTTGTTGGGTGGGGCCGTATTTTTGAGAGCATGATCATCCATGGTACCAGATATGCATGGGGTATGTGAATGCTCGCTCATCTATACCATGATTTGCATTAGGTGGTCTACCTCTAAGGTGTTAGTTTGTCTTCAGGGGTTACATTACTTTAGGTGTGGGCATGGGAGCATATAGATGTTATGCATCCAGTGATGGTCAGACAATGACCTACCATGAGGTCGTACGTTCATATATATGCAGTTCAACTTGCTCAACCTAGACTAGGCAAGTTGGAGCATTGGAGGAGAGTCCTGGATGATATAGAGGTCATTACATGGCGACCTTATCTAAATTGTGAGCACTAGGATGATGATGATACAAAGATGCCATACCTCTATCAGTCTATGTTTCTGATTGGTAGGACTCATTTTTTTATCGAGATATTTTTGTTGAGGAGGGTACTCAGACAATATGGCATCGTACATGGTATGCCCCAGGGTGTTGCACATTATGCCTAGCGTCAGGTAGATTCCACTTATTGGGGACCCAATCTATCATATGATACTATAGTTCAGGAGTACCAGGGTCTACAACCTTTTGTTTGGGAGATTCATCCCGAGATCATCGAGGCTCTTGTCATAGCAGATTATGTAGAGTATTTTACTTTACATCCTTTCCCATGGATATTTGTTCTAGATGAGCCAGTGTCGCTACCAGGTGAGGAGGATATTACAGTTGTACACAGTCACCGATGCAGGAGAGATGAGGGAGGTGAGGAGGAGGAGGATGTGGAGAGCAGTGATGATGAGGAGAGCAGTGGTGATGAGGAGGGAGATGGTGGTGGAGGAGGTGGTGGAGGAGGAGGTGGTCAAGGTCCAGCTATTGATGTTAGAGACTTCATGGTTCCTCGCAAGAGGCGATCACTAGTAGCTCTTGTAGAGCAACATGTGCAAATTGGAGTACCTTCCCAACATCAGCAGACCTATATTGTGAGCTTACAAGTTCAGGTACAGACACTATAGGGTTAGCTGATACAGGCCTGGGGGTTATTAGTGTAGATGCAGACACAGATGTAGTCATAAGCATAGGGTCTTTCCTAGGTACAGGCACAGTTGGTAGTTGCATAGGCACATATAGCCTCCTTGATAGCCGAGAGAGATGTAGCTAGATAGGTTGCAAAGGAGGCACAGGGATTGGCTGAGAGATTGTAGAGATTAGTTGATGGTGCCTCTATGGCTGATTATATGAGAGAGTTTCTCTGTGTGGGTAGAGAGGCTGAGTATTATAGAGGTTGATACCATGATGTAGTTCCCTCAGAGCAGAGAGTCAATTATGCTCAGTCTTGATCGAGTAAGAGTTAGTCCAGGACTATGAGTAGGGGTATGACATAGCCTCTTCCCAGAGATATGAGAGATCTTGGAACATTTGGTGGGGGAGGCACTCGTCCAGAGATGCCAACACCATTTGGAGCTAGTAGCATGTAGCCTCATGATTGGATTCTCTGAGATATTTTGAGACATGATGTATACTTCAATTTTTTTTATTCACAACCATTTTTGATGTTGTATCTCTTTATATTTCAAACATCATTGTATACTTGACATTATGATTTTTGAGATTTATATGATATGCAGCGGATTGATCAATCTATATGCATTCTATATGGTTCTATGATGGATGCATTTAATTTTCTATTCTACATGCCATGTGATGATTTATATGATGATGTATTTATGATGTTACATGTGATTATGCTTATAATGATGATGTATGGATGCATGATGATAGTTGTATGATAATTTATATACACAAATGATATGAAAATGTATCTATATGTATGATTTTGGATATAATGTTTCTATGATATATGACATAATGATGTAAATGGAATATAATGCACTATATTTTTTATATTTCAAATGCAAACATATGATGTAATGAATGGATGAGTGAATGATCAATATGATGATACTTCTAAAGTTTGATGTATGATATGATAATGTTAATGAAAATGCAATTATGTAGATGATTTGTTTTTGGTATTTTTCTTATGCAATTTGATGATGTGATGATATGATGCACAAATGAAAAATGTGATATGATAAATACAAATATATGATGGAATGTATGAATGATTTAAATGATATAATAATGCTTTCTAATGTATGCAATGGAAATGATTATGCAAGTACATGATAATGATGATGTTTTTGTTAATGTCAAGTATACTCAATCCATTAATGATAAAAGATAACATCGTTTTTGAATTCTTCACCAGCCTTTGGAATAAAATACTTTGCAGATGCAAATCTAACATGAATGTAATATAATTTAACCATGCAAATCTATATATGCAAGCATTGTTATCTTAATAGTCCATTTATCATGCTTTTTATCATCATGGAGCCTTTAAAATGTTGAAAGTGAGTACAAGCATCAATGGTATAATTTAGACCAATGATGACCTAAGTACTACTTTCATGATTTTTGATATTGCAAGTGAGCACAAGCATCTAGGTATAATTAAACCAAGATGACTTGAGCATTTCTTACGTAAATAGACAAGAATCAATCATTTTCCTATGTGAATTTGGAATGTCATTGGTGATACATTGTAGAGCACATCTCGCGACAATTCACACAATAATAATGATTAACTCATAGACAATAGACAAATAAAATACCATTCTCCTTCCTAGCTTCTCTATTTCAATACATCATTGAGTTGCTCCAAAGAAATGATAACAAAAATCAAATTACAACATTGAGCATTCAAGCTAAAGCAATAAAATCATGATTCAAAATAATATCATCCATCTACAGTTGTTTTGACTAATTTGATTTCAGCTATTTTGATGTGGATGATTGATTTTTTGAAATGTTTCGATGTTCAATGTATGTTCAATGTTGGGTTTTACTGTGATCATTGTGTTTGTTGTGTTGTCATATTGTTGTTTGCCTATTTGTTTTAAGCTCAAGTTTATTGCCCCCCAGTGAGTTTAGGATTTTTCGCCCAAGCTAGGGTGAGACACGACCACATTTCCAGGATATGTACATGAGGTCCTCCTTTCAAAATGATAAACAAAATGATGATGAGAGTGAATGATCAAGGCATGTCTCCAATAGATGGAAAATCTAGTTTAAATCACAAGTAGCATCTGTTTCCAGGTTTGCACTACATGTTTTTATTGCACTTTTTCAAATTTATGATTTTTTTTTGTATGTTTCTATTTTTCTTTTTCTCTTTTTCTGATTTTTTTGTATTTTTCTGTCACCAAGACACCTGTTTGCCAGGTTTTCATCAAGGCAACCATTTTCCTGAAACTTTAACCGTGCACTAGATGATTTAGGTATAGAATTTCCTGAGATGGAGACTATTGATAGGTTCATTGAACAAATCCATTTTAGGTGTAGACAATTGATAGGCTCTAGATCCATAGATTGATATGACAACAAAGGGACCTAGCTAGTTAGGTTCAAATTTCCCTTTCTTTTCTCTGTCCTATTGATTTTGAGGGTTTTCCTTTAAGACCAAGTCACCAACTTGAAATACTGTAGGTTTTACCCTGTGATTGTAGCTTTTGGACATTCTCTATTGATATGCCTTTAAATGGTTCATAGCTTGTTGACGACATTCATCCAACAATTCTAGTTCTTGAAGTCTAGACACTCTATAATCCTCATCTAAAATAATTCCCTTTAGTGACACACAGAGTGATGGTATCTCAACCTCAATAGGTAGTATGGCCTCTGATCCATATACCAAGGCATAAGGTGTAGCTCCTGTATGTTTTTTTATGCTAGTTCAGTATGCCCAAAGAGTAGGATTTAATTGAATGTGTCAATCACGTCCAACATCATTGACAATCTTCTTCAAGATTTTCATAATAGTTTTGTTTGAGGCCTCTGCTTGGCCATTTCCTTGAGGATAGTACGGTGTTGAAAAATGATGTTGGATATGAAACCTCTCACATAGTTCCTAAACATCCTAATTCTTAAAAGGTCTACCATTGTCTGTGACAATAGACTGAGGGATACCATATCGACAGATGAGGTAATTCAATATGAAAGAAGAAATCTATTTTCCAGTGATTGTTGTCAAGGGAATAACTTCTATCCACTTTGTAAAGTACTTTGTTGTTGTGATTATAAATTTGTGTCCATTGGATGAAGACGGATTAATCTTTCTTACTAGGTCCAATCCCAACTAACAAAAAGGCCATGTTGAAGTGAACGATTGCAATTCTTGCATTGGTGCATGGATTAGGTTGCCATGGATTTGACATTTTTGGTACTTTTTAACAAACTGAAAAGACTTCTTCTCCATATTCAGCCAGTAATACCCCAAATGAAGGAGTTTCTTCGCTAGGGTTAGTCCACTTGAATGAGTTCCACAAATACCTTCATGAACCTCACATAAAGCTATCTCATACTCATTATGTTCTAGACACCGAAGGAGAGTACCATCTATACCTTGACGGTAAAGTATGTCAGCAATTAAAGTATGTCGTGCGATTTGGCGGATGAAGTTGCATTTCTAGTTTCTAGAAAGATCAGGAGGAAGGATATTGTCTTTTAGGTAAGCGTAGGTCTTTCCATAAATTAAGGATTCAATTTCAACTAAATGGCATATGGTTTGAGATTCAGGATTATCATAAGCAGGGTTAGACACTTGTTCCACCATAAACTCATAACGACCTCACTTTTTCTGGCATTTGTAGGAGAAAAGCAATCGTTGCCATGGCATCAACAACTTTGTTTTCTGCCCTTGGAATCTATTCAAACTTGATATCCACAAAATACTTTTTGAAATCATCCACCATTTTCTTATATGGCATCAACTTCTCATCTTTGCTGTGATATTCATCATTTACCTAATAAATGACTAGTTGTGAATCTCCATATACTTGTAGTTTTGTGATCTTCCATTCAACTACCACTTTGATGCCAATGATTAATGCCTCATATTCAGTTACACTATTTGTACATGGAAACATGAGTCTATAGGACTTTGGGATGGTATGTCCTTGAGGTGTAACAAACAAAATTCCCACACCCGACCCACGTTGTGTGTAGGACCCATCAAAATATAGCCTCCATTGTTGTGTTGTCATTGTAAGAATGTCTGCATTAGGAAACTCAATGTTCATTGGAAAATCATCTGGTAATGGAGCTTCAGCTAACTGATCAGCTATCACTTGACCTTTGATGGCTCTTCAATCCACATAGTGGATATCAAATTCACTCAAGATCATGACCCACTTGGCTAGTCTTCCTGTTAGAGCAACCTTGTTGAGTAAATAGTTTAATAGATCAATCTTCGCTATGAGTTTGATTGTGTGGGTTAACATAAAATGCCACAACTACTGAGTAGCAAACACCACTACCAAACAAGCTTTCTTGATGAAGGTGTAATTTATCTCATAACCATTCAAAGTCCTGCTAATATAATAGATAGCTTGTTCCTTTCCCATAGGATCTTCTTGTGCTAATAGAGCACCCAAAGAAATCTTAGTTATTGAAATGTATAGTAATAATGGTCTCTCTTTTGTAGGTGGCATCAATATGGGTGGTGACATCAAATGTTGTTTTATTTGATTGAAAGTTGTTTCACATCCTTGATCCCATTTGAAAGAGACATTCTTATGTAGCAAATGATTGAAGGGATAACTTTTGTCTACTAATTGGGAGATAAATCTCCTGATTGATTGTAGCCTACCTTGTAGAGATCGTAATTGACTGATATTCTTCGGTGGTGGCATTTCCATTATAGCCTTGACCTTGGTAGGATCCACTTTGATACCATTTTCTAAAACTATGTATCCTAGAAGCTTTGTTGATGTAACACCAAACACACATTTCTTAGGATTTAATTTGACATTGAAATTCTCTAATATGGTAAAGATTTTGCCCAGGATCTCTATATGTCCTTCTCTGGTATATGACTTTGCTAATATATCATCCACATAATCCTCCATAAAGGTATGCATCATGTCATGGAAGATGGTAGTCATTGCTCACTGATATGTAGCTCATGCGTTTTTCAAACCAAAAGGCATGACATTCCAAAAAAATGTTCCCCATGGACATGTGAATGTTGTCTTCTCCTGATCTTCTGGTGCTATCTTGATTTGGTTGTAACCTAAGAAGCCATCCATTAGTGATAACATGGCATGTCCTATTGTTAAGTCAACAATAATGTCAATGTTTGGCAAAGGAAAATCGTCCTTTGGACATGCCTTGTTGAGATCTCTGAAGCCAATACATATTCTGATACTATTATCTAGTTTAGAAATAGGTACAATATTAGAAATCCACTCAGCATAATCAATAGATCTGATGAATCTTGCATCTAACAACTTTTTCAACTCAACCTTTACCAACAAGGCGATATGCAGATGCATTTTCCTTAGTTTTTGTTTCACAGGTTTTATTCTAGATAGTAGAGATAAATGATGCATTAGAAGATTTGGGTCTAAACTTTGCATATTAGAGTAAGACCAAGCAAAGTTAATGTGTCTATCTTCAAAGAACTTGGTGAATTCAGGCTTTTCTTTTTTAGTTATTGATCCTGCCAGATGTAGAATTTTTGCTTTTTTTGTTGTGCCAAGATTGATAGACTATGTAGGCTCCACCAATACTGATGATCTTTCATGATAGTGTTTTGGAAGGGTGTCAAATCTCCCATCTTTTGGTGCCTTAGAGAGGTTTTCACCATTAGATGTGTTCTTTATTTTCACTTTTTTGAGATCTAATGTTGCCATTAAATGGTTTTCACCATTGGATCCATTATTCTTGTTTTCAATTTTGCAACTGAAATATTTGACACCCTCCTGAACTGAAGTGTCTTTATGATAATTATGATTAGAACTTGTGTCAGTTTCATCACAACAAAGGAAATTTATTATAGCATCATCATTCACAAATATAGGAATATTGTTAGGTTTAGTTGGTTCCCAATTGATAAGTTCATGATGCATTAAGGGAAAAAGTTCATTAGATTGGCTAAGGTCAACGGCAGTAAGGGTTCTGATAGTAATGTTTTCAAAGTTTTCAGTGGTTATGTCAAGGTCTATGATATTACTCTCCTCCAAGTCATCTATCTCACTTGATATTTGTCCATCCTCACTTGAGTCATTGATATTTTGTGATCCAAATATAAGGGGTCTAGTCCTTGAGCTTTGTCCCTCCTCACGTGTGGGTGCATACTCTTTTATGACATCAATTGGTATGTCCTTGTATGATGCTTTTGATAAAGAATCCCACTCATACTCATTATAATATGTTTCAGAGCTATCCCACATTTGAAGGATTCTTTCAACAACTCTATGAGTGCTTTCTTCTTTTGTTTCCCCTATATAACCTAGTCATGTTTTGTCTTTTGACTGAAGTGTGAGAGGTTGAATGGGTTCTACAGTGCCCTCTTTTATTTTTCCAATAGGTCCTTGTCCTTCATACCCCATTTTCTCTAATATTGTTTTTCCCTTTCCATATTGATCTGTCTTTATGTTGATAGTTGCCAATGTAGATGCTTCCTCATCTTTGTAGAGCCAATTAAGGATGGCCTTATCTTCAGATTCATCTTCTAAAGTACTTGCCTTTACAAATCTATCATCTAAAACCATGGTAGGTTGTGACGATTGTTGTGTTAATGTTGATAGTTGCCCATATGATCTTGGAGATGGTAGCAACTATGAAAAACATAAAGATTGTTCAATGGAATACTCTCCCATGCCTTTGTCTTTTAACTAGATCTTTTCTTTGAATTGTTGTGATAAAGAATCTAGCTGAGCTTCATTGTTTGATGGAGTGGAGTCAACAACACTTGTCTCTTTTGACTGGTCCTTTTTCTCAACCCATTTAGATACTACATTTAGTTGCCTTTCACTGTTGGATGAACTAGAAGTGTTTGCTTCCCTATTATGGGGCACAATAGTGTCTTGAATTGTTTTAAGCGTGCTACAATATTGGGGATTGTTGTAGTCAACTGAAATAGTGATTTCTTGTCCATTGATAGGAAACTTTAAACACTGATGATAAGTTGAAGGTATTGCTTGCATTTCATGAATCCAAGGACATCCCAAGAGTATATTATAAGTTAGCTCTTTGTCTAATACTTGGCAAACAATATTCTTCACAATTGGTCCTACTTGAATAGGAAACACAATCAATCCCTTGGAGGATCTCTCTTCTTCGTCATAGGCTTTTATTGTTATTTTCCTTCTGGCATCAATAACATTATCAAAATATCCTAGTGCATGGATTAGTTTCAAAGTGCAAATGTTTAAACTAGCTCCACCATCCATCAAGATATGTTTTACTCGGTGTTTTTGGATTAATACTTCGATGTGAAGTGTGACATTGTGCAGATGAGTAAGTGATACGTCATCTTGTTCAGAAAATGATAGGAAGTGAGGCATGGTTAAGTGTCCCACCATAGCCTGGAATTGAAAAAATTCTAAATTATTGGGTACTATGGTGGCCACAAGAGCTTGTTTGTAGTGCCCCTCCGTGTCGGTTGTTCTGGAATTTTGTGTGTGCTTCATTGATTACTGTGTTATTTGATTGTGTGAAAATATCATATGTTAGTAGTCATGTTTAAATAATTAATTAAATCATAAGTGAGTTGCAAGGTTATTTAAAATATAATTAGAAATTAAAATAATAATCAATTAAATTAAATTAAATGATTTAGAACAAATGATCAAATTAAACTAATTCGTTAAAAGTAAAAGTGATATTGTTAGATAAATTGATGTGTTAAATTGAAATTAATAATAATTATGAACAAAATAATCTTGAAAAGATAATTATTATAATAAGAAATTTAAATGGTTAAGGAGTTCAGAAGCTGAAGTGTTTTAAAACAAGAAAAGAAACTACACCTTTAGAACTTTGGAATTCGAAGAGAATTGTAGAATATAAAAATAAAAAATAAATAATAACTATATTTAGCTGGTGGAATGAGTAAAGAGGGAAGGGGGGGGTGGAGCAAAGAATTCCAGATTGTGTTCAGTGGAAATTT
Organism: Sequoia sempervirens; assembly: GCA_007258455.2. Taxonomy (NCBI): domain Eukaryota; kingdom Viridiplantae; phylum Streptophyta; class Pinopsida; order Cupressales; family Cupressaceae; genus Sequoia; species Sequoia sempervirens. Next base: position 284,019,633 of record VDFB02281492.1, read on the forward strand.
GCAGTGTCTTCAACTTCAAATATTGCGAGCATAGGAGTATCGTAGCTCTTTGAGGATCCAAATGGATGAAAGCAAAACTTATTTTCATCTGAGAGCGGGGGGGGGGAGACACAGATTTTGGACAAAGATAGAGAAAGGGGTACAAGGACTCATTAATCCTGTAAGATCTGGGAAAAAGGGGAAACAATAATCTGGCTTTTCCTTTTAAGCTGATAGTCTACAAAAAGGAGTATAATTATTTTTAGTAAGCTTGAAGGAGGAAGATCTGGAAGCTATGGTGCGTAGGCATTCCTCTTACATTAGTCGAATTCTTGCCTTCTTTTGGATTCAATATATTATACTTTTATCACATTACCGCGATCTCTTAGGACAGTCTCTGGCCAGCGATCTCTCGTTTCATGGGTATGCTCTTTCGACTTGGTAGCTTACTCTTTTATTGTTTATATAATCGTCTTCCTAATGATCTATTCTTGAGAATTACCAACCTTTATAGTATTAGACACAACATCTGTCAGACATTCAAGACTTCAACAATATACGGTTAAGGCTTCAGGTGTCAATAGACAAGTAATTAGTATATAATATATGTTGGATAGAGGTTAAGGAAGCCGTGTAGCCTTATAGCCTATTTTGGAATTAAGTTTATGATAATCCCTTAGCTAGAGTTAAATCTCTCATGTCGGTCTTAATGCATTCATCTCTTCCTTGGTCTTGATGCTCCTCGATCTCTAAGGTATTACTTGCCATGTATCATCTTTGTAACTTGTCACAACGAACGCACTTGAGCATGGTAGGGTGTATAGATTTAAATAATCCCTCTGATTTCGTTGACAACCTGTCTCAGCCATCACACCTGAACACAATAGGAAGTTTTAAAGGTTTAAATAATCTCTCTCTGTTGTCATTGTCAACCAGTCTCAGCCGTAGCACACGAACTTAATAGGAAGTTTATAGATTTAAATAACCTGCTTGGTTCTGCTGTCAATCTATCGCAATTGTTGCACTTGAAAATATTATCTATCCTACTCTTAAGTCACGTAATTGCACCTCACCTTTCTCCTTCTCTTTCGTCTTGTGGACATCATGTGAGATTTGGTAATAATGCAAGTAGATGGCGATATTTCCACATTCCAATATTCACTTTCTAATATGCTCGGCAATCTGCCTTAGTTACAGCAGTTAGAGTTGAGGTGCTGTACAGAATTAAATAGCCTCCCTGAAACCATTGACCACCTTTCACAGCTGCAAATTTTTAGACTTACAAAGCTGTAGTAAATTAAATAGCCTCTCTGATTTCATTGTTAACCTGTCTGAGCTGTGGCGGCTAAACATAAATGGAAGTAATGTCTGATAGGTGAAGTATCTAGGTTGTAAGGCAATTTGCTTGAATAGATAAGTTTATGATAATACTCCATTATCTAAAATAAACCTTTGTTTTATTATCCTTTATAAAGACATATTTAAAGTGTAGAAATAATTGAGAAAGAAATGTATTCACTTGTTTGTTTTAAAATTTAAATGAAGGATAGTCTTACTAATTTATATTATTTAGAGTTCAAATGGTTTATTTTATTCTATTTTAGACAAGTAGATTCAGTTACGAGTTGATTCTATTGCGTTAGGTAGTTGGAGGACTCTTTCTTCAATTAGATAATTTCCATTATTGTTGAAATCCTTTAAGCCATTTAACAGATGTAAGTTATTCTTACGTGATAATTGATGTATATAGTGGGTTAGGTTATTGTGTTCTCACTTGATTTTAAAATTGATTAAATAAGGAGGTTAAGGTTACTTTGGTAAATCTTAATGTGAATTATTTTGGTTTAAATGTCACTTTGGTAGTTCTTGGAATCATGGTGTCTCGTGGCTTTAGGTGAAATATGTGGAAGTTGTGTGTTCGTAGAATTAGAGGTTGAATGTTTTATGCATATAGCTATAGGGGAATGGAGTCACTATTGAGATAAATGTGTAGTGAGATAGATATTAAAATATGTCTCTTCGTTTTCTTTAAATTAACCTAAATGATGTCTCAATAATTGAAGAGATAGATATAAAGGAAGCCTTAAATGCTAATTTAATGTTATCACTTTTTGTAGGTTAGAAGAAAGAGAATGATTAAATGGATTAGATGATTAATTGAGTAATATTAAGGAAGTTCTTGAATTATATCGTCGTAAAGTTATTAACTTGTTTTATATAAAGGAATTAAGTAATCTTGACAAAAAAAGAGAGTGTAGAATTAGGAATGGAGATTGTTGTTATTTAAGAGTAACAGTATAATGTGTAAATTGGAATATATTTGTTTTAATTTGTGTTTGGAAGAGTATACTTGTGATTAGTGTCTTATGGCTTAAAAACATTAAGGTTTTATCTTCACTTCACAATATTGTGCTATCCTTAAATGTTGGAAATGATTGATCTTTAAAATAATGTTCTTTTTAGATTGTTTCAAGTTACTTCTTATTGAATGAATGGATATATTGTATTTGAATGTGTGGTTTTATGGATTGTTTTGATAGATCCTTTCGATGTGATTTTTTCGTGAGTTGATTTTGAGTGGGGGATTTTCTCTCATTTAATTTATGTTGATATTCGTTGGGAACCCATATGTTTTCTTTTGTTCTTTACCCTAAGGGGTAAATCGGTTAATGTTATCGTTGTCATGGTTGATGGTTCTGCTTGAGTTGTTAATGAGTCAAATTGGAAAGTTCTTTGGGTTATGGGTATTCCGAGAGGAGAAAATAGAGGTTTCCCTTGGATTTCCGATTTAGTTTGTATCGAAGTTGTTGATGTTGTTTGAATGGAGTTGTTGATCTTATTTTGGTATATTTACTCATTATATTTAATTTGAAAATAATTCTTGTGGCCTTACAATTATTATTGTCAGTTCATTGATGTGGGAACCCTGTTAATTTGTGAAAGTATTTTGAAACTGTAGTCTTCTAGAGGATTGTGATTTTGTTGAATTTATACTGCTTTTATCTTGAGTTTTGTTAAGTTATGTATTACGAATGGGGTGTACGAGTTGTGAGATTTTGTTATGGTATCTTATTTGCAAGATGGGTTATGCCTCATGTATTATTTTTGTTGTTGCATTTCGATGTTCATGATTGGAATGGTACAACCCCTATTTTCTTTTGGTTTTGGTTGGGTCTCTAGGGAGAGTGGCTCCTCGTGGGGGCCGGCGCCCCGCTTAAGGGGAAGGGCACAGGATAACCCACGAGTGAGTTAGTAATCAAGTGTAAACCTAATAATTAACTTAGGAGGGTTGGGTAGTAATATCATTATAAGATAAAAAAAGAGGATGCCTCGTCTTCATTAGCGCTTCCGTAGGCTAATGGAAGGCTCAGAAGGCCATGGTTGGCAAGGTCGTGACCTTGTTTTCATGAGAGGTCTATGGCTCCACATGAGTCACCCTATGGACCGGTGCCTCCAGTTGGGAGGAAGGGCACAGGACAGCCATAGATGGGACCGGCGCTTCCAGTTGGGAGGAAGAGCACAGGACAGCCCATGTAGGACTATGCGATGACACTCTTTCCTAGTTGCCCATGTGTTTTACTTTATTGTGTTCCTCTGGAAGTATGTTATGAGAGTTGGTTTAGATTGTGGTTGAATGTACTTATATTGATTTATGGAGCATTGCCTTGATGCATTTTTGGTGTACTTTGTGGTCTTGTATGATCTCTTTGATATTTGACTTATGACCTTGTACTCTTATGGTACTGTGACATGATGTTATTGTATTGTTTAATTACAATTTGGAATTGTATTATGTTTATTAATTCAGTTTGATTTGGAAATGTTTCATGATCATCTTTTGGTTACTTGTTTATTGGTCATTGCTTTGATTTATGTGATGAGATTTATGACTTTAAGTTATTATGTTGACTCTTGGATGTTGTTGGTTTTGTCATTTTAATCCTTGAGTTTTATGATACTTTTGTATGACGTTGAGTCTTGTGGTTCCCTGTTTGGATGTTCTTGGTTGAGGTCTCTTTCTTGTCAGCTCCTTAGCACAGGGGGTGGGTCTTTGGACTCACATGGTCGGGTGGAACGTGCTAAGCACCCCATTGGGTCCCCAGTCGAGGATCGAGAGGTGTGGATTGGTGCTGTTGCAGCGACTCCAGAGTTGTATTTGTCTTGGAGCCAGTTATGATACTTTGTATTCATTTGTTTATTTGTATCATGTTATCTTGTGTATGGTTTCCATTTATGGTTGGAAACACTTTTGTATCATTGTACCTCTAGAACATTGTATTGTAATGTAACGTTAAACCTTGTGTGGATAATGGCCATGGTAGTTGTTATTCATTGTGTTGAGTTAATTATGTATATGTTGTACTGACACAAATGGTTTCTTATCAATGAATTTTCATGTATGTGTTACATTTGTTAATGTTTACTTGGTTATGGACTATATCTTTGGATTTTATTCTTTATTGTCATTGTGTGGATCTAAGTCACGTAATGACTCCTTGTGTACCCCAAGGGATGTATGTGTTTGTGAATCTACTTAAATGAAATTCATGTCATGACTTAATGTGTATTACATGTATGTTATGTTACTTTAAAAAAAAAAAATTGTGCAGTGATTATTGTTTAAATGTCCTTTGGGGTTCGCACAATGGGGCGTTACATTGTTCTAAAACTTCCTTATGAAATGGTGAGATTTTAAGGAGTTCTAATATTGATATTTGGGTTGGTATTTTCTGCAGTTGATTGACAATGTTATACTGATTAGATGGGGTAGTGGTGTTTTTAGATGGAACTCCTTTTAATATTACTTTGGATTGCCCCCTTGTTGTCACGTTGATAGGTTGATAATCTTGTCTTTCCCTGATTTTTATGAAATTAATCTGATTGTTTGATGGGACCATGTTTGGGTTCAAATTTAGTGGTATGATGTCATTGATTCCAACATTATCAGTTCAATTATCAATGACATCATTCTTCTCAACCGCACAGATACAATGAATAGTCTGGTCATAAATGTAGTTTACATTTTTACCTTTACTATTTGTAGAGGAAGATTCTCCCTTTTCATAATTTGGTAAAGGATTTTTAAATGCACTATGATCATTGTTCATTTGATGTCCTATGAATACTTTCTTGTTGTCAATCAAATCTTGTACTAGATTTTTAAACTGCATACAATCATTCATTTTATGTCCTTTGTTTTTTATGGAAGTTACAAAAATCTACATCATTCCACCAAGATGGCTTGACTCTTGGTTCCCAATTTCTTGCTTCAGGTAATGTGATAAGTCCATGTGTAAGAAGTTCTCTCATTGTTGATTCTAGTGTTTGTCCCAACGGTGTGAATCTTCTTTGATTTGATGGTTTTTGATATGATTGTGGTTTAGATTCTCCATTGTTCAGATTGTTGTTTTGATTGACATTTTGATTGATGTTTTGTTCATTGTTTTGATTTGTCTTCACAATTGTTTCTGTTAAGTTAAATACTAGTTTCACATTTTGTGTTTCATTTATAGCATCAATGTTACTTGTATTTCTATTCTTTTTCCAAAACTTTGGTTTATCATTGTTATTGTAGTGATTCAAGGAGTTTGTATTATTTGATCCTTCATTGTAGTGTTTTATTACTCCTCTTTTGACCATGGCTTCTTCGATCTTAAGCCCGTTTTCAATCACTTTATCAAATGTAGGTGGGCATTGTAATTCAAGCCTATAGCTCATTTCATCAGTTAGGTTGTCAATGAATAGTTCCATCTTTTCCTCTTCAGGTATAGAATGAGGATACCTAGCAAACAACCTTCACCATCATTGTAGAAATGAGAGGAATGTTTCACCTTTCTTTTGTTTGGTATTATAAAGGCCCTTTATTGTTATCTCATGTTGAATATTATAGGAGAATTGTGAGATAAACTTGTTGACTAGTTCTTCAAAAGATTGAATTCCTAGTTGTAGTTTAGAGAACCATTCCATACATTGACCTCCTAAGCTTCTTGGAAATAACCTCATTAGATAAGTTTCCTCTTGTGCAAATTCTAAACTTATGGTTCTAAATTCCCTCACATGATCAATTGGATCATTTTTATCGTTGTACTTGTCATATTTTGGGAATTCGCAATGTCTAGGAAATGGTATCATGTCTACACTTGGATCAAAAGGATAGGGAAAAATTTCCTACGAGTACCTTTTGTGGTCTCTTTTTGCATATCTTGAAGTTTTTGTTGCAAGTTTTGCATTTGATGTGTTAGGAAATTCACTTGATCTGTGTTTTGTGGTTCAGTTTCAACTGCTTTAGGTGCTTCTTTTAGTCAATTAATGTCAAAGTCCTTTGGAATTTTTGCACCTAATTCAACTAACATCAAAAGGTATTTTTCCATATCTTGTTCTAAAACTTTTTCCATAAATTTATGGAAGTTAGGATCTTGTTGTGTCGTTTGGATATCCTCTTGGGTTATTTTATTACCGTCATTTTGGTGGAATCTAGAAAAGGGATTTTCTTCAACCATGGTATTTAGTGTTTGAATTTCTTTCTCTCTAAGTTTCTGCCTTTGTAACCTTGTCAAAATTGGCATACAAGTGTTGTTATTTTCACTAAAATTTGATCTTTTGTTTGGATGAGTGCCAAGGATATTAACTAAGTTGAATAGAATGATAAATTCTATTGATGAGACTAAGTCAAAATCTGATTATTTTGCTTCGTTTTGTGATTGTAGGATGAAAATCCTAATAAAGAAACTTAACTTAATAATCAAGAATTGTGTTTGATAATATGGCACTTTAAAGTGTAAGATCATGGTTTAATTTGGGATTGTTTCACTTGAAAAGTTTAGTTTTTGACAAATTTGAGACACTGTGTTGACTGATAAATTGTTTATGTTCTGATAAAAATCTAGATTCCGATGTTAACTGTCTGACTGATGGGAAAAATAACTCTCTGGTTTTTTCATTTATTGGATGTGCTATAACAGACCTTAGATGCGCTAAAATAGAATGTGAATGCGCTAATAAACTAGGTATATGCACTGCAAGACGGGGTGTATGCACTAATAGACAGAGTGCATGCGCTGATAAACTGGGTAAATGCGCTGACAGATTGGGTATATGTGCTAAAACAAAGGTTCAATGCACTAAAATTATGGGTGAATCTGTCGAAAGACTGGGTGTAGATGCGTTGTAATACATGATAGATGTGCTGAAATAGAGTTTTGATGCACTGGTTTAACAAGGTAGATGTGCTAAAAGACTGGGTATATGTGTTAAAACAAAGTTTGATTGCACTAATCTGGGAGTTGTCAGTATTTTCATAGTTTTTTCCAGTTCTACTTTTTCTCAGTAAAAATATTAATTCCAGGTTGTAATTTTTTGACCAAATGAATATTTTGGAGGGGTGTTTTTCTTGAAAATCTTGGAGTTTGATGATCTAATTGGATGATACCTTTGAAAATAACTTCACACACTAAAGCTAGATTGTAAAAAGTTGTTTCAGATTCTATGTATTAAACATGTAGTGAGTGTTCTAGAACTAGGTTTGATTCTTTCAATTTCCATAGGTTTGACACAAATAAAGACAGTTCAAGCACTTTTCTAATTGTCAAGTAGGTCACTTAGAATATCACAACCCACAACTTGCAACTATGTTAGCTCACACAGCCCTGTCACCCCCTAGAGGGTGCCTATGTTTTTTCCTTTCCCGAGTCTTAACCAAAGTTGAATCCTCCACTTTTGGCTAGGGTCTCTAATAGTTGTATGGCGAGTGTCTTGGGGGGAAATTCTTCCCTCCCCTTGCACTGTGATATAAAAAGAGTTCAGAAATTGACACAGTTGGATTCTACTCTAAAGTTCTTAGAAAGGGTATCTGTTCGGAGTGAAAAATGATAAACTCCCTCAGGAGACCTCCCAATCTTTAGAACAAATATTTTGGGGATGGTTATCTTGCACACTTCTATTGAATTGTGAGTTTCTCCAAAATCACTTGTGATTAGAGTGGGTTGGAAAACCTAGCTTTGGTTGTTCCCACTTAGGTCTTTCCCGTAGGGTGAGTACTTTTTCCCACTACATCAAGCCTTCTAAAGGATTTAATAAAGTAGGATAGCAAGTCTAGCATTCTGATCACCCAATTAAGGGGAGAGCATAAGCCTATTGCTTTCAAAACATAGAGAACATGGGGTTCAAACTATTTCTTTAATTAAGCTAGATGCACTATCTTAACCAAAGGAAAAAGCAATAATGAAATTAAATCCTTGCAAACACCATTAGTAATTTGTGAGTTTTTGTCTTTGATTGGCGTAAGTGTTTCCAACAATTATCTTTGACGAGCGTTTTTGCACTTGGAACACAAAAAATAGTGATTAATCCCCAAATTTTTAAAATTTTACAAAAATACTTAGATGTGCCATAACAGTTATCAAATGCGCTAAAATAGAGTGTAAATGCGCTAAAATAATAGTTCTATGGACTACAAAATTCAGTCAATGTGCTACAAGAAAAGGTCAATGCGCTGAAAGAAAACCCCCTGATTGGTAAAATATAGTATTGGATGCATCAAAACAATAGTCGTATGTGCTGGAATATTTTGTGGATGCGCCAGAACAATGCTCAGATGTGCTAAAATATTTTTCGTATGCACTGTAAAAAATCTCAATCGTGCTAAAACAAAACACATCAGAAGCCTGCAAGCATACTTTTAGAAAAAGATGTTAAAAATGGGGTTTTTCGGCCCCACGGTGGGCACCAATTTATGTGAGTAAAATATGTGTAATGAATAACAAAAAAATTCAATAAGACATTATATCAATAAATTTAAACAATGATTAATCTAATAAAAACAAGAAATCTATTGAAAGCATCATATTGCTCTCTATCTCCAAAGATTTATTAAATCATGGGGCTCTCAAATTTTATAAGCACTGTGACTATTAAAATGCCAATCTAGAGAATGAGATACTTTTAAATGCAATAATCTAATCCTATATGATGATTACTAAATGATATGATAATGATACTGTGATTAAAATTGACATGAAACTTGATAACATAAGCTACAATAAACTAAGATCCAGCTAAATGAAAAGCCATGATTTCTATTCTAAAATGATTGCTATTGCTATTGCTATTTGCTAAAGTGCTTGATTTCTTAATTGATATTTTTGCAGAGTAAGTTTGCACAAAGTTGGGATCCTTTTTCCTGTAGATAGAGGTTGTATTTATAGATTCCCGGCAACATATTTGTGATGTGGCAGCAAGTAAGGGTCTAGATTTGATTTGAAAGTTTCAATGGTGAAAGATGAAGAAGCCTAAAAAGATTATGGAGATTGTTCCTCTCCACAAAAACATTCAGCCAGAGGATAGGAAAAATCAATGGAAGAAGATGAAGAAGTTTGCCTGTAATTTATCTCAAATTTGTCTCCAAATTTGTCTGTGAAGGTTGAGTTGAATTAATTAGATATCAAATATCTAATTTGGTAGGTGCATATGATGAGTGAAAAGAGGAATTAGCTATAGAAATGTGTCTTTATTTGAATATTTTAGATTTATTCAATTTTAGCAAAAAAGGATATTTAATTTAATAAAACAAACTATAGTAAGTTGTTTATTAAATTAAGATGGAAGAAATAGATAATTAAATAAAACAATGTATGTGAACTTGTTTATTTAATTTAGATGGGATGATGTGATTAAGATAGAATTATAGAAGAATTCGATAATAATAATTAAATAAAACAAAGTAAGTGATTTGTTTATTTAATTAAGATGAAATAATAGAAGAATTAGATAATTAAATAAAACAAAGTATGTGAACTTGTTTATTTAATTAAGATAGAATGATGATAAAGATAGAAGAATTTAAATGTGAACTATATAAATAAATAATTTTATTTATTTAATAGTAGATGAATTAAAGGAGTCAATTAATCAAATAAATCATATTTAATTAAATAGATTATCCAGACCATTTTGTAGGTGTATACAACAATGAGGTTGCTAAAATTGATGAAGAGGTGCATAATGAATTGAATACATTGTTTTCCTCATCCATGAGCTTAGATGAGAAATCTCCTACAAAGAGTGGTGAACCTATTGCTTCTCCTAGTTCGACACTTTCTCTTGTCCCTTTGGCTAGTTGCCTGCCTTCAGTATACAAAGAACATGATTGAGAGGTGGACGACCTACTAATAGGTTGAATCACATGTGTCATACTAGTCTTTTGCATTATTATTATTTTTTTATTTGATACATGTAATGTGATCCCCTGTGATGTTCTATTTGATGTTCTCTCTCTCTCTTTGTGTCATTCCTCTATTTGTATCTTCATCCTTCTCTATGTCATACATCTTTTCACTTTTTATCTCTTTTCATTGGTCTTGTGTTTTCCTTTTGGGATGATGCAAGGCGTCGAGACATTCATGTCTCTTCCATGTTGACCCAAAATATTTTCTTTTTATTTATTCCTTTTTCATTTTTCTTGTGTTTTCCTTTTTGGGATGATGCAAGGCGTCAAGACATTCATGTTTCTTCCATGTTGACTCAAAAAGTTTTTCTTTTTTTTCACTCTCTTTGTGTCATTCTTCCAATTCTATATATATTTGGGGAATGATGACAGTTCTGAGCTCTCTAAAAATATTGTAGCAAGAACATATTGACCCCAAATCCATAGATCCCTTATGTGCTTGGTGTTTTGATTTTGGGGGAAGTCCCTCTCTTTTCTTTTTCTCTTACATGACAACTTAATTTGGAAACATATGACTTGGCATAGGGCTTTCCAAGTTGGCTCTCATGTCTCTCTTTTTGTTCACATTTATCATTTGCTACTTTAAAGTAATTGCTTACAATATGGTGTTTAGTAATTTCTGTAAAGTGGGGGCATACATTAGCATTATTCTTTTGCATTATTCTTTTTCATGGTTCATGGGGTAGTTTTCTTATTTCATACGATGCATTTGTGGATTTGTGGATTACGTTGGGTGTGATGTCCTTTAGAAGTGTGATCTCTCTTAGCATATTACATTCCTCTTAGTAGCTTGATGTGACACACTGCATCCCCTAAGTTGGGATTTTTCTTTTCTTTGATTGGTCCTCTCTTGGAGACATTAGGCACAATGTTCCCTAAGTTAAAGACCTTGCATGAACTAAGCAAAAATCCTTTGAACATTTCCTATTTTTCATTTTGCATTTGCATTTATATAGCCACCTTGCATGCCTGTAGAGCCATCTTGTTTGCTCATGAGCTCCAAGCATACAAAATTTTGCTTGTCTCATGAAGCTCAAAAATCATCATTTTTTGTGGCGCCTTATTAAAGTTGTCAGGGGGTATAACTTTGGTTTGGTTTGAGTGGGAAGCTCGATCGAGGCATGACTTTCCCCATAGCCACTTGCATGTGTGTGTGAGTGCATACCAGCCATGAGTGTATGTTTCTCGCCTTTTTGGACTTCTCACCCAACAATCAACCTGAAGTTTCCTCGCCTCAAAGTGAGTATGTGTTTTTTGGAAAAAAATCCTAGATCTGATCCACATCACAATGGACAAACAGTCGAAGCTTGAACTGACTCTTTAATTTTACCCTTCCTTTTTTTCATCTTTAACAGTGTATGCTTGTGCTTTTTTGTTACTCTTTATATCACTTTCATGTGTGTTCTTTTGTGCCTATGTTGGTTTGTCATGGGATCTTGATCCTAGGGGCTTGATTACCCCTCTTGATTGTTTTCATCCTATCTTATTGGTATTGGTACACTTGGACCCCTCTTTATGCATGTTTGTCTACTTTAGTGTGAGTTTGAAGCAAGTTCATCCTCTCACTAAAGTGGGGGCTAAATGTAGTGTCAAAAAATGTCGTCAGGACATTTTCACACTTGTTTGGGCCCTCATTGTGAATTTAGGCTTCATGTTGCCTTGATTTAGTGTTGTAATGTGGTTGACACATTCACATTAGGTCTTGGGCCCTTATGAACTAATGGATTTAAATTGCACCTTGCTAAAGTGTTGTGAAATGTTGTAACTCACTTTCACACTTTTCTAAGGTCTTATTAATTAATTACACCTAATAAACCTCTTTTTAATCTTAACCTTTTCTTATTTGAAGTGTTGTAACACACTTTCACACTTCTCTAGGATTTTCATTAATAATTGGGCTTTCTTATGCTTTAATTGGCCCTATTTTACACCCACAAGCCTCATTATTGCATCTTTTCGAGGATAATCTTGACACCAATCAATACCCAATTATAATTCAGGTGTTTCTGGAATGTGTGTCCCATATTTAGCGATCTGGGACTCATTTGTCACTTTGGGTGAATGGGTCCCACCTAAATTTTTGGGTCCCGAACCTATTTTTACACCTTTCTAAGCACTTTTGTTTTTTGGTCCCATACATTATGCCAGATGGGACTCATTCTCCATCTTGGGCGAATGAGTCTCGTGTGGCCCAAAATTAAAATAAATTCAAATTTTTGGTGGGATTTTATTCTCCTAGATCTGATGTCAGCTTGTAGTGTTGTAATTTTGGGAATTCTTGCATAATTGAGTGTAAATACAAGGTTCTTTCACTCATATTTTCACCTAGCAATTTTACAAGCAATCAAGTGTTCACAAGAGTATTCAAGAGCATTCAATCACTTTACAACAACATTCAAGCATCAATCATTATGTCAAAGATTTCATATGTCATGTTTGTTATTGTGCTAACAATTGTGGTGTAGGATTTTGTGGTTCAAGCAAGTGTTTCATTCAAGATCAACATCCTTCAAGCAAGAGTCAAAGCTTACATCCATTGCAACCATTTCAACCATAATTATAACACCTTATTGCTAAGTTTTAGTGAGTTGCAACATTGTTCATTCATCATGCTCCATTCTTATTTGATTTCATTTCAAGGATTGATTTCCAAAATGGGGTTTGACCAAGGAAAACCCCTATCCACTAACCCAACAACATTTTCCCCTCTCCTTTGTGTGTGATTTGTAGGGCTAGTTGCAGATTTCCTAAGGAGCAATATTGGAGAAAAGTTGCAAATCATTCAAAGTTTTCAAAGTTGTCATCAAGCCTTGGAGAACCTTGGAGAAAACCTACAGGTTGCAATTCAGAGATTCGGATCTGGAAACCAATCAAGAAGGATAGAGCAGAAAGAGAAGAGCAGGATCAACTTTTGAAGCTTTAGAAAAGCCCAACTAGATTGATTCACCACTTCTGGTGAATGAGTCCCAGTTCTAGTCATTTTTTAGGACTTTGTAGATTTGGATACCCTTTTGGCAGAAACCTGTGCTTGCATAGTTTTCCAGAACTGGACTGATTCACCCGGCTTGGCAAATGAGTCCCAATTGATCAAAAAGTCAAAATTTCTAGTGTTTCAAAGTTGTAACCAGTCACTCGCAGATTCCTAGGTGTGCACTATTCATTTTTAGGCTTTTCTGTTGTATTTTGTTTGCATTTCTAAGCCATTTTATAGGCCATTGTATTGAATTAGGGTTTTACATTTCATCTTGCATTTCATTGTCTTTTCCAAGTTTAGACTTGGTGATGAACCCCTCATTAGATCATATTTAGTCCCTAGAACAACCCTCTTGCAAAATCTTTTTCTCCCTTACATTGAGATCTCAAGGGTTTTTTCTTGAGTGAAAGTGAAAATTGTCCCTTTTAGGTACCTAAACCCTAAAGGTGGGAGAGCAAAAAGTTTTCCACCTTTCACTATATATCTATTTATATGTATATATATGTATATATATGTATATGCATATATGTACATATGTATATATATGTATATGCATATATGTACATATGTATATATATGTATATGCATATATGTACATATGTATATATATGTATATATGTACATATGTATATATATGTATATACATATATGTACAAAAGTATGTACATACATATATATATGCAATATGTACATATGTGTGCACATACATATGTACATACATGTGCGTATATAGATATACACATGTGCACTAAATATTTGTGAAATACAAATCTGCACAATGAATGATTGTGCAGTGAAGAACAAAATAATACAAGTGCATGACAAAATATAGTTGAAATTGAAGAGTGAATGTTTGTGCAAATTTATTGTGCAAATACATATATATGTATGCAAATATGTATGCACATAGATTAGTGCATGTACATACATATGAACATGCACTAATCTATGTACATACATATATATTTACATGCACTAATCAATTGTGAAATACAGATCTGCACAATGAATGATTGTGCAATGAAGAACACATGAATAGAAGTGCATGGAAAAAAACCCTCCAAAAGAGACTAGTCAAACCCTTTCCATATTTCATAGTAACAAAAATATAAAAGAAAATTGCAAAGTGAATTATTGTGCAATGAATAACTAAATAGTAGGGGATAGTATTCAAGGAAACCAATAATAGTTAGAGAGACTTTTTTTTATCACAAAAGCATTTTTGTGTTAAACTTTGTTTCATTATACTTGTTAAATTGATGGTAAATGCAACATGGTTTAATACTAAAATTGCTTTGGTGAAATGAAGCCTCTCCAATGTAGAGTCAAACATGTTTCCAAACTCAAACATGTAACAATAGGCATTTCATGTGACTATTTAAGATAAAATTATTTCAATGTCCACTGCAAACCTTAGCAAAAAAGATTACATAACAATTCAAACACACACACACAATAGTATTTAAATATGAGAATTTTGGTATAAAAGATTTATCAGTAACATATAAACATCACACCATGACATAATATAGGAGAACAATATTCAAATCCCATATGATACCACCAACATACAATCCAACAAACATAGTTGAATCACTGTACCATCAAAAATTGTATTATAATTGGTTTATATTTGTCCCAAACACAAATAGTTATTCACAATCTTACATGTCAGAATATTCAAAGCCCATATGATACCACAAACATACAAGCCATATTGCTTGTTAATGGTCTATAGCATTAAAACATGCAACCAAAATATAAAATTAATATAACTCACACTCCCCTTAAATATCACCACTTGCATTACATCACCACCATTATTTTTATAGATCCAATGTCATGAGAACAACTAAGAGCCAAGACTTTCCCATCACCAAATTCATTATACTATACATATAAGGTTGTTGTTGTTCACACATTCTATATCATGTAAATGGTGTTGCCAGTGCTGTGTACATGACTCTATGTGGATTTAAGTGATATTATTTGTGGTTGTTAATGCATAATTTGTTGTATAGATGTAATTTTTATGCAAAGTGTGTTGTACATTTCAGCCCAATCAAGCAATCACCATAAAAAACGTTTCAGTATAATTAAGCAGGCTTAGATTACAAGCAATTGCACTACACTGCCAACATGTACATCATATTGCTAAGTATGCCCATAAACATATTCATTTAATAAACCAATAAACATATCCATTTAGTAAACCAATACACATATCCATTTAATAACAAAGACATGATAGAGGAATGTGCATAATGTTGACAACAACATTTACATAATATAGGACAAAAAAATGTAGTATCATTTGAGGTTCTAGCATTGAAGAGACTTCTTTTTCAAAAGAGCATTTTAGTGTTAGACTTTGTTTCATTATAATTTTCAAATTGATGGTATATGCAACATGGTTTAACACTAAGATTGCTTTGGTGAAATGAATCCTATCCAATGTTGAGTCAAATTAGTATGGGTGTGTAACCAAACAAACGCTCTAGAATAAGCACAAACAAAAGGAACAACAATGAGTGGGATATGCGAGAATTTGGAGCATTGAATGAAACTTGATCTCTAAATTATGTGCTTGTTTGGCCAAGTAACTGCTAAGGGACGTGTAAGGAAAGTTGCTCAGTGGAGGTAACAAAGGAGGCGGCGAGAAATTAACACTCTTAATTGGTCGTTTGGGGTGGTGAAGTGGTCAGAAGCCACGTGTCCGTCCAATCCAACACACACAAATTTTTGTGCTGACAAAGGAGGTGGATGGGCTCCACTATCGGGTTGACCCCAAAATGGGCCCGTAAGGAACACCATGGACAAATCAATGCGTGATAAGTGGTGGGGTGCTCAAAATTTTTAAAAAATGGCAGATGCACAAGTGGCATGGTGACATGGTGGGATTTTTTTTTTGGTTAATAACAAGATATTACAATCCCCAACACCAAAAGTAAACAACCAAAAATTGAACTATATCTTGCTGTCTGGAATGTACATAAAAAAGGTAGCTAATAACTCACAGAGTTATAGGGATGTTCCCTCCCAACCTCAATCAAGCATGCCAAGAAAAACATCTAGAGATGTGTTCTCATCTCCTACCACTACGTTTTGAGTTGTCGTTACATGATTTGGATTTGTATTTGTAAATTGACTACAACTTACATTCAACAGTGCTGAACAATTATTTCCAACACAAAGTGGAGTGCAACTTACATTTGGGTTGAGACTTGAACTAACATCACCAACAACAAACAAAGGGATGTATATGTTCAATATTTCCCAAAACAAGGCATGGTTCTTCAGTAACAGATTCGTAGGACTGCTTATCTATCTTTCTTGCTACAATGACCTATGGGCCACCTCAATTTCTCTTTCCTTCCTATCTTGTTTCTTTTGAGCTGTCTCTTGCTCCCTCTTCTGCTCTCTTTCCTTCTTTTCTAACTGTTTGACTTGCTCTCTTTCCTTCACAAATTTAGTGATTGTCAAAACAGATTGGGATTTGATTATTTTAATCACTTGGCTATCAATGTTATCCTCCTATTCCTTGCCAATACCTTGAGTTTCCTTGTTGAAATCTACATAGTAATTTACCATTTGTGGTATGGGAAATGTGGTAGGTGGAGATGGAAATGAATAAGTTCCTTGCTCTTTTTCCCACTACAAGTCAATACCCAATTTCATAGCTCCCTTTTCCAACCAAGACAGTTGGGTAGGGGCCGAGGGAAAACTTAAAATGTCATTACCCACATTCATAGCTCCCTCTGCGAACCAAGATGGTTGGCTAGAGGCCGAGGCAAGACTTAGACTATCATTACCCACATTCATAGCTCCCACTACCAACCAAGACAGTTGGCTAGGGGTTGAGGGAAGACATAGACTATCATTACCCATATTCATAGATCCATCTTCCAACCAAGATGGTGGGCTAGCGGCCGAGGGAAGACTTAGGTCGTCATTAAGTTCTTTAGGCTAGCTCTCCACCATGCCATTAAATTATTGATTTACTATTTCATTCATTGACAATTCTTGTTGTCATGTCGCTATTGTTTGTCTGCTTGCTGGAGCAGTAATTACCACAACTATCTCCACTTGTACTTTTGTTCTTCTCTATGGGGAATGTAACCCCTCTTTTACTTGTAGGCCACCTTGTCATGGCTCTCTTCTTCATTGGCGTGGTCCTCTTATCAACTTTATATGGCACCTACACACATTAGGGAACATGTTTCAAACAATGATAACAACCATCAATGAACCCCCTTACAGTCAGAGTAATGCATTGAATTGATTTATATTTGATTTACTACTTTGTTTGAATTGCACAAGTTTAAAATAGTTTGAATTGAATTGAAAGGAGTTGGTCTTATGCACTTCAACGAATTGGAATTAACATTGTAAAGAATTGAAATGCGTTGACATTCATTAACAATATAAGTTGAAACCCCTAATATTGAGTTACAAATTTGTGTGAGAAACATTTACATAGCATAGAACAGATTGGCATTCCCAGGCATATAGAATATAAATGAAAACATTGGAATTGAACTGAAAATAGTTGTGTTATGCGCTTAGAGCATATTGGGTGAAATAATCACATTATTTTTAATTAGATATGCATTGACATTCATAAACAGTATATGTCGAAACCCTAGATAATGAGTACATGTTCTTTTGACCAAACATATTGGCAGTATGAGGCAAAAAGAATAGGGTGTAACAATCACATTGTAAGGAACATAAATGACTTGGTCTTGTGCACTTAAGAGTAGATAGGGTGTAACAATCACATTGTAAGGAACAAAAATGCATTGGCATCCATAAATAGTATAAGTTGAAACACTAGATATTGAGTTATAGGGTAGTGGGTGACAAACATTCAGAATGCATGGAACTGATCTATATACCTAGGCATATAGAACATAAAAAATACCCAAAAATTAAACTGAAATGACTTGACATTCATAAATAGTGTAAGTTGAAACCCCATATATTGAGTTATAGGTTAGTGGATGACAAATATTTACAGTGCATAGGAATGATCTATATTCCCAGGCATATATAACATAAAAAACCCACAAATTGAATTGAAATGACTTGACATTCATAAATAGTGTAAGTTGAAACCTTAGATATTGAGTTACAAGTTATTATGAAAAACATTTACATTAGATACAACATATTATCGTTCCAACATAAAGAATATAAATGAAAAACCCAAGGTAAACAGTATCAGGGTGGAACCCCAGATATTTACAGTGTTGTGAAAAACATTTGCGTAGCATACAACAGATTGGTATTTGTAGGCATACAAAATTAGTAGCAGTAGAATACCTATAACTTGATAGTGTACTACTGCTGTTGCTTCTCCTCTTTCTTCATCTGCCTCCAAGAAAATGTAGAATTGAATATGAAAGTGAGACGTGCTAAATGGAAATTGCCAAAGATTGAGTAATGCAGTTTTGAATTTGTAAATCATTTTATATGTTCAATGCTGGTTTAGTATGGAGTCTTTAATTTTTGTCCTCTTTTTTCAAATTTAAAAATTTGTTTCGGTGCCTTCAATTGTGAAGTTTGTATGCATTTTATGGCGTGCAATGTTTGTTTGCTTCTCAGGCAATTTTGGTGGCTTTAACACCATTGTTTTGGTGGTTGCAGGTGGCAAAAGAGGAGAATGCACCAATAGTCGTGCACTAGGATTTGACCGATGGGACACATTTGAATTATTGACCTTCCTTTGAGTGTTGTGTTGCTGGCAAAGTGGATAGGGGGTGGGTTCGATTGGATTTCGTGATGGGATAGTCTTGGCTCTTAGTTGTTCTTGTGGCATTGGATCTATGAAAATATTGGCGGTGATGTAATGCAAGTGGTGATATTTAAGGGGAGTGTGGGTTATACTAATTTTATATTTTGGCTGGATGTTTTAATGCTACGGGCGAATAACAAGCAATATGGCTTGTATGTTGTGGTGTCAGATGTGCTTTGAATATTCTTTGACATGTAAGACTGTGAATAACTTTTGTGTTTGAGACAAATATAAACTGATTATAATACAATTTTTGATGGTACAATGATTCAACTACTTTTGTTGACTTTATGGATAAAAATTGTTTTACAATTGGATGTTACGACGCTCTACTATGGGGCCCACAAGGGACTACTTCTGTCCCCACTATGTGATCCCACGCCACCGATGGCCCCTCTCCCCTACATAAGCTAAAATAATCGAGCACATAATAGATGGATATATAAATATATTTATTGTATGGTCCCATGGGGGGGCTTGGGCTTCTATTTTCATGGATTGAACAGTCTCATGAAGTAAAAAAAATTATGCTTCAGGATTAATTGAAATCTTTTTTGAAAAATAGCAGCCCTTACCTTTTAGGACTACAAATTTCAGTAGGTGAAATTGAGGTGGGGCTAGAAATTGCCCCTACAACTTACGATTTTTTTCTGCCCCTTGTCTATCACTTAAAATTTTAAATTTCTAAAAAAATAAAAAAATGAGAGAATTTTTTTTTTTTTTATTAAATTTTATTAAAATACTCCAATTTGTTCCTTAAATTTTGGAGCTCAAACTTTTAAGTTGAATTGTAAAATTGAATTCATGAGACCACCAGTTTTAAAATATTCCTAAAAAATCTAACACCACCCCGTAAAATTTTTTAGGAAGCCCCCATGGGACTTTACCCTTAGAATTTTTAAATAGGATTAGGGGAGAGGGCCCAATAGTCGTGCGGTGTCCAATAGTCGTGCACCCAATCGTAAATATAATATCCAATAGTCATTTATATAATGTCCAATAGTTGTGATTTGACTACCCATAATTAAACAAAATGTATGCTTTTGATCTAAAAAGCAACCAATCATGTGATACCACATCAGCGCTCAACTACTCATGATGTAATGCACGAGAATTGGTCTCACTATTTTTTGGGGCCTTTTTGGACACCTTGACAAAAACGCATGCTGATGTGGCATCATGTTTGATGATGTGGCCCTGAAACCTTAGTTATAAGCAGAGAACTTGCCAAGTAAGCTGCTGTAAAAAATTGGGAGTGATTTGAAATTTTGACGTAGGATAATTAGAAGCGCGAAGTTAGGGTGCACGACTACTCGGCCCTCTCCCCTACCACTTTCACGGAATATACAAACTTCACTATTACAAAAAAATATAATCTAGCAGCAAGATTGGGATGTACTAAATTATAGTGATCTTCCGAACTCTTTAATTCGGTAGATCCATGCGAATGTGTGGCTGTGATTTTTAGTGTACGCTTCGCAGATCTTTGTAAACTATCCATGGCAAATGATGAAAGGAAACATAAGTAGGGTATGGAAATCACTACAGGGGAAGTTCAAGAACACACAAACAAAGACGTGGAGCGGGGGAAGTTCGGATTAGAGTCAGTCACACTTATCATTTAGGTCTCCTGGGTTCAATTTAGAATTGCTCCCGGTCGTTTTTGAACTAGACACATTGTTTAAAGGTTTACAAGAAAATGCTTTAATAACTGGGGTTTCGGTTCAATTGCTGAACAGTTTGTTGGAGGACAGTGCTATTTTTCCACGACAAACTTCATCCAATCCAGAAGAATGTTAATAATCCAGTTGAGAATTTTCATTTTTTCTGGTACCTACTTTCTTTTTGTTCCCAGTTAATGTGAATTTGATGATTTTTTAAGTTTAAAGTTTCAAGACAGTTCATCATACTTCTGCAATGTCATTTACTCCTGCTTGTCCACGATGGCCATTGAATGCTCTGCATTCTCTGGCATCTTCAACGCATTGCAATGGTGCGTGTCTGCAAACATCAATAAGCCCTTTCTTGTTAACATCAAAACCTACAATAAATAAACAGATATGTACGAACTCCTCTTATAATATCAGCAAACAGAAAACGCGCTCGAACAATCCTAGGCATCTTAGTGGTAAAACTGACAGGCTCTGGTCAGAAAGGGATAGTAGGCAGAAACAAAAGTACCCATGGAGAGGAGAAGAAGAAGAATCAGAAAAGCTTCCATGGCAAAAGGAGAGCTTATCTCCAAAGAGGCACAATGGTCCTTATTCTTTGAAGAATCCATCCAGGGATAACAAGAAAGCAGACAACCGTAGAGACAAACAAAATACAGAATTCAATTCTTCGAGAGGGAGACTGCCATTTGGCAACGGCCCCATTATGCCTACTGCTCCCTGGATGCAAGGATGGAGCAATGTTCCAATCAAGGACATCAAGAAGAATACCGGAAAAAATAAAGTGGATATGGATTCTGATAATGATGACTTGGGTCAAATTCAGCATTTCGGTGGAGGTAAACGGAAAACTGCAATGCACAGGATTGTTGACAGGCTTAGAAATCTTAGTAATATCGAAGAAGCCAAAAAAAGGGACAGAGATGATAGTAGTTCAGGTTCACCTGAAGGAATATATTTAGCGGAAAACAAAATCATGCCCAGTAACATCATTGGAACTTTACTTGAAAAAAATTGGGGTGACATGGACCAGGGTATTCAAGAAAATAGAAAGGAGTCTGTGAATGTTCCATTGCCTTGGGAGAGAAACAATGCGAATGCAAAATCGGCAAAGCCTGAGAGAGAGAAGAGAGTGAAAGCCCCAACATTAGCGGAACTTACAATTCCGGACATAGAGCTAAAGAGGCTGAGAACGCTTGGAATTGGACTGAAAGAAAGAATTAATGTACCAAAGGCTGGACTTACTCAGAATGTTCTTGACAAGATACATGATCAGTGGAGAACCTCTGAGCTAGTGAGGCTCAAATTTGATGTACCACTCTCTGAAAATATGAAGAGAGGTCACCAACTCTCAGAGGTCAGCAACTCGCTCTTTCATCTTGACATTTGCATTACTTTCAATTTCAAATAAAAAGAAATATATTTTAAATTTTCCTTATGCTTTCGTAAATCATATTAAGTTTCTTTCCTAGAAAATGAGAACTTCTACTACATCATTGGGTTCTGAAAATCTGTCTTATCTATATCGCTATCAGTATACTGGTTACTTACAATGCATATATCTTTATGGTTTTATGACAATTCAATTTTTTTATTTCATTGTTTATCTCGAGGCTTCTCATATCCATCAGCTTTCTATGGAAAATAATTTGTATTCATTAGTCTTTAGCATCATGTGTTTACAGGATAAAACTGGAGGATTTGTTATTTGGAGGGCAGGGAGTGCTCTTGTTCTTTATAGAGGAAGTAACTACGAGCCTCCTTCTGTAAGAGCTGCAAAGGCTCAGGCTAAAATCAGTTCAGGTGTTGGTATACTGGTTGCAGATAACAAACCATTTGTACCTGATACAAAGTCAGCTGACCCAGTGACAAGAAGGAAGACATCTGATGTATTGGGTGGAGATGCATCAAGCATTTTGCTTGCCCGTAATGCAACCAGTGCTCAACTTGGCCATGAAATTATTACTAATGAGGCACAACTCCTTCCATCGACAGGCAAGTTGGATCCTGAAAAGGAAATAAATACTATATTAGATGGATTGGGTCCTCGTTTCATTGATTGGTGGGGAAATGATCCCTTGCCAGTAGATGCTGACTTGCTCCCCGAAGTGGTTCCCAATTATAAGACGCCTTTCAGGCTTCTTCCTTATGGTACAAAAAGGTCAAAATTGACTAACTCAGAAATGACCAATTTGCGTAAGCTTGCACGGCCGCTACCGATCCATTTTGCCCTTGGTAATCTCAGAAAAATGTCAACTATGCTTTTAATATTGACTACTTTGTTAGTTATTTGCTCTATGATTTTTGTTATTTGATCATGTTTCATTGTTTATAAAAGGGAGAAATAGGCGTCTTCAAGGATTGGCTGCTGCTATTATAAAGCTTTGGGAAAGAAGTGAAATCGCAAAGATTGCTGTCAAGCGGGGGGTTCAAAATACCAATAATAAACTAATGTCTGAGGAGCTTAAGGTGAATACCATGTTTTCACCTGACATCAATATCTAGCCTAGGTTGAGCTTTGATAGGAAGAAACATGATGTTGATTCTGTTAGAAATGATGGTAAATCATAGTTTATTTCTCTTACTGCTCTATTTATGAACAGTGAAACCTGTAGACATAGACACAAACATGCTTTATTAACGATTAAGATATATCATATTTCTCCCTTTCATGAGCTTGCTTTGTGTTGCTAACAAAATCTACATCTTTAAATCCATCTCTCTTAAATAAACTAGATCACCCTATCATATTTTTATCTCTTGGTTTTGAGGGGCAATGAAATTGATGAATATTGTTCAGATCAGTGAAGGGCATTTGGCCTGTTTTTGGAAAGAAGATGCTTCTTATAGCAGATAGAATTGAACGTTGCACACATTTGAAACAATCACTCAGAACTTTCATCATAAGCCAAATTGGAAAGCAATCTCTCATTGCACTCTTGCACGTATACTTATAAAGTTACAAGCATGTTAGACATTAGGTGTAGTAAAGATGAGTTTTGGAAATAAATTCAGCTTTCAGATCCTTAAATTGGATTTATTGCTGTAGCTTTGCAACAAATAATTTCAATCACTGTGCCCTTTTTGGACTAACTTCAGATGACATACTGTGTGAGTTGAATCTGTTATTTGTTGCACTTGGCATTTCTTGTGGGTCTGTGCAGATGGCTGCATCCTCCTCTGTGCAGACACTTTGGGGTTGACAAGGCACTTAAGCACCTTAAGACATATTTCTATTGACTGTTCACATGCACAACTGTTGATAACTATATCTGCTAGTTTGCTTTTTGCAGCCAGTCCATGCCTTCTAATTGGAATCTTGGCCTGTTATAGCCGTTGCCATTTCTTCTTTGATCACATAAATATTTTTTTCCTGAATTTCATTAGCAGTTTGTTAATGACCCAATAGTAACATGATTGTATCTTTGAAATAGTGTGTCTGTTTTCCTAAATGGCTGTATTCATTCTTTGTAGAAAACTATGATGTATTTAAGACAGAAAAGCTCTTCTTCTAGCACATTGGAAGATACTATGAGTTGTACTTACCATCATTTCAGATGGCCACTTCATATGCCTAAACTATTTTTGCTTTTGTATCAGTTGCATTTCTTTACGACTTTGACCCTCAGACTGATGGTAAGACTAAAGCCATAATCGAACCCTTGTGCAGGCCTTGTGCATATATGGTCATTTCAGTAGGCACTGAGATAAATACCTCCATATCATCCAACAAAATCCTAACACCGTCACTAATCTTTCAGGGTCTATTACACTTTTCAACACCGTGCATCATATTAATTCTTGGTTTTTCTCTTAGCTCCTTAAATATTGCACGAGGAAAATTAGTAGTACATGCCAATGTTTTTGTAGAGCAGTTAACACAAGTATGAGCTGAAGGCAAATAATATTCTCCCTCAGACTTGGGAAAAAACTAAATTCGTATTGGACAAACAGTGAGTCTGATGTGAATTAAATTGGGATGCAGAGACTGACAACACTTAGATTAGCATATGTTCAAAAAATAGCAGAATCACAAATTGAATCCTATTTAATATGATTTCTGTATCTTTCTACAGGTTTTTGGACTTATCGCCTTCCACCTTTACTAGCTCACCAATGGCTGCTTGCTGTGGTCAACATCATCAATTTTATTTATGGGAGCTGCCATGTTTAGAAAAGGAGTTATTTTTACATCCACTGTATACGATTATGATTACCAACCCTTTTGTCCCAGCAGATGTGCTATTTAATACAAAAATACTAATAGAAACAGGCAAACTACAACATACCTGTTCAGCAAAAATAGAAGATTTCCTTCACAAGCTATTTGGATCTCCCAGATCACACTTGAGCAGCACATTACCCAGTCACGACAGAAATTGGTGACAGTCTCTTTCAAATAGGGAGGAAGTGAGGAGCACTTTAGATTTGTAGTGCTTACATGTATTGTTTTATGTTAGTGTACATAATATTTGCTCTAGTATCTAGTGTCTAGTGAAATTTGTAAATGTGACGTATAGGAGGCACTTTGGCTCTGCAATTTGGAATGACATTGTTTTACTTTTCACTTATGAATAGTAACAGTAGAGTAGAAGAGGTCTTACCTCTATAAATATCCTGAATCCTCGTGAATTATATCATTGGTATTAGTGGATTCAGAGTTCAATCTCTTATGACAAGTATCTTTTGTCTTCTTCACACTTTGTAGGTTCTGTTAAGGATTTACAATCTTGCAACACCTAAGTTTATATCAATTCGATGGGATATCATTTGTTGGGTTACATTTGCTGCTTATCCGCAAAAATTTCCTTGCAAATTTATCAAAATCACAAAGATTCAAGAACCCTTTTGATGCTAACTAAAAGTGAACAATTGACAGCTGGAGAGATTTAAAGAATTAATTCTATTAGAATGTATCTTGCTTGAAGGTTGAGACCATAGTTGAATAACTCGACGCGTGAAGGAATAACTTGCAAGTAAGCGTGAGTGAAAACTGCCGGCGAATTTAGTGCACCATAACTTGGCACCGAGTAACTATAAAACTTGCGGTGAGTTTTTCTTGCAAAACATATTTTTGCTTGTGACTCGCCCAAAAACGCGTCCAACAAATAAATATTAATAGGAATCACGATTCATTTTAGGGTTTTCAATTTTTTGAGATGCGACTTTCAGACGCGATTTCCAAGCATGGTTTTGAGACACATTTCGCATGGTGACACCACAACACAATTTGTGCAGAATCTTGTGGTAAGTTACTGGCCATGGTTTAAGTGATTTTTGTTTGGTTTCAGTAGCAAACCTCCAATAGAGAACCATCTAATAGAGAATGGATTAGAAAAGAGAAACCCGTATACATTTCTCTTTTCTAATCCATACTCACTAATCAGGCCACACAAATAAAACCTGCCCCCATGCTGAGAGTTTGTAATTTACAAATAAAACCTATCCCCATGCTGAGTGTTTGGAATTTTACAAACACTTAGCATGGAGACAGGTTTTATTTGTGTGGTCTGATTAGTGAGTATGGATTAGAAAAGAAAATTTCTTTTCTAATCCATACTCACTAATCAGACCACACAAATAAAACCTTTGTTTTCACTTTTCAAATCCATAGTGAATATGGATTAGAAATGAAAAATGCATATGGGTTTCATGGTTCCCATGCTGAAAATTACAAACACTCAGCATGGGGACAGCCTTTATTTGAATTTTGTGTGGCCTGATTAGTGAGTATGGATTAGAAAAGAGAATAATTACAAGCACTCAGCATGGGGAGAGGTTTTATTTGTGTGGCCTGATTAGTGAGTATGGATTAGAAAAGATAAATAAATATGTAAAAGGGAAAAATAATGTGGTGGCTGATGCACTATTTAGGAAGCCATATTTGTGTTCTATGAATGATATATCTACTGATTGGAAGGTTTTTCTAATATTTGAATATGCCAAAAACACATTTGCTATTGATTTTCTGGATGGAAAGCTACAAGATGGTAGGTACAAGGTGGTTGATGAGTTCATTCTTTATAAAGATTGGGTGTATCTTGTTCTAAAATTAAAGATGAAGGAGAATTTTTTTAGGGCATTTCATGACACACCACTAGCTGGTTATTGGGGGTACTATAAGACATATAAGCAGGTAAGGGAGTGTTTTTCATGGAAGGGACTTAAGGGTGATGTTTTGAGGCATGTTAGGGAGTGTTTGGCTTGTCAACAAAACAAAGTAGAGCATGCATTTCTAGCTGGGTTGTTGTAGCCCTTACCCATTCCAAATCAGAAATGGGAGAGCATATTCATTGATTTCATCACAGGTTTTCCAAAAATGCAAGGTAAAAATTGCACCTTTGTGATTGTAGATAGACTTACTAAGTATGCTCACTTTTATGCTATATCTTCAAAGTACAAGGCTCCACAAGAGGCTGATTTGTTTTTTAGAGAGATATTTAGATTACATGGGTTGCCAAAGAATATTGTGAGTGACAAGGACAGCAGATTCATTAGTTTGTTTTGGCAAGAACTATTTCGATTGATAGGTACAGAATTGACTCCAAGTATTAGCTATCATCCTCAAACATATGGGTAAATAGGGATTGTGAATAAATAGATAGAGGGGTATTCGAGGAACTATTGTATGGGGCAGCAAATAGTATGGATCAAGTGGCTCCACCATGGGTAGTATTACTACATTTTCACTCATCACATGTCTATAAGTATGACTTCTTTCAAGGCACTCTATGGTTATGATGCAATTTCATTCATGGATTTGATTCTTTTGGATAGTAGAGTTTTTGGAGTTAGAGATTTGATACAATAAAGTTAAGACACTATGAATGCATTAAAAAAGAACCTACAACAAACCCAAAATTAGCAAAAGATGTATGCCGATTGCCATTGTTCAGAGAGAACTTTTGAGGTAGGCGAGATGGTTTTCTTGAGGTTACAACTCTATAGACAATTTTCCATCAAAAGAAGTGCAGAAAAGCTCAAGCCATGGTTTTATGGACCTTATAATATCATAAGGAGAATAGGTAAGGTTGCTTATGAGCTAAAACTTCCAGAAAATAGTAGGATTCACAATGTTTCCATGTGTCATGCCCTAAGACGGCCCTTGGATAGTAGTTCACATCTTCATTAGAACTGCCATCACTTGATGACAAAAGAAAATTGATTTTAGAGCCCAAAGCTATCATCAACATGAGAAAGAAGAAGCTAAGAAGCAAAGAAGGAAAGTCTTTTCAGAGTGCTTTGTGAAATGGAAGAATTTTCCACTTAAGGATGCTACATGGGAAGGAGTGGAGATATTTGAGCATCCAAGTCTAAAATTGCTTGAGGGCAAGCAATTTGGGGAAGGGAGGACTTCCATGTCTCTTCCAACACCCACATTAAATAAAGGTGTTTTTTAACACCACAATATGTATATATTTAATTAATAAATATCTAATATAAAATATATAAATTTTAAATTTACTTTCAATTTTCTATTTAAAAAGTGGGAGCCAACCTAGGGCCAATGGGATCTAATAGTTGGGCAGGTATATAGGCAGGCCAACTTATCATTTTGAGGCATCAATAATCATTTTATCTGCTATTGCATAACTGGTATTTTCCAGTTGAGTTGCAGTGAGGATGAAACCCCTCATTTACAGACCTGAAGCAGGACACAAACCCTCACCTCATCCTGCAGTCCAGATCCAGGGTTGCCACTGTGCTAATTGAATTTCTTGATATTTTCAGGTTTAATCTCCAAGCTTGAAGAGCATCTCTCAGGACAAGACTGTTGGAAGTAGTTCCCAACTTGCTTAGGTGGTGCCACTTCACGTCATCTACGTAGGCCTTGAACTGCAGGTTCATTTATCTTCTGGTTTCTCCAGATATGGCACTTTCACAAGCATCATAGGTCCATTTCCGAGTAACAAGGCATAGTTCAGGGAACAAATCTTTGGCAGCAGCTTATTAATCATTTTACAGCAATATGCTAAGCTTCCCAACAGCACTAGGCTACAAGTGTTTGAGGGTTGTCATGCCTCAAACACTAGTGTTGGTGGCAGCTTATTATTCATTTTACAGTGATATCCTAAGCATCACTAGGCTACAAGTGTTTTAGGGTTGTCATGCCTCCACGTCTCAAACCCTAGTTAAGGCTCCGGACTTGGTATATCCATCAGCAGCTGGGTGAAAGAACCAAGCAGATTTGCTGCCCCATCTTTCTTCCACTCAGCTGAGCGGCAAAGAACAGAGGTACACATCAGATCTGGACAGCGATCTGATCTCTGAAGTACAGGTTTGTGTGAAACAGATCAAACCCTAGGCATAATCCTAACTAATTGAGGACTGGATGCCATCCTAAATCTAAAGGTGGGAATAAACCAGCAAGTTGTGGAGATCCATTCTGATTCTAGCATTTCCCTCACTTCAGCGCATGGAAGATATTGCACTCAGATCTAAACTGTAGAGGCACAGATCCTATTTGAGTGACTACCTTGCTACGGCAACATTCAGATTGTGCCTTGAATATGTGATTTGTAAGTGTTGTTACCCATTGTAACCGACTACTAAGATAATAATTAATTATATCAGTTTGAAAGGGGTATAATGCTACCAGGTTCAGTGAATTCAGATAAGATTGTAATTCAGAAATTTCTATTGCCAATTTAATGGTGGCAGCAATGTGTTCTGTGTAATTTTCTGTCTTTAATGTGTGAATCAGAACTGTAGCTCCTCTGGTTGCTGTTAATCTTGTTTAATCATTTAAACCTTTAATTTTTGAAGAAATCTGGGTGATCAGAACTACTTGACAGCTTGCTAACCAGGAATCAAATCATGCCTGCACCTCATATCATAACCTAGGACACTACACTTTCTTATCCCCAGTGAAAGGGAGTTGTGTCTGTTAATCATTGCCAATTCATCCTTATATACGTTAAAACTAGGTTCCTTATTGTTACGCTTGCTGTTTAAATTTATTTTTTGCCTCATTGAATTTTTTTGCCATGGATGCCTTCATTGTTTCAAACAGGGAAAAGATTATCTTTAATGATTCAGCTTCATTCCCTCAATAAAAAATCATGGTACTATTCTCCCTATGGAACATATGATTTGTAAAATATTTCTGAGTTTTATCTTAAAAATTCGGAGAAGTGTGAAATGTTCAGGAAGAGGCTAGTGCTTTGTGATTGCTTTTTGGGCATCCAACCATTTTGTTCAACTGGATTATTATTTCATATTGTACATACCAAATATCGCTTAGCTTACTAGCTTTGAATTTCAAGTGCTGATAGTTTCAGTCTTAATATTTTCTTCCTTTTGTTTCTCTCTAGGAGCTTCAGATCACAGGATCTGTTCCTGAAAAGGCCATCATAGTTGATCATCTTAAGCTGGCATATTTTATTTGGAAGAGTCATATGCATGGCAGATATTGCACTTAAAATGGTGGTGCTATTAATGTGTCGTCTATTAAATTCTGAATAATACTATTATTTGTTATATTTTTTAACACAAGAAACCTAATTCTTCAACCGGATATAAGGCTTTCTTTCAACATAAGAATTATTCCTAGAATCCCCTACACTCCGGCCATGTTGCTTATAGGGTTGATTGTGGATTAGACATTTTATGTCAGTTCTGTTTTAGTTATTCTTGCTGTCGTAACTTAAAAGTGAAAGAATATTAGATTGTCAGTGTGGCATGCAATTTTTTGTGGATAATCTGGATTGTGTTTGCTATTTCCTTAAAAAAATTTCTTGTGTTAAATTTGCAGGAACTCACAGGAGGCATCCTCCTTTTACGAAATAAGTATTATATTATAATTTATAGAGGAAAGGACTTTCTACCTCCACTTGTTGCCAATGTATTAGCAGAAAAAACAGCAGAGGCAAAGGTCTTTCAAGATGAAGAAGAAGAGGCAAGGTTGAAAGCAGCTGCAGCAGTGCAGGCGAGGGCTGATATAGGAACTAGTTTTGCTGGTACACTAGCTGAAACCTTAGAGGCCCAAGCACGTTGGGGGACAGAATGTGAAGATCCACAAAAGACAAGGGCAGCAGCTGCTGAGGCCAAGAAGGCTGAAGCAGAAAGGAAGCTTCAGCAGAAGATAGCCACTGTAAGTTTAGTTTAACAACCATCTTCAATCTTAACAGTCTCAAAATAGAAGATCATAAATCTGTCATGTTAATGGAATAGCAGCTTGGCTATACATGTGACAAAAAACATCGTATGCTCAGAGTTATGCTTCAAGTTGGAACTTAGACATTACGTTTCAGTTAAGATTGAGGACACCCTTGAGAATATCTTTGTATATTCACTCCAACTTTTGGTTAACAGGCCCAACTAAAAAAGCAGAAAGCAGAGAAGGAATTATCTAAATTAGAAGCATTTTTGTCACCTGCCGAACCACCTGAAGATCGAGAAACAATAACAAATGAAGAAAGGTTTATGTTTCGCAGACTTGGCCTGAGAATGAGTGCATTTTTACCTCTGGGTGAGTCTTGATTGGATTAGAAATGCTGTCAGCTTGAGTCATTTTGTTATTTGTTATAATCAATAGCACTAGTTTCAGATAGAATCATTGGTACATTGTGAAAATCTGTTCTGGTCTGTTCCAGGGAGGCGGGGAGTTTTTGATGGCGTAGTTGAAAATATGCACTTGCATTGGAAGCATAGAGAATTGGTGAAAATTATTTCTAAAGGAAACAGTTTTGCATGTGTTGAAGACATAGCAAGAACCTTGGAAGCTGAAAGTGGGGGAATATTGGTAACAGTTGAGAGAGTATCCAAGGGTTATGCTATGATTTTTTACCGTGGGAAGAATTATCGGCGTCCAACTAGTTTGAGGCCACAAAACCTGCTAAATAAGAGAAAAGCATTAAAACGTTCACTTGAGCTCCAACGGAAAGAGGTACCTTTTATGTTCTTTGACATGAGCTTTTGTGCTGTTATTTTTTGAGGGTAAAT
>VDFB02281492.1:284051318-284058818 GCA_007258455.2 Sequoia sempervirens
TGAGGGCAAGCAATTTGGGGAAGGGAGGACTGCCATGTCTCTTCCAACACCCACACATTAAATAAAGGTGTTTTTTAACACCACAATATGTATATATTTAATTAATAAATATCTAATATAAAATATATAAATTTTAAATTTACTTTCAATTTTCTATTTAAAAAGTGGGAGCCAACCTAGGGCCAATGGGATCTAATAGTTGGGCAAGTATATAGGCAGGCCAACTTATCATTTTGAGGCATCAATAATCATTTTATCTGCTATTGCATAACTGGTATTTTCCAGTTGAGTTGCAGTGAGGACGAAACCCCTCATTTACAGACCTGAAGCAGGACACAAACCCTCATCTCATCCTGCAGTCCAGATCCAGGGTTGCCACTGTGCTAATTGAATTTCTTGATATTTTCAGGTCTAATCTCCAAGCTTGAAGAGCATCTCTCAGGACAAGACTGTTGGAAGTAGTTCCCAACTTGCTGAGGTGGTGCCACTTCACGTCATCTACGTAGGCCTTGAACTGCAGGTTCATTTATCTTCTGGTTTCTCCAGATCTGGCACTTTCACAAGCATCATAGGTCCATTTCCGAGTAACAAGGCATAGTTCAGGGAACAAATCTTTGGCAGCAGCTTATTAATCATTTTACAGCAATATCCTAAGCTTCCCAACAGCACTAGGCTACAAGTGTTTGAGGGTTGTCATGCCTCAAACACTAGTGTTGGTGGCAGCTTATTATTCATTTTACAGTGATATCCTAAGCATCACTAGGCTACAAGTGTTTTAGGGTTGTCATGCCTCCACGTCTCAAACCCTAGTTAAGGCTCCGGACTTGGTATATCCATCAGCAGCTGGGTGAAAGAACCAAGCAGATTTGCTGCCCCATCTTTCTTCCACTCAGCTGAGCGGCAAAGAACAGAGGTACACATCAGATCTGGACAGCGATCTGATCTCTGAAGTACAGGTTTGTGTGAAACAGATCAAACCCTAGGCATAATCCTAACTAATTGAGGACTGGATGCCATCCTAAATCTAAAGGTGGGAATAAACCAGCAAGTTGTGGAGATCCATTCTGATTCTAGCATTTCCCTCACTTCAGCGCATGGAAGATATTGCACTCAGATCTAAACTGTAGAGGCACAGATCCTATTTGAGTGACTACCTTGCTACGGCAACATTCAGATTGTGCCTTGAATATGTGATTTGTAAGTGTTGTTACCCATTGTAACCGACTACTAAGATAATAATTAATTATATCAGTTTGAAAGGGGTATAATGCTACCAGGTTCAGTGAATTCAGATAAGATTGTAATTCAGAAATTTCTATTGCCAATTTAATGGTGGCAGCAATGTGTTCTGTGTAATTTTCTGTCTTTAATGTGTGAATCAGAACTGTAGCTCCTCTGGTTGCTGTTAATCTTGTTTAATCATTTAAACCTTTAATTTTTGAAGAAATCTGGGTGATCAGAACTACTTGACAGCTTGCTAACCAGGAATCAAATCATGCCTGCACCTCATATCATAACCTAGGACACTACACTTTCTTATCCCCAGTGAAAGGGAGTTGTGTCTGTTAATCATTGCCAATTCATCCTTATATACGTTAAAACTAGGTTCCTTATTGTTACGCTTGCTGTTTAAATTTATTTTTTGCCTCATTGAATTTTTTTGCCATGGATGCCTTCATTGTTTCAAACAGGGAAAAGATTATCTTTAATGATTCAGCTTCATTCCCTCAATAAAAAATCATGGTACTATTCTCCCTATGGAACATATGATTTGTAAAATATTTCTGAGTTTTATCTTAAAAATTCGGAGAAGTGTGAAATGTTCAGGAAGAGGCTAGTGCTTTGTGATTGCTTTTTGGGCATCCAACCATTTTGTTCAACTGGATTATTATTTCATATTGTACATACCAAATATCGCTTAGCTTACTAGCTTTGAATTTCAAGTGCTGATAGTTTCAGTCTTAATATTTTCTTCCTTTTGTTTCTCTCTAGGAGCTTCAGATCACAGGATCTGTTCCTGAAAAGGCCATCATAGTTGATCATCTTAAGCTGGCATATTTTATTTGGAAGAGTCATATGCATGGCAGATATTGCACTTAAAATGGTGGTGCTATTAATGTGTCGTCTATTAAATTCTGAATAATACTATTATTTGTTATATTTTTTAACACAAGAAACCTAATTCTTCAACCGGATATAAGGCTTTCTTTCAACATAAGAATTATTCCTAGAATCCCCTACACTCCGGCCATGTTGCTTATAGGGTTGATTGTGGATTAGACATTTTATGTCAGTTCTGTTTTAGTTATTCTTGCTGTCGTAACTTAAAAGTGAAAGAATATTAGATTGTCAGTGTGGCATGCAATTTTTTGTGGATAATCTGGATTGTGTTTGCTATTTCCTTAAAAAAATTTCTTGTGTTAAATTTGCAGGAACTCACAGGAGGCATCCTCCTTTTACGAAATAAGTATTATATTATAATTTATAGAGGAAAGGACTTTCTACCTCCACTTGTTGCCAATGTATTAGCAGAAAAAACAGCAGAGGCAAAGGTCTTTCAAGATGAAGAAGAAGAGGCAAGGTTGAAAGCAGCTGCAGCAGTGCAGGCGAGGGCTGATATAGGAACTAGTTTTGCTGGTACACTAGCTGAAACCTTAGAGGCCCAAGCACGTTGGGGGACAGAATGTGAAGATCCACAAAAGACAAGGGCAGCAGCTGCTGAGGCCAAGAAGGCTGAAGCAGAAAGGAAGCTTCAGCAGAAGATAGCCACTGTAAGTTTAGTTTAACAACCATCTTCAATCTTAACAGTCTCAAAATAGAAGATCATAAATCTGTCATGTTAATGGAATAGCAGCTTGGCTATACATGTGACAAAAAACATCGTATGCTCAGAGTTATGCTTCAAGTTGGAACTTAGACATTACGTTTCAGTTAAGATTGAGGACACCCTTGAGAATATCTTTGTATATTCACTCCAACTTTTGGTTAACAGGCCCAACTAAAAAAGCAGAAAGCAGAGAAGGAATTATCTAAATTAGAAGCATTTTTGTCACCTGCCGAACCACCTGAAGATCGAGAAACAATAACAAATGAAGAAAGGTTTATGTTTCGCAGACTTGGCCTGAGAATGAGTGCATTTTTACCTCTGGGTGAGTCTTGATTGGATTAGAAATGCTGTCAGCTTGAGTCATTTTGTTATTTGTTATAATCAATAGCACTAGTTTCAGATAGAATCATTGGTACATTGTGAAAATCTGTTCTGGTCTGTTCCAGGGAGGCGGGGAGTTTTTGATGGCGTAGTTGAAAATATGCACTTGCATTGGAAGCATAGAGAATTGGTGAAAATTATTTCTAAAGGAAACAGTTTTGCATGTGTTGAAGACATAGCAAGAACCTTGGAAGCTGAAAGTGGGGGAATATTGGTAACAGTTGAGAGAGTATCCAAGGGTTATGCTATGATTTTTTACCGTGGGAAGAATTATCGGCGTCCAACTAGTTTGAGGCCACAAAACCTGCTAAATAAGAGAAAAGCATTAAAACGTTCACTTGAGCTCCAACGGAAAGAGGTACCTTTTATGTTCTTTGACATGAGCTTTTGTGCTGTTATTTTTTGAGGGTAAATTTAGGACTTATTGAATTGAATTCACATGGGAAACTGAAACAGTAATTATATGAAGTTGTGGCCTCTCTGCTCTTGCTGCTGTTAGTGTAAATATATTTGTCTAATTATTGATTAGCATTGTCTTTTGTGGACAAATTTACAGTCACTGAGTTTTCACATATACCAGCTGGAGCAGAACATAAAACAGTTGAAGTTGGACCTTGTATGTTTCTTTCTACCTGGCTGCTCAGTATTGGTTTTAAAATCTATATAAATTCTTGACCATAACTGGTTTAGTTGGGTGCTATAGCAATTGTATTAGCTTTACCAATTGTTTCTATAGGTAAATTAGAGTGCTTATGCACCAACTTCAGCATTCATTGTAAACCTACTGATGAATCAGGCAAGTGAACATTGAAGGTGGGAATCAATTATAATAGGTTTTCTGCTTACTGTTTTGAGATAATGACATTTAATATATTGTGTTTCTATTTATTTTCAGAACAAGGCAGACTATGTCAATGAGGATACACATGCTTCAGATTCAAACTCAGAACTGGAAACTGCATATTCTTATACATTTTTAGAGGTGTGAATTGCATAAAATTTAGCTATAGAATTGTTAACAATTTATCTGTTTTTAAACTACCAACATGGAAGGCCAAATGTTTCATAATCTCCTGCTTTTGTTTCATAACAAAAGATAAATAAAACTTGCTTTGTTGCCATGCAGACTGATGATGAAGAGTCAGAGAGTGAAGATTTTTACAGTTATAGTGAAAACGAAGATATATCTTCTGGACATGACTCAGAGATGGATGCAGTTGAGGCAGTCCAAAACTATGAGCCTAAGACTGAATTACAGGAACATATCAGCGAAGAACTCGATCCAATCTTTAGCGGTAAGAGCAAAGACCCTTCCAAATTAAGGAATATCATGATGAGAATGATTAATGTTTTGAAAGGCTGAGTTGGTATTCCTAGCTAAGCTTGTATTATGAAATTTATTAATAGCTATGTTCTGATTGAGTTTTCAAAAATATGTTTGTCCATATAATCCAGGATGAGTCAGTGGAGAGAATTGATTGGAATAAAGTTATAAAGCTTGTTTTGATCCTTAAAATGAAGGAGCCAAAGGTATTGAGAAGGAATAGAATCTGTTCTTTCAGTGCAGGCATTCTTTCAGTAAGAGTTTTTTGTGAAGATAATCAGGTGACAATTGTGAATGATCCAAAGTTTTCGGTATTCTGTGGAATCTATACAACCATGGTTCCTTGTGGGATTTGTACTAGAATTTGGTAGCATGAGAGCATTCAAATTATCAATTAAACAACCTGCTACTAATAATGGTCTTGTTTTGGCCACATTAGCCGTGCGCTATTTGTATCATCTGTTGCAAAATCAGGGTTTCTATGCTTGGGCCTTAAGAATGACTGAAGGCCCAATCTTGGTTAATCAAAATTGCTATCTAATAGATATTTCATTCAGTTCAACTTTCTTTCTTATCTTTGAGTCAGTTACTCAAGTCCTTTGACAGCCTATTGTTGCATCTTATTATCATTACTTGTGATCATGTTATGCAAATGCATGGTAAACATGCATGTAGAATGTCCCTGACCATGGTTCTTTTTCATTTTTCCACAAAGTCTCACAATGGGATGGAGGGACGGGTTTTGGGACAGGGGACCAAGGGCCTTTTTTTGGGGATGGTGGGGGGAATATATATAGTACTTGAATGATTAGTTATTAAAAAAACATATGGAACTTTAAAATGCTAAACATATTGCATTGAACAATGAATATGCTGATTATTGACATTTATATTATATTCAAAGTGATAAATACATTCAAAATTCAAATACAATTGGCCAATGACCTTGTTGACACCAAATTTGACTATCCAAATTATACTTGTCTTGACCCCTTTGTACGTTTAGGCCCTATTTTATCCATCATAGATAAATATGAGAAATCTCTAGTTGGGTCCCCTTGGTTAAATCTTGCCTAAGTACTCTTGAGTTGGCCTAATGGTGGAGAACCTGTACTCTTGAAAGAGAGGTCACAAGTTCAAATCTTGTAGGGGGTAGGGTATGTACGTCTCATTTGTAGCAGAGTTAGGTGCCTCCTGCATGGAGCACAGGGTAGTCCCATATTACTATAAGCCATCTGTGGACCAAAAAATAGATCGCCCAGTATTGTGGAATATGAAGGATCCATTTCCATTTCATCCCCTATGTGTCCCTCATATGTTGGAAAGTGCAAAATTCCAAAAAATCTCTAAGTGCGGGATGTGTTTTGTTTAGTTTTCAAGTTGTGCAAGTTTTTGGAATTTTAGAGTTTTGGTGTTTTCCCTCATGGGGTACCTCTTCTCCAAACCTCGCCTTTACCGCCTTTTTCCTGTTGGGAGTTTAGAGTTTGCCTTTTGGTCATGCCTTTCCTTTCACCCTTTCCTTTTCTTCTATCTTTATTCTAGTTGCAAATTTTACCTTACCAACATTTTTTAGAACCCCAAACTTTGACTCTTTGTACTAAGTTACCTTTTAGAGTCGGACTGTCAGTTATCTTCTTTTTTGCATCCCTTGTGGCATGAGGTATAGTGTCTCTTTGATACCTAAATCCTTGGCTTTTTACCTTTCTAAATCCTTTAGAGTCAGACTTTGTAGAGTTTCCTTTCCCACAATCCTTTTTGGTAGACATTATGAGTCAAATTTGATCCCCAATTCTTGATCCATTTTATTATGTTATATTTCGGAGTTAGAGTTTCAAACATCCCTTTATCCTCACCTTTATGGCCTTGGTTATGAGGTATCCCCAATTTATGAACCTCAACATTTTGCATTGTATTATTTTTTGGGATTGTTGATTCAAACTTATTCTTACCTACATACTTTGAGGTAAGAGTTAAGGTGACTCTCCATCCTCAAATCCTTAAAATATTGCCTTCTACATTCTTTTGAAATTGAAGATGTAGAGATAGCCCTGTTTGCCTACTTTTATCATGAATAATGAATTGTCCTTGATCCTCGACATCCTATCCTTACTTTTTTTGAGATTGGAAGATCATTAGTCCTTTTAAAGGTATGTCGACAAGTTCCTTAGTTCTCTAACTCCTCGATGGGTTGGCAAGACCATGTTGGAGGTTTGCCAATTTTTCTAACCTTCAAAGCCTTGCCATTTTTCTTTACAATGAATTATAATGAAGAGGTTGCTAACAAGTTACAAGGTTCCCTAATTTTTTGAAGTGTCAACAAGGTTCAAGAGTTAGTCAATTCACCGACAGCTAAAATTGGAGGTTATCAAGTTCTTTTAACCTCCAAAATGCCAATATGGCGAAAGCAATGGGATGTTTGAGGTTCCTAGTGTTGCAAGATGGTGTATCCCTTGGTCTTCCTTATCCAACACGACGCTTGGGTTTGTGACATGGCTTAACCGCCTCCTGTGGATCTTACATAAATTTGGCAATTGTATTGAGCATTGACAGGTCGATCTTTTGGTGCAACGACAATCACCAATGTAACAATTGGTATCAGAGCCAAGGTCACAGGTTCGAACCCCTCGCTTGCGCTTGGGGGGTGGGGGGGGGGAGATTGTTGCAAGATGGTGTGTCCCTTGGTCTTCCTTGTCCAACACGATGCTTGGGTTTGTAACATGGCTTAATCGCCTCTTGTGGATCTTACATAAATCTGGTGGTTGTATTGGGCATTGACAGGTCGATCTTTTGGTGCAACAACCACCAATGTAACACCTAGATTCCTTTAATTCTTGAAACACCAATTACTCTCTTGGAGACATTTACATGAAGTTGAATGTTGGAGGTTCATAAGTTCTTTGAACCTCCAAAATGTTGACAAGATGGAATAAAGTACAATGTTGGAGGTTAGCAAATTCCTTGAACCTTT
>VDFB02281492.1:284061318-284090076 GCA_007258455.2 Sequoia sempervirens
CTTTGGGGTATAAATTGACTACATAAAAAGTACTAGGGTACAGATCTCTGGATTGTACTTCTCCATTCTTCTTGCCAACATTGGTTCCATTTCTGGGACCTTGGAGAGAATAGTAAAGAAAATATAAGCATTAAAAAGGAAAAAATAAATTTAGCATAATTTTTTTGTTGGACTTTAAGGGCCAACTCTATGAGAGGGGGGGTAGGCCATTAGGGGATGGTGAATGGAAAGGGGGGAGGGATTTGAAAAGATCCTTGAAAAGGTGCAACTGTTTAAAATTTTCTTTCAACACATATATAAAGAGAGACTAATGGAAGTCTGAACCTAGAAAACATATGGGAGTAGGTGATAACAAGAGGAAAAGAGAGATACTTGAAATCATTAATCTAGGGATGGAAATGAACACAAAAGAAAGGAGGTTAAAACAAATTCAGAAATGATAGAAAATATACTACAAAAGAATGGAAGAGGCAAAAAACAAGGCTAAAAGGCAGAACCTAGAGGTTGCGATAGAAAACCAAAACAAAGAGAGCGAGCGCACCATGGAGGGTGTTGCTGAGCGTGCCAATGTGGGCGTTGTCGGAGAAGGAGAAGAAGAGTGCGCCATAGAGGATGCTGCTATAAGAGATAGGGAAGAGATTCCATAGCTAGGTTCTAACATAAACAAGATGAATCAAACTCTCCAAAATCTAGAGGGAGAAATTGAGGATTACAAAAATTCTAGAAGAGAAATGGAACAAGCGGTACTAAGAATTATGACACCTATAAGTAAGACACCAAGTATATATCCAGAATAGAAAAATATCCAACTAAAGATAAATAAAGATTGGTCACCACTAGAGACTTTAGAACATAACATTTTATGACAATTACTTGGATGAATTAGTCACCGGAAGTGTCTTAAAGGTAAGAAATGATGTGGCAATAACAAATGAGAATTATATAAAATTAATACCTTGTAATGAAGCAACATAATTAGTTAACCAAATGACATGAACCGATAGATGAAGATCCCAAAGAACAAAAAGAAACTTTGAACAGATGCAACCCTCGAACCAGGTGTCACCCCTAATGCCAATAAAGGAAAGATGAATATCTATGGAAGAAGTAGAACAACAAGAAGAGAAAAAAAATATACATAACATATACAATTTTGATATAGGCCACACATATAGTGATTCAAAAGAAGAACCAACCATGAATACCACAATGAAATTGCCCATGTTTGGGCAGGATACACCTAA
Source organism: Sequoia sempervirens (assembly GCA_007258455.2). NCBI lineage: Eukaryota > Viridiplantae > Streptophyta > Pinopsida > Cupressales > Cupressaceae > Sequoia > Sequoia sempervirens. The sequence goes on from VDFB02281492.1 coordinate 284,062,563, forward strand.
AGCACCTGAACATGTGTTCATTCTGGAATCCTTTTGACAGAGACATAACTTAACTAGAGATGACATCAAGCTATTTGAATTCCTTAGATCAATTTGAGGAGAAACATTACAATGGTACTAGAAGAGCTATCCAAACCATAACAAAGATTGGGATACAATCAAGCAGGATTTCCTAGCAAATTTTGCTACACTAGAACTACACAGAGGAGTAAGTAAACTTTGAGAACTTATGCAACAAGAAGATGAATCGATCAAAGAATTTGACAAAAGATTTAAAGAGGTCACTAGACGCTTGGAAGAACCTCTAAGCGACAGACAAAAGATCAAATGGTTCATTTATGGAGTCCTATCGGAAATAAGAATGACACTTGATGGAAGAAATTTCAACACATACTCGAAATTGGTTACATTCACCTACTAGATTGAAAATCAGCTATGGTGCAAATAGGACAAAGACAAAGTACAAAGAATTAGCGAAACTTAGACTAGGGCTTAAAGAATTAAGATTGCAACAAAACATTATGACAAAAAGAGACATATATACACCTAGGCCTAACATACAGTGCACTTACTGTGGAAGAGGTCACATTATACATGAATGTCTCAAAGAACTAGGGGAAAAGAAAGACAATGTGTTACACACAAACCTCCAGATAGTACCTAGGAAAGTATATTCAGTCTATTGTGGAATGTGCAAAGAGTGGGATGACCACGATACTGAAGACTTCCCATCACAATTATTCTGGTTAAGAGAAGATCCCACTGCAGTCAACAATAAAGATCGACACACATTGACATATGTAAAAGGACTAACATAAAGTAAATTATATGCACATGATACTAGATATAGAGCACTATCACAACAACAAAAACAAGGAAATGGAAATAATAGCCAAACCCATAGCAATACAATAATAATGGTTCGTTCCATGGAGGAAGAGGTCGAGGCTGAGGAAGAGGAAGGAGATCAGATACTTCATGCTTCAATTGCGGCAAACTAAGACACTTTGCAACTGAATGTTGGGGGAAAGAAGAAAACAATGTGGATTTGGTGGCCGAGAAGATCATAATTCCTTCAATTGTGAAAAAGCATGTCAATATTATAAAAACACAACACCGCAAACTCAAATTGATGAACCACAAAACTCTAATACAAACAAAGGAGCAAGAATTCTCCAGAAAGACCTAAGAATCCAAAAGAAGAAACAAGGAGATGTCAGAAGGAAGGAAGGGATGAAGGATGCACTGCAAAAGAAAGTATCACAAGAGATGAGTACCACAAAGACCCTAGAACAAAAGAAAAGGGTACAACAATAGTAGTGACTAGACAAGGTACCAATACTGAAAAACAAGAAGAGGTATTGATAGAAGAAGAGAGCTCAGAAGGGGAAGAAAGTTTCCACCTCACCAAGCAACAACATGACCATATCCTAGAACAGGCTTGGAAAATCATTGAGTAAGAACAAGGAAAGGAAAGAGAGAAAAATTGATTTTTCTCAAAACAAGAAGGATACTAAAACAATTAGCACAAATGGTAGGGAAACATGACTTACTAATAAAATTAAAACAAATTACTAAATACTAGAATAAAAAATCCATTCCACAAGTTAGGATAGTAGGGGAACACTGGAAAACCAGGCCTATCATGGTTAACCTCTAGATCCATAATCGAAAGATCTCTCGAGTAAATGGTTGATTTAGGGGCAGATGTCAATCTAACCCCAAAAAGGATATGGGAATACCTAGGAAGACCCACACTAGAACCTACCCCATACAACATTAGTCTGGTGGATGGTTCCAGAATGAAAACCTTAAGTACTTGGAGACAAGTGGAAGTGAACATTAAAGGAGGTAAATAGATTGTAGATTTTGAAGTAGTCACAATTAAAGAAACATTTGATTCCTTTGATGCACTTTTGGGATTAAGATGGTTTGTAGACTCACACAAAGTAATAGATTCAAGGAAGGAAGAAATTTCATTTGTGGATAACAAAAGGATAGTACACATCCCCTTAGCGAAGAATAAGATGAAACCTACATAGAAGAGGTAAATGCGGAGGAATATGATGATGATGACAAAAGGCTAAACACCATAACTAAGTTGCCTACAATTGAAATTTGGGAAGAACCCAAATCGAAAGGGGAATTGGAGATAGATGAAACTAATGAAAGCACAAATAGTGAAACTGTACTAGAAGCTTGGCTACAAGATGAATTGAAAACATATTCTCACAAAATATTTGGCTCTAGAAGGATATTTATGGTAAGAAAGATGCCAACAAAAGAATCCTCCACAAAAAAACATACTGTATGGTATTGGTGCAAATACAAAGAATGGAGAGGAGGAAGATAATGTTTCTCATCAAGTTAACCACATTCCACATGAAATTTCAAACATCAAGTTACCTAAATATTTTAGAGTAGGAGATTTACTGGCATACCTAGTACAAATAGTGCAAACCTTCCCAAATGAAACCCATAGAATTGATACCCTACTGCATACCCTTACTTGCATTGTCGCATGTTGATATAACACACATAAGCACACCATTATCAAATGGGAAACCTTCAAAACCTTGATAAAAGCAAGATTCCTACCAGAAGTAGGAGAATACAGACATACCCACATATGAGGGAGATATCCTCTCGCAACATCATTTGGATATATGTATTTACTACTAGGAAGAAAGATATGAGTGTGATGGTAGACTATACATACAACTTAACTTGGTGACCAAAACATGGTCCATTGACCAAGAGAGACGTGCAAAAACTAAAACATGGAAGACAATAACACCAAACTTTCTCCATACCTTTTCTTTTTCTAATAAAGATCCTCAAATACATACTGTATTACTACAAATGAAGGAGATCATGTTCAATTCATAAGAAGATTAGAAAATAGCAGTACCACAACCTCCTTACACACCACCCAAAGAAGGTATATATGAGAACATTAATTGGTTGGACTAGGAAGCAACCAATACAAAGAAACATTGTTGTGCGGTACAAAATGATGAAGAAGAATAGATCCCAAAAATAAAAATAGACCAAGGTGAAAGAGAAATAGAAGAATCCACTGAACCTAAGAAAAAATACTATAATGACCCCATCAAACTAAAGGAGGCAAATATCAAGGTAGAAGGGGATCCCAAGATAACAAGAATAGGGGACTACTAGGATGAAAAAGGTAGTAGCTAAGACAATATAATCTCTCTTAGAATTCCAAGATTTATTCCCTAGAACATTCATTGAAATGAAGGGAATCAAAGAAGAGGTAGGAGTAATGAAAATCCAATTGAAGGTGTTAAAGCAGTTTGGAAAAGGCCTTATATAATGAATCTAAACATGAAGAGAAAGGTCAAAACAAAGATAGAAGAAATGCTAGTCAAGTCTGAATCATTAAATTGGTAGAGGATGCTGATTGGATAAGTCCCATGGTGGTCCAAAACAAGAAAATCAAAGAGAAGGATATGTGTAGATTTTTGGGAGTCGAACAAAGCTTGCATACATGATCCCTTCCCAACCCCATTCACTGAGGAAATTTTATAATCAGTTTTGGGAATAGAGATTTACTCATTCACTGATGGCTTCTTCATATATCATCAAGTTAAGATAAAAGAGGAAGATCAACCTAAAACCACTTTTGCAATAGAATGGGGATCATATATGTACACTGTGATGCCTTTTGGGTTGAAAAATGCCCCTGTGGTATTTAGTAGAATAATGATTAACACCTTTAAATAATTCATAAATGATTTTCTAGTTTAGTCTACTTGGATGATTGGATTGTTTATGGGCTAGTGAAATATCATATACAGGTACTTTGCATGATGCTAAACAGATGTAAAAGCATGCAAATCTCAATGAATTTGAAGAAATGTACCTTTGCAGTACCCTTTGGGACCTTATTAGGCCATATCATATGTAAAGAGGGATTAATGGTGGACCCTATGAAAGTTTCATTAATGCTAAACTTTCCACCACCTAAAAATGCGTTAGAAGTTAAGAAATTCTTGGGCTATATAGGATAACATAGAAAGTTTATAAAGGGATATGCTGGTATTGCTACACCATTAGAAGATCTATTGAAGAAGAAAACTGGTAGGAATATTCAATGGAATGAAGAGTCTCAAAAAGCATTTGATACATTAAATTAAAAGATTGCGGAAGCACCAATCGTTATATTCCAGGATTGGAACAACCCTTTCCATGTGCATGTAGAGGCTTCCAGTATCGCCATAGGAGCAGTGCTTACCCAAACTAAAGGGAACATCAACCATCCCATAGCTTTTGCTAGTAGAAAGTTGTTTTCCATAGAAAGGAATTATACCACTACAAAAAGGGAAGCACTAGTTATGGTGTATGTGTTACAAAAGTACATACACTACTTGCTCTCCACACCATTTACATTCTCTACAAACCATGAACCACTGAAATGTTTGCTTAATAAATCAGTAACCCATGGGTGCATATGTAGATAGTTGTTGTTTCAAGAGTTTTATTTTAAAGTTATGGTAGAATAATCAAGGACTAGATGATTTGTCTTGAATTGAAACCAAAGAACTTGATGCCCAGGGGGAATATTTACCCAATGCACACCTATTCCACATCACTATGGTATCAGAGGAGCTAGAAGATATTGCCATTTTTCTTTCTATAGGAGAATTTCCCAATGATCTATCACCATAAGATAAACAATCGCTAATGCGAAGCGCTGTGCCATACACCCTGGTAGAAGGAGAGCTACACCATCTTGGGAAGATGATATTTTGAGAAGGGTGGTATAAAAACATGAAAGAAAGTCCATTTTAAGAGAAGCACTTGAAGGGATCACAGGAGGGCATAATTGTGGAGAAACCACAACCATAAAGGTACAACTTGCAGGCATATGGTGGCAAAACTTGCAGAAAGATGCCACAAAATACACAAAAGGATGTGATATTTTCCAAAGGGTAGGGAAACCTACCGCATGAGATGAAATACCACTTAGACTATTATTAGCTCAAAATCCATTTGAAAAATGGGAAATGGACTTCATAAGCAAGGTTCATTATAACTGAAGTAGAAAACCTTACAAAATGGGTGGAGGCAATACCTACACAGGATTGCACTACAAATATTGCAGCAATATTTTTATATGAGAATATAATCACAAGATATGGATGTCCATTAAGTATAGTGAGTGACCAAGGAAAACACCTTGTAAATAAAATGATAAAGGAATTACTACAAAAATTTATGATAACACACAATAAAATATGCCCCAATCACCCACAAGTCAATGGAGCAAGTGAAGCATTGAACAAAATCATTGGTAAAGCTCTTACTAAAATGTGTGCTGAAAATAGAGCATATTGGGATATAAAAGTACTTGTGGTACTCTGTGCATACCATACATCATATAAAAGGACTAACAAATTTAGTCCTTTTCAACTAGTCTATGGTACTGATACCACAATCCCTATGAACTTTATAGTCCCTAACCTACGTACTGCACTAACCTTGCAGTTGGAAGATGACCAATCCCTCACACAAAGAATAAAATAATTGGACAAATTAGATGAACATAGAAAAATTGCAATGTACAACCACCAACTTGAGCACTAGAGGAAAAAATCATGGCATGATAGAAACCTAAGATTGAAAACATTCAAACATTGGATATGGTTTTACTTTATGATAGAAAGTTCAAGAAGCAAGGGAAACTAAAGATCAGATGGTTAGGGCCATACTATAGCCATGCCATAAATGATTTCAGAGTAGTACAACTTAGAAAGATTAATGGAACACTCCTAACTGGATATGTAAATGGTGCACACCTCAGCCACTATCACTTGCCGACAGTTTGAAAACATCAAATACAAGACTAACATCTTAATGTGTATTATGTACTATAGTTTAAACCATAGGAAAAAATAAAAAATAAAAAAACCCAAAAAGTAACCCATCACATCAAAAAACTAGAATGGCTAGAAAACCCCGTGTAATAGGAAATATCATTAAATACTACCACCCACTCATCTATTTAACACTCCATATCACCCTAAACTCCTCGCTTGCATCCTACATATTCCAATTTACTTTTCTCAATCAGTTGCAATCAAACCCCAGATGCTCCCTACACTGCAAAATTCCCTACTAAGACAATGACCACTTCCACAGTATTAAAGATCTCTAAGAAGCCTTGAACCAAGTACCAAAAGTACCCCCATAAGGTCCTAGTAATAGATAAGGACAAAGCATTCTCTCAAATCCCCCATAATGTAGTATACTTGGAGGATGTTCAAAAGTACATCCATGAGAAAATCAAAGAGATTGACCACATGAACTAGAAGAGCTCCACCTAACACTCTTGGGAGATGATGGAAAGACATATAAGCCAAAATACATGGAGATTGGCCGAAAGAACCTAGACATCTAAAAAGATTATTTAGAATTTTGTGACAAAGAGGCATGGGTTAGAATTGTGCTGAGCCGGTGCATGATGAATTCATGTACCTAGACAAACCCTACCTGATCAAGAAGGAAGCCATTCACACAATGATAGGGTTGAGAATGGTAGGCAACATCCTTGCTAAGAAAGCAATTAAAAATATAAAAGTGCAACAACTAATTGAAGCAAATTTTGACGATAAAAGCATGAACATCAAGACAATAACAAATGATGGAGTTTGATATGCTGCAATGGGGATATCATATAAAATATAGTATGCCAATCGAGAAGACTCTAGCATAGCTATTGCAATTCATATGGTATACCAAATGGTGGTGGAGGGCAAGGATTTTGACCTTTGGGAGGCCATGTGAGAGAAACTAATGAAGAACATCCAAAAAATCAAGACCTCCAAGTACAATTTCCAGTACGGTACGTTTCGTATATGTCTAATGTTCTATTTCCTTAAGGAATTTCTCAATTACAAAGGAAAAGTATGGAAGTTGAACCAAACAATGGCGAACCAAATAAAACATCATATTAACCAATTTTTAGACACCAAAGCATACAAAGCTATATTCTGGGGGTTCTTCAAAACCTCCCAGGAGAAAATGCAAGAAAGGGAAAGGATTCCCTATGCATCCACTACCTAGTACACAAACATAATCACATTCATGATGGACAAAGACTACACATACATGGAGGTGGTAGAACTGTACACAGTTTGGATACTACGACTACCATATAGAGTTATCACAAAAGAAGTAGATGCGTACGTCACTACATTACTCAACCATCCCAAGGATCCTACCATAGAGAGGTTTGAAACATACAAATAAGTGATGAAAAAAAGGATCGACAAGTAGGCATAAGAAAACTTGGAGAAGAACAAAGGAAAACTCCATAAATAATAGGGTATACAGGAAGGGGGTTTGGCACAATTCATTGCTACTGTAGTATGGTTAGAGCCCTCCTCCACAAGAAGGTCAAGGAGGCTCCACAAACTCCACTAGGAAAATTAGAAGGCCCCACAACATCTGCACAAACAATATCCACATTCGGAAAGCCACCACAAGCCACTCCATAGAAGAGATCCAAATAGGTAAGGCCTAAACAAATGGCCAAGAGACAAATAGAGAAGGACACAACAAAAGAAGTAGAAGAGATAGCATAGGGAGAAGAAGAGGTTGAGCAACCTCTCTAGTGAAAGAAAAAACCCCAATGAACTCCCACACCTCCACCTCAGGCAAATCCAGAAAAAACTCAATTGACAATAGACATCCAAACAACCACCAATGCCATCCTCCACCATAGGATGCTATTGCAGATATTGGAAACATACAAAGAATCAAATGAGGAGAACAATAAAATGTCTCCTTCGGTATGTAAATCAGTCAAATGAAGGGTTGGGAGAAGCAATGAAGGCCTTCATGAAGGAAATTGTTACCACAATAAGGGAGAAAAGAGAAAAAGCACTAAGCAAAGAAGAAATAAGTGAGCAAGAAATCTTCATAGTTAGCCCAAATATTACTGAGAAGTAGAAACAAGCACTAGCACAAGTGCAAGACCAAGAGCTCTGCACAAAACAAAGGGTAGAAATTCTCATGGCAGAGGATCCAAAAGGAACAAAGAAGATCCGAAAGGAGACCAAAGATGTGACTAAGAAGCTATATGAGGAAATGGTCCTGAATATCACGAAACAAGGGAAGATTCCCCCTAAAACCAATTCCCCTGAGACTAATCCACATAAGGAAAGTTTTCCTAAGAATAACCTGGGGGGAGAGGAAGTAAGTTCATACTCACTAAAGTGGGGGCTAAATGTAGCATCATAAATTATCACCCTTGAAAATTTCACACTATGTTTTGCTCCCCCCTAAGTGATTGGACCTAATTGTACATCTAATGTCCTAAATTATGCATTCCATGGCCCATTTGGATATTTACCATGAAAACCCATGTGAAAAACCTAAGAAAACATTTAATGTTTTTCTCTTGACACTTTACACCCCTCAAAATAGGGTTGGGACAAAGTCGCCTTGGGGGACTTGGTCTCCATTTTTTGCCTCCAAATTTTAATACGTCATAGTTAACATTTTTTTATTTGAATTTCAAATGTCAAATGTTGGCTATCAGGATTTAATTTTTAGGAAATTAGAATTATTGCATAAAATACCTAGTCATTGCATCATTTGAGAACTAATGAAATGATCTAGCAAGAATTGGAAATCAAGAGCATTATCAAGTAATTATTATCAATTCAAGAGTAGTCAATAGCAGATTTATTGTAACATTTCAACATGAAGTGTCATGTCAAGTTTTATGTTAGTTTGTTCATGCTTATTCTATCATTTAATTTGTGACTAACCCTTGTAGGTATTTTAAGAAGATCAAGCCAAATTGCAATCAAGACCTAAGGAGTTGTGCACGACTTCAGTCCTTCAAGGAGATCAGATTTGAGTGGTGAGTTGCAGTCCATTATTGATTCATCATTCGTTTATCATTTAGCTTCTATCCCTCAAAAGGATAAGCTCTCTTTCTTTAACTTTGCCATTGTGGAGGTGGAAACACCAACACGTGGTTTGATCGAGGTAAGCACCTTTATGGCACAACCCTTCCTCTCTATTTGAATGTGCAGGTTTCAGATCTGAAGAAGTTAGAGGAAGATTGAAGATAATTTGCTCATTGTTGCATTTAAACCCTACAACTTGAAAACATACGAAAACTCAATTATATCACCATCCGATGAAGATACAATAGTGAGATCCAAAAGAAATAGGGCTCTAATCAGACTCCCGAGGACTGTGAAGATAGATTTCAAATTTAGTTACAAGGACATAGTTTCCCTACATGACTTAATCCTGCAAAATCAAGCTCAGGTTTTAATGATATGTACATATAGCTTTGCTTAGTCTATTTTCAAATATTAAATTTGTTTGTGACTTTTTAGATTTTTTTTTTGCATTAGAATAGTATATTTGCATCATTACATAGTCATATCATTGCATTTCACTAAAAAACCCACTCCAATTGTGGTCAAGGGAAGGTTGACTCACAATTTAGGTTGCAAGTCAGTCTTACACCCTTGTCCAATCACCCCTTAAATTTCAAATGATAAACATATTGGGAAAATACCCCATTGAAATCTTAAAGCTAAATCTTTAGGGTTTCACTTTTTCATTCACTTCTTCAATTTATCATTTTGGTGAATCCGAAGCATTAACATTATAGACCACCTAAAATTTGAAGCATATCATCCTAGATCTAGGATTACCATTGAATTGTTTTGCATTGTTCATTTAAGCATTCTTTTTTTGCATCATAAAAAGCATAAAATTAAAAAAATTGCATAGCATATTGCATTATAGATTGCAATAGGGTTAATTTCAATCATCATAGGTCACATCTACATCTTGATTGCATTCACAAATTTTCATTAGGACATCTTAGGTCTGGAATCAAATCTGAAAGTGTTCATTGTATTCATTTAGGTATTTCACATATAGCTCAAAAAGTAAAAAATGAATTGTTTTGTTTCAAAAGGACACCAACATTATCATTTTTAGATTTTGCACAGTAAGATTAGTGAATTATTTCATTTTAGATTTGGAAATTTCCTTCAGAATTGCCTTTCATAGCTTCCACATCTTGAAAATTGTTGCACACTTGGCTTTTGCATTGCATAATCATAAAAAAGTCAAATTCTGAAAAAATATTTATTGTCACACCTGCACATACATAAAATAGTAACCTTTAATAGTATCACAAACATTCAAATTTTGAAATTTACAAAAAAATGTATTGGACATAGGTGCCCTGGGTGACATTTTCCAACTAATTTTGATTCAAATTTTTATTAGACCTTTCTCTTTGAGTTTTTTGTTTGCTTCTACTTTCTGATTTTCATTCTTGTGTGCTTTATTGTGACTGGAAATTTAGTTTTTATAGTGGACACACCTAGTGTTTTGAAACTCATATGAGCTTTACGATTTGGTGTCCTATTGCTAATACCCCCATGAGACGTAGTTGCATACTTATGGAATCCCATGTTGTTGTTACATCCGTTGTGGATTCCGAGTCCTCCAAATTTTTCACATAAGGTATTGTTAATACCCAAACCATTTTGGATTGTATCCCTAGTCCTACCATACCAATGACAACCTTACAATCAAATATTTTTATGGATGTTGAGACTGTTGTTGCCCATGTTCCTAAAGAAAAACTAAAACAATTAGACAAAGATTTAGGACTTCAAGGTTACTTAAGTATTGAATCTTTGGTCGAACAAACAGTCCCTATTGTGGATAAACTTAGGAAGTTGATTAATGATGCTCAAGGATTAAAGGTTTTTCATAGTCCAGCTCATATAGTTGATGCTAGCATTCTACGGTAGTTAGTAACGCTCAAGCATTAAGATATACTCAAGGCCAAGGAGGAAGAAAAATCTCCCTCCCCATAAATATACCCTCTATTCCTACATTTATATTGTGAACCGTAACTTAAATGATACAACACACCAACGGCATAACTCCAAGCTTAAGACTTTCTAGTGGGAATCCTAATAGTTTTGTGGCATCACATGTAACACCTCAAAATTTGTCACCTCTCATAAAATTGCAACATAGTAGTCCACCAAACACTTGCACAATCCCACCATATTCACCAAACTCTCAAAACATGTCAAACAATGATTTATTCATAAACCAACTTTTGCAAAATGTGCCATCACTTCAACAACAATTATCCACATTGAATCAAGCTCAAAATGGAAAACCACCACAATATCTTAAGAGGAGCCCATTACATCACTTGAAATATTGAAAACTCCCATGCCTCAAAACATAGAGATACCTATATTTGAGAAGTACACTGGTAAGGGAGATCCTAATAGTCATGTATCAACCTATATCACACTGTGTAGTGACTTCATTTTGAAGATAAGCTCCTAGCTAAAATTTTTCCTAGATCATTGAAAGGCATGGACTTGGAATGGGTTTTCTCATTGATGAACAATTCCATAAGTTCATTCAATGAACTTGTTGATGCATTCCTCCAACATTTTCAAGCAAACATTGGTCCTCAAATTACATTAACCGACTCAGTGCATTGTAAACAAGGAAAAAATGAAAAAGTAACAACTTTCATAGGGCGATATCAGTTGCTTTACTCACAAATAAACTATACTCTTCCTGATGTAGATGTTCAAAGAGTTCTCATAGAAAATTTGCAACTTGGCATTAGGGATAAGATCTTATTAATGAAGTATCCATCCTTTACACACTTATGTATGGCTCTTTGTGATTATCAGATATTGGTTAGTTAATATGAAGGAACATCTTCATCGACTCCTATTGAGCAATCTGAAACTGTACCTCAAAAAAACTATCAACCATTCAAGAAGCAAAACAAAAAATTTATCAAGATAAGAATGCCTCAAACAACTAACAAAATTAAGCAACAAGCTGCAACCATAAATTCAACTCCTTATCAATTTAGGCTGAGAGATAGACAATTTACCCAATTGCATGTCTCCCTTCATTCAATCATTTTATAACTATTGAGCAAGAACTTAATCCAATTGCCTCTGATTAGAACCGTTTATACAACAAAACCTTTATCTCCAAATTTCAACCCAAAAGAATTTTGTCAATTTCATTGTACACATGGACATGACATGAAATGATGTATGCGTCTTAAACATCAAGTGCAAGACCTCATCAATTCTAATCACATCCAATTGGCTTAAGTAAATGATAAAGGAAACAAGTCCATTGCCCCAACCAATTAAAATTTGCAATTTTTTACAAATCCAATGCCAAATCATACATCCAACTTTGTGCAAGCTTTTGATGATAAGAATGATGATGAGGATGGTCTAGATAATATGGTTACTCTAATAGATGTTCAAACTCGTAAGAGAAAAACCACATTGTTACCTGGCATTGCTTTCACACATATTGATGCATCTATACATGCACCTAATGGTCCTCTTTATATCGCCAGATGTATCAATGACAAGCCTACATCAGGGACACTCATTGATCCAGTGTGTTTAGAGAATGTGATCACCAAGGAATTCTTGTTTTTGTATGAGATTTATCAAGATTCTTATGAAAAACCAAAAGCATGAAAAAAAAACTCATGATGGTTTTGTTCACCCTACGATAGGTTTGATAACTCTCTCGCTTAAAGTTGGACCAAAACAACTAGATGTATCCTTCATCATCATCTTAACGTCAGACCAATTCCATGTGAAGCTAGGTTATCCATGACTATGCTCCATGAATTTTGTCCCGTTGGTTATCCACAAGTGCATAAAGTTCCCATTTGAGAATAAAATATTTATAGTTCATCATAGTGAGTTTAAACCTTTGGCTTCCTGTGGAAACTTTTCATTGGATTATTTTTGGCCTCAACCTATGGAACCGATTGAACCTTATGAGGATTTATTTTTTTAGGTCATATCAAAAGTTTAAGGAAAATCAAATAATAGAACTATCCCTTAGCAATATCCCACCTGAGAATGATCGGTCTATGGTTGTTCCTCCCACCCCATAGGTTGTGGATGAACCCATGTTTGAAGCAAATATTGTTCCAACTACACAAGGTATTTATGCCACAATTATGTTTACCTTTGTGCATCAAAAATATAATCAAATTTATAGACCTAAGGAAACAAAAATTCCCAACCCTAGGTGGTCCCTTCAGTTCCTCCTCTAAGAAAAGAAAATAGATTGATGGTCAATAAACCTACTCTTACACCTTCACAAATTGAAAACCGTACAAGAAGAAACATAAATGCTAAAGAGTGTAGGCATAAACATTGTGCTATTGTTCGTCAGTTGGATGAAAAGAATAAAGTATTAATTGATGATCAAATGCCTATCCAAATAATTCATGATGAACCAAAATATGAACAAATTAACCTTACATGTCTCAACCAAAACAAAAAATTGAAACAAGAACATACAACTGGCATTGTCATTAAACCACCTAGTGTGATAGATTTGGATGATGAGGATGAAGATGCTAAGATTGATGAACAAGTGCATAATGCATTATATTTTTTGTTGTCGAAGTCTATGGATTTAGATGGGGGGTAATTGTGATGATCCTCTCAATGTGAGTGACTCACCATGTGTTGAACCTGGTGATACTCCTACAAAAATCCTTGTAGTTCCTTTGGTTAGTTGTCTGCCTTCCATATATGATGAGTAAGATTGGGATGTAGATGATTTGCTTTAGATTGGCTTGCATGTGTAATACCATTTTTACGTTGGATTTATGTGTTATTTGTGTTTGCTTGCACATGATGTGATCTCCTCTATTGTTTTGCTTGGTATATCTTTTCATTTGTGAGTTTTCTTTGGATGACCCTTGTTGCTCTATTGGCATAAGGATACAAAGGAAACAAATCTGTTGTGTCATTCATCTCTTTGTATCTCCATTCTTCTTTATGTTGTGAATTTTTTTTGTGGTCTTGTGTTTATTTTTTGGGATGATGCAAGACATCGAGACATTTAGGTCTCTTCCATGTTGACCCAAACACTATAGCAAAACATGCAAATAACGCCAGATTTCAATGTATTTCAGTCCACAAATTGGGTGAGCTGGCTGACACTAAACTCGACGCTAATAGACATGATCATCTTGGCACTGACTTTTAAGTTGAATTTTGCACTTGACATAATGCCGACATTAGTGCCGAAAAATCAGATTGTCCCCGTTAGCGCCTAAAATAGCGCCAGAAAATAGTGCCGAAAATAACACCTTTATTAGCGTTGGGAAATAACGTCAGAAAAAACACCTAAATTAGTGCCCAATTAGGCTTCCGGTTTTGCTTTCAGGTTTGCTTCCGGTTTTACTTCTAGTTTTGCCTTCAATTTTGCTTCCAGGTTTGCTTCTAGTTTTGCTTCCGGTTTTGCTTCTAGTTTTGCTTCCCTTTTTGCTTCCAAGTTTGCTTCCAATTTTGCTTCCACATTTGCTTTTGGTTTTGCTTCCAATTTTGCTTCCAAGATTACTTCTAATTTGGCTTCCATTGTTGCTTCCTTTTTTGCTTCTAAAAATGCTTCTTGATTTGCTTCTAAAAATGCTTCTTGTTTTGCTTCCTTTTTTGTTTCTAAAAATGTTTCTTGTTTTACTTCCTTTTTTGCTTCTAAAAATGCTTCTTGTTTTGCTTCCATTTATTAATTTAATATGTTTTATTTCAATTTAATTAGTTAAATATATCGTGCCTCTTAAATAACTCATATGATTATAGAGTAAGTAATTTAATTATTTAACTCATATAATTAAATAACAATATAATTATTGTAACATGATCATCATCTATAATTAAAACAAGTGAGTCAAATATCTATAATTTAATTGAATTTGACAACTTCCATTCTAAACAGTAAATTAAAATCATCATACTTAATAAATGTCCATCCAAAAATCATCAACCACTTTTAATACATATAAATTGACAAATCAATACTAATAAGATCATCATCATATATAACTAAAACAAGTGAAAGTCAAATATGCCAGTACATCAAAAACATGTCAAAATGATACATGTCCAATAGTTGACATAAGTGAAAATGATACATGTACAAATGATATAAATAAAATTGATAAATTATGTAATTCAAATTGATACAAGTCAAGATGATACATGTCCAAATGATATAGTGAAAATGATACATGCCAATATGATACAACTCAACAATATAGCACTGTAAGCTGTGAAAATAATATATATGATAGTAACCATGAAAAGAGTCATCATAATGATATATCAACAATGATCCATGATGTAGTCTATATGATCATGAATGTCACTGGTTACTATCACCAACCATCTCATCATCATCATCACCATTGTGATCATCATCATCATTGTTGTCGTTGTCATTATCATTGTCATCGGCCTTGGTGTCTTCCATATCTGCATCATCATCATCCTCTACCATGTGATCTATACCAACAGAACTAGTATTTTGTGGATCTATATCATGTTGAGAATCATCTTGATCTTCTGGAAGATCTGTGTTTTGCAAAAAAAAAACATTTAAAATAAAAATTTATTGTTTATTTCATGCAATAATTTATTTTTATGTTATATATCTAATATTACAACATATGAGATGAAACCATAACCATATTACATCATATCAAAGTGCACATACCATAATAAAATTTCAAAAAAGTTACAGCTAATATTGGTGAGTCAGGAGAAACTCCAGCTTTCAAAGACAAAGCCAATTAGGCTAGCAGACTTGTGGATCAGGTCAACATTTGGTGGAAGGGGAAGTAAGATGACTAGAACTTTGGAGGCCCACCATAATGGATTTCAATAATATTCAACCATGAGAGCAGAAGAGAGAGCTGATATCATGTATCAAAATATTAAGCATGCATTTTTCCAACCAGCAGAGAAGGAGATGATTACTTTGCTTCATTTTCATTTGCATAACCATATCACAGCATGGGAACTAAGAAGACCAAGGATGTCCAGCTTTATGTGGAGGTAATGGATGTGGTCCAAACTTTAGGAGGGGCAAGAAGGTCAATGTATGATCCTGATGAAATTGAGGAAGAACAACAAGAGAGGGACAAGAAAAATAAAATCAATAAAGAGTTTCAAGGATTTGTTAAGCGAGTAAGAGAGCTATGGGAGTAGCCTCATCTAAAATATTTTGAACTAGAGTTTGATATACCATTTAGAGAGCTTGGTTTTCATGAGTTCCTTTCAAAGCCTCTATTTTTATTGTTCCTACAGTAAACTGTTTGGTAGAGTTGGTGGAATTACCTTTCTTAGTAATCCCTATTAGTGAGATTGAGATTGTTAACCTTGAGAGAGTAGGACTTGGGAAAAAGGCATTTGATATGGCTATTGTTTTCAAAGACTTCAAGTGGGATGTACTCCGCATTGACACCATTCCTCAATCTTCACTTGATGGCATCAAGGAATGGCTGAACTCCATGGATATAAAGTATTATGAAAGCATAATGAACTTGAACTGGCAGCCAATTTTGAAGAGTATTACTGATGATCAAGATAAATTTATTGAAGATGGTGGTTGGGAATTTTTGAATATGGAAGCTAGTGATTCTGATTCTGATAATTTGGAAGAGTCAGATCAAGGATATGAACCCTCTGACATAGAAGAGGAATCAGAATCAGATTTCATGTAGCCATCATCAAGAGTGTTACAAGCCAACAAGATGGAGGGAATTCTTATATAAGGATAATTTTCAATGTTGCAGGTACCAACTTTAATGCCAACTACAATGGCAACATTGAAATTCCCTAGTAGTATTTATGTTAAGGAAATTTCCTTTATATGCAAGGATTCAAAGCACATCAACCATGTGGTACAAATGATTAAATCCTAGAGATGATCTGTAGCAATGAAAGAGTCTGAAAAGGCAGAGAGAGCTACATTGGTGAATCAGGAGAAACTTCAGCTTTCAAAAACAAAGCCAATTAGGCTGGCAGACGTGTGGATCAGGCCAACATTTGGTGGAAGAGGACGAGAGATGACTAGAACTTTAGAGACCCACCATAATAGATTTTAGTATTCAACCATAAGAGTAGAAGAGAGAGTTGATATCATGTATCAAAACATTAAGCATGCATTCTTTCAGCCAGCAAAGAAGGAGATGATTACTTTGCTTCATTTTCATTTGCATAACCATATCATGGCGTGGGAACCAAGAAGACCAAGGATGTCAAGTTTTATGTGGAGCTAATGGATGTGGTCCAAAATTTAGGAGGGGAGATCCTGATGTCTACCAAGAGACATAAAGTCAGATGAATTAAGTTCACCTACATGTCTGCCAAATTTTACTTCCAATTTTTATGACTGTTTTTCTTGACTGTCAGAGTTTACTTACAAATTTGAAATTTCTTTCTGGTCATTTTGATGAGGATATATTCAACCAATGTGTAAGACCCTTTTTTTTGTATCACAACCATAGTAACGAGACTTGGAATCGCCTCAGACTCGGCTAGGGTGACTTGACTCGGGGACTCGGGGACTTGATGCAGACTTGACCAAATGAAAAAAACCTAGAAATTTAAAGATTTTTAAGGATTTAAAACTTGTTTCATGCACCCTTTATTAAATAGACCTTAAATACACAATAATATCATTAAATAGAATAAAATTTGATCACATACACAAGTATACATCGATCACTTAAGTATAAACACAAATTTTAGTTGAAGGAAATACACATAGACAAGTATACTACTATTATGCCCTTAATAAATTTTTACCTGGCTGCAATGTCATTTGAGTAGTCTTAGTCTTATGCTCCAAATTGATCAAAGAAATGTAGAAGTGTTAAACTCAAAATTTCCAATACTAAGTATATCTATAACTATAAATTGTATCTATCACATTCACAATAGAAAGGAACTTGTTGGAAGTAGTATGCTCTAAATTGCCAATACTTAGTGAATCTAGATCCATAGTTACTAATGTCCAAACAAAAATTGTCCCACCAGCCATAGGGAAATGGGAAAAGTTAATGGGTAATAATCAATGGGCTATGTAGGAGGCTGTCATACTATCAGCTAATTACCTAAGCCTTCCCCCATGCCTATTTCCCTATGGTTGCTGGAACAAGTTTTGTTTGGACATTACTAACTATGGATCTAGATTCACTAAGTATCGAAAATAGAGAGCATACTATTTCCAACAAGTTCCTTTTCATTTTGACACACTATTAATGTGATAGAGACAATTTATAGATATAAATATTAAACAATGTTGTAGCCTGCAATAAGCCAATAACACATACACAAATTAACATTCAAAGTTTAAACTTTATAATTAAATTATTAAACTAAAAAACTGGGTTAGCTTTTATTTAGCTTTTTTGGATAGCTCTACTAGGTGTTGAGGACATTCCATTTATCTTTTGAATGTTAAGAAGTTAGAGTTTCAAGGATTTGTCAAGCGAGTAAGAGAGCTATAGGAGCAGCCTCATCTAAAATATTTTGAGCTAGAGTTTGATATACCATTTAGAGAGCTTGGTTTTCATGGATATAAAGTATTATGAAAGCAAAATGAACTTGAACTGGCGGCCAATTTTGAAGACTATTACTGATGATCCAAATAAATTTATTGAAAACTATTACTTTTAAACTAATTAATATCATTTACTTTTTCCAAGGAAATAAAAAAATTATATCATTTAACATATTAAATATACTTACAAATTATTGAAGGAATGTTTTTAGAAATTATTGAAGAATTAGGTCTTTTTTTCGGCTCTGGACGTACATTCGACATTAATGTTGATAGCTGGAATATTACTACTATTCCAAAATATTAGTAGTAATATCACCCTACTAATATTAAGATGGAACTATTAGTAAGATGGAACTATTGCTATGTAATGAAATTTTTTCTTGCATTTCCTTCGATGCTTCTTGGTTTGCGAGAGTAAGGAGAGTGTTAGGACAATGGTGTGAACTAGTCTGGTGGCTAACATACCAAAGAAAAAATGGAGGCCAACTTCACTCTAAAAGCGAGGAGGAAATTGGATCCTTTTGATGGCAAAGTGACAATGAAGAGACTGTGTGGCTTGTTCCTGTACAAGGATGTGAAGGTGGCACAATCTGTGCAAATCATTCTAGGTAATGGCTTCAAAGATTTGAAGCACAAATATCATACTAATATGGATATATACTCTCTGATCATGGTGTGGGGACTGGACTTAGGAGAGTTAGTGGAGGTTTTAAGGAAAGTGATGAAAGCGTTGGTGCATAGGGATTTCTTAGTGAACATGGAGAGTATCTTGGAAAGGGCTATACTAGGAAAAGGATTGGTAAGTGAAGGCATGGAAGGTGTGGACCCAGAAGTAGCAGAGGTAAATCGCCCTTTCATTAGGTGGCCAGAAGGAAGAAGCAAAGCCGTGTGGAGAGAGGGTGCAGAATGGGGGTGGCAAGCTTTGAAACTATGCATCAAATTAATGGAGACTGAGGAAATAATAGCGGGACTCAAAACCATTGCCATAGAGGAGCTGTGTGAGAAAGGTTTGCATCCGAGAAAGAAGGTGAAGCCACTTGTGGAAATGTGCCCATTGCATCTGGGCAACGCTTTTGGAACTTTTGCATAAACTAGTTTACTGTGTTTAAGCTATATATTGATGTATAAGTTTAAGGGGTTAAGCCTAGTTTTTGGTTTCAATACTGTAAATAGTTGGTGTTTGGGTAGTAGTTAGTTGGATAGTTTTCAGGCGGTTGTGGTAGGGCTTTTTGATCTGTAGGTTTTTATTATATTTTAACAAACATGATGTGATGGTGCTGGAAGAACTTTTTATTTGGAGATTTGTATATTTTGAAATAAAAATATTATCACCGATCGAAGAAAAATAATAATTTAAATATCGTTAAATAAATTTGATATAATCTTATGAGAAAATTCAAATACCTGTGTACTCTCCTCATTGGAATTCCTCTGTGCATCCTAGCTTCGTGCTCTCTTCATGCACCCCGCTCTCTTTGTGCGTCTTGCTCTCTTCGTGCGCCCTGCTCTCTTCGTGCACCCTGCTCTCTTTGCCCGACATTTTTCCCTTTTATTTCATTTGATTTCTTCCTTCACGTGGGAAATTTTTAAATTTTTTGATTTTGATTTCTTCCTTCGTGCGGCATTTTTTCCCTTTTTTCCCTCTTTTGTCGTTTGATTTCTTCCTTAACGCCAACTTGAGTG
The DNA here is from genome assembly GCA_007258455.2 of Sequoia sempervirens. Lineage (NCBI taxonomy): Eukaryota > Viridiplantae > Streptophyta > Pinopsida > Cupressales > Cupressaceae > Sequoia > Sequoia sempervirens. The sequence goes on from VDFB02281492.1 coordinate 284,082,708, forward strand.
CCAAATTTTGGCCGTTAATGTAATCAGTTTGGGGTGCCTAAGACAGTGCCAAGTGTGCCTATCATTGTACATTTTTCCTAGTCTAGCCTTGTGACTCAAAGTTCTCATCCTCAATTCGATTACATTGACAAAACAATAGAAATATTTCTTGACATCACTAGCATGAATGCTAATTCTTTATTTTCTATCAAGTAGTTATTTTGATAATTCATGTGAAATCAATTATATTATTTTGCAATGAACAAAAATCAGCATGAATTATACAATGTGGATAAGGATACAATGTTCTTTCGCCATTTACTCACAAAAAAATTCCAAACATAGTTATATGAAATGAATGTGAAGTGTGTGTAGATGTATATGAATGCTTACAAATGCAAGTAAATGAATGTAAACTAATTGTTATCAAATTTTCACTACAACATTAAAGAGTTGCATAAAAGAAAAGAGATGCTTTTAGTTGTAGTGTTCAAATAAGTGATTTACATTATTTTACGTGAAAGGAAAAGATATAGAATTGAACAAGTGATTTACAAATGTTGAAAAGATATAGAATTGGGTAATGGAAAATAAAAATATTGCCTTGCCCAAACTCCTGCCTTGTTTTTGTGATCACCACTGTCCCATGGCTCTTTCATTAGCTTGGTGTGGTAGAGCAGTTTTTACCACAGTCTCATAAGGTGCTTCATCCTTCTCAGTGGTATTGCGGTGACCACTGCTGTCCCGTGACTCCTTCATCAGCTTGGTGCGGTAGAGCAGTTTTTACCGCGGTCCCAGAAGTTGCTTCTTCCTTCTCGGCGATAGTGTGGTGAAAGCTTCTTTTGCAACATTTTTGTTCACAGAGGAGGCCATGGAGAGAGGATGTGGACGGTGTAAAAATACTAAACCGCTAAGAGAAAAGTGGGTGGAAATAGATGAGACAACATTGATTAAGCACTAAATTTTTTTTGATATTTTTTTGTGTGAGAAAAAATTACTAATGACCTTTTCATAAATGTTATATGAGTAATATTTCTGGATAAACTGTGTGCAAATTTTTACAAATTTTTACATAACTATCATGGATTGTGAAAATCAAATGTTATTAATTTTCATAAATGTGTTTGATAGTATATCATGCCATTGGCAATTAAGGGGGATTCCTGTCTCATAATTGACTTAAGGAATACCATAAGTCGATTGTCAGCATTTACAAGGTATGTGGTTATATGAAATGTTCATGTGTGAGAGACATAGAGATATTATATTGCATTTTAATTTATGACTAAAGGTTCATACTAATTTACTATTATTATATTAGGTGGGTGACCTCCAAGGAGATCCATGAATCTCAAATGCCTAAACTTTGAAATGCTTCAGTAATATTATGTTGTACTTGGACAATTGAAAACCTATTTTATTCTCCTAGCAAGCTTTTTTATTTTCCATTATAATTCTAGACCAAACAACATTTGTGGGGATGGCCTTTGATACCAATCTTAATTTGTATGAAGTTCACAAACCTGTTGTCAAGCAGTAAATTCCTTTCATAGGTAGGAAATGTAAAGGCTTCATTTAAGAAAAGATAAGTAGTCTCTTTCTAAGGGAAATCCACATGCAAAAAGTAAAAAGCACATAAAAAAACAATTGTATAGTAGAAAATCAGATTGAATCAGTTTTTGATAAGGAAAAACAAGTTTTGAAGGAGCCCTGAAACCCTTTACAACGATGCCAAGCTGTAAGAGAAATTAAACCACTAAGCCCAGCAGCCCAAAAAACTAAGAAGTTAACATAAGATGGAATGTTAGCATCCCGTCAGCAAACCCAAAGAAAAAAACATCAACAAACCTGTTGAACCAAAAGAGGAAGCACTAGCTACAAAAAATTATCTAAAACATTAGTCGAGGCCATGTTCTCCTTGATGACCTCCTCATCGATACTGATAACATCCTTCAACTCCTCAACAGAAACAACAACCCTCTTTTTCATCTTGTTCCTCGTCCTAAGTCACATACCCACCTGCATATCCTTCTCCAACATAGGAGTAGAAGCTTCTGCTTTCTCTACCAAGTAAGAGCCACTAATCTCTTCAATCCTTTCCTCCATATTACCCAAGTCAAGTGGTTTTCTGGTCCAATTCAACAATTTCTCATTCAGAATAGAAAGACCCATAACAATGGTCTTCAAAGAGTTATTGCTAATATTGACCACCATTTTCAAGTCCTCCAAAATCTTTCCCATTTTATCCTCCAGACTTGCCACTTTGTCCTCAAACATTTTATTAATAATAAATTCCAAAGAGGAAATTCTTTCCTCATGAGAAACCCCCAAATGATCAACATCGACCAGTAGCTTATCAAGCTTAATATGCATTGATTTCACTTTGCATTTTATTTCCCACTCCTTTTGGTTACCTATTAGCATAGCAACATAGACATCCTGCAAATTTTTCATCTGAAGATTGAGCTCCTTAACCTCAAAAAATAATCACTTAACCAGGGAAAGCAGGTTTCTCATCCCATCTTCGGCCATTCTACAAAACATATTCATGCCAATTTCATCCTAGTTAACTAGAGGCTGACCCTTCTACTCCAAGTCAACAGGGGCATCAGAACAATCCCTATTCTATTCATCCTCTTCTTTGGCTGGGGAATCCTCGACATCCACAACATCCACCTTTATCCTCTCCTTATCTGGAAGATTCTCCAAATTAGCTAACGCCTCCAGGCATTCCTTGTTCACTTCCTTCTCCACAACAGAAAAATCCGGAGAAAAATTAACCACATCAATCCCCTACATATCCATGAAGCCACTCTCATTAGGCTTCACCTCCATCATAGAGTTACCCATATCAGTAGGGCCACTCAAACCACCCAAATTAACTGGAACCTTGAGCCCTTGCACCAAGGAGCTCTCTAGCAGACCATCCTTACCAGGAACTAGGTTCCCCAATGAAGCATTTTAAACAAAATAAAAATTTGAAGGATCCACATCACCCACAAGATGACAACCCTTCAAACCCTCATCACCCACAGGATGACAACCCTTCAAACCCTCTTTTCCAGAAGACAACGTAGGATTCACATTCGAATCAGGGGCAACCACCTCAATTTTCCTTTTTGCGGAAGCTTTAACTTTCTTCATGCCTTTAGTTTTCCCCCTTCGAAGATTTTCTAATAAAATTAATCATAGTCTCCCACAACTCCACATCAGTCTCATAGCCCTTACCCCATTCTTCCAATTCCTCACCCCTTTCCTCAGAGCCTCCTTCATCAACAAACATATCCTCATGTTTTGACTCTTCCTCCTCTGAACTACCGACCCATTCATCGACAGAGTCCCTTGTTTCATACCCATCATTTTTAACTTCCTTCTTACCAGGAGTTTTAGAGGAGACCCAGATCAACTTTAGCTTGATATGAGCAAAAATAAAACACATAAGCCCTTGATGAAGAACCACCTTCTTAGGGTTCTTTCTATGGTATTCAATACTCTTCTCCATAGAATGTAACAGGTAAAAAAGGAAACGAGACCGAAACATTATGCCTAAAATGATTTAAGAGCATAAAATGGTGAGTGTAAACCACAAAGAATCTACCTTCAAGGGTGAAGTAGTGCATAATGGCCAACACGAGGTCCCTCCAAAGTGGCTTTAGGGACTTCCTAGCATAACCTCCACTTCCAATTTCCTTAACCTTCTTCCTCTCATCATGTTTAAAGAAATTCGCAAAAGCCTTCTTAGCCGCTCCCTTGTCTCCAAAAAACTTTCTCCCAGGAACTGAAAGACCAGTTACCTCCGTAATAAAATCCTCTTCAATTCAAAACTCAATGCCTTGGTAACGCAGAGACCTCCCATTCCATCCTTTCACAAAGAAATCCATTACATTAGGGTCTAAGCCTTGAATTCTCTGCATAAATTGAGTAACCCCCCAATTCCAAGTGCTCCCACACAGTAGAATTTTTCTGAAACTCTTCACAGGAACTCAGCTCAATTCTGCAACGGTCACCACCCATAGTGATAGGAAATAAATGAAAACCCAAGAACACCTAGAAGAAATGAAAAAGTAAAATGAACCAGGCACTACTCAAAACAATACAAAAAATACCCACAAATACGTGTGGGCTTATCATTCCAAGTAACCCTTCCAAAACTGCCGGTCTATCCTTCTACGGAAACCAAGGAAAGAATAATGAAACTGAAAGAGAAAAGGGTTGACATGCAAAACCCAACTTAAAATAATAATGAAAACCTTTCCCTGAGAACATCTCACCTAGAAACAAGCCAACTGGTCATCATTAGAAATACACTTCATATTAAGAGGTAGTGATTCAAAAGAATCCTACTAAGATCTCTCAGCCACTCCCACATTGGCAACCCCATTAGCCATCATGTTTGCTTCACGAAAAACATTTGTGATTTTGATCTCCTCAAAAGAGTTAATAATAGATATCAAGTCATTAATAAAATTGGCAATTGACCATGAAGGAGGACATTTCATCATGAGACAATTAATCACATTCAAAGAGTCCCCCTCTAGCCATAGTTTAGAAACACTTTGTTTCTTAGCCAAAACTAATCCATGATAAGCTGCTATAGCCTCCGCATAAAAAAATAATTGTACAGTAGAAAATCAGATTCAATTAGCTATGTCTTATTTCGCTTGCACACTTATCTGAAAGACATAGGGTATTCACCATGCATTTCCCTTGAAAAAGCAAACATGTGCTTTCATTTTTTTTTACGGTATATCACTACTAAATTTGACACCATTTTCCGACGGCTGTTCATCGGTCGTTCAAAAAATCTTTGTTGGACAAGCGACGAAATGGGAAAAATCTTTTCATCGCTATTTTTTCATCAAAAGGCTGACGACGAATTAAACATCAAAATAACGGCGAAGAATCATCGGTCGTCGGCATCGTGAAATGGTTCGGACTTTCATCGGAATATCGACGAACACTTCGTGTATCCACCGACGAAACAACAGCAGACGCTCGTCACCATTTCAACAAAATGGGCAAGGAGTAGCGTCAAAAAAACACCAAATGTTCGTTGAAAGTGTGACAAAATAGGCAAGTAGTAGCGTCGAAACAACACCAAGAGTTCATCAAATGTGCGACGAAAATAGCAAGAAGTAGCGTCGGAAGAACACCAAAAGTTCGTCAAAAGTGCGATGAAATGGGAAAGGAGTAAAGTGGAAACTACGCCAAAAGTTCATCGAAATTGCGACGAAATGGACAAGGAGGTATGATGAAACTTTCGTCGCAGCTATAGAAACTTCATCGAACCTTTCTGTTGATTCGTCAGTGGTATTCGTCGAAATTGCAATGAAGCATCAATTTTTTTTTTAAATATTCGTGGAAATGTACCATTGTGGAGACTGATGACTGATCACACATACATACTACATATTGGTTTGATGCTTCAAACAATGCATTTCTTATATTGAAAAGTGCATTACCTTATTGAGCTTCTCTTTGTTTCGAGAATAGTTTAATATTCTCTACTTAACAGGGCCAACCACGTGGCGGTGGAAGCTCATTTGGCCCCTTCCCCCCCCTTACATCACTCTCAATTCCCCATACCCAATCATATAACATTAATCATTCATTCATCCATTAATAACATATAACATTCATTCATCCATTAACAACATATAACATTCATTCATTAACATATAGTATTCAATCTTTCAGTTTTTACATATTATCAAAAATATGGTTGTCATGATATGATTACAATCACTTTTTTTTTGTTTCTTTTTTAAAGCTACATAAAGCTGAAGTGGAGTATCATTTTCTAAATCAATATCTATCCCCCCTTTAGTTGTTTTGCCCTCTGCTCATGATCTTAATGTACGCCTAGTCGTCTGCTCATGATGTGGACACCGCTGCAAGGGGGGATCTGCTGCAATAAGAAAGAAATGTTAAACTGATATGTTTTATTATTAAAGTTACAAGTATTTCATTAATTAAAAGAAAATTAGAGTGGTTCTCTTTACCTAATGGGTCCACATCATGTTCCTAAACTTTTGTTATAGACTCATGCTCAACATGTTGAACACCCTCTAAATCCTAATCTGCAGTTCAAACACGAAAGGTTACATTAATTAATACACCAATTGAAATTAATTATGTTTAAGAGAACATGAGGGTGGTCCTCTTTACCTGATGGGGCCACATCATGTTCCTGATATTCTCTAGTCTGATCGTGCTCAACACTTTGATCACACTCTACATGCTCTAAAGTTGAAACACGAAAGGTTACATTAATTAATACACCAATTGCAATTAAATATGTTTAAAAGAAATTTAGAGCAGTCCTCTTTAGCTGATGGGGCCACACCATATTCCTGATCTTCTCTAGCCTGATCATGCTCAACATGTTGATCACGCTCTACATGCTCTAAAGTACTGGGATGAACACCATGACCTTCTTCTGCACATTTTGCTCCACGCTCACCAGGCTGCATTCCAATGTCATGTGCAGTATTATCATTGCTTGAATGTTTAAAACAAATAGGCATGTAATTACTCTATGGTGGAAATTAATATTGAATAGATTGCACAAGTATTCAATTTTAAAAACTTTATTGAGTTTATTTACCTGTGTGTTGGATGCAATGGAAGATTGTGTTTGCCCAGTCAAGACTCTTAGGTGTTCAACCATGGCTCCATAGCCTTGCTGGAAGGTAATCTTCAAGTCCTCTTCTGTGGGAACTCTGTTGAATTCAGAGCCCTACATTTTTGCAGAAGATCATGAATTTTGCTTCTATGGTGTGATAAAACCAAAATTGTTTTCAATTTAATATAATTTGGATGCAATATTTCATTTATTGATACTTACAATTCGTGCGGCTAATTTCATATAACCACCAGAGCCAAGTTTGTGTTGCCCGTGCTTTTCTAGTCTTTCCTTTGTTGCCTTCGATGTGTCGAGCGGCCTATGAAAAGTTTGAAATACGTTAGATTATGTAAAAAGAAAGAGTAATCAGTATATAATTACATTGTTGATAGTATCACACATAGCATACTACTTTTTCAAAAAAAATTAATGGCATTTCCATATCATACAAACATTGAGAGCAAATAAAATATAGAGTTCAATCCATGAATTATAGAAAATAGATTTTTGTTGGTTATATTCATATCGCTGATTACATTGCACAAAAAATACTACAACTGCATAAATATTAGATGGTGATAGTTGTCTATGCTACCACATTTTTCATACATGTCTACCAAAGCATTTTATCAAACAGTTCACTGCCTTGCTGCTATGGCTAAAAGCCCAAAATAGGTGCTTTCAAACAAGCTATGGATGCTTGGAAAAAATCTATCAAAGCATAATAGTAAGCAATAGCATAGAAAAGGTAGTGAAATGTTTCAA
>VDFB02281492.1:284090176-284139399 GCA_007258455.2 Sequoia sempervirens
AGGTCTTCATTAATCCATTCAAGCATCCATCAAACAACCTTTGGTGGAAATTCATGTTGTGGACATCACTTCTATAGATATTTCATACCAACTAGAAAATAAAATTCTTTGACACATGTTAACATTCTCCCAAAGCTACAAATTCTAACTCAAATCTATGGAGGAGGGCGGACCAGTTAGGTTAAAGCCAATACATAGAAAACTATGTAAACCTTATATGTCGATCTTATGTTACTTGCAACTTTTGAACCACTTATCAAATTAACTGAAATTCAGAATTAAGATGCTACTGATGTCCATGAACAACATATTAGAATCGTAAAAGTAAATCTATATGGGAAAACAAATTTGAACCAAATTACTAGAGGGAACTGTGTGTTGAATCTATCAGTGTAGACACTTAGCAAAAGTACTTAACTATTTTGGTGTGTAGATCAAACCCTTTTGCAAAATAACTCTTCTATAGTCATCCTTCATATTATTCTGACATCCATCATGTAGTGTTGACATCAATGACAACATTAATGACAACCTTCTTCATTCTTTCAACAATCTCCCCCTTTGTCATTCATTGATGGCAACATGTGCTAAATAATTTCCTCAAACATCTCTCCACAAATATCTCTCCCCCTTTGACATCAAGGGAAAAGGTGCTCCCCTCAAACATATATACAAACTGAACTAGCTCCCCCTTAGGAAGCTAACCAAAATCCCTAATACATCCGCATATGTATAAAAGAATCTGAAAACATGAAAAACTAAAAAAGTGTAGAGATATAAATGGTCAACTGGAAGATGTTGACCCCTGAAGCTTCTGAAGAATAGCTTGCCAAGCATATTTTCCTTCTTCCTAGCTATTCTTCACTACTACAAGAATCTTGTGTAAAGACTCAAGCTCCATCAATGTTTCCTCTCCTTCCACAATACTAAGGGTAATATTTAACTTTATATTTTTTTAGTACTAGCAAGGGCACTTGAGATAGGTATGTGCTTTATTTTTACCAAGTCCCTTAGCTTCCTGAGCTGCTTGATAATCTCTTCCTTCTAGCTTTACAAAGTGAAGAATCTATCATGCAATTCCACTATAATAGTCCAAGTCTTATCATCTCTATCTAGTTCCATATCATAGGCACTTGATGCATTAGCTATCTAGGACTCAATCAATTCTATTTCATCTTTTATTCCTTGTGTGGAATCCGGCCACTTCATGCAATACAAAAAAAATGTGTTTTCTCCTTCCTCATAGGCTTGTAATTCCTTCAAACATTCTTCAAATTTGGTATGTGCAGATGCACATTTCTCTATGAAATCCATTAGCTTCTTCTCTGTAAGCCTTGTCTCAACCTCTGTTTCCACTTGTCATTTCAATCTAGAGGCATATTCCTTAAAGGAATCAATCAACATTTTGAAATTTTCCACAACAGATAAATATGTAACATTAGTTCCTAGTGTGATCTCTTGTAAAGATTGTACAACTTCATCCATCAATTCACTACTCTTTTGATATGTTTCAATGATTTATTTTCTTGCTAATGCATTAAACACATCACCTAGCTACAACTTATGTATAAGAGATATCTTATCTAAATCAACATTTCCCTGTTGCATGGGCAACTCCAACAATTGACAAGAAATAACCAGTTGAAACATTAACTATTTAGACAACAAGCCTTTCAAAGTATTATTGGAGGGGGATTCACTGGAGGGCTTAGGTAAATCCTTAGAATTCTCTACTTCTTCATTCTTTCTAGTATCAGGATCTTCTTTTTCCTCTTTCTTTTCTTCTTCTTCAACGGAAATCTTGTCTTTATCTTTTTCTTCATCTCCTTCATCCTTATTCTTCTATCATTTCTTACCCTCTTCACTCTTATCTCCTTCACCTTCTTTCTCATCATTATTCTTTCATTCATGATTCTCTTCATTCTCATGCCTTTTCTCATGATTTTCACCTTCATTGGTGTTATATTTTGTATCTAACAGAGGAAAAAATGTCTCTGAGATGCCTTGATCTGTAGTATCATGTGTCACCAAAGGAATAGGAATTTCATCCTTTGTGGTTTCCTCTCTGGTCACAGCAACACTTCCATCTTCAATATTTCCTTACCTTGGATCATCTATATCCAGAGGAGTATTGTCTATATTTTCTTTTGTATCAGTAACTCCAATGTTTTCACTTATCGAATCTTGTTCCTTGCTAGCAAAGCCAATCGGAATCATGCCATAAGTACTTTTGTGTAATATTAGTAATCTTCTCCTTTGTTTGCTTCTGCATTTTCTCAAATTGATCATGTTCTCTTCCCATGAGAAGTGTAACCCTTCATTTTGTTTTGAATTCTTCACGAAGAACTTGGGCCAATGTGGCCTTGTCAGCATTAGATAGGGAGAATCCAATTTTCTCCACAACATCTAATTTGAGCTTCTCTTCCTTTTCTGCGGCCTCTTTTCTTCTCTCCATTAATATTTTCCACACATCATCAGGAACCTTCATCCTAATGAACTCCATTTCTACTTCAATAAATATAATATATTTAATGATTAATGCCTCTAATATGGTGGGTCCATCCACCTCATTTACCTTTTTGTATAAGGCAGTTGTTTCTTCCAACATATCATAATGCAACATACCTTTGAAGAATGAGTCCAACTTCATTTAACTGAGTGGTCTTTTCGGAGTTTTCGTCTTTTACTTCTTTTTCTTCTCCAGTTCAACTATGTATGATTTCTTTTTCTTCTTTTCCTTCATCTGCTTATGCATATGTATCTAGAAGGCTTGCTTTTCCTTCTCAACCTCTTCTTCATTTGAGGTATTATAAATATCTATTCTTTGTTTCTTTGTACCAATTCTTTTGAGAATCAATGGAGGACCTTCATTCCTCTTCTTCTTCTTTAGAAAGTACACTCAAATTATTTTCTCTATTAGCTTTATCTTTTATTCTTTGTGGCATAGTGGTAGTAGGGGATATCAAAGTAGTTTTCTTTCTCTTTTTAGGCCTTGTGGCCTCCTCTACTTGAGGTTCCTCTATTACCAGAGGACTAGTCTCCATTCTCTTGGTTTTTTCAGAGGTAGAAACTGATCTAGAGGGCTATTTAATACCAATGGGAATGGTGGAAGCAGTTCTTCCAAATCTTCTAGGTCCAACAAACACACTTGATGTGCTTGCTTCTCCCTCTACTTTTTCTCTTAACACACATTTTTTTTTCTATGAATCCCTTGTCCTTGAGATGGTCATCCACTATCCTTGTCACCTTCTTCTTTATTTCAAGCTTCTTCAACTCCATATGCACTTCCAAGGATTTCTCCTCATATGTCCCATGTCTTTTGTGTAGGGTCCTTAGGACTTTTAGCACTATGTCAACATAACTATCCACTTCATTTTTATTGATCTCATATCCAAGTGTAGAATCCAGACTATTTTGGGTTCCATAACTTCAATAATGCATTCATATTTTTGACCAAAATTGTGATATCATCTCAATATTTGTCTACCATAGATTTAGGGATCATCTCCCTTTCATGCATTCTCTTTTTAAATACCACAAATAATGCAGTAAGTGCTTCATCTTGAGCTTTCATGTTACCAATGCTATGTGGATGTTCCAAGATGTGATGGGATATAGGTCTGCTTTTATCCCATATGATATTGCTTCTTCCTGGAAATTCCCTTAGAAGATAAAATAGTAGACAAACTACCAAAGAACCAAAATTGAAGTTGTATTTCTTCTCTTTAGTTTGCTTCAAGTTTTCAAAGAGTTGTTGTTGGAGCAACTCGCACAAATCATAGTCCTTTCCCTTTTCCACCATTTCATAGGCTACATGAATTGTTTTAGGTGACACATAATTCTCTTTGTTGGTGTCTAGTATATCTTATATCCTATGACCATGGTTGCATACCTTACTGCAAGATTCTATATAGTGTTCATAATGAGATCCCTTTGATCAAATATGGCTCTAGCTAATTCCATCGCATCCTTTTTCTTTACATATTTCAACATAGGTACAGGTTCAGTGTCACAAAGTCTAGTAATCTCCCTTATGACTTCCTTATATATCAAACTAGGCATGTCAATCCATATGAATTTATCATGCACTCTACTTAATTTCATTCTCGCATACTTAGTTTCATCATCATAGACGAAGCATGGAAACCATTTCCAGACATCTAGTTTCTTCTTCACGAGGTTTTCATACTTAGGTTTGATGTTGGAATCATCTCCAATCAATTGATATGTCCATGGGTCTATAAATTTTGTATGGTTATACTCTTCCACTTTCCCATGAATGTATGTCCTAATGTCCTTTGTGGGAAAATACTCAAAAAATATTTGAGCGGGTCATTCTCAAACACTTTCATGGGGAGTTTCTTGAACTTTGGTTCGGGTTTCTCACTCAAATTTACTATTTTAGGTGTTTCCATCTCTATTGAATTCAAATGCTTCAAAAAAAAACTCTATTATAGCTTTGGACAATGGTAAATGCCTTTTTCTTGCTCAACAAGAACTAGGGTTTGGATGCTCTGCTTCACAAATCACCTTCAAACTCTTGAATTAGCTTCAATTTGATCTACTTACTCCAAATGCATAAAATTGAATGAAATAAATAAAGGATAGGTGTATAACCCTTTGATTCTACCCTAATTCGTATTCAATGTGCCAAACAATAAAGCTGGTAAAAACTTTTTGGTGCAACAGTAAACTCTAAATTGCTCCACAAATCTCCACAATTTCACATTTTCTTTCAGAGTCTTCTTCAAAAGATCCAAAATATCCATCTCCATTATAAATCTTCATGCCAAGCCATTACACCTCATATCACCAGGGTTTTATTTGATTTTTTTATTATTTCTCCCCCTAAGCCAATGCCTAGGTTCAATTCCCGAAGGAGTTATCTACACCGCAAGGTGGTACATATTCATTTGTAGTCTCTAATTCTTCCTTGTTCTTAGGGTCCTCTTTCTTTCTCTATATCTTTTCCATTTCCTTCTTTACTTCAATAGGATCAATATTTTTAACTGATTCATTTTTATTTATTGTATTATCCTTCCTTGTATTTCTTCTCCTATGAAATCTAGCAATATGTACAGGTCTATTGCAGTTGTTGCATATGACATTTCTATGAACATTATTCCTTTCATTCATTCTAAATCTGCATTGATTATTCTTGTGTCCAAATCCATAGCATTTATAGAAATAACCATTGAAAGATTGAATCATTCTATCATTGTTATATGCATTCATCATTTGACTTATCCATTCATATGCTCTATGCCCAAAATTTTTGCATGTAAATAATTGACTAGTAAAGGATGAAACATTTTGATTCGTTTTTCTTCTACATTCAATTTCTCTATATCCAAATTTATTGTAAGAATAACAAATACCATTGAAATATGGGTACCTTTGAGCATTTGGTTGTCTGATAGGGGGTCTTCTAGCATTATTTGTTTGATTCCAAAACTTTCCATTATTCCTCTTGTCATTAGTCTTCTTTTGTTCACTGGTCTTCTATGCATTAGGTGTTTGATCTGACTTGAGCTTTCTCCTTTTTCAAGTCCCAAACCACCTTTGTCCTTAGATGCTTTCTGACATGTAATTAACTCATCAAGCATTGTACAACTTGTATTGAATTTTTCCTCATGAATTCTTTCTTTCTCTAGATCTGATCCCAAATTTACCACTTCTTGTTCAACCCTTGTGCATTCATCAGTTTTTTTTATCATTGCATTCAGACATTTCTCAATTCTTTTCTCTTCTTCAACTTCCACTTTTAGTCTAGTGATGTTCTCATTTTCTTGTTTCAATTGTTCATTGACATCCTTATGTCTTCCCAAATTGGTTAAGCTTCTTCCAAGGAACCAATCTCTGATACCAATTTTTCAACACTCAGAATATTGAGAGGGGGTGAATCATTATTTTGTTAAACCATCCAATTTCCAAAGCATACTTAATATTTTTAATGAATGAAAGAATGAACAACCCATAACATACATAACACATGATCACCAAAATTTTACTAGGGAAAACCATGGTGAGGGTTATCTCACAATATGTTATAACCAATTATAAGATATTATAGAAAGGCTCACTGCCAAGTGGACTCACTATCCAAGTGAACTCATTGTTCATAGAGAAAAGAAAGACAGAAAGAAGTGGCTTCATAGCCAAGATTTGAACTGATGAAAAGTGCATTTAACATATGTTGTATTCAATTCCTTTGAAGCTCAATACACTAATAATACTCTTTATTCAACTCAGATTACAAATATTTGCTTTGCTCTATATTCACACACCTTTTCTCAACACTCACTACTTATTTGCTCAATTTTGCAAATTTTTGCATCATTGCTTGCATTCAAATCATGTATACATTAGATTCAATCTCCACAAACTCAAATAAACCTTGTATATATACTAAACTCCATCACAAACATCAATTAGGTCAACCTAATTAGATGTAGCCTCAAATCATACAAAACATGCCTTGCCAGCACTCAATTCAAATAAAAATTCCTTCACGCCCAAACACACACAATATAGGTCAGCATGGACCTATAAGAACTCCCTCTTATATTTGCATCACATATTTAATCTTTTCAAATCTTTACATACATTAGGTCGGCCAAACATAGGACCCAAAAGAAAAATACTCTAACTGAACATCACCATAGAATACGTGGACCTAAAAATATCATGCCAATTGGAAAATACAATTCTTTGACACCTGTTAACATTCTCCCAAAACTATAAAGCATAACTCAAATTTGCAGAGGAGTGTAGACCAATTAGGTTATAACCAATACACAAAAAACTATGTAAACCTTATATGCCAATCTTTTGTTACTTGCAACTTTTGAACCACTTATCCAGATCAATTGAAACTCTAAATTAAGATGCCACTAATTTCCATGAACAACATATTAGAATTGTAGAACTAAATCTCTATGGGTGAACAAATGTGAACCAAATTACTAGAGGGCACTATGTGTTGAATCTGTTGGTGTAGACACTTAGCAAAAGTACTTAACTATTTTGGTGTGTAGATCAAACCCTTTTGCAAAATAACTCTTCTACAGTCATCCTTCATACTATTTTTAAATCCATCATGTAGTGTTGACATCAATGACAACATTAATGACAACCTCCTTCATTCTTTCAACAAATTCTTGTTTGGTCCCAAAAGTTGATTATTGGTAGAGTGGATACCCTTAGTGTTTGATTAGTGAAAGAATTCATTCCTAACTTATAAAAGAACTATAATTATTAAAATAAGTTTATATATTAGCATAGAGACCACTCTCAATCCATAAGGGTGATCCCACAATAGTGGTTTACAATTTTTGGCCAAACTGGACACTAAAATAATTTTTTTTAACTAAATCTTTACTTTCGGGCACCTATAGCGGTTAAACTATGAGGAATTTAAAGATGATGCAAACTAGATTTTTCATGACATTTTGTCTGTAGATTCTAAATATTTATTTTTTAATTTTTTTGGAATCAGATTGCACTTCTTTTTCCATCTCCCTCGAAAACTAGTTTTTTTCATAAAATAGCATTTTTTAAAAGTGACACTCGCCATTTTTCCATGAAGGATTAAATTCTAATTCTTTTGAATTTAGATTTGTAACTTCTGATATCTAGTACTTCCACTTGGTTAGATAGTTTTTTATTGAATATTTTTTCTTTAATCAAGTTTTGAAGTCACCAATTACAATTCAGACATATAGTGTATAACGCGTAACTTTTTTTGTGTGTATCGAAATTCAATTTATTTATTTTTTTGTTGGATCAAGGACTTCAATATTTGCACTCATATTTTTCAATTTTTTTTTTATAATCTGCTTTTTTTCCACATGTGCAAAGCATAGAGTTTCATTTTTGGTGAAAACCCTATGTTTAATAAAACTAAAAAAACAAAAAGATAATAAAACCAAAACATATTAAAATTATATTCATTGGATAGCTCATTTGAGGACTACCTGATTCTGGTTGGGTATGTGAAGTCTCCACCATTTTCATCTTCAAACCGAGCTCCAAAGCACAAAAATTTTGATTTTTTTGGTCATAGAGAGTAGGAACGAAGGAAATAGGGGGTTCACTCGAACCAGGGGGTTCGAGCAAACCCCCAAGGGTTCAAGCAAACCTGGGTTCACTCAAACCTAGGTTTAATTGAAACCCCTTTGAAAAAGAGGATTTCATGGGTTTTTGGTCCATACTTGCATTAAAATGGTTCGCTCGAACCCTGGTTCAAGTGAACCATTTTTTGGTTCGTTTGAACCATTGAGTTCATTCGAACTCTCAAAATAAAAATTTTTGACATGGGGTTTTTTTTTTGCAAGTTTTCCTTCCTCATTCGAATTGTAAACCACTTTTGTGGGTTTACCCATAATTGATTATAGAATTTTGATTATTCACTGAGTGAATACCCCTCAATCTTTAATTGATCAAACAACTCTAAGTATTAAGAAAAAATATATTATATCATTGATTAAGGAGGGAAAAGAGATAATCTAAGCCAAGGTTTTAAGGGACCTCCCATGTAGTCGTGGAGGAGGCTTTTCCCTCCTCCACACTTGAGGGTTCCTTGCTGACGATACAACCTCTCCTTTCCTGTTGTTCATCTTTATTTTTTTGCTTCAGTGTACCCAATTAGTGGATTTGTTTGTGTTCCAATTTGGGATTTGATTTTTGTTGCATGTGTGATATTCTAGAGGGGTTCCATTAATGATGGAAGGGGATATAGACCCCCCCTGATGGTTCGTTGAATGGATGTGAGAAGGAAATTCTAGGTAATGCTTAGTCAAAATCCTTTAGAGACATTGTTGTGGGTAGAAGAAATTGCATACCATAGGGGGCCAAATTCTTGGTTGAAGGCATTGAGGATGTTGAGGGTGAGGGAGGAGAATGAAAAGGTAAGCACCCTCCATCCTCTCCCAAAAAATTTTCTTAATTCCAAACGAGAGTTTAGAAAATTCAATCTCTAATGAAGATAATAAATTGTTAAAAACTATTTATTTTCACTATTGTGGACATTGCTAAGGTTCTAGTGAGGAAATATATAGATGAATGGATTCATAATGTGTGGGTTAAAAAGCTAGGGTTTCATTTCCATTTATGTAGAATGGTGCAAAAGGGGTTGTTTTTTATTTCTTTAACAACCCTAAATCACAAGTGGAGGTAATTAAAAAGTAGTTCTAGCAAGTCAGAAAAATTGTATTTTGTGCCTTGGAATGGGTATCAGAAGCCCTGAACGAGGAGGCATTGGTTCTGTCAAGACCTAGGTGGATTGTGATTAAACAGGTGTCGCCAAGGCTCTATAATTTCATCCCACTCCTTTTGGATCCATATGGGAACATACTTAGGGTTGACAACACTAGAGTTGCTTTGCCCCATTCAGATGTGAGGGATATGGTATCAATATATCTGGGAATTGATATCCCTAATGAATTACAAATTACAATTAAAAATGACACGTTTACTTATGCCCTCAAAACCCTATGGGGATTAAACACATGCTATCTTTGCTGAAAAGGTCATATCAAAATAATTTTCCCTCTAATCAAAAGGAAAAATAATGGCAATGCCATGAGGGAAAAAAATGTATCTTCTTCCTCAACAAATTACAGAGGGGATAAAACAAAAAAAGGAAATTTGGAGAATGTGAGCAATGCCTACTCCTCACCTAGTGAGAACTCGAATTTGGTTCCCTCTAACATTGGAACTATCAAGGATATGAACATCAATAATACAAGCCTAGAGAGAATCGATACAAACTTATCAAAGAAAACTAATGATGATACTATAAGGATCGCTAAACAATTGCAAAACCTAAGGAAAGAATTACAAAAGCCCTTGCCAGATAAGACCCTTATTAATGAGGGTCTATGTCCAAAAAATAATAATGAGAAACAAGGCAGTATCATAGTGCCCCCAAAAAAGGAAGGATTAAACAATGAGAAAATAAATGCCCAACAATTGGAAATGATGAAAATTAGATAGACTATGTATCCAAAAGAAATAGAGGGAAGAGTTAATCAGAATAAAGAGGATGAAACAAATGAATTTTGCATCCTTAATCCTAAAACATTCAAAAAAGAAAAGATGACCGACAAAACTGAATCTAACCAAGAAAATGATAAAGCAAAATTAAATAAAGGTGGATCAAAAACATCTTCACAAGTCAGAAGACTAGTAAGGGAGTTTGAAGGGCAGAGCATCTGCTCCAACACCCAACCTGTCGAGAGTGAATTGATAGAAGGCCTGGACAATTGTGAAATGGTTAACCCTAGTACTAGTGGAGGGGGAAAGATAGCACCTGGTCCCTCCTCCACTATTTATCTAGTGAATGGCAATGAAAGATTTGGTGAATTCATGGCACATGAGGCCCTCCTTGAACAAGGAATAAAATATTATTCTAGCCTAGAGAAAGAAACAGTATCTATTAGCATGCTTGATGAAGTGGCAACTTCAGATGGTTTGATATCACATTCTGGGGTAGATTCTACAGAGGATGTAGCGAGACTCTCTACTAAGGATACCATAGAAGGGGAGGAGGCCCCTATGGAAATAACAATGAGGAAAAATAGGAGGTATAGGAATAAAATAGGTCTAGGGACCGACGAAACCTTGGCTAGGGGTAGTCTCCATATGGTGAAGGAAAAAAGGAAGAAGAATAGTGGAATTATCCTAGTACCCACTGCTAAAAGGGAAGAACTAGAGAACAAACTCCCCAAATGCTTTGATAATTTTAACAGTCTCCTCAATAGTCAGGTTTGATGGAAATCAATTGCTTCTCGTGGAATGTAAGGGGGATGGAATCCCCAGATAGAAAGCTTGTTGTAAGGAGATTCTTAGCCCAAAGGAAGGAAAAATATGTCCTCCTACAAGAGGTGAAAGAAGTTGGTTTTATTTTGGAAACAAACCTCAAACTCATCTAGTGGGAGGCCTCACAATTCACCACTAGGCATGAAAAAGGGAAAGGTGGTGTTGCCATCTCGTTGGCCAAGTAATGGGGGTAGTATGTGGTTGAGTTCGAAGTGTCCCCATGCAATAAGGTTGTTTGGGTTGTCCTCAAGGAGGACTCCAATTTTGGTATTTGATCTATATATTCCCTAAACAAGTACAAAGATAATTCTATTATGAAAATGGCTCTATAACTTGCTAGAAATCCCTTGGATTTTGGGGGGATATTTCAATCTTGTTGAAAGTAGTGAAGATAAATGGGGAGGAATGTGCCTAGATTGGAAGGGTAACAAAATATTTTTAGAAAAAGGATGAAGGATAAACTAAAAATAGAAGACCCAATTGAAGGCCAAAAAAGGGAGTGTCTGAGCATCTGGTTCACCTGGTGCAATGATCAAAAGGGGGAGGAGGATATATAGCAGACTAGACAAGTTCTACATGAATAAAGATTTCTTCTCAGTTGTGCCAATGAAGGAAGGGTATAAAGTGGAGGTAATTCCATACACCCTCTCTGATCACCACTTTATTAGGGTGAAATATAGCCTTAAGTCTAGAAAAGAAAAAGTGAAAGGTACTAGTGAGGGATTCAATCTTGATACCAGATTGCTTAAAGATGGTGACTGTAAGAATGTTATAGAGTCTCTAAGGGAAATTAAAAAATGGATGCATAAAGATTTGAATGCCATTAATAGGTAGGAATTGAATGTGAGAGGACGGAAGACACTCTTCTAGACAATAGGGAGGAAGAAAGCAATGGATAGGAGGCAGGAGGAAAGTCTTTTATAGGAAAAGTTGTTGGAATCTAAATCTAGCCTTCAAGAGGAGCCAAATGATGAATGCTTGGCCAAAAATGCATTGAGAAGGTTGCAGGCAATCAAAGTGAAAGTGTTAAGGGTAAGTTCCAAGATGAATTGGCTAGAAAATGGGGATAAGGGGTCCAAGTTCTTTTTTCAGGTACATCAAGGAAAGACAGGTAAGGGGGAAAATTGATCAAATATGGGTTGATGGTGTAAACTTGACAAACTAGGAGGACATAAGGAAGCAATTCCTCCAGTTCTACAAGGTCATGTTCACCTCTGATGGGGACAAAGATTGTAGTTGCATAGCTAAAGATCACATAAAGCATATTATTCTAAAGAAAATCAAGGAGGCATAATTTTTTTATCTTAGCAAGAGCATTTCAAAATACGAGATTAAACAAGCCATCCTACCTCTTAAGAATGATAAAACCCCTAGAGTTGGTGGGATCCCTCTTGAGTTTTACAAGACATTCATTGATTGGGTGTGTGAAGATTTGTACACGGTCTACAATGAGGCTTTGGAAAGATGTTCACTGGGAAAAAATATCAACAAGGAAATCATCAAACTACTCCCCAAGGATGGAGATCAAACACTAGTCAAGAAATGGAGACCAATTACCCTCCTTAATGTCTCTAATAAAATTTTGGAAAAAATTCTACCCAAGTAGACTGACAGACATTCTACCATCCTTTATAAATAGCTCTCAAATAGGATTCATAAAGGGCAGATATATTCTAGAAAATCTCATTACTATTTGGGAGGCTATGGAATGGGCCAGGTAGAATGGGAAAGGGGCATCAATGCTCCTATTAGATTTTGAAAAAGTATATGATAAATTGAATGGTCATTATTTTTTATGGTTATGGAGGCCTTTGAATTTCATAGATCCAAGTTATGTGGCATGGTTAAATCATTGTTCAATGATGTAGTAGCATACGTAGATGTGAATGGAATGCTTACTGATAAATTCACTCTAGAGAGATCCATAAGGCAAGGATGCCCCCTGGCCTCGACACTATTTTTTATAGCCTCATATGCTCTACACTACATGCTAAGGGATAGTCATTCCTCTCCAATGGTTAAAGGTACCACTCTCCCAGACAATAATGAGCTCATCAATATACAATTTGTTGATGACACAACTTTATTCATTAAGCTAGAAGAAGGAAACATGAACTATCTCATGGAAAAAATCAACACCTTTTGTCAAGCTTCAGGTGCAAATATTGTTCTTGCCAAATCTTGCATGCTAGGATGGGTGGATACCACCCTAGACTGGTTAAAGAAATTCAACCTGCATTGGGGAGGGCCCCAAAAGCTAGTAGGATACATTAGCATCATGTTTTCCATAGAACCAAATCTGAAGAAGATGTGGATTTGGATTAAGGAGAAAATTGAAAAGAAAATAGATAAATGGAACAAACAGTACCTATCCCTGGCTGGAAGACTACAAATCTGTCAAAAGATTCTTTCATCCTATACCTTTTATTTTGCTTCAGTCTAGTTCTTTAGTTGCTATCAAATTAATGAAATTCAGAAGAAAATAAGGAAGTTCTTATGGTTTGATGGAAAATGAAATAGGAAAAGGCACTCTATCAAATGGGAATGGTGCTTCATAGCCAAATCAAAGGGAGGATTAGGCCTTAAGGATTTGAGGCTACAAGGAATTGCTTTGGCCTCCAAATGGATAATAGGTGCTTTGGAAGGGGAAGAACCCTGGAAGGTCCTCATTAGATAGAATATAACAAATTCAATTCTAAAACAGGGTAAAGCATGAAAACTTCTCTCATTGTGTGATATTCTTAGCAGTGCTCGTCATATATCCCCTACAGGCTTCAATATTTTCAAAACAATTTGGAAGGCTTGGGAGGTTGTTAAAAAAAGCATAACCAATTGCCACTTCATCAAGAATGGGAATAGAACCATTATGGGACACAGATCTATCTGGTGGAATTT
Organism: Sequoia sempervirens; assembly: GCA_007258455.2. Lineage (NCBI taxonomy): Eukaryota > Viridiplantae > Streptophyta > Pinopsida > Cupressales > Cupressaceae > Sequoia > Sequoia sempervirens. The sequence continues at coordinate 284,103,893 of VDFB02281492.1, forward strand.
GTAACATAAAGATAGACCCTTAGCCTTGATTCAAGGTTGCTTAGCTAAAGCTTGGGCTTATAAAGGGATAAATACTTCAATGACATCCTCAGGGATGGCTACTTGAAAGGTTGGAATGACTTAAGTTTAGAATTTAATCTCCCTTCAAGCAATTGGAGAACCTATACAGTGCTAAAAGAGGCTTGCAAAAGAATGCAATTCCCAGTGGAGGATTCGACTAATTGCTAGGAATACCTTGAATACAAGTGGAAGGGTGGCAACTCACTTCAGAAAATTAATGCTAAAACAATCTACTGCACCCTAACTGAACAAACTAATATCACTAAGCACGTTAATTGAGTTTGGGGTGCTAATCTAAATAGTAAACAATGACAAAAGATTTTTGAGAAAAACTGGAAAAAATAACTGGAACCTAAAAAAGCTTGGTTTGGATGGTTGTTAATACTTCAAAGGCTTCCTTGTGAAACTGGACATGATGACATTGGCATATGTAATCTATGCAAGGTATTGAAATTTGTTAAACATATTTTTTTTTACTGTACATAAGCTAAAGAAATCTAGAAGCTCTTTTGTAATGATATGAATATATGGGGATCCGATAATGAACCTAGCCATGCAAAAATTCTACTTGATGTAGATAACAAAATGAATAAAGACTTCTCTCTCTTTTGGTTGTTTTTATCCACTAAAATCCTATGGGTCATTAGAAAGCTCAAAATGAAGATAAGTTTAATGGGGAAAAGAGAGTGCTTACTGAGTCTTACAAAAGACTCATAGTGTACAATGTTGCTATGCAAGTTCATATCACCATCGAGATTTCTAAGGACAAGTTTTGGAAATTCCTAGAAAATAGGATAGTGGACATTGACATATAGGAGGCTAGATACAAACATATGTGGGATGATGGGCACCTAGGAGTGGAGGTTTTCCTAAAGGCACTTAAAGAGTTCCAAAAAGATCTTAGAAAGGAAGGCAAAAATAGTGAGGAAAGGGCACAAAACAATAGGGCCATGAGGGAGGAAATCATAGCTTCAAAACAGGAAGCAACAAGTGTCCTTGTTAACATGAAGTCTATAGCAAGAAACAAGTGACCCAGTGGCTGGTAAAAAGGATTTCCAAAACAGTATATAGATCAATATATAGACTCTTGATATAGACTCCTTTTGTACATTTGTTATAAGTAAACTAGGTATATAATGTAAGCATTTTGTAATCCTAATGTAATTAAGGCACAATTGAAGGACTTTGTAAATGGGAAGGGGAACAGGTTCTATAACTGGGAAAGGGAACTCTGGCATAGTATTGATTGACAGTATCAGGCTCAATATGTAAAAGCTTGTATATCATATTTTGATGTTTTCACTATATCTAATATAAAAAAAATCTTTGATTAATTAAAAGTTGAATTATATGGATACATAAATAGATAGATAATCTTGCAAACAACAAGACTCCTAATATCATAAGAGACAAGGATGAGATTATGCCTCCAAACAATTTTGATATATACCCCTTAATCGTTAATTCTTAATCATAAAAATATCAACTTAAACTCATACATTTGAATCAAATTGTAAAAACAATCCAATTTTAACATAAACCCATCTATTAAAAAAAGTTCCCCTCTTAATTAAGAGCTACTTCATTTCCTTCAAGACATTTTTATGGGCCTCTCCCTCACCTATTGTAGGCGAGCTAAAAATAGAATAAAATATATTTCCACATGTGGAAATAATCTCAATAACAACAAACGTACAAATCCTAATTCTCACACAAGTAGTTGGTCGTTTGCATTCATAAAATTCCAACGTTATTTTTTTTCTGTCACATAACAAGAAGAATTTGTTCAACAACACTTGTTACCAACGTTGACCAACATTTCTGTCACGCGTCAATGGAATCAGGTTTTGGTGTAACAACCAAGTGTGGGTTTTACGTAAAAACGATTTCATATTATTATATTTAATTTAAATTAATTTAAATAATTTTGAATTCCATATTACGTAGTGTGGAATCAAATATTTTAAAAGATGTCGTTAGTGACCGAAATTGTCAAAACCTCATTTTATAAACAACTATAAGGAATATTGCATGGCTCTTTTTTATTTAGTATTTCTCTTTGCGAATACTATTGTATTATATTTTGTTTAATTGGGATATTAATGTTTTGTCTTTTCTAACCAATGAATTGTGAGAATTTTTAAAACTTAATTAAATTTTTATTTTTTCAAATGTCAACAATACTATTTCAAACCCTTAATATTTGCCTTGACGAATACTATTGCATTCCAGTTTGTTTAACTGGGACATTAATATTTGTCCTTTCTAACCAATGAATTGTGAGAATTCTTCGAATTTAAACAAATTTTTACTTTTTCAATTCTACTTTTTTTTCATTACAACCTTCCCATCTTCTACGATATGCTCATCCCTTACACAGAACCCTCACATACATAGGGTTCACAATGATCATGGATCATCTTGACAAAGTGGAACATAATATAGTTTTTCCATGACAAAATATATATTTTGTTTAAAAGTCTTTAACTAATGTAAAATTTACAATGGGCTAGAAGATTATTCAGAGATAATTACTAGATATTTTTTCCTTTGTTTTGGGTTTTAATATTGTTATATTAAGTATAACGATTAGTGTTTAAGTGGTGTAATTTATCATAAAAGTTGGTAAATAATTTGAATCTAATTAAATTTTATTTGTATATAACCATAAAGACTAGTTTCAATTTTCAATTTATCCATTATTTGTTTGGGGTTAAATCTACAAATTTTTAAATTGACTGAAGTCAATTTTGTAAAATATAGATATAGCTCCTTAAGTTTAGAAATTTAAGTTCAAATTTGGGCCCTTACCGACTCCCTTCAACTTGTTGATATGTCTCAACTTGGGCATGAAATTTGTTAGCGTGTGTGTGTGTGTTCTATTTAAGGACAATCCATAATTCATTTTAAAGCATAAAGGAATCATCTAGGATCATTCAAGAACAAGAAATTAAAATGCATCTTTAACAATATAGAGTGTCAACATGTCATCATTAGCTAAAATTAACATCTTAAGCATCATTGCATCATTTCTTGTTATCCTTGATCCTTTTCTCCAAACCATTAAATTAGTAATAACAGTTTAACTAAAGAACATTCCTTGTTTCCATATCTCCTAAACAATGTAACACCACATCTCTTAGAAGTAGATAGTAGACATTAAGGAAAATGAGTTCTAGACATTAAAATAAATGAAGTTCAAGATTGTGGTCTAGTTCAAATCAATGTACATATAATTCAATTTTACAATCATGGAAGTGAAGTAGAGCTTCTAACATTCAAAAATTTAATAAATTGATGAGCTCATTTCTAAATAGCATGAAAAAGCTATATCATGTTTGTAACTGAGCACCTTTATTTATTAAAATTCCAAGCATTTATTTCAATGTATTTATCAATGTCATCTCTATAAATTATAGGGTTAATTGATTATCTTTCTTGATTATTTATTGTAACATCGTAAATTGTCACCCTTAACAAATTCACACTACATGGACACCCTATTTTTCCTATGGACTTAATTATATTAATAATTTATTCGTTTTAAGGTTAGATTAGGAATTTAAATTAAAATTCTTGATATCCCAACAAATTTGGGCCAAAAACACCCAATCAAGGGTGAGGATGCCCTTGACCTATAGGTGCCCTATTTTAAATATTATTATTTTGGTGTCGGTTCTTGGAGATTTAGGAAGATCCCAAGTTGGCCTACAATCAAAAAAATCAATTGGGATGTATGCATATAAACAATTTTTCCTCTCATTTGAACACCTAGAAATTTTGAACAAGGCACTATCATGATCAATTATGCTCTTAATATGAAGATGTATATGAGTTATCCTCTACATGCTAGCCACAATAATCTATTGTGCTTTGTGGACTAACCTAATGCAGGTCTTCAAACAATTCAATCATCCATAAAACAACCTTTGGTGGAAACTTATGGTGTGGACATCACTTCGAAATAGATTTAATACCTAAAGTAACATTACCATTTATCATTTGTTAATACAATCAATTATTATTTATTTGGCCTCTGCTCGACCTAGGGTATGCCCTCTTTTTCATCATCATTTGTTGTTTGTGGAGGTGGAAACACCAAAATGGGGTTTGACTTAGGTAAGCCCCTATGCAACACAACTTTCCCCCTCTTTTCATGTGTGTAAGTTAGATATGAAAGTTTCATCAACAAAAACCTCTAAGAAAACACAGAGCATACTATAACCTATCATTTGAATTTTGTAGAACCTAAAAAGCATCATCTCTAGTCAAGCATGCCCTCGCCCATGACCCTCAAATTTAGGCTCAATTTTTAAGTGTAGATTCCTCTTTGTCTTCACTTCTTAGATTTGTAATTGTTCCATCAACTTTCAATTTCATTTATGCATCAGATCTACGATTTATGTCAAATAGGCTTATCAAAATACACATTAAATTTCTCGTATTTGCAACACAAAAGAACCAAACCCTAGTAGATTGTCTCTCCCTTGTGGCAGCTAGCTAATAATTAAACCCTAGTTAGTTTGTGCTCTAATGTAGGGAAAGAAAAAAATTGATCCTAGTTAATCTACTAGTTAGGTTGAGGATCTCTTTTCCTACTTTACATTTATTACATATGGATTTTCAAAAAATATAATTTATTTTCTTTTCATTTTAGTAAAACCCAACTTTCTTATACTCCCAAGTTTTTTGTCCTTAGGTTTTATTCATTCTACATTAGGGTTTTAGTTCTACCATGTTTTATTGCATCCTTTTTTATAGATTTAATTAGGGTTTGGATACAGTCTAATTCAATATTTATTGCTTTATCCTTCTTAGGGTTTAGATTTGTGTTGTGTGACATCTCTTTGATTTTTACCAAATTCACCCTTGTTTTGAGCCATAATATTTTTCTATTGATCTTATTTTTTAAATGCAGAGAACTTATTTTTTGAGTTTTATACCAAACCCTAATTTCATTTTATTTTGTATCCTTTAGTATTTGTAATTTTCATGTATACGAAAAATATCATTTTCACCCTCCTTTCCCTTTGAGAATAAATCATCATCTTAATCTTCTGATGAATCACAATTTAGTCAAGATCGTTAAATTTTTTACTTGTATATAGATAATAATCATGATGCACACTTGGACCAAACTAATTGGCATCATTTTTCCTTTGAGTGAGAATTTCTTTCTCAAGAGATTATAAATTTATCTTGTGTTGATTCTCCAACATAATTAGTTAATTCTATGCATAAGTTGTTGATTGATAAATCTTTTAATCTAGCAATTCTCTAGGGCATTGGTTCCAAGTTAAATTATTAAATTTATTTGCACCATGCATCTTCCCTCTTCCACCCAACCTTCTTCGATCATCACTCCCCTCACTTTAGAGACACATCCTATAATCCATTTTAGTCTCTATCATTCTTCTTAAAAATTTGATTTCCTTTAGTGATGTGCCTAGTTCTACTAGTGTCCTGCCTAATTTCCACACTCACTCTTCTAGTGGCTACAAACACCTTGAAATTGCCTCTCATCACATAATTAATTAAATTAAATTATTTAATTAGTTATTTACTATACTTAACCATTTTATAATTTCTTGTAATTACTTAAATATTTTTTTATTAATTAATTAAATTTTATTTGATTTATTACATTTCCCCCATCTTCTAAAGTTTTATTAATTTAACTAATCCAACCATAGCCCCCACTCATTATTTTTTTAAACCTAATTAATTAATTAATTTATCTTAATCATCATTAATATTTTCTCTAATTAAAAATTATTTTGAATCCCCAAACTTGACATCATGTGACAAGTTTCCTTATCCCTACTTAATGCTCATGCATGTGTGAGTAAGCACAATTCACCATAACCTTCCACCTCATCTTTGAAGAAAACTCTTATTGGTTGTGTTGGAATTGTGTGCCTCAATCCCACAAGCTGAAACCTCTTGTGAAACAATTTCGGTGAGACTATTGAGATTTCTAGCCAACCTACTAGTTGATCTTGACTATTGTTGTGACTTTCAGAATGTCTTGGCAATCAGCATAATCAGCAACCTTCAGTGTAACCTTGGAAATTCGGGATGATGTCTCGGCAACGACAGAAAGTCTAGCCGTATCAACGTGACCTTTGGTCTGTCTAGCCGATGCCGCAATCGGTGTGACTTGCCTTTGTCGGAATGTGTCTTAGTGATGGGAGATGTCTGGCCGACAAGATAGTCTTACGGGTTTTACTTTCGGTGTGACTTAGTGTGTTCGATGTAACCCTCTGTCGAGTGGGTTGGTCTCACCAATGGTTATACACTAGGATTCTTCTGAGTGACATAAGGGTTCGGTATGAACTCTTGGCGACATATGTTAGTCTCATCGATGTTGTGGGATGGTCGGTATGACTCATGGTGAAAGGTGACTTCGGAGTAACACATGTGTTTTGGTATGCAGTCTTATCGAATGTGGGATGTCTCATCGACGGTGGATGATTTCAGTATGACTTGAACACTTGGTATGAAGTCTCAACAACCAATGGAGAGTCTCGCCGATGATGAGGGGTCTTCGATATAACTCTTGGCGAATAGTGATTTCGGGACATGGAAGCCTCGGTAAGAAGTCTTACCAATGTGTGATGTCTCACCGAATGGTGTCATCGATGTAACAACTTTGGTGTAATCTCCTGATGAAAGTTATGTCTTGCCGACTATTATTTGGCGCTCGGTATGACTTGATACCTTGGTCTGATGTCTCAATGAAAGAGATAAGTTTCGCCGACTATTGGATGCTTCGGTATAACATGAAGAGCTTGGTGTGATGTCTTGGCGAAAGACGATTGTCTCACCGAATGGAATACTCACATTGGCATGACTTGAAGACTTTAGTATGAGGTCTTGGAAAACTGCGGTAGTCTTGCCGATGGAAAAGCTAATGTCTATGTGACTTTGGAGCTTCGGTATGATGTCTCACCGATAGCGATAATTCTTGGTGAAAGCGGTACATGTGATGGATATTGGTAAGACGTCTTGGCAACAAGGGGAAGTCTGAGTGATAGCTTTTTGGACTCGGTATAATGTCTTGCCGATAGTGAAGACTCTTGGGGATAATGACAAATGGGCTCTGTGGCATCGAGGAGACACGGTTAGTGTCTCACCGACATGCGACACAGGTTGAATGCCCTTGACCAAGTGAAGGCTATCCTACGTGGTGTGGTTTGGACCAATTAGAGTGAGCAGAATGTGAACCGTTTGCTGAACCATTTTTGTGTGGAAGGGAAAACTCTACACGAGGAAATGGAAACATATACAACGATAATGATGTTGAGCTGGAGATTGTTGTCCAATAGTTGAAAACAAACCGATTCACAAATTTTGTGGAGAAGGAATGCATATTTGTATGCATTGGAAGTTCTAAAGAGAATGAACAGAAAGAGTCAGAGCCGATGAGATAAAGAAGACCGAGAGAGTGAACAGTGAAGGCTGAGTGGCTAGCTGAAAGGTTGAAGCCATGAGGCTGAGGAAGAGAGTGAGAGGGAAAAGTTATGCTGCTGGAATCTCTCATGATCATGAATGCCATGGTTGATCTCTCAGGGAGAGTTGGCTACCAGTTGTATCTAGAATGAACAAGATGTAATCTCTGAAAAGGCTATGAGCCTAAAATTGTATTGTAACCTTTTGTTGTTGAATAATACAAAGGCTCGATCTTTGGAGTGTGAGGTTTTTTGCCCGAAAGGGTTTTCCCCACGTAAATCTTTGTGTTCTGGTTTTCTATTTCATCTTTCATGTCTATTGGTTCTCATAGTAGAATATGTTAATGCATGTTGTTGAATTTACATGTGCTTCTCTCAGAAGGATCAATGTGGGAAATGAACTGTGTCTGTTTCCACTTTAGGACATATTTGTACATGTCTTTGAGGCAACCTAATCGAAATTAAAGTTATCAAAGGCACTACTGTTCTTGGAGGTTACTCTGGGATGCCCCTGATTTTTTCCTAACAGGTTGGTCAACATGTGTGAGACACTCTCATTAATGTGAAGTTATCCTACCTCTTACACATGTCATTAAGTAACCACCCTACACTTTCTTCTTCCATCCACATCATTCTCATTGATTTCCACTCTCACATTTACCAAAATTATCCCAATTTTCAAATAGTTTTCTTCTCAATGTTTGCTCACACATGTGTGAACACACCTAGCTCTCTTCCCCATGCGACAGGTCATTATCTCCAGCCTCCACCTTGTGACACTTGTCACAATATTAAAGCTTCATCATTCTATGAAATCTTAGCCCTCCATCTCACAATCTATCTCAACCTTCCACCTTAAACTCTAAAAATATATAAATTGGAGCCTTGTCCATCTATCTTGATCTATCACTTTATATTAAACTTATAATGTTCAATCATCCTCACAACATCCTTTTTGATATCAAGGGTACACTATATTGGAAAGAAATCCACACTTAATCACTTTGAAAGAGAAAATTACATGGAGATGGGTGCCTCTACATTAGCTCAATCAATGAGATGAGAAGGTAAAAGGTAATGTAATTGACTTGTATTTAATTTATATTAGTATTTGAGTCTTTTACACTTGTATGCACCTTCATTTGGTATGCTCAGTGGTGTAGCATCGTAAATTGTCACCCTTGACAATTTCACACTATAGTATGCTCCCACTTAAGTGATTGGACCTAATTGTACACCTAATTTCCTAAATTATGCATCCATGACCTATTTTAACATTTATCAAGAAATAAAATGTGCAAGATCCAAGTATACATTTAATATTTTTCTCCTAGCACTTTGGATCCCAAAAATTGAGGGATTTGGACTAAGGCGTCCTGCACCCTAGTCCCATTGATGTGGCCCCAAAATTCAAAGTGTTGGTATTATTAATTTTATATTTGAAATTCAAATATTGATTGTCAACTATTGGGATTTATTTTTTGGGAAATTGAAGCAATTTCATATAAATACATGGTAGTATTTTCATAATTTTAAAGGATAAAGTAATTTTGAAGAGCAATCAAGAGCATATTTTAAAGGATTATTGCATCATTTCATTATCAAAGCATCATGTCAATTTTTATGTGAGTTTGTTCATGTTTATGCATGCATTTTTTTGTGAGTACTAGTTTTTGTAGGTTTACAAGTGAAATCAAGACAAATTGCAATCAAGCCTTGAGGTGATGTGTATGACTTTAGTCCTTCAAGGAGATCATATTTGAGTGGTGAGTTGCAGCTCAAGTTGTGGATTCATCATTCATTTATCATTTAGCCTTTATCCCTTAAAAGGATAAGCTCTCTTTATCATCATTTTTGTCATTATGGAGGTGGAAGCACCAACACGAGGTTTGACTGAAGCAAGCTCCAATATGGCACAACCCTTCCTCTCCTCTTGAATGTGTAAGTACATATTTGAAGAGGATTGAAGGAAGATTTGAAGATAATTCACTCATTCATGCATTCAAGCCCTACAACTTGACAAGATCCAAAAACTCTATTATCTTATAAATAGACAAAGATCCAACAACATAATCTAGAAGGAAGAAGCTACATACTGGGGACTTGAGGACTACAAAATCATATTTTAGTTTCAAACGCCTAGACTAGGTTGTCAAGTTGTAGGGCTTGAATGCAATAATGAACAAATAATCTTCAATCTTCCTCTAACTTCTTTAGATTTGAAACCTTCACATTCAAAAAGAGAGGAAGGGTTGTGCCATATAGGGGCTTGCCTCGATCAAAACCCATGTTGGTGTTTCCACCTCCACAATGGAAAATTTAATGAAATAGAGCTTATCCTTTTGAGGGATAGAGGCTAAAAATGATAAACGAATGATGAATCAACAATGGACTGCAACTCACCACTCAAATTTGGTCTCCTTGGAGGACTAAAGTCATGCACATCTCCTCAAGGCTTGATTGTAATTTGGCTTGATTTGCTTGAAAGACCTACAAGGTTTAGTCCTCACAAACAAAATGATAGCATACGCATGAAAAAACTCACATAAAACTTGACATGATACGTCAATATTGAAATCTTGCAATAAATCTTCTCTTAACTACTCTTGACTTGATAATAATTACACGATAATGGTCTTGATTTCCAATTCTTGCTAGATCATTCCACTTAGTTCTCAATTATATAATGACTAGGTATTTATATGCAATAATTTTAATTTCCCAAAAATTAAATCTCAATAGCCGACATTTGAAATTGAAATAATAAAATGCTAACTCTGATATATTAAAATTTGAAGGAAAAATAGGAGGTCCAAGTCACCCAGAGTGACTTTGTCCCAGCCCTATTTTGCAGGGTGTAAAGTGTCAAGAGAAAAATGTTAAATGTTTGCTTAGGTTTTGCACATGGGTTTTCTTGGTAAATTTCCAAATGGGCCATGGAATGCATAATTTGGGACATTAGATGTACAATTAAGTCCAATCACTTAGGGGGGAGAAAAAAAAATTATGTGAAATTATCAAGGGTGACAATTTACAACGCTAGATTTAGCTCCCACTTTAGTGATATTATGAAATTATGCTCAGACTCACACTAAAGTAGAAAATATGTCAAGAGGGATCCGATTGTCCAAATGTTGAAGAGATAGGATGACAATGAATCTAGGGGGGCTGCACAAGCCCCCAAGATTTAAGATCCAATGGCAAGATAGCATAAGAACAAAAGAGCACACATGTATGAAGTGCAACAAGACAACACATACATAATGCCAACAAAAAATGCAAAAGGAGGATATGAAAATCATGGACTAGCAAGTTGCATTATGCTAGGATCCATACCCAAGGCTTTCATGAGGGTAAAAGTACAAACTTGTGTCACACTTTTGGCCAAAAAAGTAGATTCGAGCGAAATAATTTCGGCCGGTACATTTTCGGCCAAGAGGGTTTCAGCTGAAGCCATGAGGCAGTGACTTAGTGCCTATGTGGCGGTACCTTTTTAGTTAAGTAACTTTTAGCTGAATGTTACTTGGCCAAAAGCGTGCTGACCGAAACACTTGAAATAAAATTTAAAAAAAAAAAACTGACCATTTTGCGTGCTCAGGCGAAAGGGTCTGGTGCGAGAGCTCATTGGCCGATCAAGATCAACAATGTCGATATATATACCAGTATACCATGTTATTTTAGCTAATTCACTCCACATTTGATTTATGTCAGTTATTTCACTTTGCGTGTTTTATTCATTATCGTTTTTAGTGCATAAACATTAGGGAATTTACAATTTAGGGCATCAAGGAAACTGTTGATGGGTGTTTTGTACACTTTCTCAACACAGGCAGTGCATATGTACACTATCTCTCTTGAAAGGAAATCTCCAACAACAAGTTGTTGAAAATCTCCCCAAGGTCTCTCGGGTGTTAGGTCATGACTTGGATGGAATTCCTCAGTTGATGTTTGATGTGATTTTGTTGGTAATCATAGGGAAGACTTACGTAGCTGGATGCGGAGTGGATCTTAAAATCTAAAGTTTCTAAGATGGGAGTCAAGGTGCATTTTGTTGTAGGTTCAGACAGCAGTCTAAAACTTCAATGTTTTCTTCGAGTTTTGGCTTTACAATGTGCAATGAACCTTAGCATAGGCCATTTCTAAAAAAAAGGGGAAAAGAGTAGGGAAGAAGGAAGGTTCCTATCTGCAACTAACTGTGAATAGTAATCATGGAGTTCCTGCCATGGACAGCTTCCTTCAAACGGAATTTCACTTAACCAAAAAATTCACAGTCTCATGAAATTTGTGCTATCTTCTAAGGCCTGCAGGTATTTCACCATTCATTCATCATATACATGCATGAACAAAGATAAAAGTGTGGAGGAGCTTTGAATTCAAGCCTAGACTAACTTTGCATAGCTATTTACTAGTGGCAAACAACAAAAAGTATGGGCTAGGAAGGCATCTACACAGCAGCAATTTTCACAACTATAGAATAACATTACTAAAATCTATCTAAGCAATTTAAATCTAACTTAAAACAACAATGTAAATCTAAATAAATCATCTAGCAATGGAGGTTGAATCATGAAACATGTGAAGAACTCAGAAAATGCACCAAGTCAATTTATTTTCATTAGAAATTCCAACAGCATGTCTTTACAACAACTCAACTCTCTTTGGAAATGAGAGGACACCCCCTAATTATAATTCCCAAAAAGTAGAACGAATGGACAAGATTCAATCTTGTTGTATGGTCAAGATTCACTACAAACTAGGGTTCTACCTACCCCCCAAATATATTACAATTTAAAATACAGTTTTGTCCATATCCCTATATCATCTAGTGACAACACTGTAGCATTTTATCTTTTTTTGATTGCTCTTTATGCTGTAGCTATTCCTTCGGAAGCTCTTCACTGACAATAGGGTCACCCTCCTGCTTCTTCAAAGCTGTATACTCCATGAATTTCAAGATTACCAATTGGAGCTTGTCAACTTCTATAATCTCGGACCACAACACTTGATAACTCCATTCCTTGGAGTTGTCTTCAAACCTCTTCCAGTTTTCATCATATTTGGTGGTGTGATCTCTAAACAACTCAGAATGGGCAAAGGTGTGGGCAGTAAAACTCATGAAATTTGTGGTTATCTTCGTTTCCATCCCACCCACCATCTTCTTCTGGAAATGAGGCTTTATTTTCTCCGGATCAATTTGTACCGCAGGCATGTCGTATCCTGCATCAACTTCAAATATCGGGCGCAATATGCCCTAATTTCTTTGACCCATTCGATATCTGGATCCACTTTATCCATTATCTGCTCTAACCTTTCTCTTATATTATCAAAGTTCTGCTTCCACACATCCACTAGCCAATGGTCGTCTCTTTTGAATGCGAGCTCTTTTTCCCATGTCATGCTTGGCAGTCAGAGGATAGCCTCGATCTTTAGATAGGTGGGCTCGTAACTTGTAGGGGATTCGATGTAGAGCCTTCTTGTGTTCTCGAGGGACTATTGTAAATCCAAGAACTTGTTGGCTGTTCAAATAGCCTGACTGATACCCATGTTCCCGACGTATAGAACCTTTCAAAACTAGCTCTCTGTAGTTTTATCCAAGTTCTTTCTCTTTTCCAGTTTGTCAATCTGTTCCTTGGACAATAGTTGGGGTGGAGCAGCAAACATGGTAGGCATGTCTTCAACTGAAGACCATTGTTGAATGTGATCTTTCAAGGTGGCTACCTATGCTTTAAGCTCGTCCTTCAATAATTTATCCTGTTGTATTAGGTGCACCACCGTAGCTACTGACTCCTCAAGATGCTCCACCTTTTGCTCTCTGGTAGAAATCCCCAAGTTAATGGTGGAGACATTATAGCTTACTCCCTCCTGGCTTACCACCGGTGTTGCTATTTGTATAGTTCAGGACCTGAAAGCATCCATCATTATCTTGGATCTAACTTTGGGCTTCTTCTCCTTCTTGGTTGAGATCTGCTCTCGGGCTAGGATAGCCTCTAGCCTCGCTCTTGGTTCCTTCGGGGAGGGAGTCTTCTTTTCAAGCTACTTCTCTAGCCATTCAGGCATGGTAGATTTTTCCTTGGGCAATTCTCAATCACCCTCACCTTCCCTTGTTTGGATTTTCATTTGTTCACCTTTGGGAACCCTTTCCTCCATTTTAGTTTTGTCTCCTTCTTCCTCATCGGAGTCTTGGACGAACATGCGGCTCTTGACGGGAGGCTTAGAAGGTAATTGCTTCCATGGGCTTTCTTCTATCTCAATTCCTTTCCCTTTCTCATCCTCAGTTTGTTTTTCCTCGTTCCCATGCTCCTCAGGTTTTTCCTCTTCTACATTTCCTTCCTCTCTATAAGGAGATGGCACAACCTCTAGCTATCCCCCTGTAGGGAGTTCTACCATTTCTGATGTCCTACCACCTTCTTGCTCTTCTTTGGGAGGTGACTTTTCTATCTCTTCTTCATCATGCTTCAATTTTTTGGCCATTTCCTCTTTGAGATCATTGTCGAAGGTCTATACAATAGTTCTACCACCTATACCCTCCTCTTAATCTCCGCTCTCAGAAGACCCCGTTCCTTCTTCCTTGTAGACCGCCCTACCAATTTGTCGATGTTCATACTCTGGGTGTTCATGGTACTCATCGGCTTCCTCCTCCATTTCCTTTGAGGCTTCTTTCTCCCACCTCTCCCATTCTTTAGAGATTAACATTGTGGCTTCCATTGATGGCAATCCCGTTGGAGGTTGCAAAGGCGTAGCACTGGTGAGGACCCGCACTATGATAGCTTGAATGGTGGGATCCAGAAAGATCTGAAAAATTTTAGAGGAGACATTTTGCATGTGTCATGAGAAAGCCTCTGGTAATGCTAGTGTGGGCATTGGCATTGTCACTGCTACTAGTGGGAGTGATGTAGTAGGCAACATGGCGACGGAGGAAGGCGAAGTAGTTACGATGGAGGAAGAGTCAATCATTATTATGGGCCCTGTCGAGGGAGAGGAGGTGAGATGGACCAAGATGTCCACTGTAGGTGAGGATGTAGCGACCATGGCTTGGGAAATAGGCATAAGGGTGGTGAAGATAGGGAGAGCTGGAGGAGGCCTTGGCTGATCTGTTTTCCCTTCCTCACCCTCTTGAAGGGGATCTTACTAAATTGGTGACTACTCCGCGACGCTTCCCATCCATTTGGGCCTCTTAGAAGGTGAGTCTCCTGAGTCTTTCCTTGAATAAACTTTGGGGTTTGGAGACTGTTCCACTTCAATCCCTTTCCTCTTCTTCAATCTTGTGATCGAGGGAGATTTGGATGTCCTGCCCATTGAAGTTGTAGTGACAACATCTTTTGTGGCACTAGGCTCACTCTTGAGCCCTTCATATGTTAGGACAACCCCTTTTTTCTTTAATCGGGCTACTTGTCCATCACTCCATTCTTTGGTTCGAACCATGATTGGTCAATGTCAATGTCATCGACCTCCTATTCATCCCAGTCTATCATTGGCAGCGAAAAATTAGCAACTACGGCATACCTGGGGTCCATGACGGTGCTCTCGTCCTCCTCGACCTGATCTGGTATGGGAAACAACTGCACCCTTCTTACAAAGTATGTGGTCATCCACATGTAATTCCTTGCATGCATCTCTTTTTCATCCTAGAAATCCACCTAGAAATCTTCAACGTGATGTAGGTGGGCATACCCTAGCCCTAGTGCCTTTCTTATATGTCCATATGGGTCCATCCGCAGGTGAGCAGTGTGTAAGCGGAAATGTTACTCTGCCAATTCCTTTTCAGAATTCCCAGCACACTAGGAAGTTTGTAATTTATACATCCCCTGACTGAAGGCTAAGGGATAAGGGATCCCTGCCAAGTTTACCACCAAGGACTAAATGTATATGTTGTAGCTGCCAGGAAAGTTCTAACAATATGATCTGGTCATTGGGGTACCGGGGCAGCTTATTCGACCTTTCTATGAAGCCTTAGGTACGGATATATGTGAATTTGGGGAATTGTATAAACAGGAAGGCGTACTGCTTCAGGAAGGCCCGTGCACTATGTGAGACCCTTCTCTCAAAATCTCCTCCTAGTAGCCTGATGATGTGGCCGATGAAGGTGTCATTCACCCTGCAGTACTTCTTGAAGTTTTTGAATTATAGCTGGGGATATCGGTCATAGGACTTCAATCTTCAGCCTGACTCCTCATCAAATGCCACAAATAATCCGTTTTATTTCCTCTGCTCATCCAGTGAGTAGACCAGATAGGAGGTCATGTAGAACTTGGAGCTCTTCTTCACATTCATAAACTGCTCGTGGAAGCAGTCGCATATGATGTCTCCCTAGTAGAATGAGGTTTTTGCGGTGACATCTTCATCCCCATAGAGGATCTGCTCAGCAAAATACACCATCCACTCCTAGAAAAATATAGCAATGGAGAGGCCCATCACCCTACTTAACATGGTTGCGAAAGAGCTCTTGAGGAACCTTTGCAACGCTTCCTTTTTTCTCCTTGAGCCAGTACTAATTTATTAATTTCTTGTAGCCCATCGGGTTTTCATCCCATGTTTCCTTTCCTTCCTCTATGGTGGGCATCTCCATCTCCTCAAAGGTAGGAATGTGAGAGGTTCTAGTAATTCCCTCAGCTGACATATTAGCGAGGATGTTCTTGTCCCTATCGATGATGGTTCTTGTCTATGGCTGGTAGGCTTGCTGGCAAGCCATGACCAATTCATGGGCTATGAGAGATGGGGGGAAGCCTACAACTTTTGCATTCCCACTATTTCTGATCGATCTTGCATTATCAATCTTTGGGTGGACTCTAACCCTTTGCTTGAATTCATCAATATCGACGTGGCCGATATTGGTGTCTATGATCTCCTTCCAGTCGGTGATGATTTTTGAATGTAGAGGCTCACCCTGGAACTGGTATTTCATTTGGTTTTTGTCCTCTCTTCCCTAAGGATTCTTTCCTTCTTTCTTTCCTTTGTCTTTCTCTGTAGCTACCCCTGAGGGTCCTGCACCCGATTCCATATATCCTACAAACATAGACGTAATGAGTACAACCAATTACAAAAGCATTATCATTAGTCAAAATCCCATGGAAAAAATCCAATTAGACATCATATGATTAACGAAGTTAAATTTTCTCTTTCAGATGTCGTTAGTCACTTTTTGAAGGGCTTTTGGACAATTTGAGCCCAAGGGGCCAAATTTCCCTAGCAGAAATGTTGTTTTGAAAGGGCGAACAGGCTGGGGCAATCTGGGTGATTTCTCCCATCTTCACATGTTGATGGTCTAAAAGGCTTGTATTGAAGAGGGTCAAATTTTAGCATGTGGGTCGAGGTTGGTTTTCAAATATGAGGTCATTTTGGTCAATTTAGGAGTATTTGGAGGTTCAAGGCCAGAAAACTGTCAGGACTTTACTGTCTGCAATGACCTGGAAGAAATAGAATTTTGGGGTCAGAACTCTAAGGTCTAGGACTCGGAAGATCAAAAGACGGCCAATGATCTTTGGAATTCAAGGTACCCGGGCCTGGGGGAGCAGGAAGGCATCAAAGTTTCGTCGTTCAAAATGGTGGTCATTTCACGGAAGCCCGGAAGGAGCAGCCCACCAGACCGAACCTGGCAGAGTGATTGGCCACTAGTTTCCTTGTGAAGTTTCTCTAGGTGAATGAGGGGGTGGAACCCGGATGCCAGGAAGATGGGCTCACTTCACTCCTTTGCATTAGATGAAGGCGAACGGAACCCCAGAAGGCAAGATCGGCGAATGGAAGGTCAGGACCCGAAAGGCAGAGGGATGCAACCCAACAGCCATTTCAAATGGTGAAAGCTCCATGAAAGTCCGTGGATCGGGACTCGGTGCCACAATGGAAAAGTTTTCAGCATTCAACTCAGGGTGGCAAGATGGAGATTGGACCCCGAACGGCAGAAAGGCATACCTACTTCATCGTTTGGGAATGGCGAGTGTGAGGCAGAGTTCTGAGGATAGAAGTCCAACGGGACGGGCTTGGGATGGATGAGAATAGTCTTAATATGTTATAATTTCAACGGGAAGAGCTTGGTGAGCTGGGGCCCAGGGTTTGAAAAGGCAGGAGCCATCTGCCATTTGGGAATGGCGAACACCCAGGGGAAACCCGGCAAGGGAGTCCTGGTGAGGTGGACCCAGGGGGCTGAAATGAAGGTTGATTCGAGTGTTTGTTTGTTAAGTCTGACAATGATTAGCAAGCAGTGATCTGGGGTGGCAGGCCCGAGAGGGAATTTCACCTCCCTACACGAAGAATGGTGGAGGCAGTGTTTAGGTTTCGTCTTGATCTTAGGGGGCAGTTTTGGAAGTTCTTCAAAATTTGGAGACATGGGTTTTGTGGGTCTTCTCATGTTCTATCAATTAAATTCATTTTTAGCCCATGTTGTTCATTATTTTAAGAATAAAATCATGAAAAACCTCTCAAGAGAGTGGACGAAAAACCTACCTTGAAAGTTCGATGGGAGAAGAGGTGAAATACACTGAGGGAGGTTGAATGATGATCTCAGACGTGAGGGTGGTGAGTGACAGGTGCACTGATCTCCTCTGGAAAGCACTCTGATCTATTCTATAAAACCTCACAAATGAAAATGACAGGTCGCCCCCTATATTTATACCCTCATATGCATTTAATTCCTGTATTTAATGCTTGTATGGTCGATAGTTGGGTTGGTGAGTTCAAACTTACGGATGGTGCCGGGAGGTCCGAGGCCTGGGGGCTGGAAGGACGTGGATCAATGGCCATTTTGAAATGCACTTTGTAAGCCAATAGCGAAGGGAGACCCAGAGTCTAGATAGTGGAGTGCCATCAAAGTTTTTCTGCCAGAAACAGTGAAGACTGAAGGGAATTTAGAGGATGGAAGTCCGGTGGACTGAACCCAATGTGGGCGAAGGCATCCAAAACTTGCAAATTTTAAACTGGCAAAAAATAGGGAACCGGGGCCTGAGGTTTGGGAAGGCGGGAGCCTTCTGCCGTTTTGGAACAGTGAACACCCAGGGGAAACCCGGCAAGGGAAACCTAGGGGGCAGGCCCGCCCGGCCCCAAGGCCACTGGTAGAAGCAAACTATCAAGGAGAGTCTGGAGACACTAGGACTCAACCAAAATGAAGGGGACAAAACATAGTCAACCCAAGATGAAAGCTCGAAGGTACGTTGACCATCTAGGACACCAAAAATAGGGGCACGCAAAATGAGGTGCTGAAAGAACGAACCGACAGAGCGAAAGAAAAGAGGGTCCCCATTCTGAATGGGGCGTGTGTGCTAAGGGCACAACATAAACATTTAGGATTGAAGCTTCCAATCCCTGCACAACAGCAAATGTGTAAGAACCTCAGCTTCCAATCATCTGCTTTAACTGTTTAAGAACCTTAGCAATGAAATAAAATATTACCCAAATGTGTTCACAGAAACAACCTAAAGGAAACGTAACCCTAACCTAAAGTAAAGGTAACCCTGAGATACTCTGGTAGTTTAATCTTATCTTGAAATATCATGATAAAAACCTCCTCTACTAAATATCTAGAAACCAATCGTTCAGACAAATGAGCCTCTTACATAAATAAGTTAGGTCTAGATGTCTTAAAGGTAGTTTTCAACTTCCTTGTTGGTGGCCTAACTTTACAGTACACCAAAGGAAATTTGATGTCTAGATCATGGAATTGCTTGGTATTCTCACATTTGCAATGCTTGGAAAGAATAGTAGTTGTCTTGATAATCTAGATGCAAGGTTGTTGCACTCTATGGCGAGAAGCCATCTCATCATACATCTATTCAATAGCACCATTTAAAGTGGTGCCCCGATATTCTTTGTACATGTTATGATAACTAGTCCTACTCTAGTAACACAACCAAATACCATAGTTCTTGATTATTGTTGGGTTTTTCTCATAAATCTCATTTATAGCAAGCATCTATCCAAACTTGAACTAATCAAAATAGTGTGTGACTCATCCAGACTGAGTGAATGCTATATCCACTACAAGTTGGAAGCCTTCAAAATTGGGTAGATTTGAAAGAATTCAAGATAGGTCAAAGTAGAGTTGGACCTCCTTTCACTCAAGAAATTATTATTATTTTAATGAGAAAGTTATCTATGGCAGACAACAAGCCTTGTACTTTGTAACATAGATTACTTAGATGTTACTTGAACACATTATATTCATAAATATTTTTCAGATTAATGGCATAGGCCTTACGAAGTTTAGTTTTCATCTAAAGGACCCTCATAATCTAGCCAAATGATAAAACACAACCATTTGTGGAATCACCTAAATGCAATTATGGACCAACCCAAAAGAAAACATCATCAATCCTGACTTCTAACGTAGAAGGAAGATAGAATGATCCTAAAACATAACTTTCTGAAGTGTTCAATATTTAGATGACAATGAGAGTAGACTTGGCCAAGGAAACTATTTACCACTCTAGAAGAAAACATCATCAATCCTAACTTCTAATGTAGAAGGAAGATAGAATGATCCTAAAACATAACTTTCTGAAGTGTTCAATATTTAGATGACAATGAGAATAGACTTGGCCAAGACAACTATGTACATAAGATATAATGAACAACTTCAAGTATTTGGTAAAATCCCTTTATTTCTAAGGATCTACTTTAAGTAGATACAATATACGCTTTAGGTCAGAGAGGGCTAACTTCATATGTTCTCTTTAGCTCATAAGATCTGACTTCAAAGCACCATAAAAGATGACAAAATGTAAAAATGAAAAGAAACTATTTATTACAAACTATATATTACTTTATATGACCTACCCATGTTAGTTTACAACATCTGATAAATGTCTTATCTACTGAATCAGCACACCTTATCTTGAAATTTCTTGAAATCTTTTACATAGATTTTTCTAAGATAAGTATGCTAGTAGCATCAGAATCTGCAACTGCAACATATAAAATGTTAAGTATGATATGTCTTAACTATATATATACATGTACAAATGTATTGAAAGTCTCTTTGGAGTTGTCAAATTTCTTATGTTATCTAAGTTGTTATAGTTCTATGAATATTATTTTGAAGGGTTTGTAACTTAATGATACAAATTTTGTAGCCTACACACTAGTGCTAATCTTTCCTTTGAGTGATTCTTCCATTATGTCTTTGGCATATTTTGATGATATGTCTTTCGTAATTTTTTTAATAATCATATAGAATTTTAGTTGCAATAGTTCTATTTATGATTTTATCAATTTGGCCTAAGCCTCTTTTATTTATTTTTGGTAGCTTTTTCCTACGAATCATCAAATTTCAATATCCATTTCAATAATTTTTGTAACTTAGTCCTCTAGTGAAATTTTAAATTCAATTTATATGCATTCAAAATTTACTTGGCATGTTCTATCTCTACAATATTATTTGTTTTAGTAAATTGAAGTTAAAACTCTTTTATGTGTGTATGTGTACATATATGTACATGTGTACATTATATGTATACATATTATATACATATGTGTATGTGTGTATGCATGTATGTATGTATAATATATGTATGTGTACATGCATGTGTATGCACATGTACATGTATGCATATATATACATACATGTATGTGTGTATGTGTGTACATGCATATATGTGTATGTGTGTGTATAATGCATATATGTGTATGTGTGTACATCTATAATTTATATATGTGTATGTGTGTATGTATATATGTACATATACGTACATGTACATGTGTATGCATGTATGTACTTGAGTATGTATGTATATGTACGCACGTGCATGTGTACATATATATAATTATGCATACATATTTATGTATATATACATACATGTACACACATGTACATGACATGTATATATGTATATATATACATATATATACATATATACATGTCATGTACATGTGTGTATATGTATATATATATATACATATGTATGTATATATATATACATACATATGTATGTATGTGCATATACATACACACTGACACGTAAAATATACTAATTGACATTGTGCATCTGATCCTGACTTACTAACATCGTTTCTTCTGAATCATCCTCACCTAACTATTTAATCAAATCCCTATCTAATTAAATTCATCATTATTCATCTCTTAATTAAATAAATCATCTTGTCTAATTAAGTCAATCTCTTTTGTTAATTAAATCAATCCATCTGATCTAATTATCCCTATTTAATTAAATAATCATTTTATTTGATTAAATCTCTAAAGTCTATCCATTAAATTAAATAAATTAGAACCTTATTTGATTTAATCTAATACCATCTCTTTTAATTAAATAAATCAAAAAATTTATTTAATTAGGCTCTTGTCATATTCCTCTCTTATTTGATTTAAATAAATCCATAAATCTAAGTCAAATAAGTCACATCATCAAATCTTCTCTTAAATTAATTAACCCTTGATTAATTTAATCTAATCTCATGTCCCATCCTTTAGATAATGCAAGTTGCACATGAAAATAGATTTAATTCACTTATTAAATCCCTATTTTCCTCACATGGCATCTTTTGGAATATTCTCTCAATTTGAATTCAAAAATTCCAAGTCAATATGTACATCCAACAAGGCAATAACTTTCTCTTACGTGTCCTTTTCCTTGAGCCAAGTGGCATGTATTGCATTTTCCCTTCCCTCTTACATGTCATTTCAACAAATTTGAATTTCAAATATTGGCATTTATTGGCACAAACCCCAAATCTTGCACATCCATTATCCATTCATAGCTTGAAAAGTGGCATCATATGATTCGATGAATGTTAGTCCCACATTGCTCAAATTTGGACATTCATCCATCTTAGAAATATGTAAATGAAAGGTTCATATCCTCATTTCATCATCCACAATCCAAGCAAAGTTACCATGCTCAAATATCTCTTGAATTCTATCTATTATCATTGAGTCATAACTAGGTTTTGCAGATTTTTGGCTTGGAGTCTTCACTTTTCATCAACAAAGTGGATCAATCTCTTCAACATTCGAAGCTTGCATCTTAGGAATTGGGAAAGGGCCAATTTTCACATCAAATTGGCACCAATTCTCCCATAGGATCATGAGTTTGCACATCTAATTAGGATTTAACCTTTGTTTCATCATTTTCATTGTGTTCTTTGCTATTTTCTTTCCTAATTTGAAATGGATTTCATGGGGAATCCTTGTTTTGGCTTGCAATCACTTGTCTAACTTGTTTACTCTTGTTGTTTTGCAGGTACCAAGGTTGGGGTTCGCACACACACATACACATATATGCATGTACATATATGTACATACACACATACACACATATATATACATACACATGTACACATGCACGTCATGTTTAAATTTTGTTTAATTTAAATATATATTTGTTTTAGTTTTGAAAAAAAATCAAATTAAATTTGTTTAACATCATATATGTATATTTTTTTTTAATGATATGTGTATATCTCTATCTATTTACATATACATCTATATATTTATCATGGCCGATGAGGGATCTCATCATTCCCCTGGTTCTAAGCAAGATGCTCAAACTAGTTCAAATTTTTTTCAGGATAGTATTGCTAGATTAGACAATGCTCTAAAATGTATAGAGCAAACAATTCACAACTCCCCCAATTTTTCTAATCGAGATAGATTAGTCACTATTAGATAGGAGATTTATAAAATGATCGATACAATTCAATCATACAATCCTTACGATGAAATCAGAATTGAGCAGTTTTATTTGTCTCTTGCAAGGAGTGTTACAGGCACAGTGAAACATAGAGAAGTTTCCAAATTAGTTTCTGGTGAAAATTTCTTAGCCATGTTCCCATTTTATAGAGGAAAAAATAAAATTAGAGGATATGTGGTTACGAGGTGTGTAGATCCTCTTGTTGCACCATTCATATACCCTAGATGGTTGGCAGCACATCATAGATGGCCTCACAATGACGAGCTGCCACAGTGTTTTGTCAAACAATTATATGTAGAATTTATTTACATATAGAGGTGGACAACACATCTTATCTCGAGAATGTTGGCCAGGGTAAAGGTCATTTTTCTGACAAACCATAGTTTAGACGTTCAAATTTTCCACTGCCCGTGGACAAGAGGGAATTAGTTGGCCCAAACCTTTTGGTTTTACCAAAACATTTGGAATTGGCAGCGGCAGGGGAGGCAACAACAGGCTCCACTCAGAGGCATATTTTTGATAAAATTACCTCTATTACGACACAGACTGATCAAATGTCATCTAATCGAGTTGGTAGATACTTATTACGCCCATGGATCATCCTTTCTCTCACTGAGGCTACATCTGCATCATATGATCCATTTATTCATGTTGATCTACCTACTCTTTAAGATGTCGAGTAGATGACCCACACGACTTTGCATAATATGTGTAGAGTCTCAGTTTTGTATTTACTAGCAGCATATCAGGTTATCAGTGAGGACCATGGGATCGCTCTTGACCAGGTACAAGACTTTATTAGATAACAATATCCTAGTACACATACGAGCCATGGGGTGGCAAATGTAGAGGATATTCTACATCAGCCTATAGGATCACATGCACATCATGTTTCTATTGATCCTTTAGCTTGTCTAGGTAGTCGTCAAGATGTTACAGGTCACGTTGAGGCTACTACGACACCTAGTCTTGTCCATGGGACATATGGTCAACTTCTTTTTGGCAATGATATTGTACATGCTATAGATCCCCCTACGATGTCTTTACATTCTCGTGAGCTTAGTGACATTGGTAGAGCCATCGATCAAGCATGACAGGTACTTTCAATTTGTAATTTAAATATGTAGATAAAATTGTGTTCTAAAAATTTATGTAATGCATTTTAAAAGTCTAGTTGTTTAAAACTCTTGATTGAAATTGTGTACTTGAAAATTTTACTTGCAGTTAGGTGCTTTTTCAAACTTTGGAAATTTCTGCAACTGAGGTACATTTAAATCTAATAAAAAAACAATTAGTTGATGTAAGTTTGAACACATTGAACGTGTACATCAAGTAATTTTAGATAATTTTGCATATGTGTGCACATATATATACATTCATTACATTAATAATTAAATTTAAACATGTGTATGTACTTGAACACATGCAAGGGTTGGGACAAGGCTTAGGACACAAATCGAGAGATCTTGGATCGGGACATGGATCCACACATCTTGGATCAGCGTAGTGATCGGTCCATGGATCGAGGGAGATATCAAGTTGTGGATTGAGGGAGAGATCGAGACATGGATTGAGGGACAAGTCGAGGGAGAGATCGAGGGATAGATCAGGCCAAAGATCTGATGATTCTATTCATACCATACATCCCTCTCTTTGACATCTATTTTATAGTATTACATGTTTGAGATTAGATTATTATGTTGGAGACGCTATTTATGATTTATGTATTGAACATTTGCATGTATTGTACTTATGTTTTATGGTACATGTACTTGTTATGATTTACATCACATTCATACATTTATGTTTTATGGTTTGAATAGGTTTGTTATATACGTGCATTATTATAGTTTGAACACTTACATTACATCTATAAATACATCGTGCATTATTAATTTATGGTTTTATTTATTTATCAAGTTCAAGTACCTTTATTTAAATTTAAATTATGGTTTGTTCAAATGCACTTGTTGTACAAATCTATTTACATAGTGAAATCAAAATGTTGTTCACTATCTAATGGTTGCTATTTGTAAATTTAAAAAGATGGACATGTACACAATTAATTTAAATAAATAGAAATTAATTTGTCAAGTTAATAAATAGATCAAAAAATAGAAAAAAAATTATGCAAATATGCTTGAGATTAATGTTATATTTAAAAGTATAACATAAAAATGCAATTGGAAATAGATGATTGTTAGATTGAATTCTTTAAAGCGAGCTAAATGTTTATTTTTAAAGTCACTCTAGGTTAAATACATAAATTGTGCATATATCATGCTATACATGAACTTAAGTTAAATTCATGCCAAAATGTAGCTATACATGGTAAACAAAGTTAAATTGATGCAAAGATGTAGCTATCTCAAACACCCCAAACACCATCACTATGATTCACTACAATGTTCATATATTCCAATGCACCTCAAGAGGTGAACAAGAAATACCAAACCAAGAGAACCTGGATACAACCTAACATTCACAAAATGGGTTTGATAACTATACTTAAAAGATAGGCTAATGTTCTTAAGCAAATTTGGATTAAAGATGAAATCAAATTTTAAGGTCTTGATTTTTTATTAGGAGATTGGATTTGAAATGGATGATAGTCCATATTAAGGATAAGGTCCCTAGATGTTGAAAGCTTTGGGTGATGACCAAAGGACAATATGATGTATGGACTAGATTGGGACCTTAACCAAATTTTGATGTTCAAGTGATGATTTTTTATTAAGGATGGAGAATGGATGTATCCAGTGAAGATGGATCTAGATGGATAATTTAAATTTGATTATATTTTGGATGAGGATAGATGGATTAGATTCTATTCCATTTGATTAGGATGAGATTAGGTTGATAATGTGATTAGAACATGATAATGAATGATTAGATCTGAAGGTATGATTCTAGGATGATTATGGTTAAATGGGTTATTACTTGACAAGGTGATATTAAATTGATGATAAGGATGGGGGATGATTACCTAATGAAAATAATAAAATTAGGATGTGATGATTAGGATACATGAAAATCCAAATGATCATTTAAAATTACTGAATGTCACATTAGTAATTTGTATAAAAAATAAAGAAAACTAGAGACAACATTTATGTCTAGATTCTTCACCAATCAAACACCAAATCAACTAGATAATATAAGTTTGTGGAGTTGAATGTTCAAATGAAATGAAATATTCATGAACTTAGTCTAATTCCATGGAACAAATTTAAATTTAAATGCAAAATTGGAACATAAACTAGGTTTTGTACAAATTGCACGTATATAATCAACAAATATAATACCATTTTTATCTATCTTTATTTTTTGATAATATGTGTCTTCAATAACGACTGATCCAATGGGATACTCTTATCCATCACCATCTATCATCTATTCCACCAATTTTATTTTTGGTTGTGTACATCTTAGTAGATAGTAATCTACACCTTCCGCATTTTTAGGATCTACAACTACAACAAAAATATCTCTTGTATACACACCACATATATACATAAAGTAAATACATTTAAGTTGTAAATATATTTTTAATTATATATATAAACATGCTTCAAGGAACTTACTTAAACATAGAATATATATATTTAAATCTTGATTTTAACTAAATTAATCAATTTACATACCTATAACAACTAAATCAGATACATGTTCATAATCAGTTGAATATAGTGGATCGTAGACATTGACATTATCATCTTTAGCAAAAGGAGGCATTAATATTAATTATTTCATTTCCCATTGTGAAACATACCCATCTCTAATATTCTCACATTGATCAATATTTGCATTTTCCTCAATGCAATCAACACAAAAACATGATTTTTCTCACATTAATTGCATAAGGCCTACTACTCCCCATTGTCATGATTTGATGCAGATTTATAATACTATGAATTGCTTAACAATTATAAGGATTTGATCAATCAATATATGTAAATTCAAACTTGAAAATTCAATTTGAAATCATGTACATGTACTTGAACTTTGAAATTCAAATTTTTAACAAATTTTGACTAGATGTACCTGTAACTTCCCAAAAATGTCATGTTGTATGTTGAGTCGCGAGCGGAAAAATGACTTTTGCACCATTCAACAATTTCGTTTGCATTTTGTATGGCATTACCTATACAAGTACACAAGTTGGCACAATTTGTCACCTATTACTTTCAAGGAACTTAAAAGAATTTAATTTAGTATTTAAATATATATCTAATCTTTTAAAAAATATCAAGCTAGATTCCATATATATATATATATGGTGAAAGTTACATACCAACAAGTTCATGTTGACGAAGTGCACACTTCACACATGCTCCTACTCCATCATGCTCTCCTCTTCCATGTCCACTTTCATAAAAATTCCACAAAAATTTGGTGTTGCGTCTAGCATGTTGATTGCTTAACCAAACAAAAGTTTTTGCAAACTTAAATTGTCCTGTGAAGTTACAAATAATTAAACACTCAAACAAAATTAGCTTCAAAAAAGTAATTATATATATATAAGCAATTAAACAATTTAAGTCTCAAAGTTAAAAGTAAATATAAATTTAAAAAAATTAAAAATTAAAACAATGTACTTACCAGCACATCCATCAGACCATATCCAATGTTGTTCTTGATTTATGCCACATTGTCTCGGGTCTTCAAAAAATTTGAAACAATGAGCTACATAGCTTCTATCATGATTCATATCATCACTGATATAAAAGTGAACCTCTTTGATGATAATTCTATCATCTTTTCTACTTTGTATTCCATCGACCGCTAACTCTGCATGCCTATAGAAAACTTGCAAAAAGATTGCAACTTGCTCTAAATGATAATATTGACTTTGGATCTCAGTTTGAGGACTAAATGTATAGTTCTCAGAGAAATCTACAATAGAGAGAATACAACCTGGTGGAAAGCAATTCTTTGAATCATGAAATTGCTTAGCTTTCCATCTTGCACCATGACGATGTTGGATATGTGGATATATGATATTGCGAAATTTACTCATGAATTCATTGTAAGGCAATCCACTCTCTTTGAGAACAATTTTTTTGGCCTCAACTCCTAACTTCGTTGAGTATGTCTCATATTCAAATCTCTTCCAAGTAACTTTCATTTCATTATTTTCAACATGTAAAAGATTCTTCAAATCTCCACCATCATTACATACATTTTTTATACACTGAACATTGAATTCATCTGAATCTTCTAATTTTTCACATAGAAGAGACTTCACAAATTGTGTTGTGCTTCTAGGGATGGCTAAATTTTGATCAATTGCTGCCATATCTTTTCTATATGATTGTAGGTGTAGATCAAATTCAACATGATTTATACAACAACAATTTTCATGTACTTTATTTATACGTACAAATGATGGTTGTAGTGTTTCAAACATCCTTTGCCAAATCTTCACATTTGAAAATTCTTGTTTAAATGCTTCAAAATGTTCACTTTGTGTTGTATCTATAAAATGTTTTGGATGAGAAATTTTTGTACCATCATCACCTATTATTTGTATAGTATTCCTTCTATTGGAAGAAACATGAGAGTGGGTGGTCCAATATTCAACTACCTATTTCTTTACATCTTCTGAAATTCTATATTTTTGGGGAACCCTACAAATATTTACCCAATTTTTCTCAAATTTTCCATCTATTTCATTTCTCTTTTCAATATATCTTTGAACAATTCTCCTAGAAACATTTAGTAATTCGAAAATTGCTTGAACTTGTCCTCTATGTGATAATTTCTTATTAGAAATTGCAGTCATCAACGCTCTACGTGCAGCACTTAAATCACTAGATTGACTCTTCTTTTCAATACATTCTAATGCTTCTTGCAAGTTTTCAACAATTTTTTATTTTAAATATGATGACCTTTTCCTATTATCAACCACTAACAACTCCAAAATAGGGGTCATTTATTTTCGTCTAAATAACTTTGCAACTAACTGTGCTCTTCCAATTAGAGATTTTTCTTCAAAAAATTCATCCCATATTTTTTCCAAGTGTAATTTTAATGTGCTTTTAGATAACATATCTTCAGATTAAATATTATTGAAAAAAGAATCTTCATCCATCTCCATCAAATTTTCCATACCATAGTCCAAAAAAATTCTATTACTAGGTTCAATTTGTTCTTTTACCTGTACGTCACCTTGATCATTAATATTTTTCATGGGTTGTTGTTCAGTACATGTTCCTTCATCCGCTTTTCTCTTTCCTTGTCTTACTCATGTTCGATCATACTTCCTTGATCTAATCATTGTATTGGCCATCATAAATTGCACTCAAATTTGAATTCACCTGCATACAAATTTGTACACACATGAGCTTTCAATGAAACATGTACAATTAATATGGCATAAATATTTTAGAAAGCTTGTAACTAGATGCAAAACATAAAACATAAAATATTTAAACAAAGGTTTGTAATAAACATAAACATGCAAAACGTAAAATATTTTTAATTTAATAATATATACATGTGTATAAAAGATAAGTCTAAGTTGGAAATAAAAGTAAAGGCAAAGGTAAATTTAATAAAACATAGGTATTTAAAGAGGACATGTAAGAACAAGAATGGAAGAACATAGAATTGGTGATCAATAATAATGAAATCTAAGAATTTAAATAGTCAAAACAACAAATGCATTCATGTTCAAACAATTTTTAAATAAATAAAATGATTGCTCAATAAATAATGTAAATAAAATAAAATAATCTTCTTTCTATATAATTCTTTATAAATATATGTTTACAAATATTTCTTTGATGTTAATACTTTAATAAAAATAAATAGTGAAAACAAACTTCAAATGCATTTTTCGACATAATCAATTAAATAAGTTGAAGATCAATACATACCTTCAAAAATAGCTCTTCTATTGTCCAAATGTTGAAATAAACCTTCTTTAATCGAAAATAGTTTTCCCTATCGAATATTTTGAAATATCTTTTTTTTTTTAGTTTTCTTAAGTTGAAAAATTAGAAAGAAAATAATTTTTTTTATTTCGAACATGTTCGGTCGAGTTCTTGTCAGCCGATAGGATTTCAGCCGATTAGTCTTCGGTCAAGCCATTCCCGACCGAGATGGTTTAGGCCAAGCATGGTTTGGATAAAACCCTCTTAGCCGAGAATGTCTAGTTGGCATCCTACGTGGCAGCCAACTCATCATTTTTTAGAATTTTCTGAAACATTCATATTTGACAGAGTATTTCTCTAGTCAAAATGATCTTTCTGCAAAAAATTAAAATAACTTTTTGTAGAGCTCGGAGTGTAAAATCCAAATATATAATTTTTATAATAGTTTGATTAGTTTTAATATATTTTATTTTTAAAATAATGCAAGTAGGTTTTAAAAATTAAAAAATAGGTTGATTAGAAATTAAAAAAAAAAAAGATAGTAAAACTTATTAAAAAATTTAAATCTTATATGGGGGCACAAGAGGAGAGAGTCTTCTTCAAAATGGTACATTTTATTTTGAAAATGATTTAAAATTTTGAAAATAGTTGATTGGTTGAAAATTGTCAAATTCGGTATGTTTGACTTTAAAATGTTATTACGAGAAAAATATACATCAAAATGTGATTTTTTTTTCCATGCACAAGATATTGAAGTTACCTATTTGGAGAAAAAAAAAGTAGTGAGTGTGTGAACCCCAACCTTGGTACCTGCAAAACAACAAGAATAAACAAGTTAGACAAGAGATTGCAAGCCAAAACAAGGATTCCCCATGAAATCCATTTACAACATTCAAACTAGGAAGAAAATAATGAAAAATGCAATGGGAATGATAAAACAAAGATTGAATCCTAATTTAAATGTGCAAACTCATGTTCCCATGGGGGAATTGGTGCCAATTTGATGTGAAAATTGGCCCTTTCCCAATTCCTAAGATGTAAACTTGATATGTTGATGAGATTGATCCACTTTGTTGATGAAGGTTGAGAGCTCCAAGCCAAAATCTACAAAAACCTAGTTAGGGACTCAATAATATTGGATGAAATTTGAGAGATATTTGAGCATGGTAACTTTGCCTAAATTGTGGATGATAAAATGAGGATATGAGCTCTTTATTTATAGAATTCCAAGATGGATGAATGTCCAAATTTGAGCAATGTGAGACTAACATTCATCCAATGGGAAGATGCCACTTGTCAAGTTATGAATGGATGGAGGATGTGCAAGATTTGGGGTTTGTGCCAATAAATGCATAATTTTGAATTTCAAATTTGTTGAAATGACATGTAAGAGGGAAGGGAAAATGCAATAAATGCCACTTAGCTCAAGGAAAAAGGACATGTAAGGTGAATTTATTGCATTGTTGGATGTACATGTTGACTTGGAATTTTTGAATTCAAATTGAGAGAATATTCCAAAAGATGCCATGTGAGGAAAATAGAGATTTAATAAATGAATTAAATATATTTTCATGTGCAACTTGCATTATCTAGAGGATGGGACATGAGATGAGATTAAATTAATCAAGGGTTAATTAATTTAATGAGAGAGGTTGATGGTGTGACCATTTGACTCAAATTTATGGATTTATTTAAATCAAATAAGAGAGGAATATGATAAGAGGTTAATTAAATAAGGATTGATTTATTTAATTAAAAGAGATGTGTTAGATCAAAATCAAATAAGGTTTTAATTTATTTAATTTAATGGATAGACTTTAGAGATTTAATCAAATAAATTGATTATTTAATTAAATAGGGATAATTAGATCAAATGGATTGATTTAATTAACAAAAGAGATTGACTTAATTAGATAAAATGATTTATTCAATTAAGAGAGGAATATTGATGAATTTAATCAGATAAGGAGATTTGATTAGATGGTTAGACCGAGGGATGATTCAGGAAGAAACGATGTTAGTAAGTTAGGATCATATGCATAATGTCAATCAGTATATTTTACGTGTCTATAGGGAGAAATGATTTTTTTTTCAATTTGTTTCTTAATGGCCCGTGAAGTCACTCTTTTCTAAAATTTTTAGCATTGCAAAATTTGTCCTTAAATTGATAAAAACATAATGGAAACATTTTTTTTTAAATTTTAAAAATTACAAGAATAAACTACATCAAAAGTTCTACATTTCATTAGTTTACACCATTTTGAAATTCAAAACATAAAGACCACTTTTATGTGGTTGAAGTTCAGAATTTTTTTTGCTATTGGTTGATTCCTTTATAAAGTGTGACATAGGTTTGTGTTTTTACCCATGACTCACAGGCTAACAAATTTTTATATTTTCTTGGTGAATCATGAACCAAAGGCACGATGGGATAGTGAAGTCCAATATTCACTAGGTGAGCCTTTGAAAAATGTATCAAAATGAGAAACACATAAGGACTCTAGTGAAGATCAATTTTCACTAGGTGCGTACCCATTTCAACCATACCAAGAATTATACTCCCTAATAATTATGATAAGGTGTTGCAAAAATGATTAAAATGTCATGCCAACGCATCAATAAGTCTAGCATGTGTGAAAAAAGTGAAGCACATAATGGAATGTTTGCTCCCACCTTAAAGTAATTGTCAAACATTGTGTTGTGAGCAATTGCTTTAAGGTAGAAAGATGATAAATTCCATGTGATAAGGTCATAAGAGGTTATTTGGAAATTCCTATTCAAATGATATGTTTTGAAACAAAGCTAACTCATGATAAGGGTTTTCCCCTAATGCAATTCTGAAAAAGATGATCACATAAGGGATCCACAAATTTGGGGTCAGTATGCATCTTTGCTATAATAATATAAGTGAGCTCATAATTGACATCATTCCTCTAGATTCTCATGGAATTATGAACACAATGGAAGAATGACACATATAGAGAGCAAACAAACTTTTCACTACAACAAATCCCTATGATTTGCTCCACTTTTTGCTTCATTTTTTGCTTCCACCCACTGTGTTTTAATGTATTTTTTGCCATTTTTTAAAAAACATCGGTGCTATTTATTGGGATAACACTATTTTGGCATTTATTTGTGTCGATCAGGACAAGTCGACACTAATTTTGGCGCTCCTTTGCGCGAAATTAGCACTGCCTTTAGCACCGATATTGGCTTTGAGTGTGGCACCACCATTAGTGCCACATTTGGCTCTGAGTTTAGCTTCGAGTTTATCTTTGGGTTTAGTGCCGATTTTGGACACCCC
Organism: Sequoia sempervirens; assembly: GCA_007258455.2. Classification (NCBI taxonomy): domain Eukaryota; kingdom Viridiplantae; phylum Streptophyta; class Pinopsida; order Cupressales; family Cupressaceae; genus Sequoia; species Sequoia sempervirens. The sequence continues at coordinate 284,137,221 of VDFB02281492.1, forward strand.
TATGTCAAAGAGACTTATTTATATGTCTCATCGACGATGTAAAATAGTGAAATGTCAACAAGATATGGGCATATCAAGGAGAGAATCGCTTATGTCACATCAACAAAGTATATCTACAAGTGCTTGGTGAAACACAACTCCTGGATATAATGAAGTAATGTCGATGAGACATTGAGATATTAATAACACAAATAAGATTGTCTCATTGACACTCCTCAAGTAATGATCAAAAGCATACACTGCTATACCGCCAGCAAGGTGAGCAACATATGTGGTAGAGCGATATACACCGCAACCCCACAGCAAGAAGCCTTGAGCAAGGGGGTAGTGCATTAAAGAGCAGAAGGGAAGGGAAAAACACAGCCATACTATAGCGATAATCATGAGTCTCCCCAATATGGAAAAGTTACACCGATATATAAAGAAATACCACTGAAGGAAAATATTGATGAGATAGTGGCATATCTGTAAGAGATATTAACTTGTCTCATCGACAGCGGCAACCAATATCAGAGGAACATAAGATCTAATGTTGATGAGACATTAAGATATCGGTAAGACAAATAAGGTTTCCTCATCGACACTCTTCAAGTAATGATCAAAATCATACACTGCTATACCGCTAGGAAGGTGAGCAACATATGCAGTAGAGTGGTATACACTACAACCCCACAACAAGAAGCCTTGAGCAAGGCGGTACTGTAGTAAACAGTAGAAGGGAAGGGCAGAACATTACCAAACCACAACAGGTATAATAAGAGACAGTAGTAGTACAGTAATCATGGCATCATTACAATTTACAATACTAAATGTAGTAAATCATGTCAATCAAAATCCATTTGAATAAATCATTTGAATATAGCCTGCCAAAATACTCTAAAACTCTAATAAACATACTCTAAAAAATTTGTTGAAATCTTATTTTCAAGCATAGCCCACCAGAATGGAGTTTTTATTTTAATAAACATATAATAAAACCTTTGTTGAAACCTTATTTTTAGGCATAGCCCACCAAAATGGAGAAGTGTTTCAGTAAAGAATGTCAGAGAATGGTAATGAGATGTGCGTGATAGGAGGCTTAGGATTCATTGTTGTTTATCTCATTCCTGCTTTGATCAACAAGGGTTACAATGTTCGTGCTACTGTTTGTAATCCAGGTATTTAATTGACATATGTTTGCATAATCTCAAATTCCCTCAGATGCTTTTGAAGTACCAATGTATCCTATATAGGATTTAGGATGACTTCTTTTAATTTAAAAAAATAAATCAAATGCTTTTGAAGTATCATTGTGTTCTATATAGGGTTTAGAATAATTTCTTTTAATTTAAAATAATTAATAAATGATGTATTTTCCTATGTTTATATAATGTGGAGATCTCCTAAATCTTCCCTAGCACACTTTCCTCTTTCACACTGTGTTCATTACTCCAGCTGTTAGGGTTTTGCATTTGACATCTCTAATAGTTTCATGATAGTGGCTTTTAAATAGATCTCAGTCTTTGCTTTAATATTTATCATGGTAACCCTTGAGTTCCATAATCCACCTTCAATCTCTTCTAAGAACATTGTCTTAAGCTAGACTACTACATAGTATGCATATAAAGCAACTCCTTCATACCTGCCATTGTTCCAAACCACCACTCACTGCCTTCCTTAAAATACTGCCTCCATAAGCACAATAGCATGTTTTAAAATCATGGTTGCCAGTGATTGAACATTAAGGTCACTACTTTCATCAAGATACAATCAGATTTTCGTCTTCAAACTTAAGGCATTATGCAAGATAACATTGTGAAATATTTGTTGTGTACAATATGATTTTTTTGCACATTTACTGCTTTGCTAACTACCTTTAAGACTGGATATTGCACCATCAGCTACAATCTCAAACAACTCACTCACTGTCACTTGAAGATTCCTTTCATGAGCATCCTTGTATAAAATCAAACTATGCCCTATAGACTGCCTACTTACTAATATAGGGGACTCATTGTTTCATGTTATTTTGAGTTTTATTTAGAAGGGGTTAATATGTGGCATTTTTATGTGTAGGAAGAATAGATTGTGATGCAACATTCGGGTATGGACGGTTCAGGAAAAATTGGATTGCTATCAACCTATCATAACCAGGTTGGATTGTACCTTGAGCTAGTCTAAAAAACTTATGGGTGTTTTC